>JAUYWH010000013.1:7101658-7134136 GCA_034779795.1 Ctenopoma multispine
ACCTTACACTGTAAAGTGCACTGAGATGACTTATGTTGTAAATTGGCGCTATATAAATAAAGTTGAATTGAATTGAATTGTAGGAAAAATGGCTTTCGAGAACTTTAGGCATCGTCCTTCTCTGAGGGATTAAATTAACTGGTTTAGGGAATCTGCAGAGCAATAAATGCATTGTTTAGTGTGTGGAAGGCTTTGCAGACCTTGTTGTGAGTTAATCATGGCTTGTTTATGATGCTTTATCATCTTTGTTTTTTGCAGATAGAGGATGCTCTGGAGGGGCTTCTTGGATTCAGGAGTGTGTCTGTGCTTGACTTCAGGTGAGCCCCTCTTTAATCTGGATCTGGATTAAACAGCTGTCCTCAGATTATAATTGTGTAGAATTAACACCTGCAGACGTTTAACAGCTTCTTCTTGTTTTATGTAGGCCCTCAAAGGATGCCCAAGGGTGAGTCATCTGTACAAGCTGTGGTAGTTTGACCTTGAATAACTCTCCCTCTCCTGACTCGTATTTAAGCCCACAGATCCCAATCAACCATTCTTTGCCTAGAGCTGCGAGTGTGTGTGGCATCACCTTCATCACACACTGTGTTTACCTGTGAGTGTGGGCACGTGTTAAGGTGTGTAACTAGTTGCCTGTGTTAATGGTTTTAGTGCGGTCACTCACCTGTTAAGTGGGATCAGGATGGGCCCAACCGAGTGAGCAGGTGCTCTTCTATAGAGACGATTACCGAGGCTTTATGACCTCGCCAATCAGCCTCTGGTGGAAGAATGAAGAAGACGAGGGTCAGGAGGTTCCAAGAGAAAAAAAAGTACAATAAATATGTAGTGTAAAAAAAGTATAGAGTAACAGGAAATAAATTAGTTTAAGGATCTCAAATCACTGCTTAAGTGTACTTGGTTGCCATGCCAGTAAACTTCAGTGAAATTTAAACATGCATTTCCTCGTGTTTTTAATTTTGTTGTTAAATGTACATGGCCAAAACATATATCCATTAGATACCCTCAAATGTAATTACACCTTTGCTAATGCTGTGAATGAACGTGCATGCTGCTGCTGAGTGCATATGTTATTATGGTTTCTACAGCGGGAGTAGAGCTATATTTGCCTCCTTCTGTGTATGTGTGTAACTAATGGGGGTGAAAAATTGGATCTCCTTCTAAATGGGCTCAGCCGTCTGCCAGAAACCCCACAAACTAGGTCAGAGTGGAGGTCTCCTAGTAGTCAAATGAAGGGTGATAGATGGTTTCTTCAGGCTCAAGAATTTCTTGTAAGGTTTCCATGTTTATTATAATGATATTGATCATTCTGCTGACTCTGCGGTTTTTGGCCTATACAGTCAAGCTCATGCATTCCAAGCAGGAGTAAATCACTTGAGTCATTATTCATCTTTGAGTGCTCTACAAGTCTTTTAACAAGTTTAACATTAAATGCCTGAGCGATATTCATCCTCTGAGAGAAGTGCTCTCTCTCATCCAGGGGGACATTTTTCCACTCTTGTTGTAAAATCGCATATAAACTGGAGATAAAATGGTTCTCAGGTACAGTTTAAACTGTACACTACTTAATTGACTAGAAAATGTTCTCACCAGTTTTGGATTACTGTCAACAACACTATCAAGGTCTCCTTGAGCACTTTACTCCTTTATTGCTCTAGTAGAGTGGCTCAAGCAGAGGAGACAGTTAGAAAAAGATTAATCATGCTAGGTCTTTGGCTTTTGAAGAGAGAAACTGGGGCATGAAAAGGAAGCTGAAATCAATACTTTTATAATAATAACATAATAAACTGTATGAAGAAGAATAATGAAAAAATCATAGTGTTGAAACAAAACATGATACTTTAGAGAAAACCAAAGTTCAGCGAGTTTTTCTCTAGAAAGTTGAAGAAAGAGTGCCAGAAAATCTGTTGACCTTATTTTTTGGTGAAATCTTTCCTAAAACAGTGATAGAAGTCATACCTTTCTGCCACTGCCAATTTTTAAACAGACTATTTGTTATTTTATTCTAACACACAGATATTAACCAAAGAAACTTCAAGTAAACAAGTAAAAATCTAGCTAGAAATTAAGCGACTTTGAGTTTTTTCTAAACGTTCTGATATATGACCCCAGTACAATTTCAACAACAATCAATATGATAATAATGAATTATTGCCTAAACCTGAGATTGTTCTGTATGTGGATTTAATGTAAGATTTTGTGTTTCCAGGCTGGATGGTGTGGTAGTGGACTGTGCTGTCACAGTGGTTGTGGATGCAGCAGGGGTAAGCAATGAACAACTTGATTACCTGATTTTGCAGTCTAATCAGGTGGACAACTCCTACAGTGAGATTAAGCAGCGCCCCACAGTGGTGTACACCATCACCGACGTCAGAGACTTTACCACTGAAGCCCTGGACGACGAACGACTAAAGAGCGGTAAGGTGACCAGCGCGGCTGCTGAGCTCCCTGCACTGTAACACAACACACATGCCTCAATTAAAGCAAGTTTTTAATTGGCACGGCAGTGAAGTCGCTGGGAGTGCACTGGCAGAGGGCATGTCACTAATATCTAATCAAACAGAGACACAGTAAACTCAGCAATGATTGAACATACACTACAGCACACACAAAGAGAGAGAGAGAATATTCCAGGATCTTAATAGTCTCATATGTTTTTTATTAGTCAAAGTACTGACACATATTAATACAAAATTTCAGTTCAAAAGTGGGTCATTTTTAATGAACAAATAACAAACTCATCGGTTATAGTTGTTATTCTGTGCTACAGTTAAATTCTTGTCATTAAATAGTCTTTTATTTGGTTCCTTTATTTTGGCATTCATTATAGAGCTTACAGTTAACTCTTAATAACGCTGCACTTCTATAATACGCTGTAATACTGTTGGTTGAGCATTCAAGTGTGTAGTGGCTAATGAAGTCTCCAACAAAGGCAAGGAGCAGCTATAGCTATGGTTAACACGCTTTTTTCTAATTCGACACCCCCAGAAGGTTTTTCATTTTCAGACTCAGCTGAGATTGACTGAAGTGACGTCACTTAAGGCAGTTTGTTGTGCTTCATGCAACAACGTTTTTCACATATGCAGAAGTACTATCATTTAGATGCACGTGCTGTATTCAAATCTAAACCACTGCATCTGTTATATATAGGCATTCTGTAAGTAGGTTAGCTACATCCTGCTCTGCTCCAGAAATATGAAGCGTGATGATGTCTATACCGTCTCCTCCTCGTGTGAGTTCTCTCACAGATCATATTTTCGGGAGAATGCATATCACTGGTCTGCCCCTCTGGAGATGGCTGCCATCTGACGCTCACATTAGTTATTGACTGTGGCATGAAATAATGGCTGAGAACACTCTCATATGGCTGACATGTGTGGCTGGGTAACTTAAATGCAGTGTGATGGTATGCTTTGCTTTGTTTTTAGGCTTGCAGTAATAGCCTTGGCCCACAGCTGATTATATTCACTCCAGATTTTGGCACTGATTTGTAGATATTTACCCTTGAAGGTAACACTGTCAGAATGAAGGCTGTCAGCGCTGAAACAGTTACAGTTAAAAGGATTTTGAAGACTCTGGCAGGCAGATTTACTTAAGCTATTTGGCACATTTGCTTTGTGTCTGTGGTTTTGTCTTAATATTTGTATCTCCTCTGGTTCCACAGTGTCTGAGATCCCTGAGTCTTTCAGTGCTGCAGATGGAACCACGGTGAGTTAGAAGTTACCTCCACAGCCATCATGATAACAGTCTGTCTCCAGGCTATTTTTTACTTTGTACTTTTTTTGCTTTTAGCACCACACACTTGATAAATCACTTTAGTTTAAGGACGCTGACAGTTGTACTAGGACTGATGTTGCGATAACCTGTGACTGGCCTGTGATGTTGTCAAGGCCACACCATTGCAGGTAGGAGATGAGCGGGCCAGCCAGGATAATGTGAAGCCTTGAGGATTAGTTTGGATCTTGCTGTAATAATCCACTGCTATTCTGGAACAAATGCCACAACACACCGCACCACAGAGAGTTTATTCAGACAGAGTATCTTCGTTTAAAACCTGCTGTCTTATGGTTGGCCCTGCTGTTTGATGATAATCAGAGTTTGGGTCGCGCTAAATGCGTCTGCTTGTTCACTTTATAGCTCTTCTCACTAAGTAATTAATTTGACTCGTGAACTGAAGGAGTTTGGCAGACCTCTCTGCAGTAATTGATTTACAGGCAAGAGCAGAGAGCTACTGTGCCACCGAAGCACTTTCCTGCCCTGGTTTGGATTTGGAATATTACAAGTACGGAGCCTGCAATATGTCACAGAATAAAAATGTTATAGTTCAGTCAACCTAATAAATTAATTCATTTAATAAAGTTAAAGATAATCAGCTCTGTCAGATTGGTTGCTGTTTGATGTGTAGTTTAGGGAGATACAACTGATTAATAGCCCAAATAATCAATGATCTGGTTCTCCGATGATCTGACAGATGTATTATGTGTCAACATTTTTAGTTGGCGGTTTTGTCATGTCTGGATTCCCACATAGTTGTTGTGAAAAGATTAATTATAAAATTTAGAGAGCTTGTGATGGTATTATTTTATTGGAGTAGTTTAACTGTTGTTGCAGTAAAACATGGTGGCACCAGTTCCATTTATTAATTTGAGAAAAGTTTCAGTCCTCAAAAAATCTGATGTTTTGGTCCTAATTGGTAAAATTGCACACTCTGCCCAGCCTACAGATGGACTGCATCTTGGCACAGGTATTCCTCGTTCCCCCCACTATTCCTCGTTCTCACCCCAGTCATAAAGTCTGTTTTTGGTGCAGGTTAACGCATTTGGTGTGCCGCCAGAGGTTGTGATCCTAGAAGAGGACAGCAAGGATGCCAACAAATACGATGTCCTGCCTGATTTCTCTGAAACCAGCACAGGGGCAACAACAGAAAATTATATAATTATTCTGGAGGAGAGTACCGTTGTAGGTCCTGCTCCTGTCCTGATCACCAGTGCACCTGAGGCTGACAGTGAGTATTAATCCTGAACACTAGTACAATTTATACTTCACATGATCTGTGCAACTAAAATGATTTATCTTTATAAGTATTTATACAGAGAGGTATTCATGAAGGCAAACTAGTATAAAACTTCCATATTGCTTTGATTTTGCATTGAAAATGAGCATTAGAAGACTTAATGGAAAAAATGACAATCTGTTTCTGAAAAGGGAGACCAGAAGGAAAACTTAACTTTTTCTCATCTTTGTTTTACCAGGCATTGAAGAGGAGGGCCTGTTGCTGGAGGATATTGTGCAGACTCCTGCTATAGACAACCCCCTACCTGAAGAACCTCCACCTGAACTTCCTTCTGCTGAACTGCCAGAGGACATAACACTGCCTGAACCACCAGTGGAGCCTGAGGCCCCTGGCTCAGGCACAGGTGACCTGGGGGACCTGCTTCAGCCCACCACACCTACAGAAGAAGAGGACATGCCTCTGGAGGAGAGTGTCTCAGAAGTCGGGCTGGTAACAGAACATGCCCACACTGATGCCGATGCTATATCTGAAGCTGAAACAAAGAATGTTGAAGGACTGGGAGAACAGCAAAATGCTGTAGATACTCTGACTCTGGAAGAGAGGAATCCTGCTGATGTTGGTGTGAATGAAGCAGAGATTCCAGAGGAGCTGGAGATCACCACCATCACAACTGAGACCACAGAAGAGGGTCTGCCTACCCTAGTCCCACCTCCGGGGGCTGTAGACGTAGTAAGTGAAGCATCAGAGCCAGATGCGGCAGAAATAGGTCATTTTCCTGTTGATGAAGGCTCAGTAGAAGGGACAGCTGAAGATTCAAACGTCTCACATGTCTCACCTGTAGACAAGGAGGTAAACTTTGAGCAGTCTGAGGAAGATGCACCCACTGATGTTGTTCTTGCCAGCCATGAACCATCTGGAACTGGTGATGAATCTGTATTTGAAGATGGTGGGGTGGAGGAAACAACAGAGACCAAGGGACCAGAGGTAAGAGAAGCCCCAGAAGCACCTGAAGCCCCTGGTGAAGCAATAGAGGCCACAGAAGCTCCACTGATCTCAACAGACGAGCTCACAGAGGATGAGATCTTACTGGTGATCAAGGAGGAACCAGAGCCACCAGTGAGCCCTGCCCAACCAACCACCCTGTCCCCAGAAAGGGAGTCACCTTACACATACACTTCTGATATTATCCCTGCCTCTGAGGGTCAACCTGACATTATAATCCCTTCACTGATAGAGGTAAAGTAAAATAATGATGCAAGATTGAATGTTAATGTTGTAAATGCCAATACACAACTGTAGATTTCAAAATGAGGAATCATGTCTTACTTTTCATTTTCATCAAACTCAGCACAGAAAGAAACTGCATCACTGTGCCATCCTATCATTTTTTAAAAAATAAATATAAAAATATAGGTAAATTAAAGTAACTTGAAATATTTTCAGCAATCCAATTTACATTTACATTTACTGGGTGAGAGTTTAGAGTAACCTGTTCTCCTTACTTAACACAGATAACAATAGGAGGACTTGTGTTTCTTTTGGAAGCACTGATTCACCTTAAAGAGCTTACTTTTTGCTGATGTGATTCAACACTTTCTGAGCTCCTGTAGACTCAGTGATGTGTTTGTCACACATTTTACAATGTAGGGTTTTTATCATAGCCTTGTCACTCTGTACCTGTGTTTTACAGAGTAACATACAAATTCTCCAATCACAGTTGAGGCTACATATCAACCAACCACGCCCCCTCTGTTGGTTGTTATTAGATTAACAAGTAAGCCACATGTTTAATTTTTTGTCTAAAGGATAAAAAGTCCAAAAATAAAGAGAAAAGGAAACATTGATGTGACCCAGTTAGAAGAATCATTTATAAATAAGTTGACTTCTTTGTGCTGCAGATACAGAGCGCTAACGACGGCCTGGATGATTCCAGCACAGGAGACCAGGGCTACAACGTGGTAGAGAATGGTTACGGTTTAATTAACCACACAGAGGAGGGCAGCACTGGATTCCCCATTGGTGTGGCACATGGAACAGACCAGGCAAGCATCGCCATGCCTGTAAACCCTGGACGAGCACTGATAGTGTTCTTCAGTCTCAGGGTGACCAATATGATCTTCTCAGATGATTTGTTTAACAAGAGCTCTCCAGAGTACAAAGCTTTGGAGCAACGCTTTTTAGAACTGGTAAACTTCTCACATTTACTCATGTTTATTTTCACTGTTCTGTCTTTTATTTGTAAAACCAAATTGTCTGTCTCTGAAATGTTTCCCCAGCTTGTGCCCTACCTGCAGTCCAACCTGAGTCACTTTGAGAACCTGGAAATCCTGAACTTCAGGAACGGGAGCATTGTGGTCAACAGCCGGATGAAATTTGGGAAACCTGTGCCTCGTGGCCTCACCACCACTGTTTACCTGATCCTGGAAGACTTCTGTAACACAGCTTACCAGACCATGAACTTGGCCATTGATAAGTACTCACTGGATGTGGAGTCGGGTAGGTTGCTGATGGATAGTGTTGTACCTGTGTAGATATTGTTCTCATCTCACTTGTGAAAGCATTTGCCTTCTCTTTTCTGTCTTCTTGTGGTATCTCTGCATATACATTCCTTTTATTAACAGTCATGACTGAGCTGTCATTGTCTTATCACTGCTGATTTGGCATTAGTAGAATTGTTTTTAAGCTACACACAGTTCTTTGAAAAATATCAATTTGTTTGATTTTGTGTTTATTTTTTGACTCTCATGATTGCTTGAGTGTTAAATGTTACAACTCACAAAACAACAATTTGCAGAACTTTAGAGGTGCTGGTTTAATTGTGTTACTTTCAGACATGCTATCACTGAGCTAAGCTAACCTAGTTACGTATGTCTTACTTATTTATTATTTAAAAATATTTATTTATCATAGTGCTTGTACCTTTTTTCGTAATGTTTTAAGTAATCTCTCTTTGATTTGTCTTTAATGTCCAGGTGAACAGGCTGACCCTTGTAAATTCCAGGCCTGTAATGAGTATGCAGAGTGTAAGGTGAACAAGTGGTCGGGAGAAGCGGAGTGTGTTTGCAGCGCTGGCTACTTCAGTGTGGACGGTCTGCCCTGTCAGAGTATCTGTGAGCTGCAGACTGATTTCTGCCTCAACGATGGCAAATGTGACATCATTCCTGGCCAGGGAGCCATCTGCAGGTGGGTTGGGATTAAGGGAGCAGATCTGCACGCGTGCTTGACAGAGTGTCTGAGTTTGCAGGTTTGCAAGGTCTGTGCTTTGTCATATGACACTAAACAGATTTTCAAGTGTTATTACATCGCGTAAACGTGGCCACGTGGAGTTATATGCATGTCAAACATTTGATAAAAATCTTTACACCTTTGACTCTTCATGGGGGTAAATGTGTTTTCTAGCCTATTGAAGTTTAGTCATAATCTACTTAATAGAATGAAGATTTTGTTTTACTCTGTACTTTTAAAGAAAATCTGCATTTAGACTCAAATGTTTGGCAGTTCACATTTATTAACACCCTGAGGCATTAAATGTACTGTACATAAATGAAAACAATTACCAAGTACCATGTGTTGAAGCTTAATTGCTAAGATCTGATTAGTATTGTTCCATTTATCAGCTCCAGGATACATATTTTTATATTTATGTTTAATGAAATATAGTGCCTAATGTGGTGCTCAATCCTATTTTTCTTTTTCCACACTTTTTCATTATACTCACAAACAGATTTTTGTTGTGTGTGTTTTAGTATCTGTGCACATGTTTCCATGTCAAAACAATCATTTGTGTGGCTTCATGTGTGTAAGATGTACTGCCAATAATCCAAATCAGTGACAGAAACATGTTTTCTGGCTCTGCTCTAGCTGTTATATGTGGTGCACTTTAAATTGAAAAATTATGAACAGACACAGACACATGAGAATGTGTGCCAAGATGAGTGCTAACCTTTGTTTCACACCCACTCCAGCTCCAGATGATGTTGGATTGTTGTTTACTTCATGCTGTCCAACTAAAAATATTTCATTGCTCCATGGAGACAAGAAACATTATACCAAAACAAGGCCTTAATTATTTAATGACACATACAGAATGTTATCATTCTAGACATGTTATTAACTATGTCGAGGCAAAATACAAACTATTTTACATTGTTTAATCATTCAGCAGACAATAAAGAACAGATGTTTGTGTTTCTGTGTCAACTTTCTGTTTGTTGTCATCTCAGGTGTCGCGTTGGGGAGAACTGGTGGTACCGAGGAGAACACTGTGAGGAGTATGTATCTGAGCCGCTGGTGGTCGGTATAGCCATCACCTCAGTAGCCGGCTTCCTCTTGGTGGCCTCTGGAGTGATCTTTTTCCTTGCAAGGACGTTACGGGATCAGTATGACAAGGATGAGTCGGAGGACCCCATACGGTGCGTAATATCACTCAAATTCCATATGTTTAAACATTATAGGGGTGACCCCTATAGAGCAGTCGTCTGCCAATCGTAGGATCGGTGGTTCAATTCCCGGCTCCTCCTGTCATATGTCGAAGTGTCCTTGGGCAAGATACTGAACCCCAAATTGCCCCCGGTGTGTCAGGTCAAGCTGCATAGCAGCTCTGCCATCGGTGTGTGAATGTGTGTGTGCTTGTGTGTGTGAATTGGTGAATGAGAAGCAGTGTAAAGCGCTTTGAGTACCAGCCTAGGTAGAAAAGTGCTATATACGTGCAGACCATTTATTTATTTTTTTTACCCCTGATAATCAGTAACACATGAAATATCGAATCCATCAGCTGTCAGCTGATGTCAAATAAATATTTATGCTTGATATTTTCTATACGCATACACATGCACGCACACAGGTCAAATGGACATAAATAAAACTAAAATGTGTTTCGTTTCCCCTACAATCTAATAATTTGTTTTAAGATTTGTTACTATGGCCTTTAAGCATGTTTTTTAGCTTCATGCTTTCAGAAGGTTAGGGTTAGAAGCTGTTCTTGTTTAACTCATTTGGTGTAGCAAGGTTTATTTGTCATGTGTTATGTTAAATAGCTCTGTTTCTCTCCACTGTATTTACAGTATTTTGTGTTTAGTTTGAATTAGGAAATTACACTAAATAAAAAGGAGTCTACTTGTGTAGATAATTGTGCTCACGCAGGAAGTTCCCTTCTTTTAACTTGTTAAACTTTGGAAAACCTACTTTATCCAGTTTATGCATCCATCGAAAAAGTAATTTTCATCAGCTCTGTTCCTGAAAGTAAACCAACATTTGTCTTTGATCGTGAACAGAAGCTCTTAAATGTAAGATGTCTGAAGTCTTTCTCTTTTCTATGTAATCAGCTTCAGATTAGACGAGTCTGGTTATTTTCTTGAGGGGACAAAAATAACTTGACAAATCCAATGGCTGCATCCTCTGTTTGGTTCCTTCTGTCACTTTTTATCTCTTCAGTAGACATCTATCTGTCCTGCCTATATCTGTTTGTGTGCGTGTGTGTGTGCGTGCATATGTGTGTGTGTCTGGCGCCACTCCCAGAGCAGCTTCAGAGACCTCTGCCGATTAACTGATCAGATATGGTGTTGATCTAATACAATTGGATTTGTGATAGTCTGGACTTTGACTCAAACATAAATGTAAGGACTAATCCAAACTTAAGAAGGGTTAATTAACATGCAAATTATTTATTTTCTTAGTTTTATGATCCTGCCTCTACCATGTGACTTATTTTTTTCTGTGTTGTGTGGCAGGCGAGCAGAGAGTCTCCCATCTTTGGAGAGAGCGACTAAATACAACCCCATGTACGAGAGCGAGGCCACCACAGGCTACAGCCACTACTACCGCCGCTATCCAGAGGCTCCTGTGTATAGCAGTGCCAGTGCTGAGGCCTCCACTGACTTCAGCAGCGAGGAGATACGACACATTTATGAAAATAGTGAACTGACTAAGGAGGTACTTACTAGTTGATTTAGGAGAGATGTCTTTTACATTAAGATGACTTGCATAAATGCAAATTAATGAAAACACTTGTGCTGTGCAAACAGGTATGTTGACATTTAAAATAAATGACAACATACTGACAGCCAAATGAGAAAACTTACATCATTGTTTAGCAAAAGCTCTGTTTGTATATACAGTATTACAAAAAACAAAAAAGGTTTTTATGATTTAAACTCTCAAGACCATTTTGAAAAAAGTTGAGTTTTGGGGGGGGGGGTGACATGTTTTTTAGTCTGACTTGAAAAAAATAAACATAATTTTTAGTTTAACCAATTTAATATAAAAGTGTCTGACTACCCTTTTCAAAAACCATTGTAATAAGGGTGCAGACTTAAAAATGTGTCTTGCTTATTGGGTTCCAGTTACTGTATTGAGCCAGGGTACGACACTTTCCCAACCCATTTAAAATTTTACCTGAAAAGGATCTGATTTACTTGTATTTGTCACCTTGTCTCTGTCACCTGTCACTGGCTTTTGCACCCTTACAAAAAAGGTCACTGTTCAATGTCATGTTTTTATAGAGCCAAAGCCTGTTCAGTTTACTGTTTATCTACTATGATGTAATGTAATCTTTCCTGACTGATATCATGTGTTTCTGCAGGAAATCCAAGACAGGATACGCATCATTGAACTCTACGCTAAGGACCGGCAGTTTGCAGACTTTGTACGGCAGCATCAAGCGTGAGTGCCTCTCCTTTTCCCCCTATTAGACTACAGTAGATGAGATAAACACATGCGCCAAACAAACCAGGATATGAAGATAAAGGGAAATGACTTTGAGATACAGGGGGCTGCCAACAGTGATGGAGAGTGAAAAAAGGATTAGTTTGTTAGTTTTCCTAAATATTTACCAGTCAGGCCAGAAGCTGACACAGTGAGACAGAAGCCATTAGGAGACACAGACATTCCTTTGTCTGCCAAAAGTCTGGCAGTAGCAATGTGCCTGTGTTTAACAGCAGTGATGGTTATTAACTTGTATCTGTGTTTGTAATTCACCATTCATGTGCCGTGGAGATGCTTAATGCCAGATAAACCTGAATTAAGTTAGAATAGAATAAACCTTTATTATGCCACGAATTAGAAATTTAAGTGTATATGTATGTGTTTGTATATCCTGCAGCGTCCTGGATACCCGCAGAGACAGTTCCTCTATACAGACATAAGACATACAGACAGCTGTGAACAAGAAGGTATTTCTTTATATGAACTTTGTGTACACATACACACACACACATATACACAAATCTTTGTCAGATATATCTTCCTGAAGATAAAGAAAAATTTACATCAAGAAATATCCATAGAAAATTAGATTAGTTTTAGGAATATAACACATCAAAATCTCGATGCATATTGACAGGAAATAAAACTACAGAGAATATGATGCAGTGGGTAGGGTAGTTGGCGTCCCAGTCCATCCCTGCCAGTTCGAAGCCCGGTGGGGAAGGTTGTGTCAAGAAGGGCATCCGGCAGAACATATAGTCATTAGTACTGATCTTTAGGATTATTTTAAGGCAGGCTGACTAAAGTCTTAAATTGGTTGGCGTAAACCTTACTTGTAAAGTTGGAAGGCAAGAAACAGAGCATGCAAGGAGAGAAGAATCATAAGTTCACGCCATGATTAGTGACTCCTTATATACACCAATCAGCCACAACATTAAAACTACCAGGTACTAGGTGCTCTTAATTTTAGGGTAAACAGGGATCAGCATAAGCACTCTGAACTTGTCTGTGGCTAACACAGCCCCAGACATAGCCAACAAGCAATGTTCTGACAACTGTCGTGAACTTTCACAGCTTTACAGAAGATTTAAACCAAGTAAGAATGACAAATACTCAAAGCAACAGTTTTGACATTTAGCGTAGCATAAAACTGGACAGAACACTGGAAACAGGCTTTCTCAGTTCAAAGGTAACAAAATCTTCATGTGAGCACCTCTAAAGCTCACTAATTATCATCTCCTTTGTTTAACCTTAAAAATAGCTAGGAAAATGTCAGGTTGAAGTTTTACAGAGGTTTACGTGTGCAGCTTTTTTTTTGCCAGGAGCTTTTAGCAGGCAACCACTGGAGACTACAGGAAGGCACTGGTCAAGCCAAGAAACAGTCCAGCACATAAATCTCATAAGATGATGAATTGTTGTTTTTACACTGTAGTTTTCATGTTGATTGGTTCCTTTTGGAGAGAGGCAGGCTGAATGTTTCCTGATTTTTTTCCAGTCTTTATAAAAAGATATGCTAAGAATATGCCAAGGCTCCAGTTTCATATTAAACTATATATGATAAAGCTGTTAGTCTTCTCATCCAACTTTTGACAAACAGCAAATAATTGTAATTTCCAATATGCTAAACTATTTCTAAAGGTTGGATCACCAGTGGCTCACAGCATATTGCACCTTCCTAATGATAAAATAAAATCTGACACGCTGCTTCTGTTTCACAGAAACAAAAGTGAAGGTTCTTCTCGTTGGTCGTCATGCTTGGAGCACGGACTGCACTGTTTGAAATGGACATGGTCATGGTCAATGGTCATTCAATCGCTATAGTTTTCTCACTCTGTGTGGGCAGAGATGTTGACTGTTCTTCCTCCTTCCTTTGTGCCTTCTCTTGACTGGGTGAGCTGGCCAAGACATCAAAGGATGTGCTTGCTGCTCATCTACAGGACGTCTCCCTTTGCAAAAAAGGGAAAAAGGGGATTGCATCCTACTACTTGAAATGTTGCCAGACACTCTCATACAGTACAGTACAATAACCAGTTTTGTTTCACTGTGTCACAGTAGCTATCCATTCTTAAAGGGAAGAACTTAAAACTGTGAATATGTGTACTATATGTGTAATATAATGTTACTTTAAGGATGTTTAAAATAGAAACTAATTAAGTTTGCTCTACTTTTTTTGTCTCTACAAGATCACTTTTATTCTGTAAATCTTCTCAGAGAGGCACTAAGGGAGCAGTTTTTAGTCATGGTGCTATGTTTAAAATTCTCTTTGGACAGTAGTGGTCCAAATGACTATTTTTTACAATCTCAAAACATTATTGATAATAGATCATCTCTGTATATTGCTGTACATTAAAATAATAATTCAACATTTTAATAATTACAAGTATTTCCTTCCTGGTGGAGAATTAAATGACTTGCCTGCAGCAATTAGTATAGACTAGCCTAGCATTTTCTTTGTTTTCAGTGTTGGTGCTAAGTTAAGCTAAAGATCCTCTGGCTGTAGCCTTGTATTAAATGTACAAATATGAAAATAATATTGATTTTACCATATAAATTTCCACCAGAAAGCAAATAAGTTTATTTCCCAAACAGTTAACTTGACTAAATTCATACCTTTCATCACTGTATCCCATCTAGTTTTCTAATGGGAACTTTTTAACAACCTGATTAATAAGAAGCTGTTTGTAAATGTATGGTGAGGCAGACATAAGTGTAAAAACTGTGGTGATGGGAGAAAGGCAAAGAGCATGAACCCTCCATAGCTCTGGGATCCAGAACTAAGTGAAAACACGTTTCACTGGAAAAATGTTCTAAGGCAAGGGGCCCAAGGATTTGGTCCAATAGTCTGCTTTCAGATGTCGTATGTAATACAAACGAATGAATAGGAAAACCAGGAAAACCAAGATGATAAACAACATGTGCTCTTTAGAAGGACAATCTCAAGCTGTGTCTCCTGCTGAAAAAACTTCAAGGATACCAGCAATTCTTAAAAATTGATCTGCCCTTTGGCTTCTTGTTTGGCCATGATCCTGCTTCTCCATTTGAAATCTTCCAACAGACCTAATTCTGGTGTCGTCTTTGGTATGTTCATGTTGTCCCTCCACTGACTTATTGTGCTTGACCTTTCTCATTCCTTGAGTGGACCCTCACAGCTGCAGCTGGTTACGATTATTGTTTGTTGTTAATCAGTGTGACTGTCAGTCCTGTTAAGTGGTCAGAATCAGATGCATAGATCATGCCCTAGCTTCTTGTTTACATTACATGCTTCTGGTCCTTTGGTCTTCTTTTAGATGTCTACACAAGTGATAAACACTGGTGAAGCAGACTCTTGTCAGTGTTGTGTGTCATGCCTTTCACAATTTCAATCCGCATACTAAATTTTATTTTTTTATGCATGCTTTTTATGTGTCTGCATACAGTTCATCTGCCTCCATCTGCCACCTGGACAAACAGCCGATCATCCCACACAGTGTTCTGTTGTGTTAATAGCAATGAATATAAAGTGTTATTGACAGTTGCATGTTGACGATGATGTTAGGTGTGAATCATATGTGTTTCAAACGCTTCAATATATGAAGATATTCTTTGTTTTTTACTGATATTTGTTTAAGCGTTGTGCTACAAAATCGTGCAGCTGTGTAACTAAGTAATAAAAAGTGTAACACGTACAAATAATAAATGCTTTGTATACAATGCAGGCCCAAGCTCCACTGCATTATTTTTCAGTGATAAATGCCTATACTCCATTACATTATCTCCTGTACTTACCAATAGTTCATATTAATTATGCATCTATTATTATTATATTTCATCATTCATATCTCAAATCAGGTCCACAATCAATTGCGAACCAGATTTGTAATTCCTGTTTTGTACGCAACACTGGAGCTACTGTAAACTGTTTTTAGAAATATACTAGCTAATTTATTTGTTTTGCTGTCAAAACATGTCAAGACATTTAGGTCCTAGATCTAGATAATTTCAGCTTTTACTTGATGCTATGTAGACATTGATATGTGATAACAACACAGAAATAGCACCTTTTTATATCAGATGACTCATATTTTGAGTGAGCACAAGTATTGTAACATGTGACTGACAGGTGCTTCTTGTTACCCAGGTCTGTACTGTTAGATCGATGGGCATAGCCAGTACAGCAATTTGTAATCCACACAAGTTCATCTGTGAAGCCTGGTGAAGAAAGGGACATGACTAAGGGACCTACTTCCAGAACAGACTCACTAATTTTTATTAATGCAATAACTTGTGATGATAGCAGCAGTATGAATTCAGAGGTGTACAGAACTATTTTGTCTCCCAATGTAGTCTATAAAAACTAGGGGATAAGCTTCATCGTGCATGAAGACAATTATCAAAAACATGCCAAAACATCAAGACATATACACAGGACTATATCAGAGTGAAAAGTTGAATCAAACTAAATCAAAGTGAACATGCATTTCACCAGCTGAAGAGTAAACTAAATGTAGAAACCTTTTGTTGTTGAAATAAACAATAACTGAATGATACTGCAGTTAAAGCCTGGAAAAGCAAAAGAAAAGAAGAAACCAACAGTTTGGTGATGTCAGTGAGTCACAGACTTTGTGTAGCTATTGCAACACAAGGATTATTAAGTTTTATTGATTTTAATTAGTTCTAAACCTTTGTGTTCCACTCAAAATATGAGTCATCTGATACAAAAGACGCAATCTTCTGTGTTGTTTAATGTATTGAGGTTTAAATAGCATCAAATAAACATAAAATTCCAAACTTTCATCTCATATCTGTTGGTTGTACTTACAAACCAAATGTCTTCAGTGTACAGCAAAAACAAATAAATTGGGGGGGCACTGCTGTCTAATGGTTTGTGAAAGTCCAACATTGACATCAAAGGTTTGTATAACTTGTGGCTTGATTATGTACAGTATATAAATGCTGACAAGTTATAATACATTTATTTAAATAAAGTAAATACTTATGCACACAAAAAAGACGGAACAGTCTTAGAATCAATAATATATTGGGTCATTTGTGGATATGACAGTTTCAAAAAAAACATGCACCAGTAATCATCCTGCGTCACACGCATTAATGTGTCAGGATCTGGCAGTTTAATTTAATGTCCTAGCAAAAGCCCAGGACATCGTGTAAACCTTGGCCTAGTGAAACAATTCAATTATGAACAATGTGTGACTGTACTGCCTGCAAAAAATCGAATCCAGCTGACCTTTTTTTTATTTGGTGTGGTTTGGTTTGGTGAGGTCAGTGATTGTGTTGGTGGCCAATGATGGCATCATTAAATTGTATTTAGTATTAGAAAATCAAAATAACCATAGGGATCTAGCAGAAGGGCGTGTCTCTCCATGTTGAATGCTCATGATGAATAAAGAATGACAGGCAGCAACAAGTGGCTCTGCACTGGCCCAGTTTGGACTATTTACCAGTATGAAGTCAGTGCCACTTAAGTGGAAGTGGAAAAAAACACACGAAGGAGGAAATCATGACTGTGTGTATGTTTTCATGCTGAAGGCTAATTTGGGTAAAGGAGTGAGGAACAGATGAGGGGTCTCAGTAGTGAAGGTTGTTCCTGACCAGATGGTTTGATGTTTGCCCGCGTGAGAAAAAACATCTGCCCCCACTTTCAGACCTCTAGTCTCTGCATGCCAAATTGCTGGGTGCATAACGTCTGACATTTCCTGCACAACCAGAAAAGTGAAAACTACTTCAGCCATTGTGTTCATTTAACACAGACAAGACATTGCTGCTATTTTATTACGGTGTCCCACAGACTTCACTGTAGTGGGCTACTGATGATAAAAAAGGATAATAACCTTCATTTTTTCTTATATTTTGTTATAATCTTGTGGCAATTATGTCACCTAAAATGCTATTTCTCTCAGCAACAAAGGCAAGGATGCATAGTTTCAAAATATAGTTTAAAAGAAAGATCATTGTGATTTTAATGAAAAAAATTATGGCTGCAGTGGTTATTTTATTGTTAATTATTCAGCCAATATTTCTTTCCAATGACTCATTAATTGTTTAGTCTACCAAGTGCTTACAGATGTGGAAAATAACATTAACAATATCTCAAACAGCAGCAAAATATGTGGTTAACAATTTCATACTTTTAATTAACTAAAGGTATGTGTACACAGTGTGCAACAGAGTAAAAATTGTAAATTACAAGTAACAGTCTTGTGTTCAAAATCCTAATCAAATACAAGAATACTTACAGGTACTTTAAGTAAACTATAGAATCACAGTATTATATCAAAGAATTTGTTGTACAGAAAAGCAATGCCTATAAATGATATTAATATATAAGCTATGGTGTTGTAGGATGATTATTACAGCTGGACTAACACTTTTGCTGTCATAGTTAGTTGGAATAGAGTTTAAAGATTCAAGATTCTGGCATATTATACCACAAAATAAAAAAGCACTCCTAAGCTAAGTGCCTAGAAATAAGGAAAAAAAGTAAAAAATAGCCCCTAAGGTGCAACCATACAAATTCTACAAACAAAAAAATAACAACTACCGCAACTTAATGTAAAATGTGCATTTATTTAGTAACTATAGCCTAGCTCTCACATTACTGTAGAGGAGTAAAAAGTAAAATATTTTCTCTGCAATGTAGAATGTACAATACAGTATTGGAGTAAATGTGCTTAGTTACTTAGCACCACTCCTAAATGTTAAAGCTCGAAAAATGTTTGATGTTAAATCTTCAAATTACCTTCAAGTAATTATATATCTGAAGTGAGCGAAACAGCGCCACCCCTGTAACGGTTATTCCGCGTCAACCCGTGTGTGGTCAAACATGGTATTGCAGCTTTAGCTGAAGTCAATCAAGGTGCGAGCAGGTGAAGTTAGCATTTTTTGATTAAAAATAGTTGCATATCAAACAGGCAGATGCGATGAATCGATGAGACGCTGGAGAATAAACTGAGAGAAATGAATTCTGAAGACTATCACAGTGTGGTCTCGAAATAAATATAAGAAAGTAGCAACTTGATGTAAGTGTTAATCGGAGAGTTAGCTTGATTTCCAGCCGTGCTAATGATATTAGCTCCGGTGGTCTTCACTAGTTAGCTAGCAGCGATGGATTTCTGGTACATTTACGATACTGACGCTTAACGGTGAGTCAGGTAAAGTTAATTTCTCTATCTCTGACTTGATTTGCTTGCTGGTTTATTTTCTGAAAGTTAAATGTATTTCAATAATAAAGCTGAAGCTTACAGATCAGACACATTGGGCTATATGCTGTAGACAACAATAACCTTTTCAGGGGCCTCTGGGCAAAAACATCCACATTAAATGGCAATAATCTCCAAAGAACACAGAAAGTCCTCTCTGCTTGTTTACAAATTTGTTGACATTGTGCACAATAGACTGTGAATTTGATTTTGACAATAGATTTTTAATTCAAGTAATTCTTTCCTTGGTAAACTTTATAAATTGTGAATTTCTGCTGCTTTCTGCTTTGATTTACTCATAAATTGTCATATTTTTAGCATGTTTTAGCCTTGATGATGTTTTTTTTTTTTTTGCTGAACCAAAATTTTCCCAGATTTGTGTTTGTAAGGGAAACTTAGAGAGCCTTTATATTGTGTGCCTGTGTATAAAATCTACCTGTACCATGTCAGGGCACATATTATAGTAATAATAATCGAGGAACTTTTTTTGAATGTGTGTTAAAGAACATCTCTGAAGTCTAGAAAAAGTAAAATTGGAAAAGCCCCACAAGTGGTGGAAATGTAAATAACATTGTGTTGGATGCTACATCTGGCAAGCACACAAATGTCTTGCACGTGTGACACAGACTAAAGACCTGATAATGTGAGATTCCTACATTTTGGACACGCTGTAAATAATCCCAATTTGTAAAGTAGGTCGTTATAGGACCGTGAAAGTGAACATCTCTGTTTGTGTCCTCCTGAGTCATTCTCTTTAACAGCATGTAATTATACGGATAAACCTGCAGATGTGTTATTTGATATTTTAGAAGTCTGCAGATGGGTCCCTTATGTTTCTAGTGGCTTATAAAAGTCAGTTGATTTATGAGAAGATAAATGACGGAGTAAGAGAGAAGTGGAGTCCTCGCTCACTGGCTGCGAAATACTGCACATAAAGTTTATCTCCTGAACCTGTGCAGCAGGCAGATGAGTTTATAATCCTTTCAGTGGGTCTTTTTAAACTCATTTTTAAAAATGCAGCTTAGAGGAGGCGATATAGACTTAAAGCTAGATCATGATATTTTATGTCATTCGACATTTTTGCAGTAGTGATATAAATGACAATTTGACAATAGTACAATTAAAGAGTATCTTTTTGGCCCCAAGTCCCATCAGTGTTTAAAGCCAAGCAAACACAATCAGTCATCAAAAACAAAGCCTGGCTAATCAACTACTGCTCTAAAAAAATTATACAAAAACAAATTAAACCAATTAAGTATTTTAAAAATAAAATATGATTGTAATATTTCCTTCACAGCAGTACTTGAGGGCCATATTTAACCATTTGCTTTGCTCCTTGTCAACCGTTTATGGACCAACTATGGACAGACTGTGTGTTGCTAGCAGTGGTTACTGAAGAGCATGAACCACACCAGCATCTGAACAGACACAAGTTACATTTACGAGTACATTTTAACGCTTAATATGCTGTAGTTGCAAATTATTGTTAGCTATGCACCTTTTCCCATACAATTAGTGATATTCTGAAGTTAATACAAAAAGAGTTTGTGGCATCATGAAATTGAAAATGGTTTGATTTTTTTTTCTTTTTCCAAGGAAAACAAAGAATGTGATTCAGAGAGCAGATGGCTGCAGTAGACAAAAAAGGAGTTGAATTTCACTTGGAATAAAATCGTGGGATACTGATCATCTTAAGCTGGTTCTCTGCAAAGTAGAGCATTTGGACTTGTATATCCTATAATTCATACTGGTATTAGTGGCATAGTAGCACCCAAGGCTGACATGTTAACACCTACACAGTTATACAGACCTCTGGAGACCCATTTAGCCCAATAAAGTGTTGATTTCAACTTGCAGTTGCTTCAGCCCATTTTTCAGCCTGCTTCCACTTATCATTTCCAAATCCCATTCAAAGCACAATTTCAGTCTTATTGGCAATTAAAAATGATGTACTGGAGTTTATGATATTTAGATTCCTTCCTCTTGGCGGTTGCTGCAAAGGGCTTCTCTCTCTGTCACTCTGAGACTTGGTGGTTTGTGAGGTAACCTCTCAGAGGGTGATTTATACCACACAGATGTTCTGGGATGAGCTGGGAAGTAGTGCGAGTGTGTCTTTATGACGAGTGTAGTGCCATTAGCTACAATAAAGAGCTGTCCAAAATAGTGTGCAGGGGAAACACTTAAGGTCCCGTGGCGCTTTTTTTCTTTTTTTCCTGTTCAGGAGAATTTAGTTCTGTGCCCATGAGTCAGAAAAGGCAGATTAGTGGAGTTATACTGTATCCAGCCTTTTTTGTCATCCTCCCACAGCCATGTCAGGTGAACTCAAGTAGCCTTTAACTAACCACCATATTCAAGAAGTGTCCATTTGAGTTTAGTTGATTTTAAACAGGATGCTGTTTAACACTATTATTTCATAAAGGATTACATTGTCATATATTTCTTGTGCAGTTGAACTGTCAGTGTTATTAATGATTAGGGTGTTTGCACTCGTCCTACTACAACAAATTAAAATTCGTAGCTTTCTGTTTCAGATCTGCTACTTTTAGATACACTACCAGTCAAAAGGCTGGACACACACAGGAAATACCGTGATTTCATAAAAAAACATTCATGTCATCAGCTGTAATATCATTGCAAGAGGATTTTCTAATGATCACTTTTGAAATTAATAAATTTGCACTAGCAAACATAACTCGCTAGAAGACAGTAATAATGTTTGATTATGACAGGATAGTACATTTATTAATATTAATATAATATTATTAAAAACGGATGTTTCCAGCTACTATACAGTCGTCATTTACAATATTAACAATGTCTACATTGTATTTCTGATCACTTTGACACTAAATATGCGTTTCTTTCAAAAACTTTTGTATGTTACCATTTATCTTTTTTTCTAGTTCTAGTTAAACTAAACAACCCATTATGTTTATGCATTTTATCACGTATCTCAATTTGAGAAAGTTATTTTCTCTTTCTGTTTCATTTGTCACCATTACAACACCTAAGCAGAATTACACATTGTTGGAAAAAAGTATTAAACAACACCTTGTGATGCTTGTGGTATTTTTTTTCATTATCAATTGTTCATTCTTTAATCAGGATTCGATTCAGTCCAGGTTTTTTGGCAGCACCATTAACCAGTTGACTGTTTGTCAGCAAGTATCAGTTGGATGTTTGGCACTGGTTATCCCTCTGTTTTGGTGATTGTTGTTGTGTTGTACAAACAGTCCAACACACATTTATATCCTAGGACAGTCTGTGTAAAAACTCCCTTTGATGTGATGATGCATGTATTCTGAGTGACATAAAAATGCTAAATGAATATTAATTATCTTTTTTTCCCAATTATGTTCCTTTGCTATTATATGAGTGTAGTGGAGCATTTGCTCTGTTACATTATTTATAACGGCACTGGAACAGCTAAATCAAAAGTGTGAAAAACATGATCTCAGTTGTCTTGTTCCAGACCCTCTGTTAGCAGAGTCCTCAAATTGGGCAGACAGAAAGAACAGTTCTAACGATAGTTTAGGTGAAGCTCTTCTTATGATATATCTCAGATCATAATGAGGGACAAATATGTCTTTTCTGCTTTGGAAAGAAACTGCTCGGATATCCGTTGAGGTCACAATCTATTGTCTAATCTGTCATTTATATTGGCTTGTACTGGAGACGGTGTTAAATGTAATCAGTAAACAAAAAGTTGTTACTCCCCTGTGATTAACTAATGTGCTCACTGTTTATGACGATTTTACATTACTTTCACAATAGTTTTGTGACATTATTTTGGTTGCATAAAAGTTTGCTCGTTGCTGACTGTTAATGAGGGTTGACTGTCGAGTCACAGAGGAGAAGGGCTCTTGGAAAAGTATGGATCAAAAAAAGTCATAAACATCCCTCTTTATTTTCTTTAGTTGGCTTTCTGTCTGGATTAACAAACCTTAATAATTCCCATGTGTACACTCATTGCGACATTGTCTAAAATAGTTAAAATGACTGAACTGCTGCTGCTTGAGCTGCAGTTCACTATATTTACCCGAATGTTGGACTGTTGACCTTGACAATTTGTGCAAAAGTTGTTGCTCTAGTGTCTACAGCTATACAGTAGGGCTGGGTGATATGGACCAAAACTAATTTCTCAATATTTTTAAGCCGAATGGCGATATACAATATATCTCGATATTTTTTGATTCCAAAACGCAATTACAAAAAGACAACTATGGGAAAAAATGTCATGTTCTAAATGTAGTTAGGTATTTATTTATATTTCTTTGTATAGTTATTTTATTAATGTATGACAAACTATTGGCAGTTTAGACAAATTTGGGACATATGAAATAGGTTTTGAAGAAAAAAAAGCTGCATTGCTGACTAATCAATAATTATAATTATAACTCAATTTGTATACTTAAATGTTCTGATTTTTTTGTATGAATTCAATATTTGGCTTGATGGCAACATCTGGTGGAAATTTTGCATCAATAGCCCACTTAGAAATCCCCTTACTGATAAAAATGCTGATGTGTCAAATACTTATTTCCCCCGCTGTATATTACCCAGCCCTACTACACAGATATACTAGAATTGTCTCTACCATATAGAGGCTTAGGTGCAGTGCAAGTGTTTTTGTTGAGCTGCTTATGACACATGTCACAATAATTGTGAAAACAACTAAACAGAGATGTGGCTTGATCTCAAACAGCAAGGTACACCACTGACAGGAATAAGCTGTGTGTGTGAGGCAAGCTAATTGCTAAGCTAATTTCTCAGTACAGTCAATCTGGGATGGTAGTTGGGATGGATATCTCAACTTGTCATTACGTTGGTGCATGGGTTTTACATCAAAGACGCACTCCACCCACATTTTAAGGCATAAATAAATATATTGTCTGACAGTTTTCTCTTCATGAAAAACTTCAGTAAACCCTTGAAAAAGGCATGGAAAGCTACCTGGTCTGTTTCCCTCACTGTAAATTCTATGGATAGGATATATGAATATTTATTATATGCAAATGACCCAGCCCTCAGGCACCACCCAGCACCGCTTCTCAGGGTTACACCAGTAAAAACAAATTGCGCACAATACGATGGCGAGCGGAAATATTGGAGATATTCAGCTGTTTATGTTTGAGCCTCAGTCAGACACAGACTCCGATGAGGAGTCAGTTGTTAATCAGAACTGGCGTTTGGCGGATGTTTCAGAGGGGTAAGCATCTAGCTGACTGGTAACTGGCTGTATAAACATGTTGTTGTTTAGCTGTACTGTTATGCACTGCTAACTTATAAAATGCTGGACTGCTAAACTCCTAGCTTAAATCCCAAAACTGCACACTGGCCTATTTACTGTCAATTACCAAACGCTCACTCTCACTCATGTCGCTCAAAAATCCATTTTGGCAGCTCAGTGGTTCCAGATGTCAGGTTTCTACAGACAGCACTGAACTCTGCATTTGCATATTGGATTGTGATTGGCTGTGTGTTTCCTACATCACAGAACTCTATTGTTTTGAAACCATTTTTTTCAGGAGGTAAACCTACACCTGGACTCTTCAGCTGAGCAATGTGAAAACACCCTGCTACTGACAAACTCTGGACATTCACCACCCAGTATAGTAGAAGTCAGACTATTTACAATATTATAAAATAGCCATGATATATAAACATGTTTTTGAGTGTAATGGGTCTTTAAAGTAAGACCATGCAGCCTTTGCCTTTCACAACCTTCCTGTTTTTAGTTATATGACAACAAATGGAAATTATTCATTTTTCATCACATACAGTGCTGGCTCCATATAGTGGCAAGCCATTAAGCATACTCTCAGAATCTCTTATTATAAGCTTGTCATGTTCCTTGAGATACCAATGGACTCACCAATCTTCTGTCAAGGTGTGAAGCTTAATCCACAGTAACCTAAAACTGGTGGAAAATGGTATTTGTTAAACGATATTATTGCATGTACTTGTGTACGTATTGCTGGTAGGAGCATCAAGGCTGCATTTAGAAGCATTGTGAACAAAATCAGTCGAAACAAGTAGCAACTATCAAAAAAGTAACCCTCTGAGGACCTCTTTGCATGAGGACATAGGAGCTGGAGTGTCTAATTTAAGTCAGTAGAAAACAGTAGAACTAAATAATTGGGCTATTCATCATTGTCAAAAAGTTGAAACAAACCTGTTAATAAGTTAATACTTTTGCTGTCAGAGCAAGATCTCTAAGCTTTTACTCAGTTTTCTGTAATTATTCTGAGTATTTGTTGTACTCTTACCATATGCTTTTCCTTTGAGATTAATTTTAAAATTTATTGCTTTGTATTCTTGTGACTTGGCTACTCTATGGCACATTTGATGCTTTTAGTTAAAAAGGCTTTGATGAGGTTTTTTAATTCCTCTGGGGATTTTTGTTGGTCTGTTTTGAAAGTTCAAAATAGTGTGACAACAAGAATTATTGTTGACATTAAGTTTTATTCTTGTCACAGTGTTTTAGCTGTTTGGTTTTCATGATTTTAATAATAGTTTAGCTGGAATGGGAGTAGGTATGATAAGAGTTTTACATAACTAAATGAAAGAGCAGATACAGTAGTTCAAAGATGAACAAAACATGGTTCATGACCTAATATAAAAATGTGCCACAATTGTAAATCTGTAATACTCACACAATTAATGCAGTTGATGTCATTGCCCTTTCCTGCATTATAATACATTTGTCAGCACTCTGGTCATTTTTAATGAGCCTTACGTGCTGACTATTATCTCAAGCATACCCAACAATTTACACAAACTTCCTGCCCTACAGCCTTACATCTTGATTGAAAGAGAATTTTATGGAAATTCAAATTCAATTATTGAAATTAACTGCATTACAGCACTTAACAACATTTAACAAAACAGATTCTTTAAATGGTTAGAATGGTTACGTTTATTTCACTTTAAAGGCACATACAGTATATTTTATGTTTAAAGGAATAGTCACACATTTTCTGACATAGAGGAAAATCCACCTCCAAAATGGTAAAAAAAAATGGTTTTGCTGAGAATTATTGTTATTATTTGTTAGCTGCGCTATGTGTTAATTTATGTTACTGAGCATTAAAGGTGGTTTTGGTGCTGGTGGATTTGGTTACCTTTCCCAGAATCAGTCTGGCTGTCTCCTCTTTTTTTTTTTTTTATCTCTAGATGGATATTTAACAGACAGATGTGAAAGTTGTATATATTTGATGGGACATGGGATGTTGCACAGTAGGGTCATATTCAATTTGAAGCAGATGTGTTTTGCAAAAGTTTTTTTTTTTTTAACTAACACAAACTCATTTTAAATATAGTATTGAGTGCAAAAGCACCTGCATGAAACATTCATCTTGGTTTGTGTTTTGATAGATTGGAATGTGCTCTATTATTAACGTTAAGCAACGAGCAGCTACGCCAACTGCTGATCTTAGCAGTGCTGATACTTTTTGGTTTCTAGCCAATAGTAAGAGTTGCCTCTGACATTCATAATGGAATCCAGACTGTGGCTTGCACACCAACCTGTCAACTGAAGATAAACAACCTTACATGTGGTACCATGCAAAGTGAAAAGTCATTGTTTTTTGTTTTTATATATATATATATATATATATATATATAAATTCAAGTACATTATGTCCTATCTGTGTGTGTGTGTGTATATTTGCATGTGTGTGCAGAGTTGGCCAGGTGGATTAAGGAATGCTATGGAAAATTAAAAAGGTCTTTGAGGGAGAAAGGCCAGTTCGGGTGACTTTGGCATTTTGAATTGGAAGCAGTTTTTCCAGTCTGACCATTGTTTGTCTGCTGATCACTTGCTCACAATTAGACCTGGGTTTCTTCCTCATCCTCCTATCCTTTTATGGCACGAGAAATCACTGCCCAGACAGAGCCTCACTCACACATGTCAAGTAAAAGTGAAGTAGTAAAATATAGAGATTTACTTTCATGCCAGCTTTATGGTTATGAAAATGCAGCATTTTATAGATATTACAAAGGATACATTGATGTATGTACACTAAGAGTGTCTGCATCACAAAGGATTGACTTGTGCTCTGGTCATAATTTAGATGACTTTTGACTCAAACTTCAAACGTTAAACTCACTTTTAACACCAGTGACTTGTGATTTCACTTGAACATTAGACTTGTGACTTTGAGATGTAAAAATTCTCCAAATCCATGGTCCGGTTCATACCTTGATCTTTGATAGTACACATGGACAATCTTATATTATCTACAGATGAAGTAAGTCTTTACAATTTTATATTTAAAAGGCTTAGTATTTTTTACTTGTGGCTATTGTAGTTTTTAGCAAATGTTTATAAAACAACAGTAAATAGTGCATTTGTTAGACACTATCTTCAGATGAACATTAATAAGAAATTGCATTTGGAGATAGCTATGGGGTATTTTGATGATGTGTTTTTAATCTCTGGCTTTAACTACATATTAGGATAAATTCATTGTTTATTTCGATCACTGTGTGAAATTAGTTATTAGTGATTATTTTCTAGATTTAGTGTCTGTGTGCATTGCCATTAAACTAAGCATAATTAGCCTCAAACACGTGTTTTTCAGCTGGACAAAAAACATGTGCCTTTACAGAGGGAACCATTTTGGTGTAAGTTCTTCTCAAATGTCTTATGTCTAGTGCTGAGCAGCGATTAAAATTACGTGATTTTACGCGATTAATTGCATTGTTACGGGCAAAATTTATTAATGAATTAAAAAAGTACTGTTATATGAACAAAATTGCAATATCTAGTCTGCAAACATAAATAAGATGGGTTTTTAACAGCAGTTTTCCCTTTATACAGTAGCAATTAAATATTTCTTGTAAATCTCAACTTAAACATTAATGTAATCAAATCTATTATCTAGTTTATTATAGTAAATCAGGTTGTTCTCAGAACCACAGGCCTGTACCTTGTTCTTTTATTAAACTAACTAAATACTATTATGTTATTTACATTATGTCATGTCTTATGTGGCGTTTACTGTTCTCCTATGACCTCTGTATCGCGCATGGCGGAGCCTGCTCTGATGGGCGTGCAGACACACACACACACTGAGCGCACGGCGCAAAATTTGTCACATCAACCACCTGGAAAGCGTTTTTTTTTTATTTTTATTTTTTACTTCATTGTGATTACACATAACCGTGGTTCTATAGACTCCACCATGTGGAAGATATTTAAAATGAAAATGTCCTTGTCAAAGTTCTATACTTCCAGTTCTTCTCCAAAGCCAGTACTGATCAACATCCCACCCCTTCTGTGACCCATGGTTTTCCAGTATGTGTATTTAGACCCAGTGAGGAATGGACTTTCATCACCATCATTATCATAATAAAACTGCGTTAAAGCACGATAAATAAATGGTCAGTGTTAAATTATTAACACATGCCCAGCCCTACTTATTTCACATACAACACATAGTACATACCTGAAACAGTCTTAGGCTGGTTATGAGTCTGTTTGAGGTATGGCTCAGAATTAGACTTAAATTAGTCTTTATGTATTAGGATGATATGATCCTTCTTCCATCTCTCAGTATGGTATGAATCAGCTGAATGCCGAAGTATTGGAATCACAAAATGACAGAGATACCTATGGACAGTGTATCTGTGTAGGGGTGTTTTTTTTTTCTCATCCGTCCAACATGCGGTTTGGACAGACCAAATAATGTCTGTTAGGTCTTTTTCATTGCCACTTTTTTCTGTGTGTCATGGAGTACTGCTGTCTTTGAAACAGCTTAAAACAGAGTGCTTTGGTTTGTTGCAGCGGATCTCTCTGCTGTTCCAAAAATAACAGAATCATTGTCACGTGAGAATGAGATTGGATAGATATCTGAATCGAGATTGTGATCTAATAATGATGAATTATGCAGCCTTTGTGTGTTTCGACCTCCAGTTAAAAGACGAGACAGATTGTGTATTGCAGAACGCTGGCTGGTACAGAAAAAGACACATCCGCATTATATACTTTAATACAATAAAAAAAACTAATAAAAATAATAAAAACAGTAATAACTATAGAGTTCAGCCCCTCTGTCTGACAAATACCCCAGCAGGTACTACCTGAAGCTGGCTGTTTCAAATCCTCTTTTCAGTGGTTGGAAACTATTTTAATGGGAAACACAGAAATGGATAAAACGAACAAAAAAAGAGCTAGAACTTCCTCTTCTCCAGATCCCGTTAGATATTGGCCGGTTACTGTTAGGAATCTTTCAGCAGGCTTTTGGGGAAGTTTATTGCACCAGGTGTGAAGCTCCTCTCTACCTCGACAAATATTCTATCCACTGAGAGAAACAGGTTGAGAGAATTAAAACAACAAAACTCAATTGTGACATTTGTTTGATGTTACTTGCCAGTTATATAAGCTTGTTTGGTAATTAAGAGAGAGATATTATGTAATAATTGCTCCTGGTAAATTGCTGGATAATGCTCTCATTTGTATCCAATTAAATGCAATCAGGCATTAGCATAGTCATTACAGACCTGGCCCAATTTGCTGCCATGGAGAATATCTCCCACATGCTACACATAATGTCAGGTTATCTCTAGTTCACTCCACCGTATTGTGCTTCAGGTGTGTCTTCATTCACTTCTATTTTCTGTAAGCGATTGTGCACGTTGCCAGGGTTGGTTCCAGTATTCTCCGATGGTTGTTACTTGTGTTCTCTTCTTCTTGACAATGGGTAACATCTGTGATTGCGATTGCATTCATAAACCATATTGTTGGAAGACAAAACCTACAAGACAAAAAGTAGGTAGATGTGGATTATTATGTGTGGTTGAAACTTGCAATCACTTGTTTGTGTGTGTGATTTAGTTCAGTTTTTGACTATAAAAAATACTATTAATATGTTTTGGTCTTAATTATTAATCATGAAGCAACTACTGTAAAGGCTTTCAGTGTTTTGCTTTTTGAGATGTTCAGTGCCTGTTTTGGTGGCACTGGTTTCATTCTTGTGCATTTAAGACTATTTGTTATGCAGGTGTTGCATCCAAGTGGAGTTTCTTTTCTTATCTTCTTTCACTAAATGGGGATGTTGTGAAATAAATGTGAACTTGGTTGGTTAGTCATTTGTTTCTGCAGCTGTTGACTCTCAAACTGAAACATTTCAAACAAATAACTACACACCAATGACAACATAACGTAGTGGTGCACTAGTGTAAAGCTACGACTAAGTGAATCTCAAGCTAATTTCTACTCCTTACAAACAAATTTTTGATGCAAACTGAAACCAGTGGATTCCTGGAAATGAGGAAAATCTGTATAAAAAAACCTTCTGATGTGCCTTAGAAAATGGAAAGTAAAACGCACAACTCAGTGTGATTTGTAGTTAATGGACTAAAATGTGCAAAACCATTGGCATGTTATTTGTTTCCAAAGAATTTATAATAAATTAAGTGATAATAGTGTCATCTCCATCACCTCTGTTTTTGCACTGCATGAGGTATGGTTGCTTGAATATTCAATTTTCAGATCTCTAAAGGATCTTTGGAGGATGAAAAGAAAAGTCATCACATAGTTAAGGAGTTTCTCACTTCAAAACAACCTGTAATCTCAAATATTACATATATATATTCTATGTAAGTGTCTGTTCTTGCAGTTGTTGTTGTTGTTTGTATTAAAGCCAGTTCTTCCCCAGCTTGAACCATTTGTAATTCTCCCCTGCAGAGAAAAAAATCCATTCTCCGTTTGATTCCAAGTGAATGAGAATGGAGTGTTTTACTCATTAAAGGATATTGAAAACATAGTAAACAACCACATACCACTGGCTCGTGAGTCTCCCTGACAGTGGGGGGGACAACCCTCTGCATCAGGAATTTTTCTTAACTACATCGTCAGCTGCTCTCTTCATTTTACATGCAGCTCCTGAGTACACGCAGTGTGTTTTAACTTAAAACAGCACGCAGCAATGTCTGTGCTGATTGCTTTCATCACTTCCAGACCTCAGTCTGCATCCTGTGTGTCCTGAGTGTTAAAGGGTGGTTAGGAAGAAATCCCTCTTATGTACCTGCTAATAATAATAGTAAATCAGTTTTCATACAACCTGGATACTGTGTTTGTAACATACACAACATAAACTGTTGAAATAAAAGAAATCCAGAGTGTCAGCTCTTGTCCTCTCTTTCTTTTTTCCATTCACATCAGCTGAAAGTAACAGATATAAATGTGCACTGCAGTCTCCCGTCCTCTCTTTTTGATGATCTGTTGACTTGTTTCCAGCTTGTATGATCATTGGACTCCTCATTTGTCTTGCCCTGGTTGAATCCTTTTAAGTCATGTTTCTAAATGTATACTCGTGCAACCTGAGTGCAGTGTTAATATTAGATAATACTGAAGTTGTAATAAATCGGACTTATAAGTTCTATGCGTTTTTTTATATTTCAGTCAGGATATAAGAACAAATTACAGAGTTGCTTTTCTCTAGTTATTGCCATTCAGCTTAAACAACCCCATTCTTTCTGTCTCTTCTTCTTTTGTTCCCTCAATTTGTCATTTTCTGAATATCTTGCCAGCACATGATGCAGTAACCAACTGCTGCTGTGCCAAGCTTCCACTCTTTGACACGAAGACAAATAGATGAAGCTCTACATAGACACCTGTTGAGAGTTATCCGTGTCTGCCGTGAGGTCGAACAAGGACTGCTGTGTGTCCATATACTGCCTCTTACTTCATCAACATGTCACATGTTGACTTACTCTGGTTCATATCCAGTGAAATTCTTTATTGGGAGAGTCCTTTTACTACTCTACAGTCCAGATCATTTAAGAGACAAATGAAGGGATAGAAAAATGGAAAGCAGAGGTGATTAGTTTCTCAAGTGTCACATTGTCGATTTTTAGGCCCTTACATCATTTACTGTAAGCTGTGATGTTCGTATTATGTTTGGTAACTGTGCAATGATTTAATATGTGCTGTGGATCGTGTGGTTATTTTCCGTAGTCCAGTGCACTGGCACACAGTTTGCTTTCACCTACTGAGGGCCACACTAAATATCTTTAAATCTCTCCTGTCTTCCTCTATTTTTTTCTTCCAGAGCTTGTCTTAGTCTGATCCCATGGTTTATTTGTTTTAATCACCCAAAGGAACAAAGTCGGAGCGGAGACCAAAGAAGGCTTTAGTACAATCAGTTCACCAAGCCAGGAAAACAAACGCAGTTCAATTAGAGGTTGTGCTGTCTTCTTTTCTCCTTTCTTTTTTCTTTTGTCAGTCGACTTCTCTCCATGTTGCTCAACTTCATAATTTATTTTCCCCATTGTCAAGTAGCTGGACTACACTGTTTCAAGGCGCTCGGTTAGCATAGCATGGGGCCATATGTCTCTGTGATTGAAAGAAAACATTGAAAATACATTAACCTTAAATTTTACCACCAAAACATTCACTTGACTTTTTTGTTTCTGTAGTTGTTTCTAGGTGAGACAGCAGATGCTAGCTGTTACTGCACTAATATCATCTCACAGCGTTTGTATGTGTCGTGGCAAGAGTCTCTTTCAAAGGAATACTGCCATAGACTCATTTTTATTTTATACCAATTTTATTAATTAGAA
>JAUYWH010000013.1:7134236-7156666 GCA_034779795.1 Ctenopoma multispine
GCTGCAATGTTCCCATAAAAACATTACACTCACAAATGTCCTTAGAACATTTATTGAATGTTTTCAGCTAACGTTTCATCTGTAACATTTGCAGAACTAGTAGGGAATGTTACTGAAAGTTGTGGGAACGTTCCTTCCTAGCTGTAAACTATTGACAAAAACTGTAACATATACTGTTACCGGTCTACACCTTATTTTCCTATATGTTGTTCTTTAATTAATATTGTTCTTACTTGCACACTACACACAGCCCTACTTTCCATGTTGTGACCGTTGATTTAACATTGAAAGATGAAATTGTTGTAGACTTAGGTCATCCTTGCGAACTGTTTAAGTATCAATTCCCCTATATGTGAATGTTGCAAATGAGAAATTATATTGTGTTATATTATTTAATAAACTAAATTGTTTTGACTGCATTGTATATTTGACTACATTGTATATTTAAAATCTGAATATAATATAAATCCAAAACAGCAGCTCTATCATGAATTACACTTTTTCAAATTTACGGTTCTTTTGTTTATAGTCTCTTAGACATACAGTATTAACAGATGTTTTTAATGTTCTTGCTCACCTATTCATATATCACCTATTGTACAGGTGTCCCAAATAAAATTACCAGTGAGAGTGAGTAATCATTGTATTTCTGATTTGGTAATGAACTATTGACGGAGTTAGGTTTTTGTCATTTTAAAAAGAATAATTATAAACGGTAATGCAGATGTTTTTCTGTACATAATATGTATTTGGTAATAAAGGGAACAAAGTAATAATTAGGGTTTTAGTGTACACATAATACCTTCTTCATTTGGGGACAGCAATACATAAAAAGATCTATGGTGGAGGTGGAGGTAACCTTTGTTTATTTTAGCAATCAGCCAGCCAATACACAGTGACATGGAGCCATTGTTAAGCATGGGGTGATTATTAAAGTGCAGTAGTAACTGTTGGTGGTTAAAGTGATTTATTAGCCATTGTTGAATCACACCGTAATGGTTGCTTCGATGGAAGCCACAGCATGTTTGGAGTTGTCAATATTCTGAGAGCATAATAACAAAGACTCTGACAGACTCTGGTGTGACAACATTTACCTCTTTAGGCAGATCTCAAACACCATGTCTGAAAGTATTAGACATTGTTCACCATCTCCTCCTCAGTGAAGCAAATCTGGTGCCAGAAGAAAGAATCTGGCAGGGTAATTAATTAGAAATTGATAGGTCTATTTCCAGAGGTCAGACAGATCAGCTAAATATTGTGTGAGGCTAAAATATGTAAAATGTGTAATTGTTATATACTACAGGATATGAATTACTATGTATGGATGGACGAGAACCACTGTAAAATATACATTTGGGCATGAATGTTGTTTTTAATACTCAGTTGAATAAGCAATGAAAGAGGAATAAATTAATATAAACAGGTAACATTTATTGGATGGATGGATGGATGGACAGAATCATGAATGCAGGTCTATTAGGGAACAAGGAGCTTATCATCTTACCACAGGTACATTTATACTTTAATAGCACAATCTGAGGAAATCTGAAAGCCTTTCGACAGTTAAGGTTGGAGTCGGGGTCAGGGTTAGGGGTTCAAATATCCAGTGCAATCTATCAAAATTTCAATCTGATAATGTAAGTCAGACTAACAACATATGCAGTGTAATCAGCACTATGGTAGAACATTATGTGAAGTAAATTAAATGTAAAGAATAACATTTACATCAGTAGCCAGTATGATGGATATATAGAAGTGTTTATTTACTTATTTGTTCATATTTTCCATACACTGAATTACTATTACTATTACTATACTATTACTATTGAATAACAAAAGGACAACTTGTCCTCATTATGTTAACATTGTATTAAGCCAGTATAGTTATTTATAAGACCTTTTTGGGACTTTGGACGCCTCACTTATCATATTTCTGATGAAATATGCTCAGCTACATACAAACTCGGAGAACAATAAAGAGGTTTGCAATGTGAATATAACACAAGCTTTAAGCCCAATTGTGACTGACTGCGGCGATTTAAAATGGAATGCAGCCTTGTTACGGTGAACGACTATCAAATCAGGAGCCGAATGCGCCCATAGCTTTTCGCTTCATGTCATGGTGCTGCTCTCCGAGTTAAAAACTGACAGAAAACAATACAGTTCTAATACAGAAAGGCGAACTTTCTATATTAGATAGAAATAAAAAAGACTTCTGTTAAAACTGGTAGTAGGCCAAAATGACATGCACAAAATGCAGTATAATTCTTACGGAAAACAGTAAACTAAGTAAGGATGTTGCAGTCAAAACCTTGCAGTTATTTAGCTTTATGACATATATAAAGTACAAATGTTACTGTCTTACTTGAGCTGTTTGAGCACAGACAAATTTGTCAAATACATGTCGTGGCAAGAGTCTCTTTCAACGGAATACTGCTGTAGAATCATTTTTATTTCATACCAATTTTATTAATTAGAATGTAGAGATGGTGTAGAGGAGCCCCTCTGACTGGCCAGCTAGGAGAGGACCCCCGCACAATAATCCCAGTCCATTATATACTATACTATCAACATTGATTAAACAATAATTAAAAGAACAAGAGATTAAAGGTCCATAATAAACAAACACGTTGGCTGTTGTCGGCCAAAGTCCAGAGAAAACTGACAACTCATGGTGACTCATTGACATTAGGCCTTAGTCACTGCAGTAGAACAACAACATATTTGTACCTGTAGAACAACATAATGTAATGTAACAATACATATACATACTACATACTTACAACTACAAATTCCCCCCTTGCAGGGCTGACAAAAGCACTGCAACCAATTACAAATGGGCAGACATAACCTTGTATTATGGAAAATCATCAAAATCCAAATTATGTACTCCAGGTCAGATCCAATGTGCAGTACAGCTTCTAATAATACTCTCAATTTTATGATGACATAAACCCCCCTTAATGAAATCTCTGATATTTCTGATATTTCTCTCTCCTCAACAATGTGGTTTTCTTATTATACTCAGGACAGAAATTAATCCAGGCAACTTGAATCCGCTGTGCACACTCAGAGTTGAAGTTCATTACTAGGGTCAATGATTTACCAGTTTACCTATGCAAAACGTGATGGAACAATGAATGACAAACAACAATGATTGTACGAACCCACATGCTGCATGTCCAACTCTGTTTTAGAGTTTTAATCACAATATGCCTAAGGCTAATTGCCAATGTAGCAAATCCCTACTGCATGTCTTATAGTAGAATAATATAATCAGATTTGCAAAGACCGATCAGATTGAATCACGTGGGTAACTTCCCAACACAAAGTCAGGTCTTGACCATTACTACATTGACATAGCTCCCACTATTGTACTCATAATGGCACTTTTTTAATCAAGCACAACCCCTCCAGGGTACAGAACTGGCCGTTTTCAAGGTCACCCAGGCCTTGAAGTTACTGATCATGCAAACATCTTCTTTACTATGATTGATCATAGGGACAGGGCACATACATTTAAATGATCACAAATCTAAACTGGTTACTGATTGCTTTCAATCACTCAACTTTCCTTCCCATAGTCATAGCCGAAACAACACCAGCTATCTTTAAGGAGTTTTGTTAGAAATGTATAAATAAGACTTAGCATAACATATTGGCAATGCCATGTTTAGAGACATTATCTTCATATGAACTGAAAACGAAACTGGCTATGGTCTTGACATAATATACAGGCAATACAATGTCATGATGTCTCCGCAATACAACTACTACACGTCTGGCAAGATGCCATGGAGGTCTGCGTTCCATCGGCGTCCGGCGTTCGTGAAGTGAAGTCACGTGTTGTACCCACAATTACTCTGGGAGTCTTCTGAACAGTTGAAGGAGAGCTCAGCCCCATTTTATTATTGGCATGCGTATGTGCGATCAGTCTGTGGGCAGCAATTGGTCTGCATTAAAACCGCTCTTTCCTCGTCTTTCCATGCTCTGCTGTGCTGGATGTTAAAATGTCCGGTGTGAATCTTCTTGTTCTGGAGTCAAAAGTGCAGTTACTTTAAACAATGACGCAAATGAAGTGCAGGTACAGTAAGCAACAAAACAAGTCGACCTGTACTGTTTTCAGACACATTTAGACAATTTGTCGTCTGAAGGCGTCCTGTGTTTAATCGGCTGTGTGCGAACTGACGCGCTGCATGACTTGTGTACAGTACAAGGCTGACATTTCATAGCCCACCGATTTATATGAACACTAATTCACATAAAGGCTGGATTTTTACTCTAAAAGAGGCAGAGGCAAGTGGATTTCAGTGTGCCAGGTCTTGAAAATTATGTTATACATCTGCTATGTCACTTTAGTCATAAATGTATTACATAAAATATAGTTGTTTTAACTAATGTCAAGGAAGCTCCTTCTTCCTAGTTTGAGCGGTCTGTGTTTTGCATTTGGATTTTTAATGGATTAGTGGCAAAGTGGAGAATGAGGTCTGTATTGTAATATATGATGATTCAGTGGTTAATAACCTCATTAAACCTGACATTACATTTGTTTTTTTACATTTCCTCTTATCTACATATGCAGTTTAGCTTTGCTTAGCACAGAAAATTTGCATAGCACAAAGAAATAAGCTGCTCTTGTCCAAAGATAAAGGTCAAACATATGGGATAGGATCTTTTTATTAACACCAAGAGCGACATGTTTTGCTCAGTGAACTGCAGCTGAAGTTCACTAATAGTTTTTAATTAATTAATAGCAGGTTTTTAAGTTGTTGAAAATCTGTGTAAAACGTTTTTGGAGGATGTCACCACAACCTATTGCTTTACATTGGTAAAAAATTAGATATTACATGTAAGTTAGGGAGATTCAAGGCGATGCTGCTTCCAAATTTTATGTCAAGCTATGATAACCGTCTTCTCGACATGGTAAAACCTGGATTAACATTTTTTGGCCACTTGGGGGCAGAAAATACCAAAGTGCCACGAAAAACATATAAAGTTGATATCGTAAAATTGTTTGGTTTCTTGTTTACAATTCTAGCAAGTACAGAGCAGTTTGTTTGGCCACTGAATGTAAATTGGTTTTTCATCTCTAGCACTAAAGGAAACAAATGCTGAATGCTCCAAAATGTTCACAAGCTAAGTGCCAAGTTTTTCTGTTGTTCATCTGGTACAGAGCAGGTAGTTTACAAATGTTTTTTATCACTTTTGGCTGAAAGTATCTGCCTGCTGTAGCTGAAAATGACGCTATGAGAACCCAAATAAGCTGGAATTCCCCTTAAAGCAGTGTAGGGCTGAGAAAACTGCAATCAGGCAAGACTTCTCTTTGGACTGATAACTTAAAGTGACTCCTTCACCCTCGAGCTGTCAGGTGATGCATTGTTAATATTAAGAAATATTGATTATAGTAACTTTAACAAATGAGACAGAATGATGTCATCTTCTCATCAACTCTTGATTAGCAAAAATTACAAATTAATCCTCATTTTAAAGAAAGCATGTGCACAGAGGTCAGGTCGCATTTGTGTTGCAGGATTTTTTTTTAACTATTGGCAGTGAAATAGTACTGTGGTAGCAGAGGAGAAACTGTGTTTAACGTGGAACTTTTTTGAGGCTGACGTGTGTTTTTTGTATTGCCATATCAGAGCCAGATTCTTACTTTATGCTTGTGGATATGTCTTGTACTCTATCTGCTGTCAGATCTAAGCTGCAGGCCTGATCCCCCCATGTTATGTGGTTATTTATCTTTCAGATGGAGGATCCATCCCAGCACTCACGTACAAAAAATATGCACACTTTCACAGGCACAGTGTGCACGCATGTACACACAAACGTAAGCGCACAAAATGAGAACCACATTGAGCTCTTTTCTCCTCCCTGAGACAAATTTAGATTGGATGAATTATATTTGTGTCTTTTTCTCTGTCCTCTAGTCCCTCTAAATCCTTCTGCTTCATCATCTACATCACTGCTGTCCCCATGGCTTTCCAGAAAAATGTATTTATTGATTGCCACATGCAAGTTGGAGTTGCAGTTGGCAACAACACTAGCCTGACTATCAAACATTGTCATTTTGTGGTTGTGTGTCTCATTTTCAGAACGGAATCACCCCTGGCCCTGGCCAGTGGTGTAAATGTGAAGATTTTGAACATACCAATCAAAAATAGTCTGTTATGTAGGTTTTTGAAGATCTTCTGCAGATGTGAGAAGATAGCAAACGTTCACCTGCTTTTGTGAGTGTGGGAGTTTGTGAAGTTTTAACATTGTGTACTTGTTGAGCAACAACCATAACAACTGTTACAGTAATCAGCTGCAAAGTCTTTCTCAGTGCTAGTGCAGGTATGACTGCGTATTTTTAATTTATGACTTAATACTATTACCACAGAGTAAAGATAAAGAACATTCTGCTCAACCAAAACCAAAAAAGCGTGAGTGGGGGTTTGTATAACCAAAGTCAGCTATTTAGACGTCCTTCAGTCTCACAGTTGAGTCATTTTAATTCTTCAATTAGTCATCTCAATCACTCCACTTATCATAAGGTGTGCCAAATGACCACCGGTAATCAGAGTGGTCCTCCTGTTTACCTCAACAACTTTAAACACAATCTTTCAGCACTATACACATATTACACAAACAAAATTACAGATTAAATTAAACAATTGTGATCAATCAGGGAACAATTCCCAAACCCTAATCTCCAGCTTCTGTAAACTAATCGTTACATATAACATATATACATATAACAGAATGCAGAGCAGAGCGTGTTTATCTGGCAAGTAAACCAGACTTTCTACACTACCACACATGTTGACAGGCATATTATGAATCCACAAAAATGTAGCATGTCACAAGTCAGGGAAACTTAGTAAATAAAAGTTGGATTATAGAGGTTATAAAAAATACTTAAGTAGTGTGGCATGAAGTAGACTATGAGAAATGTGACTTTCAGTGGCTGCAACATTTGCAATGTCCGACTGCTCTGACCTGACTTAATAAGCCTCTCCATTCATGTCATCTGCAGAATGGAAAAAGTCAGTGGAAAAAAAAAATCTTAATTATTGTCTTTTTCCATACTCAAAATTACAACCAGTGGAACTGAGGAAACTTTTTCACTTGACTGAGCTGTGAAAGACCTTCTGCTCTTGGCCACAGCAGCAAACATTTTCCAATTGTCTGCACCTACTAGAAGGAAGAAATTGAGAAGGGCACAAAAAAAAAGTCCTGATCCTAAAATTGTCAGTTTTGTATTGGGAAGGGTTTTGTTGAGGCCATTGCAGAGTGGTTTTCCACCTGAGTGAAGGTGATTCTCTTCAGGGACTATGGTGGCTGGTCGATGTGGATCAGTACCATCAACTTAATGGAAACTGACTTGAACATAAACTTCTCTGTTAGATGGCTCCATTTTTTGGTAACCATCCCCGGGACGGTTTTCCAGCTGCGTGGCACATGTTGGCAGGTGTGGCTGATGATGTGTTGAAAAGTAATAAAGAGAAGAGAAAGAATGACACATATGTGATGACAAAAGCAGAGTGGGGACAGCACACCTGACCAGTTCTCCTCTATCCGCTGCATCCTTCACAAGCCCTGTGGCATGGAAGAACAGCTGGAAATCTCATGGTTACAAAAAAGGATAAAGGCTAGCATACCTTGCTACTTGTAGCTGTGTCTTTTGTCATACAAACACTGGCAAGAAACAGTCAGATGTTTGTCTACACATTGTGGATTTAACTTTTTGTTTTATTTTGTTACCATGAAATTAACCTGCAAATATTTGTCAACTATAGTACTTTGTCTGGGTTCCCCTTTTGTGTCTACAGGGGCTCTGTGCAGGCCAGACAAGTTCCTCCACACCAAACTCATTCATATGTGTCTTTATGGAATTTGCTTTGTGCACTTTATTCATTGATTTTGTGGGGTGAGCAAATGCTTTTGGCAAAATAGTGTACTTTTTAGAAAGTAACAATCAAAAGGTAGAAATCGCTAGTAACATATTACTAATTTACTATTGGTTACTTTTGATGGAAACCAAACTGCATACAAGAAGAGGAAATGGGATGGAATAGCAAGAAGAAAAACGACAACAGGGAGGTGAAAGAAGGAGTGACGACTTTATTTTGGGGAGGAAATAAAGATTATTGGTAATATAACGTAGGAGTTTTATGGATGACTGAAATATGGTGAATGAATGTAACTAAGTACATTTATGCACAAGAGGTTTTCAGTGTAAGAAACGAACTAGACACTACTTGCTCAACACAAATCAGAATTTAGGATTCAGGATTTAGCAGCTGAAGAGCCAGATATTAACCTGTGCTTCTCCCAGTTGACAGACATTTTAAGTAAAGTGTCTGAGCACTTATCTTCCATGTACAAACAAGTCAAATTTGCAAAGTGGGATAAGTCAAACTGGTTTCATTTCAAACCTCTGAAAATCATTTTCACTGTGTGCAGTCTGTGATAAATCTGTGTTTAATGGGTTCTGGCGTGATGACGGCCGGGGTTCCACCACAAGAGTCTGTCATGGGACTTCCTTGGGTGACACACCTCCTCTGGCACACGTCATAATTTCCTGTCTCGTGTGATGACATGTGGGATATAATCTGCAAGGGAGGGTGGAGATATTGGAAATCACACACACTAACACACAAGCACGTGCAAGCAGACATGTGTGCGCCTTGCACAAACACACACACTTCTTGTCCTTGAGGCCCAGTTCTGGCTGTGAGTGTTGGCTGACCAGTATAAATACTGGCTCGAGGAAACGCACATACATTTGCACACAAAAGTAGATGAAAAAAAAATGAACTCAGTGGCTGTAAACAATGAAAGGCTGCAAGGTTGACTTCAGTGAAAGCTTTTCGTGCAGTGTTGTCGTCACGTGTCTGAGGTGGACAAGAAAGTCTTGTCTGAATGTGTGACACATGGGCGTAAATGAATGATTTTTTTTTTAATCAGCCTATCTGTGGTGCACATGATGTCAGTTTGCTTTTTAGGCATTAACAGAAAATATATTTATAGATAATGAGAGAAATGGTTTCCATGGAATATAATAGCAGCCATAACACCTACTTTCATTAGTTTTTGATTGCACATGGCTTATATGATTAGATTTTAGATTTAAGTTTAGGTTGAGGAAGGAAGTAACATAATCCATGGAAATCTGCATGAAAAGAGGGTGACATAATATTTTTTGTTAAAATGTTTTTCTTATTGTTATTTTATAATGACGTATATCTTCAATGAAAATGTTTAACACATTTATTGTGTCATCAACATCACCTTCTAGTTACTACAGTATCAGATATAATAAGCACTTGTGTAAGTGCTTATTATATCTTATACTGGTTTTAATGAGGTTCTGTATATGATGCACTGTTGACCATGAGAAACTTGTTTAAGGATATCCCTGTATAATTATTGCAAAAGCAAAGTGGGTTCAGAAAAGACAGAGTCAAACACATACTTGCAGCCCACTGTCCAATAGGATTTAGGTCTATATTGAACAATTTTGTACCTTGTGATGTACGTCAGTGCCAGCACAGCAGCTAGTGGTACATAGTAGAAATCAGTGTGATGGATGGGCATGTCAAAGACCAGAATTTATTTGATTAATTCTCAGTTGTAGTGTCTACTACATAGTATTTACTATGACCACAATATTTTTATTAACTATATGACAGTTACCGTGTGCACATAATGTAGAAAGTGATAATTTTAATATTATTGGCCTAGGGTGGAACAATTCTCGATTAACATAATCCAGGATTTGTCCAGGAGTCCTACTTTTAATGTTTTGTTCAGTGACAGGACTGATACATTGATCGTTAGAAAGCTGGATACTGTTAGAACTATTCATGCATTGATATTATTGTTCAGTTTTACCAAACTCCATGTATATCACATTATTTTATGATCCAACACCAGAATATCGTAAACATGCTTGGTGTGAAAGAAAAAGAAAACAAGAAGGAAATAAACAATAAAAAGTGTCAAAAGGACTGAGCAGATGGAAAGCAGAAATAGTGGGGATACACGAGACTAAGCAAAGAAAAAAAACAAACAGGAAAAAAAGATTGAGGAGGGTGGGAAGCTTGGAGAAAACTTTTCCAGAGAAAGAGAGTGAGATGGAGAGTGAGTGAAGGGAATGGAGAGTGGGTGTGTTCAGCTCTGTCTGTCTCCTCCCTCTGTTATAGAGGTATAGATGGTGCAGGAGCAACCTTCTGCATCCAGAAGTCCATTCCAGTAAGCTGCACTAGTCCTGAGAATAACCACCTCAGAGAAGTAGTCCAGCCATTCCACAGACATTTAGCTTGACTCCTGCAGCTGCAGCACACACCACACTACTCATTACTAAAGATTTAACACAGACTGACAGCTTCCTAATTCCGTGCCTGTGTTGTGCGATCAGATCGCAGCAGCTTGTTACACCTGAGACTTGCAGTTGGCCACAGCAGCGATGATGATGAGGATGCAGCAGCATTCGCACAGCTTTTCCGTTCTTCTCCTCATGGTCTTCATTGCTGGGATAGTTTTGTCTGGCCCCTCAACTCTCCCCAGGAGCAGAGGTAAATTCTAATGCCTGCATTTCTGTTGTTGTTTTGATCAAGTGACGCATCATAGTTTGTTTGTTTCTTACTGTATGAATATGAGCAAAGTGAATATCAGTGATTGTTTGTCTATGTTAGCAGTGAGTTGCATTGATGTCTTTTCCATGTATTTTTTCTTTTCCCGTCTATCAGACACACGCTGGGATTGGCTGTGAAAAACAGTATGTCATTGTTAGTGAGGTGGATATTTTTTTCATTTTCTCCAACATGTACTGCACATTGAGTGACAGGTTAATTTGATATCTTTTTTTTTTTCTAACATTAAAAGAAAGTTCCTTGGTTGCACATATGAACATCTTTTTAGCAGTCTCTCCCCCGATGCACATGCATACACTGCTGTAAGAAAATATTCAGATAAGTAAAGTCAACAAGCTTTAACCTGGTTGCCCCTCTTCAGGCATCTTTCCTCTTTTATACTGACATAGTATCTGCTGCTGTACCATTATTGTTAGATACACAATTAGCTAATTTGGCTTTAGTTTAGCTCTGACCTGTGTTTTCTATAGAAAAAACAAACTATGCTTTATTGTGATACACAAATGCAGTGAAACAATAGGAACTTTATACAAGATTTGATTTTAATCCTTCACTTAGAATTTTGAATGAACTATGTATTAAATATTACGTTATTTATATATTTTGTTAGGTTTATAGGTTTTGCTTAAGTTGTTGAAACTACTTTTCTCCTGACATTAATAAATAAAAAACCATACATACTGTACTGTCTGCCTCAAAACGAGTCACTTAAATAGATGCAGTAGGTGGCTAAATGTTAGTTTAAAGGGGGAAAAAAAAGCTTTCCCCTATGATCCACCTGTCAGGTTTTCGAAGTGTCTTGATTAGAAACAAACCTGAAGAGTTTTTAAAATTAAACACAGGCAGTGCAGTAGAGTTATCATTTGGTCTGTGCAAGCCATGCTTGTCCAAAATGTTTTCAAAATGTCAAAAGCAACATGGATGTTGTCACATTATCTTTGCATTATATAAAACATTAACAAACTAAATCATTGTTGATTTTATAGCTTATCAACAGAAAACAGTGTTATAGCTCTCAAACTGCTTTCTTCATGCTGTTTTCTTTTCCAACCTGCCATAAGAAGCTCATTGCAATAAACAGATTAGAGTGTATTCTGTTAGATTAGGATTCTGATAATCTGGGAAAACAGCAGATTTTCCACATTAACTTATTAACCCCCCCCCACACACACACACACACACACACACACACACACACACACAGATACTAAGGTAATTTTGCTTTCCATCTGTGATACAATGTTTTGCAGCCATACTCTGTTTTGTGAGTTAAACCCGGGTACCTTTAGAAGACTCTGATGGTAGTAAAAGTAATGAGCAGACTGAAGTCAGTATAAGCAAAATGGAAAAGGCTGCTTCCAGTGTGTAATGCGCTGGCTGAACTTGGCTTGCTGAAAAATCTTAGTGTGCAGCTTTGAGAGTTAGATAAAAGGAGCTGTGAGTGTTCTTGCTTTGGAAGGAGAGTTAAATGTCTGTATCTCTGTTCTTCTTGGATCAAGTCCATAGTTTCAGAATACAACATGTTGTAGAAAAGCTTTTTTTAGTGTCACTGATATCAGAGTTGATGGATCTCTGCACTTTATTGCTATTTAAAATAAGCTGAATACATTTATTTGGTTATGAGACAATGTCTGGTGGGTTGAATTTCTTGTAATACATTATTTACCATTTGAGTACAACTAGAATTATAGCTGAGCCAGACAAAACATGGCCTCATGTCACTTACAAATAAATAAAGGGAAATGTGGAAGGAGAGCAGAACAGAGATTAGAGGACAAGACAGAATAATTCAAAGCACTTAAGAAGGTGAAAAAAGATCAGGTTGATGGAAAGATGGCTGCTGGCACATGTAAGACAGCTGAGATTAAGTGAAGGAGGAGAATGATAGGATGGAGTAGTGCCACAGTGGAAAACAGCTGTTGCTCTGTCGAATTTGACGGGGGATGTATAGTGTGAAAGCGCCAAGCTAGGGGGGGATTGCGGGAGTACAATTCTAGACATGGCTCTTTCCTGCTGGGCTGCAAGGTGAGTCTGAGAGATGTGATTATGCCAGAAAAAGATGGGATCAAAGAGGCTCCTGGGGATTTACAGTAGATATTCAGAGGGATGAGTTACTCTAGTGTACAGGCTTAGGGTATTCCCATTACAGCCAATGCAGTCAGTTAAATTATTTCAAATCCTCTTTACTGAAGCTGGCTCGAGGCGCAGCGATATTTTCTCACTTCATTGCCTTTGACGGTGACTGTTTTTACTAAGAGCCATAAAGCATTTGTCTCTGTCTTCGCTGTGTGGGAAGCCAAGTCTCCTCTCTGCTTCTTGTCTTTCAGGACAGAAACCTGAGAGGCTTAAATACTGTATGCCAGAGATGCGTAAAATCATCCTGAAACTCACTGCAACATGAAGGAAGAGTGATGTGTATGTGTGGTGGGAAGTGTGCCGTCTACACTTATTGATTCTCTAGCGGGGGGGTTGTATTAAAGTTCAAAATATTACACCAGTAGAAAGATTTTATTCACTCATTTGGTCAGGAGATTTACAATCTGTGTCACTTCTATCCACTAAAATTCCCACATTAACTTAAGACAAACAAAGAGCAGAAAAGTTATTTTCTATAGCATATTGTAAAACCAAAACGTGCCTTGTAGTCCTTCTTCGGGTTTTTCGAGTATTGCTACAGCCATTTATAGTTTATTTGTTCACTCATCAGCCTCGATGGAAAAGTCTTAAGCTGATGTCAGTGTTTTTATTCTTAGTGTTTTTTTCTCCTGCAGTTCTCCTCCTCATCTGAACAAAGAGATTAGAGACAGTGGAGAATAAGAGAGTTGCCAGTGGTGAAAATCTGTTGTTTAATAATGCTGAGCAGTAAATCAGAATGTGTTGATGCCAGAAGTGCACATACGGTACAGATGCATGTTTAATTTTTAACACCAAACACACATAAAAATATCATGTTGCAGTGCACTTTAAAGTGACGAGCACGTGTTATGCTGACAACTCCGTTGACCTACTCCCTTTCCTAGAGGATCATCCATCATTGCAGATGAAGAAGATAGCCACTCTGCTAAGCCCAGAGTGAGTTTTCAGCTTGAGGGTGTTTCTCTTTTTCGGGCCAGGAGCATTACATCGTCAGACTATTTGTCCAGAACACGTTGGTGAAATTTTTATTGAATGATGTGGCATTGTTTATTGCATAATCCAGCATGTTTATTGGATGCCTGCCAGCATTATGATTGATTTACTTATGCAATAAGTGTTCATAAATGTTTTCTGCATGAGGGGGTCCTGCATGATTCTGATGTTTTAATTGAAAGGATCTATAGTATATTATAAAAAATAATTGTCAACCCTGTCACAAGTGGGAATGTTTTGTTAAGCTTTCTCGTAAATGTGACTCTTCATAATACAAAGATGTGTTGATAATATATTTACTCTGGTGCTGTAAATATAAATATCAGAGCACAGCCATCAGATTGAAACTGCCACAAAAAACATTTTGTGTCTTTTTGTGGTTATTGTACATCTTTTTGGTGTCTCTGTTGTTGTTGTGTGTCTCTTTGTGATTGTTTATTTTATCTCCAGCACTTGTTTTGCCCCTATTTGTGAGAATTTTGGGACTTAACAGTCATCTCTGTGGTTGATTTGCTTCTGGTTGATTAGCTGTTTGTGGTTCTTTTGTCTCTTCATGAACATTTTGTAACTCTGAGTAGATGTTTTGCTTCTGTAGTCATATTATTTAAGGGTTTCATCAACTGTCCAAAAGGACAGTTCAGTAGGTCTGTTCAGTAATTAAGTGTAAGAGTGTGGATTTCATTATACTTGAGTTACATGCCTTTCATGAGGCTGTACATCTTCAGTGATCTCATGCGTATGACAGGGTCAGAGTCACTAGCGGAGCTGTCCTCAGAAAGATGTAAATTCAAATAATCTATCATAATTTCCGCACTATTCATCCACACAGACACTCTGTGTGTTAGCATTTTTTCTGGCTAGCTAAATGTCAGTAGTTTTCCTTTGTACTGTAGTTGATTGATCACCAGGACTGTGACTGGATCCATTCCTAAAGCTTTATTCATTTTACTCTGGAAATACTGGTAAGTCTTAACAGTCTCTAAGTGGCGCGAATGCCAAACGGCCAGGCTTTGGATGGATTGTCGTTGGACTGAGGCAATGTTTGCTTGTACTAGAGTTTAAAACGTGCTGCCAGAAGTTTCCTAATGCTTCATACACTGGTCCCTCTTACTCAGAGCCAATCTCACTTATGTTTTATCGGAAATATTGATGAGAGAATCAAAACAAATTCAGTTTTGATAGGAAACACATAGCTGGAAAAGCATGAGCGTATTTTTCAAACACAGGGCTTCCCCCTTTTTCATTCTCAGTGTCTGTCTGGCAGCTGCTGGTGATATTCCTCCTGCAAAGTTCCACTATTTCATTTAATGCTAGAAATAAGAGCCAAGGACATGTGCTGTGGAGAGGATCAACTCAACTTCCATGCAGATCTAAGCCATGAAGACTATGCAAAGTGGAGTTTTCAGGTTGTTTAAAGTAAACCTGAATCATAGTTTAATAAAAGAGTTTATTTGACAATGTGAAATTTCTTTCTGACACTACCGACAATCATCACCCAGGCATGCATTGGTGTGATTATTTAATGTTTTACACATGCACTGGCCAACTGTCAATCATACGTCACACTTCTGGCCCAGCTGCACTGCAGTGTTTTTTATGTTTTATTACCATGCCTGTTACAAATTTGCTAATTGTTAGCATGCCCAGTTTTTGGCTAGTTTTGAAGGCTACATGGCAGAGGCAAAGGTTGAGAGATAATAACCAAATTCTTCCATGCATTGTTCTTACAGACCTCCAATTGTCTGTATTGTCAACAAAAGTCTGTTCAGCAGTTCACCAGTTTGCTTCTTTATCATGCTGACTGACTTAAAAAAGGTTAATGCAGGTTACCTATAATTAGAGCCAAAATTGTTTGAGTGTGAGTTCAGCAAATCTCATACAGCTCTGTGATAAATGATAAAGACTGTTACCCTCCTCGCCACTCTGGCAGTGATACGTGTTCAGAAGAAAATTCACCAACATGCTGTGTGTTAAATGTTAAACATTTAACACACATTTAACAAATAACTCCACAGAGTTTATATGCCTGACACAAAAAAACTGTTAGTTACAACTGAGGTAAAATATCTTCAAGCAAGTCCAGCTGCTACAGAACGGCACCTTTGGGACGTGATGTGTTCGCTACTTTGCTTGATAAGCAGCTGTTGTTGCTCCAGTCCAACCTTTATAATTAAATATATTTAAAGTTTCTACCAACCCCATAGCACATCTTATGTCTATCATAATAATAATGATTTGTTTTCTCATGTAACGTATTGACACTAAAAGCTGCCTGTATGGTATGGCGCCATGCAAGCAGATAACAATATGTGTGTTATAGACCTTCACTAGTTTTCAGACAAAGAACACATCTGGATTTTGAAATGTTAATAGCATTTTTCCCTTGACTCTTGCCATGTTGGTGACCTCCGCAAGCTTTCTGAAAATGTGGGAACCATTTGTAAAACATCTTTTAGTTATTTTATTTTACACTTTATAGTGATCATTTTCTGACCCACACCTCAGATCAAGTGTTTGCAGTTGCCTTGTGGTTGCCTTGACCAGTAAATTTAACCTCTCTGTAATATCAATTGGCTGTAGTTGATTAGGACCCACCCTTTGATGCCTGTTGTCAGGCAATGTCAGTCCCCAGGCTCTGCTGCTTAGTGCTTTGTTCTGTGGTAGTCACTTCTGGCAGAAAATATGTATTTTCCTGTAAAGTGATGTCAGTGCAAGAGAGATAAATTGTTGTCTCTGTGTGCCTGAATTGTCTCACATGATTTCCTTGTAAACCCAAGCAGCACTGCTTTCCTGACCTCAGGTTTTAATAACATGTTAAGAGATTCTGATTTGCAATGACATAAATATAATTTCAAAAGCCACTTCTGAGTTCAGAGACATATCCTGCCCCCTCTAACACTTCATATAGAAGCTGTAATATATGCAATTTATGATTCTTATAAATGGTAGATCCTCAGTTCTTATACACTGTGTTCTTCTTCCAGTTAGGAAGTGCTTGATAAGAACATGCTGTTTGGTACTTTCCCTGACATTGTGCACACTTAAAAGAAACCCCGTTATTAGCTTTCAGTGAAACTTACACTTCAGCAACTCTGCTTCACTGTATGCACTCCTATAGTGTGTCAGGTGATGAAAAACACAAATGTTAAATCTGAAAATGTAAGCTCTAAAAAATTACTTACAAAGTGAACTTCTTTAATGCTTTTCATTCAGGATTTTGAAAACGAGTAAACTAGAAAAAAAGTGGTTGGTATCAAGATGAAGGATTTTGATTCCCTGATCTGTTGACTTATCTTCAGCGTTTTGTGGTGATATATTTGTGACGTTATCTGAAACTTGAAAACTACAACACTGTACTGCATTACCTATGTATACTTGAATGAAAAAGCACATATCTTTTTGATGTCATTAGAAAGTCTGATAGTCCCTTTGTTGAACATTTGCACTGTAATAATTGAAAGCTTTGTTTTGTAATGAAGTACTTAATTTAACTGTAAAAGTGTTTTATCTTTTTTTTGGCCTACTTGTTATCTTGAACACCAAACAAGGCAAACAGAAAATATTAAATGGAAACAATGAAATGATGAATTCTGTCCTCTCCTGCATCCGCAGTGAGACGTCAGAACATGAAAGTCCGCATCAGCGCCACAGAAGACACCATTGTGATGAAGTTTTTGCGTCCCAATTTTGACACTAAGCTTGAAGGCTACATCCTGGGCTACGGCAGCAGCATGTTCTCCAAACAGTTCATTCAGCTGCCTGAGAACGGGCAGCCATATGAGACGGAGTTTGGTAAGAAAAGCATTTTTGTATCTTACGTGTCTCTAAGTTCCAACAAGAGTCTAGACTGTTATGATACATTTTGATATTTCTGGTAAGGCCTAAACTGGATGCAGGAGAGTATGTTTGTGGAAGTCCAGATCCAAACACCTAATGTTTATTTTTTTTTTGTTTTTGTTTTCAGATGCAGAGCCCAAGTATCTTATTGCTGTCCAGCCTATTGCAACAAATGAGGTGAAAAAGCAGTGCACAGGTAACACTTTAACTTTTTTATTTGAAGAAATGCCATTGAGATGGCAGGTTAAAAGTCACAATCGCATATGGACATGTATACTTAAAGTGAGATGTTAATTTGTTCTTAGGTAAAGTTGAACTGGAGAAGCCGCTGCACTTGGTCGTTGGGTCAGTGACACCTACTTCTGTTATTTTGTCCTGGGGGACACTACTGAAAACTCCCTATGAAGGCAACATCATGGATGACTGTGTCGAGGATGGGTGAGTATACACACTAACAAAGTTAAGTCACGCCACAAAGTACGGGTGTACAGATATCATCATAGCTCTCACACACACATACTTATTTGGTGCAGAGACTCTGATTTAACTGCATGAATAGCACATGACTGTAGTTGGTCTCTCAGGTTACCAAGTCGTGGATCCATGACATATGGTGCACATAGGAATTTAGGAGAGCAGTGCACCAACATAGGTGGCACCATTTTCCTGAAAAAAGTGATCTTGTCCTGTTTGTCCTTGTGGAGTATTTCTAATACTGTTTTGTACTGCTAATCTTCATTATCTGTTATGCCATCTCAGACACTACACGGTGCGTTATCGTGAAAGGAACAGGAAGTGGAACTATCAGACCTGCCCAACTAGTGAGACAATCATTGACAATCTGAGGCCCCACGCTGTTTATGAGTTTGGTGTCCAGCCGAGCTCCAAGGATGGCACTGGAATGTGGAGCAAGCCCATTAGCATCAGCACAGAAGGAATACAGCGTATGTCAATTTTTGACATTATCTCCTTCTCCACACTGAGGGGCACAACAGACAAATTTGTATACTGTATGTAAAAGCCACCTAAATCAGTATTCTTTACTATGTCAGGTGGTCTCTGGATGCAAAACGTTGGCTGGGAATTTAATTTCATGACGCATTGTACAATAGATGTAGCTCTTGAAAAGTATAGATGAGTTTCACTAACAACAACATGTATGTGCTTTAGTCTTCAGAAATAACATACTTACTAAATACAGTTGAGTATAAATTATGGAAGTCTTTCTGTTTTCTTTTTGGCACAAAGAAAGAAGGATCTGGCCTATTCTAAGATGGTAGATAAATAAAAAGTTAGATTTTTATTACATCACACTAAGAAAGCATTGATTCATCTTTGCCTTCTACTTGTGTTTGTATATAAATCAGATATTTTGCTAATTTAAGAGTGTTTTGTCTGTGTAAATACACAATGGCAAATACTGACTAAGAATTGGCCAATCAAGTATAAGTGATTGTGACAACATTGTGTGGATATGCTGGACCATATAATCTCTTTGGCACTGAGATACCAAACTGTTACTGAATCAAAACCGTCTGGTTTATTTGTGTTTAGCAATTAATTATGATTTAATCATTTGAGATGAAATGCACATTGAGCAGAGCATGCTTGAAATGTGGTTTATTTAACTTTTCACTTTCTGTTAGTTGAATTTTTAGTAGTATCTTTATCGATTTCTGTCTTGTTTTTCTAGATAAGGTCATCAGGAAAATCGTTAAACATCGCAGCAACACTGTGGTATGTAGTTTTAAAACTTCTTGTCTAAGCACAATTAAAACATTGCCAAGCACAATATCATTATGTACTGTAGATTTGGTGAAATTGGAATTTTAGTATTAAAAGTTAAAAGTAAAAGTTAATGAATATGCTGGATGAAAGCAAGTGAGAAGTGAAAGTGCACAGGTACACTTCCTCTCCTCAAAATAAATATTTTTGGGAACAGGGTGTGTATTTGGAACAAGCATTGCACTTTAGAGTCTGTGTTGTGCTCTTTAGTAAGCTTATGCTATTCTCAAGGTTGTTTGCCTCATTAATTTTCCATCCAACTGCTGAATGGAAACAGCATCAGTGCAGCCAAGCCATGAGAGAAGTCTGTAGCTAGCATAGTTCTAGTGGAATAAAAGAGAGGAAAAAAAAGCGATGAGATGGAAGGACAGACAAAAGAGGATAACTGTGTGGACGTTAGTTGAGAGAAAAGTGGCACTGATTTTCTGACCATGCACGGCTGCTGTGTCATAAGCTCCTGGCCCCAAACTCATAAAGCATTAAAGCTGTTGGGAATCAGCCATAACACTTGCCCTTCCAAAGGGAAACTTTGAATAACAAGCTTCTCACTAGGAACCAAGTTGACATGGAGTAGACAGAGGTCCTAAGAATTATGCAAAACAGAAGAATGAAGAAAAGGAGCAAATGCTAATACGTGTACTTTTTTGTATTGTGATCATATATTACATATTGCATAAATAACATATTCATGCCCTTGTCTTTTTGTCTTTTAAATACCAGAAACCTTTAACACCAGGTCCACACTTCTCCTCCTTCAGTTCTCCACATGGTAAGCCAACTGATATATACTGCTTTTAATGAAACCCACTGAACCCTTTTTAATACAGCAACAGCATTTTAACAATAAACTATGATTTATTATAAGTCAGAAATAGCTGACCCCTGCCTTAAGACTTAACACTAGAAGAATTTTAACTAGAGCTGATTTATTGTTTTACACACAGAACTTCATCATACATCAGTTTTCAAACTGCGCAAAATATTGTGTAGAAAAACAACAAACACAACCCAGTCTAGCACAAATTTTCTGTTCTGCATTAGTCATTCACCCTACTTTAATTTCCTTTCTAATGTGGCTATGATCAAAGAATAGATCAAACAAATGAAAATGCTTGCTAAGAGCAAGCAAAAAATGCTTGCTCTTAGTGATGAACCCTTAGCCAGTAATCACTTCAACTTTTGGCAGCAGAAGAGTCATTTTCCCCGAGGATGTAGTGAAACCCAAAAACAAACCTAAAAGGAGATTGAATATTGGACTTAACATTCACCAGGTGGACAGAAACCTGATTTTAAATAAATACTTACGTTGCTCTGTGACTGTTGGATGATTGAAACGACGACTGTTTGCTAATACATTTCTGCAGTTCTTCACTTCTTCTTTCTGCTGCCCCTGGAGCCTAATTAATCAGTTATAGCACATTTAACTGTATTATTCCCAAGGTCCCTGGCGTTGGTATTGCAAGAATAAACAGTTGACAAACACATATAGTAACGATGCAGATGTGAACTTTAATGGCCTGATAATCTTTTAGAAAACTGTAATGTAATTCAAATCATATTTTATTATTGTGAAACACAGGAATGACCGTAATTATTTTATATTACTTATATTTTTCAGGACCCTGAAAGCATCTTATGAGTTGATTCCTTGACTATAATCTGTTCTTACTTATCCTTGTCAGTTCTTCGTAACAAGACTGTGGACAGACTGCCAATCTCTCAGAACATAGAAACAGTTAAACAACAAAAGCCAACAAAGACAACTCTTGGTAAAGAATTTTCTGATCTAAGACTGAGTTCAGAGGTCATAATTTCATTTTATTCTTTTCTAACATTATCCTGCTTGACAGTTTAGCTCATCTACTGTACATGCATCACTTTTGTACATTGTACAGGTCATACAGAAATAGCTTTTCTCCAGGATATACTAATATGTATACTATGTTTCTCAGCTCCAACCACAACTACTAGACAGGAATCTCTGTCGACCCCTGGACCCACACTGCATGTGGTCACCAAACAGCCAATCGGTAAATACTGAATCATAGTTCTTTTTGAAATAACTCAACATTGTGTACAGTAACTCAGTCTTCCCTCTTTGTGGGAACCATTTGGGTTGTAATGAGTTTAAGGTAGGTGGCCTAAGCTGCATGACATTTTAGCACAACATCAAATCCTAAAATTATTCCTAATGATGGTTTAAAGGTTCTGAATATTTCCCTGTTTACGTTTACAATGTTTTTGTACACTCTAAGATTGTTTTAGATATCACTTAGGTTAGTTGACCAACCAACAGAACTGTATTGGATCATTTCCTATCTTAGTCTGAAATATACTCAGTGTGTTTTATTTTATCAGTATCTGCTCCTCAGGTGTTTGCCATTTATTACCAACTGAATCTTGCATCAGTTCATGACAGCATGTGAGTTAATTTGTTGTGTGGTACTGAATGTTTTCTTTCAACATTTACAATATAAATGCTTTTCGCCCATTATAAAACAGAGGCTTTTACTTTCAGGGTAGTGCAATCAGTAGTGTGAAGTCTGCATGACAATGTTGCATGAACCAGATGTTTTTCTCTCTCCAACAGGAAATCCAGCAGAATTATTTTCTTGTACCTGTATTACCCTGTCCTCCTTGTGTCCCCTTATCAAACATTATTCTTTTATTATGTTTGCAGGTAATAGTTGTTCTTAAGTTGAGCTCCTATATGAAAGCTGTGTCCCAGTTCCAGACCTGGATAGAGCCGAATACAACTAAACCGACCTGATTACTTAAACATTATTTAGAAATGAAACAATAACTTCCAGAATGCAATAGTTTTGGTGTCTGTGATGCTAGACTATCTCCATTGGGGACGAGACACCAGTTTCTCTTCATTTTCGTGAGGCAATCTCTATGCTATCCTCCTGCTGTTTCACCTTGTTCTCTTTTATCTTATTGGTGCCTGCCATTGAAAATGAATGGAGGCACATATTGTTATCCACCTCTAAACTGGCTTCTTTATTTATTTATATCTTATTCTTCCGTCAACGAGAA
>JAUYWH010000013.1:7156766-7192882 GCA_034779795.1 Ctenopoma multispine
TGGCGTGATGCGTTTAAGGTTCACGGGCGCAAGGTGGCAGGCACCTTCAAAGTTTCCCCAGGAACTTTCTAGTTCTTCTTTCTCTTTCTCTCTCTTATATTCAGACTCTTTTCTCTGTCATTCTTTTGTATTGGGATGAACTTCTCAGCCTGAACAATCAGTTTAGCATGGTCCATCATAATCCCACAGCAGGCAATCAATCAGCAACTATTAAACCATCATGACTCATAGCCTCTTAGGGGCACAGCAAATAGATTTGGATGGTTGTCACTCACAGGCATTTTAGCCCTGGTAGCAGAGTCTGTCTATAGTAACACAGCTGTTACACTGCAAATGTCTTCATATGGTTTGCCTGCCTTTGAAATTGGACCCCTTCTGTCAGACTTCTGGTGTAACCTGCACTTTAGCCAGTCTCTGCTGGTACATCTGCTGATCTAAATTTAAGCTGTTCCCTAAATGCTTTTATGTCTTGCTTTCAACATTTTCTAGAAAATATTTTATTTTGTAAATGTGTCTTTTCTACAGAATGTTAAATTTTAATTATATTTTGTGGCACGTTATTGTGGCTTTATAGCCATATTTTCTCTCTTTGACAACCCAGGAGGAGGAGACCTCTCCAGATCTGTCTTGGTTCCTTCCGTGGAGGTTCCATTAGCTTCTAAGCTTCATCCTCCTCCACTACACATTATTGCCACCATGGCATCTCTGCCCGTCCTTCCGACAAACGTGGCGAAACATGAAAGACCTCTTAACCAACTTTTACCAAAACCCCAGCTGCATTATCAACCACCACAACAACCAAAGTCCGACCTCAGCCAAACCCCTATTCCCAATTTCAACCACAACTTCAAACCCCAATCAACATCCCAGCTTGTACACCAGACTCTACGCCAACTGACATCCCAGCCTGTACCTCAATCCCAACCACAATCCACATCCCAGCCTGTACCCCAGACCCAACCACAACCAACTCCCCAGCCTGTATCCCAGACCCAACCACAACCAACATCCCAGCGTGTACCCCAGACCCAACCACAACCAACTCCCCAGCCTGTATCCCAGACCCATCCACAATCAACATCCCAGCCTGTACCCCAGACCCAACCCCAATCAACATCCCAGCCTGTACCCCAGACACAACCACAACCAGCATCCCAGTTCAAACCACACACCCAGCCACAACCAACATCCCAGTTTAAATCACAGACGCAACCAGCATCCCAGTTCAAACCACGGACCCAACCACAACCAACATCCCAAACCACACCCCAGACCGAACCACAACCCTATACAACGTTTCACCCCTTACCCGAACCTATAACCCAGCACAAGCTCCAGACACAGCCTCAGTCTCAACCACGGCCATATATGAAATCTCAGCAACAAACCACAACACAACTCCACTCTGAAATTCAAGCTCCATCAACATCTCAGTCTGTAAGTCAAGTCCGCCTTCAAACACAAACTCAAATAAAGAACCAGGCCCAGTCTCAACTGCAAGTTCAACCAACTCCACATGCCACACTTCGCACACAACCTCAAACAACACCGCATCACATGTCTCATACAGACCAAGCATTACTAAAGAATGACATCCAGGCCCAGCCTCAAGCACATTCTCAATCTACAACTCAAACTGGAAGACAACCTCAACCAAAGACTACACCAGAACCTGAACTAACCACCAAGCTGCAGTCTAAACCAGAACCAATGCCTAAACCAAAGACAGTATTTTTACAACCCATCCCACAATCTCAACCAAAGATACAGCCCAAACCCCAGACACCAGCTCGACCAAAAAAGCAGCCAAATATTCAACCCAGGCCCCGAACCTGGGACCACCAACAACCTCTGCCAAACATTAATCGACGGCCCCAATTACAACCTCCAGCAAGAAAACCTGTACCTCATTTTCAACCTATTATCAAAACAAATCTTCCACCAACGACCCAGACTCACTCCCATCCTGAACCTCTACCCAAGCCACACCCTGCATCTAGGCCCCGGTCACAACCACAACCTCAACCTGGGCTTCAGTTTCAGTCTCAGATCAGGACCTACTCTGATCCCACGAAGGTCACCCCAAGGCAGACAGACCCTATGGGTAAAAACCCTACTTTTTGCCATCAGTAATCCATGATTAATAATTAATACCTTATATTAAATTACGTTTAAAAGGGGCATAATGATTGAAATTAGTTCTATTTTAAATTTTCTCAAGGAAACCAGATACAGTTACTGTCAGACTATGGTAATACATCTGGCTAATAAATCCCTCATTGCTAATAATTTTGTTATTTCAATAGCTTTTATGTTTAGAAACTCCTAACCATAATTAAATGTTCTCAGTTGATAGAGCGAAGTGAGAATCTGTATCTATTTACTACCTAAATTGGTCTTCTAGTCAGCATTGTCTGACTATATGTAAGGGGTTTACTCTTTGTGGATAACATGATCATTTAAACACCATTTCTAGCAACACTGATTTAAAATCAGCAATCATCTTCTTGTTGTTTTAACAAATACGTGTAGAATATGCCCCCTTTAAAAGTACAAAATATATTAATATACATATTTTCAAAGATAAATAGTGAGTTCTCTTTCACACAGCTCCTAGTCCACCAGAAGAGGGCAAACCTCTATCAAGACCTTCCCTGGCTACAGAGAAAGCTGGTAGATACAATCATTGTAAACACCATGACATGTTTGTCCAATTACCATCTCTGCTTCTTCGTCAAGTCACGTGGAACCCACTGCTTTCAGTACTTCAAACCATTGGATTATGTCACTGCTTCCGCATCTCCATCTTCATCCTACCACCCTACACATCCCACTCCATTATTATCCCCACCTCCATGTGTGCCTCCATTTTCAGTTCGGCACAGTCACCTCACCCCTGCTCACTCATAACCAGAGCAGTCTGGTTAGCTTTTGATCTTGTTTATTCCTTTGTCATTTCATTCATTGTCTGCTCTTCTATTTTCTTTTTGACTTGTGTGCTCTATTATTTATTCCATCTAGGTAAAGCTTTTAGGCTCCAAAATGGATCATTCCTAACCTTCCCAACTGCCTTTCTCCTCATCTAGGTACTGGCATCGTCAGATCACCTGTTGCTGAAGTTCCTCACTCTCCCATTAGTTCAGTTCATCCTAAGGAAAGAAACACCACGCTATCTCGTACCCAGGTTTCTGCTCATTCCTCTCGTGATGGTAAACCATTCTCTCCGTCCAAGCAATTCAACTCCTCTCACAGCTCCAGGAAACCTGGGGGTAAAGGAGTACTCACTTAGCTTCCTCTTATTTTTTTCTTTCCAACTAACTACCTCAGGTTATTCTCTCCTATCAGCACTTTCTCATGCTGTCATCTGCAGCTGTGCATCTACAGAAAAAGACAAACAAATTCTTGATTTAGTACATGATCTGTTTGGAATCATACAATGGACATTTGTATGCTTGCCTTTCTCTCTATATATATCTTCTGCTTCACCTCCTCTCATAGTCCATGTGTTCTCCATGCTTTGCTGCATATATTTGGTGCGCATTTCACACCTTTACCACAAGCAGCAGTGCAGTCTCTGGGGTCAAGATCGTTAACATGATTTGCAGTCCCTGTAGCTGGGCGGGTGGGAAGTCTGACCACAGCACTGGCCAGGACACGGCACATTTTACACCACCCATGCTAAGCCAAGTATTCTGCAGACAGTACTGCCTTTACAGCCTCTCTTTTTCTTTCTCTTCCTCTCTCAAACACACCCACACACTCCCCAAAGAGTAACAGGAGAGTAGAGAGTGAGAAATGTCAAGTGATTTTAATTTATGTTTTAAAGTCATGGCAATTCCATTTTTTAGTCCAGAGCATCTGTATAGACAAAACATAATGTTTAAAATGCAAACAAGCCACCAGCATTGGAGTGAGAAAACTAAGACAATAGGTAGTATCAAAGAAAGACAAAAAGCATTCTTAGCATGTTTGTCTCAGAGATGCAATGTATTTTATAACGGACCTTTTTCTCCCTCCAGCAGCCAATGGGGTGCGTCATAAGGGCAGTGCTCTTAAACCAGTGGTGCAGTCCAAAGACAAACCCGGTAAAGATAAACTGAGATAATCAGCTTTCAGTGTTCTTCTCTAACACAGGCACTGTTATGTCCTGTTCCAAACGGTTCACACTGCTCTGTGCTTTTCTCACAATCCTTTCATGCTCTGTAAATTTCAGCTTTTCACCGGCAGTGTAACATGTAGCCAGGACGTTTTTTTAATTAGTTTGAGAATTTTTAGCCTATTGCTGTGAAAGGTAAATGTAGTTTGCACTTTGTTTTGGCCACTCACATTATTTTCACTTTGCCAGATAGACGCAGTTAATGTGAGTAGTTGTGTACATCTCAAGTAGTAACGTAAACCATGTCTAGACCACGTATGTTAATGGTGATGTCCTGCTCACTCCTTGTTGTTTGGAGTTATAAAAAGAGGTGGGGCTTAAGTCCCGTGTCACAGCTGGTATGTGTTATTTCTGGAAACTTGGACAGATTTAGAGGTCTTCAAAGAGTCGTAAGACTCTCTGGAAGCAACTCTACTGAAAAGAGTAGTTGTTTTGTGTGCCATCCTGCACTCACATCTGAGAACAAAGCTTCCAGTGACCATTTAAAAAAAGATGCAATCTACACATTGTTCACCTTTCTGCCATGAAATAAATGACATGCAGCTAAATATCATCATGACAGAGAAGTACCATGTTTTATTGTACACAGAAACTAGTACAAAATGTGCTTTTGGCGAAAATGTGAACTGGAGTGTGCCCTTGACAGTTTTATAGAACTCTGATTCACATTGGCATTTGAACTTGAAGTTGTTTCAAAGCTTTGCTTGTAGTGAACTGCAGGTGTGGAATTGACTGTGTCCATGAATACCTTCCAGGAAATCCAACTGCGTGTTTCAAAGGTAACAAACACAGTATTGTGAGACACTGGTACGTAGTTCGTTGGGAATATTTGTCTAGATGTAAACCTCTGTTTTGATCGAATGTTTTTATGTTCTTGTCTTGAAGATTAATTTGTCTGACAGAAACCAGTGCTCACATCATTGCTGCTGTTTTAAATCACAGATCTGAGTCTGAGGCCTTTGGCACGTCAGAGGCATGGCCTGCTTTTTGAGGGGTTTATTGTAAAGGTGCAAACAAAATATTTTTGAGCTGTTGGTTCTTCACAATTCATGTGTCCCTGTCTTTGGTGGTCCAGATGCACAGAATCAAATGTCTAGGATTTACTTACCTGGATTTTTGAGCATGCATCGAGATATGGTGAGCATGTGTTTGCTATTAGCGATTGATCAAACAGTGAGTCAGTGGGTGTAATAGCGTGTGTTCTTTGTGTTAAACATCAGCCAACAAGCATCACTGATTCAGGTTGTCTTGATAACCTCAACCCTTCTGTCTTTGGAGTATAGTAGTTGCCAGACATCACTGATTTATGCTGACTAAAGCGAGGTCATCTCCAGGGAGGAAGAAACAAATCCAAAATAAATATTTTTGAGGTGTTCCATGTTTTGGACCAAACAATCGGACACTTACAGAACAAGCATTAATGAATGTCTGAGATAACTAATTGACAATTGGCGAAAGGAGTGGATACTCTGCAAACAAATCCTTCTCTGAAAATCCATTATTTCTAAGCAACTAAGATATGAAACATTTTACGCAAATTTGTCAACTCTCCCAGAGCTTTTCCACCTCCTCTAAGATATCACAACAAAATTTAATAAAGATAATGCTTGTTTAACATTATAAAATTATGGCAGCAGAACCCTCACGTTGGGAAATCTGAGTTTGGTAGTTTGTAGCAAAAGTGTTTTCATGATTAATCCATGCTTCTCTTTGTGATTACCTTCGCAGTTTGCTGAAGCCAGTTCCTTCCATCGTTGTTCATTATCCAGTGATACTGGACTGGTCTTAATGTCGTGTCATGGCTCGATCTTTATTTAATTTTAGTTTTTATGTTGTGGAGATTTTGTGGAAATTTTGGTGTTTAAACTGCATCACATCCAAAATAGTTTTCACAGGAGGGAAAATTAAAATCATACAAAAAGATTGTTGGATCAAATGACCTGCTTTTCTGTTTGGAATTTAACTGGGATTGTTAAATTTCTCTGTTATTCATCTTTATTAAATGCTGACATGGTTTTAATTAGTAATATACTATGTATGTTCATGGCGGCACTTCAAGTAACTTTTCAGCTTCTCACATGCAGTATGTTCAGCTTTTATGTGCTTTACTGTTGCTTGTTTTATTCCTGTTGTCTATTACCCCAGTTGTCTGCTCTGCTAAACGTCGCCCTCTTATTTAACCGTTATACTTGACTATCTTTTATTATTATAGTATTCTCAATAGAACAAAGAACACTTGTCAATACAAACCATTTGTTTGTTTGTTTTTCGGTTGTGATTCTTAATCTGGACTCTTGTTTGTCACGATTCCCTGCAGTTGTGCGTACCAACATTCCTGTCAACAAGAAACCCAACTTGGTAGGAAAACCCAGTGACCACGGTGAGGGAAACACTGACTGATAAACTGCTGCTTCTTAAGCCACTAGTTCTCAAACCTATTCTTTCATTCTCAAACTCTTTAACTCTCCACATTTTTAAGTATTAAACAACATTTTTCATGTTAACTTGTGAGCTTTAGATGGCTTTTGTTAGCTCTAGAAAAAGGCAGGTTATCTGTATTTAGTCTGTTCCTCAGGAAGAAAATAAGGAAGATAATTTACTGAATTATTCTCAAATTGTATGTAGTATTGTTTTTTAACAGAACACAGTTTTCAATGCTGATTGAAAAATGACTTTGTTATAGACACAAAGAAAACAAAGCTCATCTGCTGTGTACCTGTATTTTGTTGACTTCAACATGATTAATCAGTTAGCATCACATGGTTTCCTTTTCTTCCCTGACAAGAATAAATATTATTTATTTTTTATTATTTATTTTCTGGATAAATCTCATGAATCTCAGTCTTTGTAGCCTTGTTATCATGGAACCACTGTTGTTTATTAGTTCCACATGAATCTGATTTATTCAACTTTAGTTCCACAAAATATTTTTCCGCAAGGACAAGTTGCAATGTTTCAAAACCCTTCACAGTTTAAGAACCATTGTTTTAAGCTTTTGTCTGCAAATAAAAAAGTGCCCACAGCTCTAAAAACCCATGAAATATGAAATGTGTACTAATGCACAAGACAATGATTACCTTAACAATACAGCTCATGTCAGAAGCTTTTTTCTTCTTTTCTTTGTTTTCTTCCTTTCTTTCCTGCACTAAGTGTACTTATGTCTACAAAGCCTGTGCACGTGTCTGTGTGTGAATATGTGCATGGTTCTGAGCATCTGGGCATCCATGTCTCAGCGGATGGATTCTGGCAAAACTTTTTCCCCTTTAAGGAGCACAAGAGATATTACTCAGCAAGTTATCTCTGATCTTCCAGCAGCCAGGAAAAAGCCACTGGGCTGCTCAGTGAAGATGGCCAGAGCAGATGGCTTACAACTGTGTGTGACTGTGAATCAGATGACAGGACTGTAGAACTGATCTCCCTTCCTCCGTGTTATTTTCTCTCTGTCCTCAGACAAACCCTTGGACTTTAAACAAGGAGACAATGAGTCCATCTTGAAGCCATTCCCTCCAGTTACAGTCAAGCCCAAGGAAGAGCACAGACAGCAGACAACCACCTCTGCCCCAGCAGTAAACAGTATGAGTAATATTAGTCTTCATGTGTACTTTTACACATGCAAAATTGAGAATGTGTGACGACACGAGTCAATACGTGAACATACTGTAGATAATAATCAGGATACAATCACTATTTAAAGTATCCATACTCCTTCACTTTTTGTAAAATGAAAACGGTTTTTCAGTGGGTTTTTGTGTCTACCTTAATCAGACCCCTAAAATATTTAGCTCAGGTGATCCACCAACATTGGTCAGACACCATTTACCATAATAGTTAGATCGTAGTATGTGATTGGGACCAGTTGGTGCACAGTTCTAGTGTTTGCCACGTGATCATGATCGTATGCCAATGGGCAGTAACGTTATATCAGATAACTTTAAAACCTTTTTTTCCCAGAGTAGGTGAATACACAGAGGCATGCATGTCAACACAATCCTTTCTAACATCCAAATTAAACTGTATATCTCTCTTTAATTTAAAGTGACACCAGATTTAATGTTATATTAATTATTCTTCCCTGTCAAAAATCAGTTCATCTTGTATTTTACATATTGATTAATTTTCCAGATAAAGCTCACGAAACTCAGTCTTTGTAGCCTTATTATCATGAAACCACTGTTGTTTATTAGTTCCACATGAATCTGATTTATTCAGCATTAGTTCCACTTTGGAGATTTTTTTCAGGGTTGGGGAAACAGAGAAGACAGAAGGGGAGGATGGACGGGCAAGAGATTTGATTGGGCCGTCACAATGTCAGTACAGAAAATTAACTACTGGCCGTTCTCTGTGCTTACAGGGTCAATGCGATTAAATATACATAAATATCATAATTACATTTGCCCAAAAATGCATTGGCCAACCTGGAAAGTGCCTGATGTGCCAGATTACCAGTCCAGTCCCGTCCTTAACTGTATATTGGATGTGCAGCATGCAAGTAAAATAAGAGGGGGGAAAAAAGGAGAACATTTTGAACATAACAACTAGAGAAAGACAAAGGTTATGCGTGCAGGGTGCAGATGCTGGGATAGATGATTGCTGACTTCAGCCAAAGCTGTAAAAAGGAAGACAGACAGAGCTGCAAGGCACTGTTGGTACATCACACTAACTCCAGCTCATTTCTCCTGTTTGCTTTTCAGTCAGCCGTTTTGACATGTATGAAAATTCCTCCATATTCAGAGCCGTGCCTGCGTCAGACGTAGACATCATGGGCAAGAAGCGTTTTGTAGGTAAGAAATCATCACTGTAGTTTTAAAGCCTTTGTCATTAAATCATCAGCTCTCTACTCATCAATACTACATGAATGAATGAAATAGTGGAGAAGACAGCATGTGTAAGTGATTAACTTCCGTTGTTATCGTACCTGTGTACAGCTCCCCACGTGGTCTACAAGACCGATAAAAAGCCAGATGAACCATGCTCCATCACCTCCTCTCTCACTTACTTCCCTGATGAGGAGGGCAGTGATCTGAATGTGACTGGCCCTCCCCGCATACCCCCCTCCAACCTCACTGTAGTCACTGTGGAGGGTTGCCCATCTTTTGTCATTCTTGACTGGGAGAAATCAGACAATGAAACCAGAGGTACGTGCCCAGTACAGACCGGACCTTAAGTGTTTGGATAGTTATACATTTTCAATTTGAAATAAAACAGTCAATGTAAAAGCTGGTGATAATATGAAGCCTTTTTAACACATGATGCTCAAATTGCAAAGATTCTAAAGCAGCTTGAAAAAGTGTTTTTGGGCAGCTTTGTACATACACAGACTTTACACATAATGTTATATCCAGTATTGTAATTCAAATAGAATATGCTGAAGGCTGGTGTCTGAAGAACAAAAAATGTGCAGCTGTCCAAATATTCCAGTCAGGACTGTGCATCCATATGAAAGACCAATATATTTACAGTTCTGTGGTTTGCTCTGCTCTGTGCTTCGTTGGTTAAGTCAGGGTTCAAATCACTTGAATAAGTTTTGGAGGCCTTTATAGTGGCCATGCTTATTTTATTCTGGGGCTCCATTGATACAAGGTTATATGATTTTCAACCAAACAAAAAGTGCAATCTGTCTTTTTATCTTTTGCTCCAGATGCTGTTTTTTTTTTAAAACAAACTGTAGCAGTAAAACATCACACAGATATATTGGTTTTTATTTTAAACTGCCAGCTTCTGAAATGCATCCGTCCATGTTTGAGCTGTAATCTGATCTGCAATATGAACGTACAACACAAAACAATATCTCTAGTACATATTTTAACTTACCAGACCTGCTGCCGATTCCTCCACCCACTCCTGTGCAGTTGGAATAGCACCGTCCTTCAGCAATAACCAGCTTTTTAGAAAACATGCCCGTAATGTGAAATTTTGTCAGTAAAAGCAAACTGTCATGCCTGCTCCTTTGTCAGAGTATGAAGTTGTGTCCACTACTGAAGGACCGAACGGACAGGAGGTGTCCATTCTGACAACCAACCAGACACACACAGCGGTGGAGAATCTCAAACCAGAGAGCAGGTACTTAAGTTTTATTTTGTCACACAAATCATATTATAGAAAAACAGGAAAGACAGTGGACTTTAATCTGTCACTTGGTCAGGCACTATAAACAAGTTAGGAACAGCCACCACAACAGGTTGTCTGTATCTAACTAAACATCTATGGCTGCTAACATTACAAGAACCAGTTAAATGTACGAAATTGAAGAGATATTAATGTCCCACTTTTAAAAGTGTTATTTGTGCTCTTACATCATGCAGTGAATCACATTTGCTGATGTAGTCTCAGGATATCTGGGTGGAGTGGGTCACTGGGTTTTTAATTAGTATTCAGTATCTGGAGTCTTAAAACCTACCATGATCCTCCCTTGGGCTGGGTTTGCTGACCCATGGATTGCCAGGACATCTGAATGTAGCATGTGGAATAACCATCAGCTGTGTGTGCGTGTGCGTGTGTGTGTGTGTGTGTGTGACTCATACTTAGCCATCACAGGCTTGAAAATGACTGTGTCCCAGTTGTGGAGGAATTGATTGAAAAGTTTAGTTTGTCTTCTATTCTCTTTTTGTCCTACTGTTCTTAATATGTTTTTTTTTTTTATTTCAGTTATGAGTTTAAAGTAACACCAAAGAATGAGCTGGGAACAGGACCCTCCAGTGAGCCTGTGTCTTTTAGCACAGAATCAGGTCTGTTTTATAAACCATCTAATCCACTAAAGTCTTACCAGATAAACCCTGATGTGTTTGCTCTGACAGAAGAGACTAATTAGTTGTGTTATTGCCACTATTTAAGTTGCTAATTGCTTCGAATCTCAGAATGTGGGCTGTTAGACAGGCTTATGATTTCAACATGGCACAGGGTTCTGACTAATTAAGACTGTGTCCATTGAGGCATGTCAGCCACCTGGTGATTTCTGAACAATGGTAAATCTGTACCAATCACAAAGCAGCTGCCAACTGTGGCCCTGAGTTTATAAATGTATTTTTTTTACACACAGAGGCAGCACTTGATGGGAAAGTCTGTGCCTGGCACAGTTATTAAAGATGTCTCACAATGTTCTAAAAATGCGAAAAGTTGTTTTCATGACAATGTTAATCACTGCAACTTTCTCTTGTTTGTAGCGGATCCACGAGTTAGTGAATATGTTTCAGGTAACTCTTCTTTTTCTTTTTCTCTCTTCTTAATCAGCGAAGTTAAACTGCTTTCACTAGGCCTAGATGTTGTTTACACAGATAACATACGGCACGTTAAGCCTATGCTTCTGCTGATTTCCTCTCAGGCAAAGATGCCATCTGGACTCAGTTCCCATTTAAAGCTGATGCCTACTCTGAATGCAGTGGAAAGCAGTTTGTGAAAAGAACCTGGTACCGAAAATTTGTAGGCATCCAGCTGTGCAACTCATTGAGATACAAGATCTACCTGAGTGACTCGCTTAATGGTAATGACACTGAAAACACGAACAAACCATACCTACTGATGGCCCTCAAGGGCCACAAGCGAAATATGTAATCACTCTGAAAAATCATTCAATTATCAACACTGACACTTGTTTGAGTTAGATAATGGTCCTTTCCACAGCTGGGTTTTAGAGCTTCTGATACTAAAGATCTTAAAATAATTATTGAATATTTGGATAATGATAATTGTTGGTTGCAGCCCTAAGAGACCTCTTATGATGGAATAATACATAATCAAATGCAACACAGTTCAGCACAATCAACACTCAACTAGACTAGTCATGGCAGATTATCTGCTGAAGTGCACTGTCCCATTTGTAATCCTTCTCCATCCGTCTTCCATGTCTGTAGGCAAGTTCTACAACATCGGAGATCAGACAGGACACGGTGAGGATCACTGTCAGTTTGTAGACTCCTTCCTGGATGGTCGGACCGGAAGCCAGATGTTGGCTGACCAGCTGCCGAGCAGGCTAGGTATTGTTTTGTTTATCCATTCAGCGTGTTTTATCGTGTAAATTGTAATTGCTTGTAGATAATGTAACATGTATTTATACATGCTCAGTATTTAGATTATCCTATAGCACAACAGCTGCATTATATCCATTTAATGACATTGTTAATGTCCTGGACAATCATCAGAGGAAGGACTGTAGAGAAAGCATTTTTTATTTATTTATGTTGATCATACTTATCCTTATGTATGACTATCCTGAGAAAACTGAGGTAGGGTTACTGTAGGTGTCCCACAATTATCTAATCTTGCTCCTCTTTTATCCACCATAAACAATATTATCTCTGCTACTGCAAGTTGTATGCGTTTGTATGCATACCGTAATCACTTATGTTTTTACATACATGTCAGATATCTATTATGCAATTTAAGCTTGCTATAAATTCTGATTAAACGAAAAGTATGCTATTCTTAAGAGCATTTTCAACTGTCTTATACAATCTCTTTGGGGGTTTTAAACTGAAATAGTTCACAAAATGGAGGTTAAAACTGGACTTGGTGTAGAATATTAAACTCTACTCCACAATCTGCTGTTGATTACAGTGATTGTGTCTGTTTATGCTTCTTCCTCCACCTTAAAGCCTCCACAGCCAACTGGAGGTAATTGCATTGTAGTCATCAAAACTTCCTGTATTACTTCTTGCGACTACTCGCTGCTCTCAGAAAAATCCAGTGTGAGGTGACAGGATATTTTACCATCAGCAGTATGACATGTTCAGACTGGTTCAGATACTGAGCTCCCTACAAAAAGCTATGAAACTAAAATTTTGTTAAACGAGATGTCTCAAGTATTGGCTAGTCCATCTGTGATTGCTTTACAACTTGTGAGTTTCCTGTTTAAACAAACAAATCTTCCTTTTATTTTCTTCCTATCAGGATTCTTCAGAGCGCTGAGACAGGAACCTGTCATCTTTGGAGACATTGGAGGAAAGTCACATGTTACCTATGTAGGCTGGTATGAGTGTGGTACACCCATACCTGGGAAGTGGTAAGACCCCACACAGCTGTGCAGGAGGATGACTTACTTGGTGGTGAAGAACATACCTGTATCAGTCTGGAGGGAGGTGGGCCTTTCTTTCATGTTACAGTAAAGACTGTAGATGGGTCTGTCCGTCTGAACTCATCCCCCAGGTGTGAAATTTTTTATAGGAAATATTAGGTGTCACAAAACTCTGTCTGGTGCATTTTTACCTTTGGTCCTAATTTCTCTATTTATCAATAATTTCACAACAGACGAAAGAATGCAGGAGTTTAAGTGACTTAAACGTTGAACTTACAGTAATCACCCAGAAGATTTGGGAAGCTGGCTCCCAAAGTGTAATAACGTGTATGATATTATTTATCAAGGGATATTCTGAATATTATTATATATTTGTGTACTTGGGCCTTTGACATAAAGTAAAAACTTGTTTGCAGTACTTGCATGTACCATGAGAATACACGGTCATTTGTATACAGAAAGATGCTCATCATACTTTGTACATTGGGACTACGTAAAATACAGACATGCAGAATTTACCTTCTGCTGGCCCTAAGGGATTATTAGCAGTTTGCACAGTATAAGACGTTTATTCATATATGTATATGGTGTGAAATACAGTATATAATACCATGGATAGTTTGATACATTCAGGTGAAACAACTTTATCCAAATTGTGGATCTGTTCTAAAGAAGTCAAAGCTTGAGCTTAGTTGCTGTGGAGCCACGTGGAAACTAGAGTTTTGTATTTTTAATGCCCTTGCAGGCCTGAATTTTAAGAATAAATTATATTAAAAAATATATATAAGTAAACTAAGCTTCATTGTGGAAATGGCATCAGCACATCATAATTTATGTTTTGTACATTCAAACATGTTTCAAAGTGTACATAAAGCTTTAAATAACTGAGAAATTGCCAGTTTTTTCCTACATCTATTATTACTGCAGTTGGTTTTGATGCACCATGTATGTTTTCAGTAATAAATCTTTTCTATTTAAAGATGGTACTTGGCATTTGTGCTTTAATAAATGACAAAAGATCCATCAATTACCAACACTGCTTCCAGTTAATATAGTCTATTATCTGATCTGATCCTTTCACTTCTAAAAAGCTGGCTGGCCTCTGAGTAACTAATGAAACTTGTACATACAGTGAGGGTCAGTAGGAGTTCAATTAAGCCTTGTGCATCTGTGCTTTGTTTTTGTGCCTAAACTGATCCAAATTTGGTGAAAAAGGATGCGTATAACACAGAATCTAATGAAAGCTGAAACCTCCAAAGCTGGAAATTAGTCCAATTTGATAAATCCTTAACACTGTGGTATGAGTACTGTAGAGGTCAGACTCCTCTAAACTTCAGTTGTGCACAGGCTGGCTGAAGTGTAACTAAACACACATCTTGAATATTAAGATACTAAATTATACATAATATATATAAACCACATACTACATGCCACGTTCCAGCCAACCACAACCCACAGGCAGGAAAAGAAAATGCGAATACCAGCATTACCGCAGTTTTCCTAATCTGGGTGGGGAAGAAGTGGACGAGACGTGAACTCAGAAACCGCCAAGAGGAAAATAATATCAAAACAAAAAGATAAAAAGGACTCTAGCTGGATCTTGATCATTTATTAGGTTCAAGAAAAAAATGTTACAGTTTATACATAAACTACTAATATCACTTAAAGGTGGAATTTGATTTGATATATTAGTAAAAACCAGTGATAAGATAAAGAGGAGAAGAGAGGAATAGCAAGCTTTACTGAAGTTGATAAGCTAAACAGAAGAAGCCTCCTGACAGGGAACTACACTCCCCATAAACCATCATTTAGCTAGTGTTCCCAACATGGGGCAGTTTCATTGATACGTCATTAATACCGACACGGTGGTGGAACTGATCAAGTAAAGAAGCAAAAACAACAACGGGGTAACTTCTCATTTAGATAGTGTCTTCTAAATGCACTTATGCACACTAAGCTCAACACGGCTGGTTGAGATGTACGACACAAATGCAGAATGTGGATCCTGATCTCACTCTCAACATGAAGTGTTACCATGAAAAGAACAATAAAGAGTTTGTGCAACAGCCTGTTTTGTTCACGCAGGTGTGTGTATACAGACATTTTTACAATGACAGACACAGGAGGGTAGAACAGTCCGAGATGGTGACGGAAAGAGGGGGGAAAAAATAACAAGAAAACATACAGCAGGGTCAGAACAGAATGGTGTGTTGGAGAGACAGCATACAAACACTAAACAACAGACTGAGGGGGCGGGGGTGTTGCTTGTTTCATATTAATATTTGTAAGGGGGACTGGGCAGAGCAGGAAACGATGTTTCCTGCACCTACTCCAAACTGCTGGAGCCACATATACGATAGGGGTTTAGGGTGTGTGAGAACTGGAAATATCCACTATCCTCCTTTACCGGTATCCAGGGCCTGGCTGAGTGTAGCCCTGACCGTAAGGGGGGCGGTTGCGGGCGTACGGGTTAGCCGCTCCTGGAGGAGGGGTGACTGTGCTGCCTGGAGGGGGGGTGTATCCCGGGCGGGGCTGGTACCCTGAGGCGGGCTGGGAACTGGGTGGCAGGCTATAGTTGGCAGGCTGAGAGGCCTGGGAGGTATAGTTTTGGGGGGCGAAGGCTCCTGGCGGATACTGCTGCGCTCCCTGAGATGGATGGGGCTGCTGCTGGCCACCCTGGAAGCCTGGGGCTGGGGCCGGGGCTGGACCTGGGGCGGTAGCCTGGGAGGAGGGAGGTGTGTAGTTCTGAAACTGCTGCTGCTGTTGTGGCGGCCCAGGCTGAGGGGCTCCGGGCTGAGGGCTGTATCCTGCTAAAAGACGGAGGTAGTCTCTTTAATTCAGTCTAGAGAGAAAAGTACCACCTGACAAGACAACAGAGCAGCTTTTTCTTGTTAAATGCTGGTCATTCCTAGTCTTACCAGGGTACTGCATGCCATACTGCTGCTGTGGTGGGGCACCTGGTTGCTGAGGTGGGTATCCTCCTGGAGCCTGGTACTGCTGGTACACCTGACCTGAAGAAACAAGGGCAAGCAGTATCAGAACCAGACAAAATGAGATGCTCACCATCAATTTCATTGTTCATTTATACTTATGCCTCTCTATTGACCAGTTCACACATTTGATTATAAACCTGGGTTTTTTCTCACCTTACGCTAAGCTAGCTCAGTGCTACTCCGCCCCACAGGGTGGTGTCAAAATCTTACAAAATACACTTTGGGAGCAAAGAGCTATCCAATCTGTTACCCAAAATACACTAAGTAACTAAACACCCACAGTATTATTATGTCAACACCTGTGCATAACGCTGTAACTGTGATGTTAAAGGATCAGTAACCATCAGCACCACCTCAGTAACATGCAGGTGCCCGAGCAGATATAAACATACACTGATACAGCCATGTAACCACTACACAGACATTATTAACCCCGTGTGAGGACGTGTTCCTCATTTGCTGCACTAGATATCACTCTCTGAACACACCTACAACCTGCTGCACTTTTCATTTAACGCAGTAAGCCCTTTCTGAAAAACCCTTGTATATTTTTGTTTCCAAAATATGGCAGCTTATCTTGCTTGTTAGTTTAACTTGTGTATCTAGTTTCCCACTTAATGCCTGAGACTTAAGAAAACCTGCAAATACTTGGCAAACTAGTCTTCTCCATTAACAAGGCCTCACTCCCTAATCTCCCGCTTGGCTCATAATTTGAAGTGACGACATGAAAAGCACAAAGCATAATGAAAGAGTTACCAGGGTTCACTTGTTTTGCATGTGCTGGTAAAACTGGTGCTGATTCTCCATAATACTTTACAATGTGTCAAAAGTTGAAAAGAGACAAACCTATTACATAGTTAACTGTTAGAGAACCTAAAAAACATACCTTCATATTGTGGGTTAAATCCTTATTATCCTCAAAGCACATAGAACAAACAACTGTATGTTGGCACATATACTTAATGTATGGTGCAAGCAGTGAAGGCTCAATGTACTTGTGGTCAGATTACAATTCATTTGCAGGGAAAGACTTTTTTTTTAATCTCCAAGGTGCAACCATCTGTTATCTCACTGACATTACCTTAAACATGAACACCAAGCTCTTCATTGTGTCAAGAGGCATGTGTGTGTATTTGGCTCCATAGTTCTCCTTAATCTGTAATCCATCAAGAGTGTTATGTAAGAGTAATGGATGGATGCATGGTTGTTAGACCACTTTGGCTTGGGAGTTCTTTTCTCTCCAGCGAAGCCAAGAGGTCAGTCATTGGGGACTAAGATATGCCTGGAGAAGCATCGCTCCAAGAGAAAACCCCAGGCTGGAAGAATGATGTTCACTGGAACAATGCAGAGTTTGGCTTTAGTTCTGGTGAACTCTTCGCATGCCTTAAGAAGGAGTCATGAGAACATGGTCCTAGTTTGAATAAACAATTCACACCAAACACATGTCTGCTCATCTGATAAAGAACCTCACACAAAATGTCTGAGGAGGCCACATAAGCAAGTGTTTGTTCTTTGTGTACAGTTTTGTTCTTTCTTTTCTTCACAGATGTAAATTATGGCCTATGAATCTTCTTAACAACACTGTTATGGTAACAGGTAACTTGAGCTTACATTAAAAGTAAGCTTAAGGCTACATTTAAGAGGCCAAACGTGCAGAAGTGGCGTCGGATCTCGTTTGTGACGTTATAAATTCTCGTGGGTAAACCGGCCTGTACTGAATCACCTTGAAGTGGTCATGCTAACAAATGGTCTGCAACCAGAGACAGGAATAACACGAGGTCAAAGAATGAGAATAGGCTTGAAGAAGCTGGGCCAGTTTAATGTCTATGTGCGAAACCATCTGCAGTCTTCAAATTAAGAGAAGATTAAGGAAAACTGTAACAGGAGACAGTAGGAGTGGGTGATACAGACTTAAAACTATATCACAATAGTTTATATTTTTGGTAATTATAAATAATTTAAAAAATAACATATGTACTGCCTCAAACAAAAAAAACCCGTGAAGTGGGATACTGTGTTGTACACTTTTCCATCTTGTTTCATAGCTCATATTAAATAAATACTTGGGAAATGCTCAAGAAAAAAGCAGAATGCTATTCCTGCACTCCTAAACTCAGCCCGGATCAGCTTGATACATCTCCTTTCATTTTAACTCCTCTGCCAACTATATATGTTTTACACAGTCTCATCAAACACATTGTGGAGTTAGGAACTGTGTCCTGTGCAGGTTGAATCTAGTAAGTGTATTAACTTGCAATCCTGATATAAAAAATAAATTACAAGAACTGGCACACAACAACTGCAGACCAAGAGAGATTCAACATAGGGCTATTCCTCAGCAATCAGTCCTCATTCCTTGCAGTAAGCTACACCAGGCTGCAAAGGTCCTACACATGCAGAGATTGTCAGACATAAGTGAAAACTTCACATGACAATCGAACATCAAACTATCGAGGACAAGCTACCCACTGTACAGCAAAGTACCTTGTTTTTCTCTGTCCTCATGTTGTGGAGGGAAAAAGTAACTATGAACAATGTTCTGCTGAGCTGTGTCCAACATGATGCGTAGCTGAATAACCCCATGACTCAGCAGGTCTTCCTTCTGGTCCAACTAAACTATCACTGAGCCCTGTGGAACAGCCCTGCAAAGCTGCCCATTCAAACCGCAAACCACCAGTGAAATGGATGCAGTAATACCACGTGTGCTGATCTTCAGGGTTGCAGGTGTGTTCAGCTCTCAGATAGAAAGTTACAGCTCTCAAAGGCTGCAATATGAGGCATCTTTTTTTGCTCCAGTGGCCTCAGTGTTCATCTGTGCCAAACTACAAGCTGAAAACAAGCCGATCTGCTTAGTGAAATGTGGTAAACACTACAAAATTCTTCACCTCTCTGGCTGCACCTGCCTGGGCCTTTCTTCACAACAAAAGGAGAAACAAGCCAGATAACTCCCTGATGTTAACTGAGGAGCCTAGACATAGAAAATAGATGTGGTTGATCAACACAGAAGACCTCCCACCACTTCCTCTGTGCTGAGAACGTTTTATTGTTGCCAACATACCATCTGATCCTTTCATTGATTTATCTTTGTGTAGGCCTCAGGTTTTGTCCACTTTAAAGGCCACACACACACCACAGAACTAGGCTAACTTAGGTCTCTCTTTCTCTGCTAATTTCATAGAGACTCTTGTTTACACTGTGTTGATTAAGACTCTACAGTGGTGTGACCCCTTTAAAATAACAATAAAAACTGTAACAAAAAATGTGTTTGTTTAATAACCCACAGTGCAGGATCTGTGACACCCTCAAACAAACCTGTTCCTGCCTCAGAGAGTGTGTAAGTTTGTGTATACAGTATTCATTGCAAATACTGTATGACATGTTTATATGTGGATTTTCTTTCTAGCTGTCTGTGCATGAGTCTCACCATCCATGCCAGCTGGGGGTCCCTGTTGTACTCCGGGGTAGGGAGCCTGTGGTTGTGGGGGCACTCCTGGTTGTGGGGCTGCAGATGAGGCGGAGGCAATGCTGTCAGGAGTTCCTGAGCGCTCCTCTGGTGCAACTGCTGGGGGAGCTACTCAGACAGCACAGACATGCATCAGTGATATAAAAGCCTTAGATGACAAATATGCACTAAAACAAAACACATTTTTCTGAAATACCTTGGGCCTGGTCCTCGCTCAGGCCGAAAGCAGAGATGACATTCTTGTTGACCTCATCCTGGTTTTTCAGTGGGTCGAAGGCTGACATGCTAGCTGCACTGACTGGAGTGGCATGTTTCACTGTGGTGTCTGCTGCCACAACTTTGCCTTCACGTCCATCCACTGATACTTCAAAATAAAGCCAGACGAATGTTTACAAAGCAGCAGAGAATAAAATGTGGCTATAATGCAAAGCAATATGCAACGTCCATGATAAATTAGATATAAACTGACACCTGCCTGGGAGTGCAAGTTACCACAATGAAACTAGACAGAACCAGTGTGTGTAGTATATAATTTAAGACACAAATGTAGTCTCTAAATCCAGACAAGTCTTCATATGAAAAATAACTTAAAATGTGACAAACAATGACTTAAGTCCTATAAAGTGTCTCTGTCTGGTGCCAGTGTCTGTGTGGGATACAGAGCTTACAATTCTGGCAGCGAGCACATGGAATATGTGTGTTACTTGTTAAGGAGGCTGTGCAAGCCCCATTAGTGGGATTAAGGATCCCAACAGACAAGATTTGTGATAAAAAAAAGAACAGAAATGAAAACACCTGGGCTGTGTGTGTGCACATCCGTCAGTACCTAATGGGGCAAAATGATTGTTGTGTATCCAACAAATTTATCTTCGTACATAAGCACATGTTAGAGTTGTAAAATTGTTTTCTACTTTGTGTGGGTGCATCAATTGCATGTTAAACACAATTCAATAGATGATGCTAATATGTAGATATAATGAAATATTAGCTAAAAGCAGATTTCTTTGTTGCAATTTCTTGTTAAACATAAATAAAACATATGCACAACTTCGTTGCTTTGTGTGTGTGTGCATGTGTGTTAGAGTACTTACCACTCTCTGGTGCTGTAGCAGCCAGACCAGGCTCTGAGGGGGGTTCCAGGCTATCCAGGAGGGTATTGACTTTATTCCTGAGCTCGATGAGCTCCCTGCGCAGGTATTTGACCTGACTAGACTCCAAAGGTCGGGGCTGACCATTCACTGCAGAAAAATAGATGAAGAGAGGGGACTTCAGCTTCTGAAATATTTAACTTCATGCATCTCTTTGCTTTTACATACAACTGTAGTTCATCAGTTGCAACAGCACTGTAACATACAAGGAAGAATAATAGTTATTGGTGTTATTGGTGCCTGCAGTGCATTGCACCATCTGCAAAATGGTAAATATAGTTCATTGGTCTGGAAAAGCTGTTGATTCTTCACCAAGTATGTGCACATTATAAATGATGATCAGTCCAAATTCTGTCAGTGCCGTACTCTCAATACCTGAGATTACAGGGATCATCTATTACGTGGCTGATTTCACAAAGCCATTCACAACAACAGCCAGAGTGACAGAGAGACAGGGAGCTTAAACATAGTCACCACACCCTGACAGCCAAGCAAGTAAGTATGTAGCTAACAATGGAGCTGGGAGCAGTGGATATGAGGGCACCAGTTTGTCATCCAGCTTGTTTGTCAGCCTTAACGTTATGATTTTACTTACTGTATTTACTTAATTAAATTTTAAAAAAAATATATCAAATATTTCCCTTTATATGCAGCCTATCTACGAGAAACACAAAAACGTCTTCACAACCATCAGCCCAACATGACAGGCATCCCATAGATCACTATCTACCTTTAACTTTTCCATGTACAAATTGACTGAGAAGCAGAATTTCTATTGCCAAAGAATGAATGCAAGAATACAGATTGCAGACATTCCTTTCTCACACAGTTTTCCTGTTTGAGCGGATAATGCTGAACAGAGACAAATGCAGTCATGAGATCCGACACTTAAACTCGGCTGCCATGAGACTCGCTCACTTTGGATCTCCACACATGTCTGAGGATATCATTTCCACGTGAGGTTACGCCATGTGATGATGAGCCAGAACTCAGTTTTCATTGGAAGGAAGTGAAATAAATTTTTTAAAAGAAGAAAAAAAAAGTATATGTAGCAGCTCTGTGGATGATAACAGAATAGGAGGACACACTATGAGACCACAGAAAAGACCACCAGCTGAACACTGCGTCACAATGCTCTGTAAAATAACATTTAAAGGAGACTAGAATAGTTTATGAACAAAAACACATGTAATGTAGAAACAGCCTTCTAGGGGACATAAGTGAAAACATGTACAGCTGTATTTTGACATGTCCAGATTAAAATCATATGGTGTATATGGCCTTTTATGGGCATGTATTTGTGCTGTGATTGGACGAAAACAGTCCCATATGGCATATCTGATCAGTAAAACGCAATTAATGATGTGTATCATACTTTAACATATTAGTTATGCCTTCTACCTTCTAGAGGTGGGCAGTCTGGCCAAACAATCATATAACATTCTTTTTAATCAGAATTACGATGTCGATTGTGAGTTGTTTTTAAAAATGTAGTCTACATTACAGGCAGCCGGACTAGAAATAGTCAGTCCAATTTGTTTAATTACTGTATATCAGGCAAAATCATGGGACATAAGTTATTTTGGAGTCTAGCAGCGGCCACTGATAGCTTAGAGTATTTTAGACCTATTTTTTGGGGCACTGGTGTCCATAAATGGAAAGAAAAAGTTTGTGCCAGAGGTGCTCAGTATACTGTATAAAGTAAAAATAAATATACTGTATTTATCACAACAGAAAATTAAACATTCATTAAACATATCTTTAGATATTAACACACTAATAGGTAACTGGCTTTGGTATGTTTTAAGCCATCTTTGTCTATACACTACTCTGTGTAGACAATGATGGCTTACGAGGTGAGATGTGTCAGAGTTGAACCCTGTTTCTCCACCGATTGAAAGAGAGCATACACCCAACAACAGTTTGATTTAAGTCTTGGGATTAATGTTAGTTAGCAACAGCTGTTTTGACCTGCTCTTTAACATTGTATTTGGCAATAATTAACAGCAGCTAAAATTGGAAAGCAGGCCTCAAACTGGCATTTTAGGGTGAAGTTAATTTTCTGACTTACACTTGAGGTCACATTGTTACTGGATGACTGCTTAGCCGGGCTGGGACATGTAAGATAGGAAACCAGTATAACTGGGACATACGTCGTTTAAGGCTGTCTGTCACATGAACAGATGAATTCCTCCACAAATTAGTCGGAAAGCAGTACCGACAAACTTCCTTTAGGCATGTTGTGTGAAACATGAACGGGACTGCCCTCCAGTGACGAGCAGCAGGAACAACTAATGTTGGACTGCAGCTTTTTGTTTTTCAGTACGTGATGATGCTGTCATCATCTACACCCTTGATGTCTGTATTCCACAAGACAAAATTTACTCCCACTTACTTCCCATGACTTACACCTGTAAAGAGAACAACAGGAATGAAATGCTTTAACATCTTACCAAATAAAGTCAGTTTGAGTATTCTACTGCACTGGATGGCAAAAGAGAGGTCAGAGCTGTCAAAGATGGTAATGAGGTCATCATCTGCAAAAAAAAAAAAAAAAAAAGAGATTTGTTATGATTCAGTGGATAGTAAATAGTCTCTTCTAAAGATAATGTATATTAAAATACCAAAACAAAAAAACGCTTTATTCCCATACTGTTAATTGATCAAGTGAAAATAATAAGTATCACAAACTATCCACTTGTTTATAATAACTTGGCTTAGGAAAAATTTAATGACAACGTTTGGACTCTTCAGAGCTATTAGGACGAAAGGCCTGTGACCTGACTCACCTTCATCTTTGTATTTGATGGTAACCTCGTCATTACTCTGCAGCTTGCCCCTGAAGACACGTTGCATCATCAGCACCAGCTCATCATATGTAATGTCTTCATTATGGATAGGAATCCGTCTGATGTCGTCACCCAACTGGGCTTTGATGATCAGCTTCCCACTCAGGTCCAGCTGGCCATTCATGGTGCCGTCCGACCTGTTATGCTCCCACTATTTAACAGAATCAAAGGAGAGGTTGTTTTAAAAACATCTCTGTTGTCCCAGCTTTCCTTTTGTCTTTCTCAATGTCAATTACAGTTCATATAATTTTTAGTTCTGAAGTACATTAAATAAGCAAAAATTGATCTGGACTACATTTGAGCATGTGCTAATTACAGGAGTAGTCATTTAGGCACACTAGATGCCAAATTATATTGATTAAAAATAATTTAACCTTTTCTAATTTTCAGACGTCTAAGTAAAAGATTCACTGATATTTTTATTTGTAGGGATGTGATGGAAAATTGTGGAAGAAGTGGAGATACAGTCATATGACAATGTATCATGTTGGAAAATAAACCAGCGCAGATGACAAAAATAGCTGTTTTCAAGTAATATAATCATTCATATTGCAATTCCAGTGAAATCCAAGATTACAGTAATAAAGACTATCTCCTCAGTTATTTACCTATATACTATATAATATGTCCGTCTTTGGAAATAAACTATGTTTTCAGTGAGTCAGGTTTGATTTGCATGACTCATTTCAGCCAATAATTCTGAGGACTGATGTTCATCTTGGTGTGTTTTTATTCAAAGTACAAGAATTACGGTAACTGTATTCATTTATTTTGTTTTCAACATAAACAAGTGCTTTGAAAAATGTGTGCAGAGCCTGGTCTGTACATCCAAACCTGCTCTATCAGCACACATGATGTGAAATGCAATGTTATGTATGTTTGATTATAATTAAATTGAGGTAAGACTTTGTATAAGTAGGTTAACAGATCATGGAGGGAAGCATTTGCCCTTAGAGCTGTTACAATGAACATAACATGGACAATGTGGTTAAGGGTAATTTTACATAAACAGCTCCTTATTTCTTTGAGCTTAATTATCTGTGTTACAGGTACCTTGACCTTTGCAAAGACTTGAAGAGTGTGTCCCGTTACTCTAAATATTTGATCAAGCATGCCTCTATAACAATAAAACACAGTTTACGTTTAAGTCTAAGGGTCAAACATCAGCCTGTGAGGTGGCAAATACTATTCTATGCTATTGGAGATCTTTGACCCAGATATCAATCGGTCTGATAAAACAATCCAGGCTTTAAACCAAGTTGTAAGGGTCTTCTAGAAGAATATGATGACATCATTTGTACGAGTCTCACAGATTCTGTTCGTTATGCAATCGGAGACTTCAGTTCAAACTATATTCTTACATCCATTTAGTGAAGTTATCACTGTTGGTGATATAGCAACATCTCTCACTTACTGCGCGAAATAATCATTCGGATTAACTACGACGTTACTTGTTCATAAACTTGACTGAAAAATATATTTACTACTCTGAATTCAATTCCAGATAATGCTCCGGCTTTATTTGTCCGAGCCAGATGAATAATTAGCTGGATGCTAGGGATTGTGTAGTTGCTAACGTTTAGCTTACAGTTACATTAACAATAAACTCATCCCTACCGGGATATTCTCTACCACATTTAGGTTTGGTGCAGTGTGATAAAGTAAAGAAAATGTCACTTAAGTGTAATTTAGCTTGACAGTGACAGTAATTACAAACGCAAAGTCATCTTTCAGTGGCCCATCAACAGCAGTTATTTAGGGAATGCTATCGTTTTGTAAGTTTGTTTAAGCACTGCCATATATTAAGTGTACATTCTCAGTTAAAAGAAATAATATAGTTAGGTAATTTGCTTTATTACTAACTTATAGTTACACGAATTTCCGTTAAATAGTCTGCTTTAATTTCACCTTTTAGCAATGGCTCGGCTACAGTGGTTTTCTGCCTAACTTACAGCAGAATTAGCCTTTAACAGGCATTCGCAGCTTCGTAGACCAACATATTCTTAACTTAGTAATGTTTGACCGTATCACTCCTTTAGATTAGAATATATTAATCGATCATTATGTATGTAACTTCCTACAAATCATTCCAGACACCTGTTTGGGCGAGCTAGCGTTAGCTCATTATGTTAGCAAGCGAAAGGTAACTCAGAGTTAGCTTGCTAGCTACAAACACAGCAAACAGTGAAAGCACAGAAATGACAATGTGATGAAAACTTAACTACAATGCAGTTAAGCCACAAACTAATAAATGTATTCACCTCAATCAGACGACTTGACCACGCTGTATTTCACAGTTTTCCCCAAACCGTGAAAATGAAAGGTGTTAGCTAACCTAGCTAGATCCGGGCCAGCAACAGGAAGCGTCCTACAAACCGTCAACGTCAACCAGTACGTGGCACTGACTACGCGCAGGCGCAGATCATCAGACCGAAGTGCGTTTTGGTTGACTCACCTGATTTTAAAGATGAGCAGACGCCACGTTTAAAGTTCAAGACCATATTTTATTTTTATTTGGTTTACAATGCATAGTTTAGTCACATACACAGCCTCAACAGACAGACTTTCTGGTGTTGAATGAAAATACCTGAAAACAGATCACCACCTTCTTTTTTAAATTCATACTGAAGAAAAGAAAACATTGTGAGAGGTAGACCTACTGAAGGAGACATCAGTATATCAGCACATCTGTAGCAAAAGCAAAATATACAGTAATGTGCAAAGGTTTTAGGCAGTAAAAGCAACGTAAATATAAATACTATGATCAATAGCTTCAATTATCAATTAACTCCACACAAAGTGCCAACAGAAAAAATCAAATTTAGTGATGTTTAGGTAATCTGTTGGGGCTATACCATCTATTACTCCTTGTTCTTCTTGTTGCTGAACACAATTCTTAAACACTGAGTGGATACTATCACTAGTGTACTGATCGCGTTGCAGAATTAATTTGGGACTGATCAGACACCTCCAAGCTGGAAATGTGAGACAAATTTTCATGTTTATGGATGTTGCTTAGATGCCACTCCTGAATGTTTTTGTTAGATTCTTATAATCACTAGTAATGAAAAAACAAATAAAAGGACAAATATAATATCCTGCATACAGTAAATTATACAGTTAATTCTATTTTGCATCTACTGTAGGAGCACTGGTTTCTAAAGAATAATCTTACATAATTATGATAATTGAAAAAGACATGAATTAGACTCATAGACTCATGTATAAATTAAGATACAACACAGCTTTGCCCAGTTACAGCTTTCTTCACTCCATTATTTCTTCTTCTTCTCCTGAGTGGCATTGAACCATGAGTCTAACAGCTTTTTCATGTAATATAACTGCCAGGCGTGCACTTGAACGGCAACCACCATGATGAGGTACATAACAGTCACTGCAGAGAAGCCAAAAATGAAGCGGTAGGCCTTTCCATGGCGATAGAGCTGCTGTGCCACAGGAAACATCTCCATTCCACCATAAATAAGAGGCGCAACAGAGAACAGTCCTGAGCTGATCATGGATATAACCAGGTAACTGATATTGTTCTTTGGTAGTGACAAGCTGCTGCAGAGCAGAGGAAAGAGGCTGAGCAGGTAGGGGTACTCCCACTGGTATGGCATGCACACTGTGTCATGTGACACCAGGTTGAAGTGGCTGACCGTTACCTGTGCTGCCACCAGAATCCAAATGAAAAGGTGGACCAAGTTTAACTTTCGCACCTCTGACTTCAGAGACGCACTGCAAAACACAAAGTATATATTCAGAGTGTGATAGTAATAAACACATACTGCTACTGGAAGATAGCATTTACATTTAATGAGTTTCATCAGAAATAGATTCAGTTTACTTGCCTCATTTGGTAATGTGGAGTCACCCTTTCTCTGTGTTTAACATCGCTTCCATTGATAGCAGTGGATCTGGGACCTACGCGGGATGTCATGTTGAGCGAAACCTGACACAAAAACAAATCCTATTTCAGAAGCCAAAATTAAAAAAAACAGGACTGCAACTTACTATATTAAAAAATATCAAATGCTCTGAATCAGGAAATAGTAATAAATGTCTGTCCTGCTGTTGTCTTCCATATGCTTGGTTTTTTTTTATTTGCTTTTGTAAGTTCAAAACCAAAAGATTTTATTCGCCATCACATAAGGCATAAAAAAGCAGCAAATCCTCACCACCAAAAGCATGAACAAGGTAATGTTTGTTTCGTTGCTGTTTTTTTATTGTTTTCTTTCTGTCAATCAACATATATATATTTATCAATTATCTATTAGTACACCTTTATCTATTTGATACTTTGAGCTTGCTAATACGAGAACTGGAATACGACAGGACGCTATCAGTTAGGAGGGGTCACATAAACGACATGAAATCAACCATAATAACTCGGACCTATGTCACGTTATTATGCCAAGGTGTTAACAGCTATTTAAAATGAAAATTCCTCAGATTTCGGCAGATTAGGTGTCGATGTGATACTTTAATCGATTTGAAGCAGGTTAGCGTCAGCTAGCAGGGGTTGCTAACTGACGCTAATCTAATGTAACGTTACAGCATTACCTTTACACTAATACGTACTGTACGTTTGGGTTAGCGTCGTTCAGCATCAACAATGAACACACCGTTTAGCATCATGTTAAATGTAGGTTATTAACACTGCTTACGTGTCTCCTTTCGTCTTCTCCACCTCGTCGTTTAAGATATTAGCAACAATAGATGTGATCAATGGATGTTGCCAACAGCTGGACGCATGCGCACAGTCTCTCTTCCAGAAAGACCTCCCACCGCAGCATCAGCATCTCTCCTCGCTGCACGCAGCTGAAACCATGACTGTGGACTGCCAAACTTCCTGCCCCCAAAACCCAGGCAGTACACGGTCAGCATATAGGATTAGGAGATAATTGAAGAGCTTAAATCCACATTAGAATGGTTTATACTGATTTGCTTTACTTGTTTTCTGTGTGTTGTCTTGGCCCATATTTGCCGTGGGGTGATTTGAGTAAACACATCTCTATTATCCTAATTATTTAGGAATATGCTAACCAAAACTGAGTTGATAGACATCTTAAAACTATATTTTGATTCTCTCCAAAACATTGTCTCAGTACTAGGTAGTAGTTGCACATATCCTAATTACATAAATGAAGTGTGCAATATATTATTATAATGCGCTCCAGTTGTAGTAGTAGTAGCAGTAGAAGCACATAAAGTTTATTTTGTGTTTGCTCGGAAAAATATGAAACAAATATGTTTTTATTAAATATTTTTATTTAGAAAAAACAACACAGACAAATTTAACAAACATAAATGCACACATTTTTGATTACAGTGACAATATTAATTAGCACCATGGTTAAAAGGAAAAATTTACATTTACTTTTCCTTAAAAAGTTGTTATATTTGATGACCTCTTCAGGTATATTTGTGTAGTTAAAATAATAAATTATTGATGTAATACTTATGTATTGCTCCAACATTCAACAGCTGCTTGCCTTGAGCACATTAACTGGGAAAAAAATTAAAACCTGACAGCAAACTAATAAACTACTAAATGGAACCCAACAAAAAGCCACCACTGTTTAGAAAAGCATATTCCTCGGTTTGAAACACTCTTACATACAACTGTAATCACCAACTAAAAATGCATTATGTATGATGTTGTTCTAATTTGAGAACTTAAAAGTTACAGTTACATGATGTAATCAATTGATTTTTAAATTACTATAATAAGAACCTATCAGATTACAGTTTATTTGAAAAACATTTTTTACTCTGAAATGAAGTCAAATATAGAGTCATTTTCATAAGGGCTGACTCCAACATTGCTTAATCCCTACAGACAACAAACAGTCAAGATAACATTTAAGATCTGATATTTACCTGATATATACTTGCATGATGCTACAGTTCAGGCAGCTTCATAGAAAAGCTTTATAGTCTTGAATTTTCTATTATGGGCTTAAAAAGAGTATAGTTTAAAGAGTGGTTTTCATAGTTCCAGGCAAAATGGTATTTATGTTTGACCTTTGTGTTCTGCACTTATCCATAAACCTATACATAAAAATTTAAAAATAAAATTAATATTCCAATATTTGAGTCTTGCTCATGAGAGCTAATGTCAGTCAGTGAAACACTTAATCTGAGTGATTATTTAATTTTAACAATGAAAATATTCCTTGCTCCTAAAGGTGAATACATTGCCATCAATACCCAAACAACAATAACAGCTCTTTTTTGGCTTCTGAGGAGCTTGATAGATTGGCTTGAAAATCAGAATTAGAGTGTAGACAGTTAACTGCTGTAATGCAAAAAATTCAGTCATTCTTAAGAAGTAATTTTACATACTTAACATTAATTTAGAGGCAAATTCTGTATTTATACAAAGCATGCAGAAATATAAATGTCCTACCAAACATCGTCATGTTCTCTACTGTACTTCACATTCTTTGCCACATGGGGTAGCTGCCAGTTTTGAGGAGATGCAGGGGCAAAATTATAAAGTTTGTCTAAATTTTCTTTTTTTTTTTTTCTTCAAGTTTTACCTAATGACAAATTGCACTCTTATGGGTTTGACACCTGGAGCCTTCTTTCATTCCTTTTTTTATTGCTTTTCTAGATTTCTTAATGAAAGCAGCTCCAAGAAAATAAACTTTACAGTATAAAAACTGCTGTATATACAGACTGTCATCCTTCATATTTTCCTTGTTACCCCAGTTTCTTGACTTTACATTAAAACACTGCTTGGTCTAAGGTAATTTATCTATAAGGTTTTATATTGTACAAAAATATTCTCCTACTTTTGCCTCGAATTTTGTGGTTTTACATTGGATATAACAAGTACCCAGAAAAGGAGGAGTGCACATACTGCCCAGCATAAAGTCCTGAGGCCTGATCTGAGGGCATCTGAATATACACAGTGTCCCCAGGTTGGAGAGGTAATACTGCGCTTCCTGATGCTTGATCTAGGAAACCCTTTTTGTATTCATCATATGTATACATCACTGGCTCATTGTTCCTCATCAAAGCAACCCATACATTTGCTCCTTTGCAGTGGATGTGATAAGCAAAGTAATAAATGCCAGGCATGTCACAGGTGAAGAGTCCTGTCTGAGGGTTGTAGTTTTGGCGACCGTTGTACAAGAGCTTGTCAAAGATGACTGGAGTGCCCACAGGTGGGAAAGGAGTTGTCGCTACAGCTGTAAATGCTGGCATTTCTAGCCCACTGACACCCATCACTTCTGACCCGCTGCCTCCATACTTGCCCTTCTTACCATAACTACCAGCCTTGACACCATCGAGTCCAGGACCCATCTCAGAGAGTACCCCAGACAATTCAGGAGAAAGACCAGGTACTCCAGGTGGGCCTGGTGGTCCAGGAGGGCCAGGCTGACCTGGTTGTCCAGGAGGTCCTGATGGACCCTCTTTTCCTTGGGGTCCTATTGGACCGGGAACACCTGGGCTCCCCTCACCTGCATTGCCTGGTAGGCCAGGTGGACCACTATCTCCTTTTGATCCAGGAAGACCAGGAGGCCCAATTGGCCCTGCTGCACCATCCATTCCTGGGATTCCTCTAGGACCTTGAGGTCCCACTTCACCTGGTAATCCACTTTCTCCTTTTAGTCCAGGAAGCCCTAGAGGGCCAGGGGTACCAGGTAGACCTTTATGTCCATCTTCTCCTTTGGCACCAAATGGTCCAGGTGGACCTCTTGGCCCTGGCTCTCCAGGTTCTCCAGGAAGACCATCCTTGCCAGGCATCCCAGGAGGACCCGGTTCCCCCTGGGCCCCATCAAGCCCTTTAGGTCCTCCTTCTCCACTGTCTCCTTTAGGACCAGGTGCACCTAAATCTCCTGGTGGTCCCATAGACCCTGGAGGACCAGGTTGACCTTTTGGTCCAGGAGGCCCAAGCATACCAGGTAGTCCTCCATGGCCCTTATCTCCTTTTTGTCCTGGAGGTCCTGCTGGTCCACTCATACCTTTATCACCCTTTGGTCCTGGGAGTCCTGGTTTACCAAATCCAGGCAGTCCTGGCTTCCCTGGCAAACCTGGCGGTCCTGGATGACCTTTTGCACCTGGCATACCTGGCTGTCCTGGCAGGCCATTTTGACCAGGCTTTCCTTGACCAGGTAGTCCTGGTGGGCCAGGTTGTCCTCCTTCACCAGGTGGCCCAGCTGGTCCTCGCTCTCCAAAATGTCCTTTCTCTCCAGGTGGTCCTTGGGGGCCTGGTGCTCCATTCAAACCAGGTTTTCCAAACCCAGGCAGCCCTCTTGGCCCAGCTGGTCCTGGAAGCCCTGGGAGTCCTTTATGACCAGGTTGTCCTGGCTGGCCCATACCTTTGTCTCCTTTGGGTCCTGGTAATCCTGGTAATCCTGGTAGACCTTTGTGACCTGGTTCTCCTTTTGGCCCTGGTTGACCTGGTAATCCATTTACCCCTGGTTTACCTATTCCTGGTAGCCCAGGTGGTCCTGGGGGTCCCTGAGGCCCTGACTGTCCAGGTGGCCCCTCCTCACCTCTAGGTCCCATTTCTCCTTGTGGCCCAGCTTCACCATTTTCCCCTGGTTTTCCTGGAAGTCCTGGTAAACCTGGTTTGCCCACTCCAGGCACACCTTGTGGACCAGGAGATCCAGGTGGCCCCACACGTCCTGGCTGTCCATTCCCTTGAGGTCCTGGAGGTCCTGCAGGTCCCTCTGGGCCAGGTGGCCCAGGTGGGCCGGGCTCTCCTTGAGGAATTCCTTCAGCACCACTAGGAATAGTCTGACCTGTGATAGAGTGATGAGCACTGCTTAATTAAAAATAAATCCACAAAATTGTGGTTGCACAGAACAGAAAGACCTCGATAGAAAATACTTCTGTGAATATTTAATTTATGGTACGTGACAAACCAAAAAGCTAAAATTATTTCTTATGTGGCATAAAAAATAAACAAATGTTTCTGCCTTTGTCATGTTTAAGCAGTTTGTTTCACATTAGTTCAAGATCTGAATGAAGGCTGAAACTATTGGACTTGCTCACCTTTGTCTTGACCACCTTTATATCCGGTTCCTTTACGAGCATTTTCTTTGCCTTTGAGCATTGGTATCTGGGGTAGCTCCTTCCTGTAGTGTGGATACTGCATATAGGGCACCTCCTTGCCAAGGTACTGTTGCTGGGGAAAACCTTCTTTGCCCACGCTCATGTGTTGGATGTGCTGCATTGCCTGGTATGGCTGAGGGTGTTGCTTGTGTCCGTAGTATGCTCCACAACTCACATACGTAATTACTACGAGCTGTAGCAAAGTCAGGATAAGGGGAGCTGGGATAGGAGGCATGGCCAAGGCCTGTATGGGGAGTAGAGAAGTCAAGACATAAGGACTCTGTCTGTGTGCTAGTACTGTAAGTCAAGTGGTGTGATAAGAGTTTAGTATACTTTGAAATATCATGAACACCTTTACAGACAGAGGAACTACATAGTGGTCTTGTGAACAGAGATAGATTCAAAAAGTATTGATAAATGCAATAATAGAATAAATGGGGGTTAATGTTTTTTGCTTCCTTTTGGACTGACAGCCGATGTAACAAGGCAAAACAATTTACCTCTACAGTTTTTTGAATATTGAATGTTCAAACAATTTTTTGGGAGCACTGTATCTTTTATTTGATAGTTTGACAGCAGAACTGCAGACAGGAGACATGGGAAGAGAGACAGGGTGTGATGTACGGCATTAGTTTCCAAATGTAGCAGTTATGCGGCATGCTCAATAACCATTTGTTTACCAGGGTGCTCCTTATGTATGTGTAATTGACATTGAAGAATTTCTACTACTTTGAGTATTAAAAAAATATTTGTGTAAAACCACTCTAAATACCACAACCTCCAGGAAAGCTGGTATTTTATGGCATGGGTGGTATTAAGTAAGTGTCTAATGAATGTAAAAAATACCTGAGTCTTCTTCTTGAGAATAACCTTTTATGCATGTCTCTAATTGCTTTTTGTTTAAATCTGACACCCTCTAAATAACAGGTGCTGTAGAAAAATGCAGTGACGAAGGCTTTTTGTCAAAATAATATGATAAACAATTGTATTCACGTCACAGTGTAATTTGCACAGTGTGTGCTTTCTTTTGTTTATTTATGTCACGCTCAACAAGTTTTCTTGGGTTAAACTGCAATCACTACCATTGTCCACAAGAGGGCACTACACAGACAGAAACTATTGCAACTTAACCGATCTCTAATTTTAATCAAAACATCCTAATGTCCTTGGAGTGTAGTTGTCAACAGTACGCTGTTGGGGTGGCTGTGGCTCAGGAGGTAGAGCAGTTGCCTGCCAATCGTAGGACCGGCTCCTCCTGTCATATGTAGAAGTGTCCTTGGGCAAGATACTGAACCCCAAATTGCCCCCGGTGTGTCAGGTCAAGCTGCATAGCAGCTCTGCCATCGGTGTGTGAATGTGTGTGTGCTTGTGTGTGTGAATGGGTGAATGAGAAGCAGTGTAAAGCGCTTTGAGTACCAGCATAGGTAGAAAAGCGCTATATAAGTGCAGACCATTTACGCTGCACCAGTACGTAGTTCTGTATAATGATTTGTGCACCAACTACTGAGGAAGTGAAGACAGTGAAGTCATGATGAAGAGGATTTACATAAACATTTTAGTCCTAAACGAACAATGACTCAGACTATGTGGTGAGAACATCCATTTGGTGCCTTTTTTCTTTTTTACATGTGTGTGAAGTATTTTCTCCACCTCCTAGCCAACTTGCTGGTGTGTGCTTCACTATTTCTGGTATTAATGACATCATTCTTGTCATTCCTGTATTACTGCAGTGAATTCAGTCGGGCACTGACACAAAAACAAATTCCATGACAATGTAAAAACCCTCAATAATAACATCAAAAATAAAGTTGCCATAGGATGATGCACAACAGTTGTAAATACTATGTCTTTCAGAAGCTCAGTTTTTACAGCCAACCCAACAGCCAGTTCACATCCTAAACCACATACTTACTGTCTACTCTTTGGATCTTTTTTGCCCTTTCACCTTTTCTCAGTCGACTGGTGATTTTGACATGGCTGTGCCACTGTCTCCCCTGATGAGGCCTGGCCTTTGAAGGAAGCTCACCTAGTTTTCCACAGCAACAGAGGCCAGACATGCCAAAGAGTCCAGAGGAATATCACTATGTTTTCCCAACACAAAGTGGCTCTAGAGTTACCTACTGGGTGGAAGCTGTGGTTCATTCCCAATATCTTAATTAACTCTATTAATATGTGAATGATCTGATGATTTATGGCATTTATAACATCATAACAGTATAGAAATAATTTAGAATTGGTTGTAGACAATCAGTCACAGATGTTCACCCACTAACAGAAGATAAAATGTCTTATGGATGATATCGTATTGCTGCTCTGACCACTTTATAGCAGAATATAAACAATAAAAAGGTCTTAATTATTACTAACCATTATACATTAATACTACATCTGCTCCACTAAATGTCAGAGGGGAATATTACATTTATACCACAACATTTACAGTAATTGAATAATGTTTTGCAGATGCATTAACCACCTGTCAGTTCATAAAGTGGTAGATACATTTATAGAAGTTTTTTATTAATTACTATAAAGTTTGTTTTACAATTGTCAAAGTTAATGTTATCAGCAGCCTCAAAATTGATATTGTTTCAAATACATTGGTCTCTTAGTGGAGTACTTGTGCTTTTGTACTTTTACTGCAGGACGTACACTGAGTACACTGAGCACACTGAGTATTGACTCTGTGTACTACTACCACCTCTGATAAAATGTACATGAGGTACAAATGTAACTTAATGACAGTGACATAGTCTTTAGTGATATGATAACTGTAATACATTATGTATGTTATGATATTCAGTCTATGTACTTTCACTAACATGACCATGTATGTATGCATAAAGAGGTCTGAGAAAATAAATGTGACAGTTTTACTACCTTTTACAAACGCCCCAGCTCAGTGCTGCTGTGTGTGTGTGTGAATAGATGTTTTTAAAGGGGTGGAAATATTCTGACAAAATGTGCGACTACAGATCAGAGGGACTGTACAACGAGCGTCTGTTCTGTGTCACATAGCAACACCATTATGTTGTCATGGTGACCGCCGGGGGGGGGGGGGCGGGGGGGGGGCTTAAAACACCTTCTGTCTTTACCTGGTGCACATTTCTCTAACACATTATTCTATATAAGTGTTACCTCTCAAATGACTTATTCATACTGTATGACCACATTCAGACGCTGACATAGACGTTAACCAGCAATTTCCACATTTTAATTTGTTATTAGAAAAAACAGAAAACGCCACGGCACAGTTACAACAAAGTAACTATATAGAAGTCTACAGCAGAGTATATAGCTATATAACTACAGGGTGGGCCATTTATATGGATACACCTTAATAAAATGGATATGGTTGGTGATATTAAAGTCCTGTTTGTGGCACATTAGTATATGTGAGGGGGCAAACTCCTCAAGATGGGTGGTGA
>JAUYWH010000013.1:7199596-7253290 GCA_034779795.1 Ctenopoma multispine
CTGTAAAGTGCCCTGAGATGACCTGTGTTGTGAATTGGCGCTATATAAATAAAGTTGAATTGAATTGAATTGAATGTAGCGCATATGACATATGATGAGTTTCCATTTACAAGCCATAACGCACAAGTAAAATGAACTATAAGTATAAAATACATAAAATTACTTGGTATATAGATGTACATGCGAAGCATATGTACACTTTGCCTGTAAATTATTGTTAGTGTTTGTGTGTGAAGAAACAAGCATAGCAGTTGATATACATTGTGTAAGTAGATGTCTCTTTTTGAGGATTTTTTGTATCGAGGAAACTGTAAAACATGATAAGGAAATAAAAGATTCAGGGAAATAACTTATGCTTGGCCATCAAGAAAAACACGGAGGAACTGTTTTGAGAAATGAAGCTGTTCAGTTTGTCTCTGCAGTCTGGTGATCAGAGGTGTGTGTAAGTCCTGATGAGAGGTAGGCAGACACAAAAAGATCTTCTCCAATTTGTTGGAATAAAAAAAACACAGTTTAGCCGCTTTCCAAATTGGGATCTTACCTAACAGAATTGCACTTCATATATGATGGCTTTTATTTCTCACCAGTCGTCATGTCGACTCTGACATTGTCCAGAGCGCCTGATGAGAGTTACACTAAGTATTTGTGATTTTTCCTAAAAGTTCCCTTGAAACACAATTGCTTCAGTTATACTATAAATATTAATAGCCTGCTTATTAATAGTCCAAACAAGTAGATGGCAGACAGAGTGGTATTTAGACAGAACATGCAGTATGCATGTCAGTGTGGGGAAATGTGTTTATAATTTAGAGAGCAATTTGTGCCCAGTCTGCCATTTATCTCTGTCCATCTATTACTCATGATGTCCAACTTTCACAGACTGTTTTCTGTGACCTCTGCTCCTCAAACTGTGAATGCTTGAGTTGTGAACCAACTCTGTTCTTCAGTGGATCATGGCAACTGTACATGCATTTTTAAATATTTGCACTGCTCTGAGTTAGTATTTTACAGTCATAAAGCAGAGACAATCAGCTCATCGCCGCAGTAACTGAATCTTATTTTAACAGTTTAAGAGGTACTGTCCCGTAGTACTGTCACATTTCTAGATGACTTTACGGCATTTCAGCTTGCATGGCATCCGCATTCTTTAGTCCTTCCCTCTTCACCATGAGGCAATCATAGCATTTGCAGTGCAAACAGGAGTAAACATCTGAAAGTGTCCATGTCACGTCACCCGTAGGGACAGAGAGCTGAGGAATTTAGAGCTGCGAGAAAGGAACCAGAAATATTTGTGATTTTTTTAATCATCAGTGCCACCAAGAGGAGAATAATACCTATATTGTCTGAATGAACCCGTGGTTTCTTTAAAAAAAAGTGTCCCCTTACCTTATAATTTCCTGAATATAGTCTGGAAATGTTTATGTTCCTCTTTCCAGATTCTGATCTCACACTAAGATAATATTTACCCTTTGATGATGTCACCCAGGGGCAACCAGCTGCTGGAAGATTCTTTCAGCGGACAAGAAGTAAATTAGGGTTATAACTACTATGTTTTTCAGCAAAGTGTGTAATCAGCTTCTTTCTTTTTAGACTTTTACTATTCTGAACTTTTACCCCAGTGCCCAGAACAGTGAACCTTGACCTTCTTTACGTTAAAGGTCACTAACCCCACACATGAACAATGGCACGCAGCAGACCCAGAAAGTCCAAACTCTGTTAGAAATGGTACTACACAAACCATGTGTGTATGGTCACTTCTACAACAGCACACAGAATCTTCTTCTTCAGTCGTAATTATGCTAGCGCCATATGGTTAGGTTTACAAGGCTTACAAGGTAAGAATACCCTAGTTATGAAATCTAATTGTCTAATCTAAGTCAGTTACCCAAGTTGAGTGAAAAAAATATGCCAGTGTTGTGTCAGATATTCATTTTTTTCGTCAAAGTAGCACTACAACAGCAGCTTATTTTGATGGATAGATCACTTACCAAGCTCAGGGGCCTGAGAGGTCCCTTGGTTTGTGCCTCTATGAAGTGGGCATTGTTGTTGATCCACACAAACTTTGGTTAGAAGTAGTAAAAGACAGACAGACAACCCAAATAATATACACACAATACTCTCAAAGGCAAAAAGAGACACAAAATGATCCCAAAAGTCACAAAAATGACCCTAAATGACATGGCTCAATTGTCATTGAGGCATTATTCTGTATATTATATTAAATTATTTATATTATATTATTATTCTGTATATCTATACATTGTTTTTAACCTAGCAGTCACCTTAAATCTCCCACAAAGTGTATATTCAGGTCGTAAAGTAAATGCACATGTTCATACTTTCCTACATGTCTTGCAAACACATTTACTGTAGGTCTACAGTTGCCTTAAAGTTAGTGGAGTCCTGCCCGTTTCATCTCTGGTTGTGATGACTACGCTGTCGCAGCCTTCAGACCACACCTGCTGCACTCAGGGTGGATATTCTTGTTCATTGCCCCCTACCACAGGTCTAGCCATAAATCATTGGGTTTAAGAGTCCCCCGTGTCACTTCAAAAATGGCCCTCTCGCCACCAACAAGGCCAGAGGTTTGTTAGTTTTTTTTAAGAAAACAATCTCATTGTTCACGCGGCAGGACTCCCAGCACTTGTACCGCCACCTCCCTCTCTCACAGACCTCCGCCCCGTGAAACTGTTGCACAAGGCAGAAGCAAGGCATTCTATTAAGGTCAAAATCTCATGGCGTTTACTTCATCTCTAAATGATCTATCATTACTTCTTCAGAATATGCAAGTACTACAGAATTTGTGTTAAGAACAAGACAAACAACTTAATCACACATTTAGCTAATTTTCTGAATATATTAAAGTTCCCATGGTTTATGAAGAACCACAATGACCAGTTATTATGATCCCAAACACCACAGTCTCCATTCAGTCTACCCTAAGCGATGCAGACCCTCCGGCTACAATCACGTATTCATCCTCCTGTACGTATATCTGTGCCTCTAAGTGAGTGTTGGGCTTATTTAGGTTTGTGAGTTTACTGTGAATGTACAGACAGTCCACACTCTCCCCTGCCCACAGCTGGCCTACACCTAGACAAGTCTTCACACAGCAGTGTCGCAGCAAATCCCCCATACATGCACATACTGTAGACATGCACATGCACAGTCTCTATTCCATAGTCTTTCCATTCCACATGTTAAAAAAACACAGCACCCACACCACAATCCTTTGCTTCAGTCGACAAGCACTCTTCTCAACAATGATGTCACTGTACCAATAGAGACAGACTTACAAGTTAAGAAGTGTACATTAAATGGAAAACAGTCTGAATACATCAAAGTTATCAGATGTTTTGTAAAGGAAAGTATTTTTGCATGAGGGGAATGTGAGCGTAAATTATGTCTGTTGTCTTGTTGAGAGTTTAATTTGATGGGACTGTAGTTCTACTGTTATAGAAAATCATTTTCTTTCTTTACAAATATGAGATGAGTAGATTCCCATGGGGAAATTGTTCCGGACAGGCTGCAACATTTAAGACACTCAGAGGCTGTGTCCTGTCTTGTAACACTTTGACATGTGCCCATGAGAAACCAGATGTCAAACCATTGAGCCTGCGATTCATGGACGACTGCCTAACCAAAGGACCACAGCCACACAAGATGTCTATACCAAGGCCTCTGGTACCAATCTACCAGAGGCGCTGGGTAGATGATTGAGATCAAAAGGTTAGCCTTGCAAAATATGTTTTTTTGAGTTATAGGTATTTTGAGGGCGGCATGCTAGCTGTTTCACATTGTGTGATCTTAAACACTGTTGACCATCTCTCTTGGACTAAAACAGCAAAAAAAAAAAGAAGCCATGATTAAATGTGTTTCTACTGTAGTGATCCCTGGTCTTGTGCACAGGTTTTGTTATTGGAGGAAATCTGTATTGGAATGTAAAGTCACACCTACTGTATAATCCCAAACACCCTACAGTCACATATGTACAGAACCCCCAAACTCCCTCATCACACTATGGTACTACTGCCTCGTCTCTATAAACCTGCATCTCCAACTTGGCAAACAGTCAAAATCATGCGAGTGATACCGTATACTGTGAGACATGCCAGAGGGAGTCTGACTGTCTACAGAGTCCTCTCCCGTTTGATTTAATGGTCAGATTTTATGTGTGCAGGAGAAACGAGTGATAGATAAACATATTTACAGCTGTCGAGGGGGGTGTGGGGGACAGGACAAGGTCATGTTTCAGGTTGCAAAAACATGCTTTTTTAATAATCTCTCAAGTCCTGATGTGTCCTTCTATGCTGCAAGTACAGTTTGAGTTGTTTGGTGGCTTCTGTTTGTGATTGATTAGTTAATTGATTTACTTACTACAGTTGTTGCCCATTGACGGAAGGTTTGTGTTGATTTCAGCTCTTTTATTTTCAGCTCTTTTCACAAAAGCAAGAGGATCTTCTCTCTCTGAGTTGACCCACTTCCTGTCATCCTGCAATTACAAATCCTACTTTATCTGCTAGGATAAACTTTATCTGCTAGGATTAAGAGACCCTCCATAATCCCAACCATAGGCCCTCACCTCAGGCCCTGAACAAGACCGGGGATAGAGCCAAAACCGCAAGCAAAGCAGGGTTGCCAATTTCCCTTTATTTTCTATGAGAAGTGACAAATCCCTCAGCAAATTAGTGATCAGTGACCGAAAAGTGTTGAAAAGTTGCAGAACAGGAAGCAATGACACCTGAAATGTGTGGTTAATTGTATAAACATGACTATCATTTTGCTATTAAAATAAATCTCCAGTAATATCCAGCCCGCAGCAACCTCTCTTACTGTGAAATAAAGCTTAAACAACCGTGAAGGCCGGCTATAAACTGTTTCTTGGATGGAAAGATGATGGAACCACCGTAAAGTTGTGGGGTGAGGCACTTCATTTAGACTGGTTGTACTTTAGCATTAGACTTGCTGAGGCCTGGATGAAACAGTTGATAGAACTCTCATGTCTATCAGTCCAATACGTAGCTGCAGAAAGCCAGTTTGTCTTGGGTTAAAGATTAGAAACACGAGAGAACAACAGCTGGTTCTATCCAAAAGTAACAAATCTTTTAACAACGTCCTTACTACAAACCATTGCTTCTCTCAGTGTATCCTCACCACTTAATGATTACATTAACTGTAGTGAAGAGTTTTAGGATGAGCATGATGCTGAAGGGTCAGAGGTTAAATAATAATTTTGACATGCGCTCTATCAGATATTAGAGACAGACCCCTGCACAACCTGTAAAATACGAGTTTGGACCTAACGTACTCTCCTCTTACAGTTTCTTCTTGTAGTTCCTTTTTTTAAAAAACTTTTTTTAAAAATACAGATCTATTCCTCACTAGGGGAAAGGGTAATGTATGGAGCCATAAACACAGGTGGCTGCTGAAAGGAATTGTGGGTAGGGTATTCTGCAGAGAGGTGTTAGTATGTGTGGAATGTGCACAGGATTCGGTGTTGACCTGGGACAAACAGATAGCATGCTGGGATACAGCATATGGGGACAAGACAGCTTTCGCTTCTGTAGGTTCCCAGGACTCCTGCGTGCTAATCACTGGTAAAAGTCAAGCTGGAAAATACAGTATTTGTAAGAGTAAACATATACATGCACTCAAAAGAAGAGTGGGAACAAAAATGAGTGGGAACAACATATATTAAATGTTGTAAATGGAAACTCCCTGGATCATATATTCAACAGTAATATGTGCCTGAAGAACATCTTTTTATTAATGCTTAAAGAAAGCAAGATGATTATTAAATCTGTATAATGTAGACGAGTAAGAGGAGCTTCTCACTCTCCCCAATTTTTTTTTCCTCTTTTCTCTGTTACGTCAAGTCAGACATGTGCCACATGACAACCAAACTCAACCGTATTTAAACTATTTCCTACTGAACTAACTATGAAATTCATATTCAGACCAAATGAACCATCATGTTTTCTGTCAGCCAGTGCTCACAAAGCACTATTTAATGTCTAGCATGTGAGTGAGAGCACATTAAAATAATCTGTACGATGACGGTAAGAGTTGGCACTCTTGGTAGCTGGGGAGAACAGTTAATGTACAGTCCATGGTCTCAAATGGCCCATATATTAGGCACCCCACTGCACTACTGTGTATTATTCAACACGACACAGACTGCTGTCGTCATTAAATGTTAAACCAAGATCTCTGACAGGGCAGAGAAAGATGCCAGATATAATACGCTTGAAAGAAATGCAGCTCTGAAATTTATTTTAAAAAACGGTGACATTATTTTATAGAAGGAAAATTCTCTGTTTTGATTGCTGGAACTATTACTCCTGTTAATGCGGGCATTTAAGAGATTCTTCCCAAAACACTGTAGGCAAGAGGGGACAAAATCCACAGTCCTCCCTCTGTGCAGAAATTGAAAGGTTTATCTGAAGCCAATATAAAGCTGCAACCTTCCAAAGTAGTCACATTAAGTGGACATCACTCATTGCCGTAACCTTTATAGTGCAGATTTACCTCTTTCCATGGCTTCATACCAGTGATTACTAGGGCCGGAGGCACTTTGTTTTTGGGTTGTCCATCCGTCCGTCTGTCCATAACTTTAGGGCTATCAGAAGGAATCTCTCTATCCCAGAGGCTTTTGAAACTATTCTCTTTCATAAATGGAGGAGAAAAGATAAGAAACATACACACTGACCTGTGAAACATGAGGTATGACAATAAAGAAAGAAAAAAGTGAAGTGACGAAGTATAAACAAAGTTTTTGAATTAGTATTGTTTTGACACACTGTTTCATTTCATGAGTTTTCAAGAGTCTGTACTTATGTCTGGAAGGCACATCCAGAGTGTTTAAAGATGATTATGATTTGAGAGCCTCTTCAAAAAGATAGATCTATAACACAAGGTAGAAGTGTTTTTAGTTATGTTATTTAAACCTTTAGATTTACCTTTATATATAAATTTAAACTTATCAACATTCAAAGATCTGACATTTAATGACACAACTCTGTGCTTGTTGTGTTTTAAAAAACTCTTTTTTTTCCTTTAAAATACTTTGTACTTGTTAAATCAAGTCTCAAGTCAAATGATAAGTGCACATCAAAACAGGCATGCGAAGAAATTAGTATGAGAGTTGCAGAATCTTTGTCAGGTACTCTGTATCATAACAATGCACTGAAAATAAATGATTTTGGGAAACACAAGCCAAACTAAACTTTGCCAATGTCTGTGCCAAAACCCCTTTATATTTTCTCAGGTTTTGTAAACAGCTGTAACTGGTCTCTTCTTAGCTTGAGCACAAATCCACAGCTGAAGCCAAACCACCTCTACTGCTCCTCACAGAGAAATAATATTGAGGCTAATCAAAAAAGGTAGAAGCCTACACCGCATAAGACGATCCATGGTGGCAGGTTTACACTGGACATTAGGCCTGATACAGTATATGTTCATGTATAGTGACATTTCAGTTCTGAAAAGCTAAATTAACTGATTGCTTTTGTTTCTTGAGTTTTCAGATGTAGATTTTCTGTAGTTACGTACAGATGAAAAGGCACGAAATGAATCTTCTCAATCCACTGAGTTTTCTAAAAACGGATTTCTGTTAAATGCATTTATTTGAGATATAAACGTGTGTCTTTCATGCATCACGATTACACATCTATCATCTTCACTTGTGTGAGAAATTATGTGTCCATTACTAGATTTGCATTAATCCACTGAACAAGGAGCAGTTGCCTCCTCCCTGACCTCACTGTGTCTCTGTCTATCTATCAATCACTGATGTATTATTGTGCTGCTGTGCTACTTGGGAGACCTTACAATAAAACCTGTGAGGTAAACAAGTGGAGCCTTTGTGAAACACACATCAGTACATATGCAAACTTTAGACCACACACACACACACACATGCAAACATGTTCATACAAGGGAGTGGACTGTGCGACCTCCTACAAGTTGACCTTTCAAAAGTATAGATATTGCTGTTTATTTATTCTGTCTTGGAAGATGAAACAACCATAAAATATTAGCTGTGTTTGTTGGTGAATGAAGTATGGTCCGCTGCCTTTGTCAATGGAAAACGTTCTACCTCTGCTTAAATGGGAAAAACTGATGTTTGGAGCAGAAAATCTTAAAAAATGAACCCTTGGTTGCCAGAGAGATGAAACCTTTTATTGTGCTTTTGAATAATGAATGAATTTTGCCTGGAAAAGTTTACATTAGCTGCTCACGCACAATGAAAAAGAAAATACACAGCACCTGGACAAAGAATGTGTCCCAAAAGCCAAGAATGGATTGGAGCAGTCAGAGAGAGCTAGTGCACACAGCTCAGGTCCAAATATCAGAGCCACAAGAAAAGCTTTGGGCCTTGAGCCAAGACTGCATATTAAGTTTGCAAGACAGAAAAAACAACTTAAAAACATATGCCAGTTTTAGAAGCTTCAAACTGAAATCATGTCCCAGATCCAAACCAGAGCCACAGCTTGTAAAACGTATAAATTAAAACCTCAGCAGCATACAGTAAATCTATACCTTACTTTACATTTGTCCTGTGTGTCTGCGTCTGTATGCCCAGTTGGTGACTAGATGGTTAAGACTGCAATCAGTTAATCTATTCATTTAAAAAAAATCAATAAATCATTTCCTTTTTTAAATGTGAAAAAACAGATGAATAAGTCTGTACTGAATTTTCTATAATGTGTCTGTGTGTTTACAGTGAACGTGAATGTGTGTGTGGTGCAGAATAGAAGCATATCGACAAACATTCCTCTTCAATCAGAGCAAACAACAAGTCAGAGGAGAGGTCAGAGGTTGTTTAGGATTTACCCACCCTGCACATTAAGGTCCAGTTTAAGAAGTGATATTACAGATGCTACATCTGTGGTGGCTCTTTACTCTAGACTACTTTTGTGTGGTGCTGAAAAGGGATCAGTGTGTATAACCCTGACGAACAAACACAATTTGTTGCTGACAATAAATACTAGAGGACAATCAGGGTTCACAAAATGATTAGGGCAGAAGGGAAAGGAGGAAGTTAGAGGGAGACGTGGTAGTTCCATCAGAAGTAATTTTACATGTGAATCCACAACTTAACATTTTTCGACAAATGATTTAGTGATTCTAGTTTCTTCATTGTGAAACTGTCAGTTTTGAGTTTAGTTTGTGAACAAACAGTGGACTAATTGAAATCTAAAGGTACATATGTACTGCATATATTGACCTTACTGTAACTGTAAACTGAAAGGAGGGTACAAACCACTTGGAAAAGGTGTAGACACAGATGTTAAGTCAGAAGCATCAGTGCGAAATTATTAAAATGTCACTGAAACACTATTTTACAGTAGTGTCACCTAAATCCTCATCCAACTTAAAATGTTATCACAAACCAACCAATCTTGTAATATTTAATAGTAAAGTTTTCTACTTAGGTCTAAAGATATTTTTATAAGCGTTTTGAAACTGTTGATATGTTCATTTGTGCATTGACTGCACACAGTTAATTGTGTTGTCTGTTGCAAAGCAGGGTAATGTTAGCACGTATAAACCTGTAATGAAGAAGCAGTACAGGTCTTAAACTGATTTTTCTATGTTTTAACAGTGTAGTAATATATACTGTTTTTGTAATATAATTGCCTTTTATATTGCATCGTACATTTTAAATGGGTCTTAGGTATTTATTTGGTTTTATTTTGTGTGTGTTTATATTTTGCTAAAAATTAAAGCTAAAAAAACGGTCCCCTGTGGAAAACATTGTTTGTACTGGTCTAGAGCATGTTTCATATTTACTTATTACATCATCAAGTGTATCGTTTAATATATACTAATGTCCTGTTAGTTTTTTGTTTGTGTATTTACATTACGTTGAACAAGCTACTTGTTCAGCTCTTTACTAGACAGTATTCTCAGTGAAAGCGGAGAAGGGGGGGGGGGGGGGATGGGGGTTAGTCAGTCTGCTGCAGATTATTTAGAAAACTTAAAAGACAACGATCTTATTACCACTCTTGGTATGTCGTCTATTAAACTGTGTATTTGTGTGGGCAGGTATGTGGAAGCTGATTATGTGATGTACAGTATGTATGTATGTCGACTGTCCCACTGGAGGGTGCTGTGGTGTAAACAGACACTATAGTTAATGGTTATACAGCAGTGGACCACCAGCTATGGTATACTACTAGGCCATGGAGGATAATAAGACTAACTCATCAAGTCACATGTGTTTATTTAATGAAACAGAAACTACGGAACAAACTGGCAGCTGGAAAACCATGTTTCCTTCCACATTATTAAAACCACAGATGACCACAGACCCTTGGGGCTGGGGATGACACATAACTCACATCCACTCATGTATACATTCAGACTTTTGCACACAAACACAGATACAGTCACTGAAGCAAACATACATACACAGAGCAGCTTCTGTTGTCTGAATAACCAAAGCTACATTGATTATGTCTCTAAATTGTTTGAACTTATTCTATTGTTTATGATTAAACCTTTCTCTGAAAATTAACATGGTTTTCAGACAAATACACAATGGTGTGAAAAACTATTCAACCTCCTCCTGATTTATTTTCTACTCAAAGTCAAACATAAAACAAAGCCAACCTGAGCAAACACAAAATACAAGTCTTAAATTGTATTTGACATCTTTTCACTGGGTTCTGTAACTTTCAAACAGGAGATGTTAACATTCAACTCATACATACACTCTAGGCCAAATCTAATTTTAACTTAAGAAAGAAATGTAAAACTTTAAACCAACAGCTCCCAAACACACCAAACTCAAACAAGACACCATGTAAGTCTAATAAAGCCGTACTAACATGTAATCCTAAAAAATGTGGAATTAATTTGGAGAAAGAAATAACAAGAGTTGATGGTCCCCACTTTATATAATATGAAGCTTTTACCTCTGATTTCAAATGAGCCAAATAACTCAAAAGAAACAACTTTCTGCTTTCCGCTCACATCACGAGCAAAGGTTAATTTGTAAATTTTTTGGAAACACGTTCCTCATGAGAAATGGAAGAAGCTACTGTGATGCTTTATAATTAGTGAGAAGGTAAAGAACGATTTACAGGTGATTGATGCGTGTTTGTCTGAACTATACTGACTCCCAGTGGACACGGTATTTACTGCACAGATTTAACAACATGCAAACAATAAATAACACATAAAATAAAAAGTGCTATACTATACAATCAGGTTGTATGAACATGAGGTTACTTAATGTGGTTTAATTGTAAAAGACCAGTAAGAGTCAGAGCACCTTCCAGTTGGAGTCACCGTGAAAACTGTGACCCTGTGGTCAATGCAGAGACATTGATTGAGTCCTTTAAAGTGCCTTTAAAGCTAGGTGTCTTAGAATACCATTTATGTTCTTCTGGTTTATATCCATGAAAATGAAGACTTGTTCATTTCCATGCAAGCAGGAAGAGAAGACCACTGCTGTTGAGCAAAATGCTTTGTTTAATGTGTTATTTAATCCCACAGTGAGCTGCTAATGTTGTGATTAAAGCATCTGGACACACAAAGGAGTAAGATATTTTTAATTCTACAAACAGCTCATCAGACAAATGCTATCTCAGGAGTGTGTGCTGATGACACGTGGTCTCTCTAAAATGAGAAAGAAACCAGTGTAAACTCTCCACTGTGACTCCACTATGTAGTTGGGGTGGGCAGATCGATAGCTGAAGCCAAGTTGTGTCAGGAAATATGCTTGTACATTTAATTTCCACAACATTTCAGAAGAAAATATACGTTTTATTAGATTACATTTATTGTACAGATATAGTAAATTTCCTGATTTCATATAAAACATAAGTTTGTAAAATACGAACACACTCTGACAGAAAACAATGTCTAGTTGGGACTCCAGCAAATAAGAGATATCTGCTCTCTAAACTTCTCAGATGGTTCTACATTATCCAATATTTCATGAAAAAAGAAAAGATTATAGAATAAATCCCACAAATTAAAACTGTTTTGCACAGCAGAACAACCCCTCAGAGACTGTGACACCTCGCTGGGTCTTAGGTGACCCTTAGGTTTGGATCCTCTGAATTATACGAAGTAGTTATAACTAGCTCCAACTCAGCAAACTACAGCAGTAAATTGTACATGTTGTACAGTGATGCATCAGTATTAACAGTCCAATATTGTCTGTGTATGTAAAATCATATGAGTCGCAGAAGACATTTCACTGCAGAACAAGTATTCTGAGTACATTTAATGACTCGTTGAGGCACTTTTTCTAGCAACAGAGTATTGTGAAACTGGTGTTGGTACTTTTACTTAAGGACCTGAGTACTCATACGAATTGAAACTTATTTTACGTGATCGTGATTTAGTAATAAATGCTTAATGTTTGCCAAATCATTTGGTGTTAATAAAAACGCATTTGGAGATAACATTTTAATAATACACCTAATAAAGCTTCTTCGCATTATATTGGGATCAATCTCTGATCCACTGCACAAAAGCTTGGTTGTGTCTGTTGTTTCCACTTGATTATTGTCCAGATCAGGAGTGGCAGGTACAGACATGATTAAGGCAGGCAATGACTAATCTCTCGTTAACTGTCTTTTTCCCATAAAGCTGTTCCAAGCCCTTGTCAGGTTATCTGACATGGGGAGAGATCGATCCACTGATACTGAATTTTATTAACTGTCACAATCAAACACCCACACATGGTTTTAGGATCAACCAGTGTCAGGTGATGTTTTGGCTGCATGAAAACAAAAAGATATGAACTGAGTAGGGCTCAGGTCAGATCTGTAAAAGCTGAAAGTGGCATAATATGACATAAAGGCGTATGAAACAGGCAGTGAGTGATAGTTTCACATGAGAGTGCTGTGAAGTTTAAAATTAAAATACCACGACAAGCTGTCATGATACTCTGTGACCACTGAGTGGCACAGTCATATTTCAGTAGTTTTAGTGGTCAAATTTACTCAATACACAAATTACAGAGCTATCCAGCAGAGGTCCTCGTTGTAGTTGTTTTTACATCTTTCTAATGAAAACTGGTTAAAAGTATTAATATTTAATACTTTAGTGTAACTCCAAGACACAAGAAAGCACTAGGCATTATTAATAACGTGTATCTGGATGTTAGATATAATATAAAAGATAAAGGCAACACCTGATCAATACATGGTGCACATATAGTGTAGAGTAGTTTTCTAATATAACATAAATAATCTCTATGGATTGTCATGCTAGTATCAGCAGTCAAAAGAAAGGAAAAGGGAGGGTCACCACTTCTGCACACTGGGCTTTAATAACTGTTGCTAAGTTATATATAACGTTATATTTATAATAAGAATGTCCTTCAGGGCAGAGTCATGATAAGTCTGCTACTGTGAATATAGTGGAGTTCCCCCTGTGCAGATGTGTCATATACAGATGGACAAGTATGAGTGAATATCTGGCTGCTTCTCCAAACATTACACTTTCTTACACACTCTTGGACATTTGCCTTACAGCCTCACACACATACACACACACACACACACACATCTAGAAGAAAAACCTCTGAATCATCCGACACATTACTCAGACGCTACAGGCTAAAAACTGTTTGTTGCTGCATGTTACTATTGGTTACTCTGTTGCATCACATCCAAAGTCTTTGCCAAGCGAGGGTGTACTGTTGAACAATAAAAAGTGGATATTTATGAGAGATATGTCTCTTCACATTATATGCATTATATTATGATGTGTGCCACCCAGCCATAAATCTGACTGCATGTACTGGATCGCCTTTATAACACCCATGTGTCCAGCATATTAATGAAATAATAAAGTGTAAGTTCAATAACTTAACCAAGTTCACACACACAGATCTTTATGCTTTATAACAGCTGAGATCCAGAAACACACGGGAGTCATTACATAAGTCCCAGAGAATGACCAGCAACGTAATGGTTAGGCTGATTTTAATGGAATGTCAGTTAATACACTATAAAAATATAAGTTTTACATCAACTCAAAGAACTGAGAAATTTACATTTCTAACACAACCACAATACTATTGTTATAATATAATTATAACCCATTGTGTAAAGTTAGTTTGTTGCGACCTCTGCTGGCTGCAAGCTTGCACACTGAAATGAATGAGGAGATCTGCACTACAGTGAAACTCGGTGTGAACGAGGCCTTACGCTACATTCACTACCAACGACGAATCAGTGGCACAGCGACGGGAAGCCAGTGTATGCGTTCAGAGACATGTCCATACCAAAAAAAAACCTGTTGTTCTTGGATGTTGTGGTTTGTGCCACGATCAGAAGAACCCCCCACAAATGCCAGCACTCTGAGCTTTTCTTCGCTCTCCTCTGTTGTGTTGCTGGGGTCCTTTTGTCTAATTGGTTTTGACGGTGCTTTGTGAATTTTAAAAAACGTGGGAAATATGTTTTACAAATTGTAATTCTAATTGCAAAGCTTATGTTTAGGACTTTGAACAGTTAGTTATAGACAAAAATAGACATTTGAAGACATCACATTGGCCATAAAGTTGCAGCCCACACACTCCTCTGTATTTTCTGTGTCAGATACTTTGGATAAAACTGTATTTAGAAGTAAAGCAAGTTTTTGTTTGTTTTGTTGCTTAGAAATTCATAAGAGATAGACAAATGAAGATATAAGAAATTAATCAATATAAAAGAAAATAATGCCTGCGGGTCTTGGGTCTCACTGCACTTTGCAGCTTGCGCAGACGGCGATCCAGCTTTGGTTTCTTTTGGTAAATCTGGGATCATTCAGACCACTTGGGGGACTCGGGTCTCCCAGTTCCACATCGGGAGGTGGAGCCTCGGTGGAGGAAGTAGCTCCACAGATTGGATGTGTGTGTTTTGTGTTTATGTGTGTGCGTGCGCGGAGCAGTTACCTCCATAGTGAGAGTGTCGCTAACAAACCACTGGATAGTTAAACGAATTTTAAAAGACAACCTGGGGAGGAGACCACACACGAACCCGGCCACGAGAAGCTGAAGAGCGGTGGTTTGAAACATTTTTCCTCGGTACAGGTGGAAGCGGAGCAGCCGGTCCAGAAGCGAGCATTATGCATTCAGACTGCAGGCTGCTATGGGCAGAGCGGTAATGGTGGGCAGGGGACCGACAGGGGCCGGGGTTCTCGTCCTGTCGATTCTCATCATTCTCACCACGGAAAGCTGTCGAGCTCAGAAAGGTTGGTGCCACACGGCCGCCGTGACAGCCGGGCAGAGCAGAGCACAGCCGCGGACACATGCGGCCATGCTGGTTTCAAGCGTGGACACTTAATGTTTAGACGTTTAGACATAAGCTCAAACCCCTGTGTGTTGTTATTGTCCGCTAGGCTCACCTTACGGCCGTGGGTACGTGGAGTTCCGCCTGGTTTACAGCGCCTGCCGCCGCCCGTCTCGGTGTTTTTAGGTGAAACACGGGTGTAGCTAAACCAGGCAAACCGGTTCTGAAAAAAAATTGATTATAAAATAATAACTGCTGCTTCGCGCACTCAGTCGCTTGCTGAATTGACATGTGGCTTTTAAATTATCTGTTTAATGTTTAAACTTACGAGCTGTTGCTTGTGTACCAAGTCTGTGAAGCTGGAAATGTTTAAATTGCCAGATTTTTAAATGGAGTCTGGCTTTGAGTTCGCTATGTACGAGACAACGGCACATTTGGCAGCTTGTGGCCTTGTTGCCGTTCTAGGTAGTCGAGTTTCAGGTTTTACCGTGAAACTAGTGCAGCAGTCACGGTGAAGTTAGTGTGTTTTAACTGTTTACGTTTTACTTTACAGTATTTTGTACCCAAATAGGAATATTTTGTAGATTTCTTTAGCCGACAGGCAGCCTCAGGTGGTCAGAGATTGGGGGTGGGGAAGCAGCTAGTGGGGGCATGACTGTAAACACGTGGGTGCGGGTTGTCATAACTTTAAATTTCACATCAATTATCAACTGAGATTGTCCTGTTAATTATCTCATGGTACACGGATGCAGCATTTTGAAGGTTTTGAGCAGGAGGTGCAGCTTAAGGAACCTGCTCCTTGTTCTGCAGTTGTCGAGTAACATTTGTGAGTCAGTTTTGTTTTCATTCTGTTCATCTGGATAGTGTCCACTGAGAGGCTCTTACATAACCCCAGCCTGCCAGAACATCCACTTAGCACCATGAAGCGTGACTGTTGAGTGTTATCTCAGAGCCATGAGCCCACAGCATCAACAGATACCTGAATCCTGACAGCCCAGAGCATAAAAGGCACAGAAGTCTCCCATCATGATTGTTCTAAGATTGAATTTAAGTGGTGCTGAATCATACTAAGTGTTTATTATGTGGTCATTAACAGCCACAAACACATGGAGCAGATTCCTACATTTGCTTTTTTTTAATGTTTTCTGCAACTCAGCTAAACATTTATCTATAAACTGCAAACTGAACAAGTGCTCACCACTCTACTGAATCCATTTGTTGATTTGACAGTTTTACTCAGTGTGACTTACATTTGTTTTATTTACCCCACATTCACACACAGTTTTGGGTTTCTTAAGGATTATTTTATTCTTAGGTTAAGATGCTGATTAATTTTTATATTCGGTGTCTTTAAATTGCTTGTTCTGTCTGTACAACAGCCTGGAATTTGAGTGCAAGACAAATAAAGAAGACATCCACAGCCACACTGCCTATGAAAGAAAGCATGTAAAACCACTATACATGGTTTTGGTGATACTATATTTCATAAATGTTGTGATAAAACTAGCTTTACCCTTTATATTTCCAGTTTGTATTTTTTGTTGCCTGCATCCTGCTTCTTCCCTCAATCTCTGTTTGTGTTGTCCTGCAGGTGATGGCTGTGGCCCTAGCGTACTTGGCCCCAGCAGTGGGACTCTGTCCTCTCTGGGTTACCCGGGGACATACCCAAACAACACAGTGTGTGAGTGGGAGATCAGTGTTCCCCGTGGCAGCAGGATCCACTTTCGCTTTGCTGAGCTGGACATAGAAGAGAGTGACTGCCAGGTCAACTACCTCCGCCTCTACAATGGCATTGGACCTGAGAGGAGTGAAATCGGTGAGTCTGACGAGTACACTGTGGATTTTACCTTGAATTGAACCTTGAATTTTGGGCAGTAGTTCTTGCCAAAATGAAAATGTTGCCATCTGTTTGGCAAAGTCACTTGGAACACATCAGACTTGTGATATTCACATTCACTTCACGACAAGACTGATCAGTTGTGTGGACGTGCTGGCGCTATTTTTTAAAATTGTTTACACATATAATTGCAGGCATTTAGTAAAAATCCTGAATTCCATTCGGCTGCTTCGGCTGCTGAGTCGTGATATTGTTCATTCTGGATCACTGTCACACTTTTACGTCTAACTCCTCCTCCTCCATTAAGAAGTCAAGACTACATCGTGTTACACACTGACAGTTCACTGGTCACATGAAAAGCCTGCGGTTTTGGTCTAATGCCAGAGCGACGTGGGCAAACCTGGCGAAACCAGTGAGAAATGACGGTGATTGTAATTCATCATATTAAGCCACCATCTCTTGACACACAGTTTAACACAAAACAGTGGATAAGGACTTTAGTCATAGCTTTATTTATTTTTTTGGTGCTGTAAAAACCTGTCCCCATAAACAGGTTGGACTGTAACTACAGAGGAAATGTTTTGTACACAGTGGGAATAGGAATTAATTTTCAGTTTGGGGTGAAACCAAAATTATTTTTTTAAAACCTAAAGTAAACTCCTTTTTAAATGTTTCAAAATATCTTGCCGTAGAGAGTAACATTAGATAGGTCTTTTTAACATCTGATTTCCAGGATATTGTATAGAATTCGGGGGTGTCAGAGAACTGCTAATAAAATGCAAAAGATTTCATCACAGGAGACGTGAGAAGTGTTAACACTTCAGTTAATAAAGTGTTAATTGCTTAATCTATGAACCTTTCTGCTGTTTATCCTGGCCCGTGTGATATGAATTCACATCATTATGAATTAGTAGTTGTGAAGTATTAGAATAAAATGATATGAAAACAAATAATTCTACCTGTCCTTTCTTTGGCAGGTATGAAACATGCATTCTGTGTGGTAATAAGAATTTATTAAAAAGTCTTAATTTGGTTTAAAATGCAGAAACACTGACAGTCACTGAATAAATCCATTAACAGCAGCACAATTACTTTAATTATCAAAGAGGGTAGTCACTGAGATTTTATCCTGCCTTAGATTATGTCTGTTGTTGGCTCTATATCATCTACAGTCCAGTTAGTAACAGTAAAAAAGAATCTATTATTTTTAGTGTTATTATCCAGGATAACACATGCTTAATGGTGCATTTAAAGACACCTTTGTCATGTATGTTCTTTATATATTCCTGCGTTTACATGTGCTGTATAACAGCGAAGTACTGCGGCTTGGGTCTGAAGCATGAGGAGCTGATCAATTCCACCGGCAACCAGGTCACTGTCCAGTTCATGAGTGGGACCCACCACACTGGACATGGATTCTACCTGTCCTACTCCACCAGTGGATACACAGGTAACAAGCTCGGCCCTATGTGATCATGAGTGTTTTTATTGTTTTAATCCCCATTATCTGTTACTAATTTGACAGCTTTTCTTCCCTAATGAAATGAACGACAACAAATCCACAGTTAAAAGAAAATGAATTAAACTTTCATACATATACACACAAATTCATATATAGCAAGTGTTAGATCAAAACAATCAGTGCAGTTAGATACAATAATACAATTGTTTGAGCTGAGTAATGGAAGTTTTGTAATGAGTAGTGTAACTAAGTACATCGGCTGCATAGCAGTGGTCAGTAATGTGATTACTTTTTTCTTGAATGAGTAGTGTAAGGAAAGTATTGACTTGGTACTAAGATGGAGTTGGTGGGATGTGACTAGCCTCTACTGAACCCTCAGAGTTGTCTTGATTACATTTTGTCCTATTAGCTGATTTGCTAATGTTGTTGCTGGTAAACCTGCATTCAGGGTCTGCTTGTACAATGGACGTGTGCTTGCTTTATACTAAATTTGGGATACTGTCACAGAAAAGTTCTAGAAATGCACAAAACCTGATGGCGACTGTGCACAGTAGGAATAGTGAGAAGAAGAGAGAAGAGGAGATTGTTGTATTTGACTGAGCAATGTAAAAAAGTGAAAGAAATAAAACGGCTCCTTCATAACATCGGTGTCAAAGATGTTGAAATAAACTTCACGTACCTTCAGTGTATGACACAAGAACTAGTTTGCTTGTCTTGGACGTACATAGTCCATGCAGACAAAACTTATCTCACAGGTACTGCAGTGGACATGTGGGCTTAAAAATTATAATTGGTGTTTAAACTGCTGCTGTTCATTAGCTTGTTCTGCTTTCTGTGGCATGTTCTCAATAATGTTGCATTCTCTTAAATGTTAAAATCTAGCTGCATTGTGCAGGAACATCAGGTTAATGGCCATCAGGCATTCAGCTTTTTTTTAAGCTAAATTACAAAATAGACAGCGCTGAATAAAGAGAGGTGGCACTAGCAGAGGTGTTCTTAGCTGCTTTTTAGACTTTGCTTACTAGTGGATGTGTCTGAACCTGGGGTTTGTCCTTGTCTATGTGCAAAATGTGAATTCATTGTTATTGCACTTGGTTGGTTTTCACTAGAGTGTGGCTGATAGAATATATGAGAGCGGAAAAGAGGAGAAGGCAGATAAATATTTCAGGAAGTGGGGAGAGTCAGCATCAGTGTGAAGACAGTAAAATGAATGACAACAAGGGGAAAGAGGAAGTGAGAGAGTCGTTGACAAAACTGAAAAGTGATACTATTTTGTGGTTTTATTAAAAAGCTTCCCCCCTGTGAGGAACTGCCAACAATTCTCTAGTGTGATATCACGTTACCATGATGGTAATATCATATGATAAGTGGGATAATTGTGCCAGATTTCTAAGAAAGAACAGTTAATTGCAAATCATCCTAACACCGGTTTCTGGATGACAATGATAAATTTAAGTTCACTATTCCCTTGCATAGATTTTTATAATAACTTAATCAAAAACAGTAAAGTACAAAAAGTACAAAACTATAAGTGTAGGAAGCTAATCTGGTTCGTAGAAGAAGCAACTAAACCACATTTTCTGAGAGAACTATTGAGCAAATTGTTTTTTTCAGTATTTTATCTGAATCACTTAAAGCTACAGTTTGTAACGTTTTACAAAGTGGATTGATTTTGAGTGTTGTGACACCACTAGCTTGCATATTGTTGCTTTAAATGCTCAATTCATATTTTTCTAATATTTAAAAAACAGTAAATATTTACATTTTGTGTTCATGGTGAAATACTTTTTAGATTGCTGAGCCAGTTACCCCACGAAAAGACAGTTACATTCAAACTGTAATTAGTTATTTCTAGTGCTGCACAGCGATTAAAATGTTTCATTGCGGTTAATCGCATTATTTTTCGGCAATTAATCACAAATAAGATGTTTTTTAACAGCAGTATTTTCTTTACACAGTAGCAGTTAAATATTTCCTGTAAATCTCAACTTAACATTGATGTAATCAAATCAAATAGAAAACGAAAGCTGTTCGCCAGGATTTTAACGTTTATCTATTATAGTGTCCCTGGTAGTCCGTAAGGCACTCTGGCAGAGTTTAATGTCTTAAACCTAGAAGATTATGTGTCTCATTACTTCAGTAAGTGTTGTTTGTACATAAGGTGTGATTTCTGTTTTTGAAGAGTGAACATTTTCAGTGACTTTAGATATTTGAAGCCGCAGAAGATGAAGGCAGTGACGCGCGTGCAGGATGATAATTGTGTAGTGGTCATCTTGGTGCGACTGAATCACCCTGGAAGTCAAGTCTGTCAGTGTGTGTTCTCATGTAACTGATCACATTCGTACGTGGGCGGGCAGTTTGCTCAGCTAAGTTAATCAGTTGACACGGCGACTTGTGGTGGTTGAAGCTTTTTGCCCCTTTGACTCACAGGTTGGTTTACCAGATAGAAAGGTTTTACGATAATGTGGTCGAGCTTCACAGGGAATGACCGTCACCACAGGGGTGTTATTGAATTCCCAGCAGCCCACACCTTCCTGTAGGACTTATATGTTGTGTGTCATCACTGAAACGCTCTAAAGCTCGTCATTGTCATTTGGAACTGCCAACACACACTTTGATATTTCTGTGCCGTAAGGCTTTGATCAGTAGGAAATGAATCACCAACACTTTTGTTCATACTGTGTGTTTGTGTGTATACACTAACAGTTAATATACTTGATAAAATTTCTTTAATGCAAAAAGACCAAAAATTGTTGTTCTGTTTTGGCTGGAAGACGTGTTTTGTATCAGCACTTTCTGTAACAGCAACAGAAAATATTCTGTGTGTCACTCTGACTACCTTTGATGACTGTGGTCCATTTCTTAAAATACTTGTAATGATAATTAAATACAGTACACCTGGAAAAAGAAGTCAGTTGAAATGAAACCGATCTATAAAAGGCAGAGATATGTTGACAGGATCGTGCAGAAAAACCGGCTGTGACAGAGTTTGTTTGCTTTTTCAGATCTTATCACCTGCCTGGACAAAGGATCTGATTTCTCTGAAGCAGAGTTCAGGTAAATAAAGTTTTCTTTGGATGTTTGTGTAGTGATCAACCTGTGACATACATTCATTGTGGTCTGTCTCTTTTTAGTAAATACTGTCCAGCAGGCTGCTTAACATCAACTGAGGAGATTTCTGGAACTATACCTAATGGTTACAGAGAGGTGAGTACAACAAGTCTAAAGCTGTTTTCATTTAGATTTATTAGAAACTATTTGACAGCAGAAGCTGCAAAACATCTCGTACATGCCATTATCCTTCCTCACGTTACATACTATTTAACTAGTTAGTTCCACACATGTAAAACCACTTTAATGCCTATTGAATTAGTACAAGCAGTCTCTAAACGTTGGGAAAAATTAGATTGGATATACTGACTTCCTATTAGTTTGTAAGAAACTTAATGGTCTGTCTGAGTCTGTGAAGAAAGCTGACAGTAGGAACACTAGTGCCGGGAAGTGCCAACCCCAAATCCACTTGGTTATTTGACATATTGACGCACAGACTAGACTAGGAGACTGGAGAACCGCATCTCTAGCAAGTACATAACATATACATGAGTATGCAGGTATTTTCTTTTAGTGGTAATGTCTTCAGTGCCACATTTCCAGGTGACTCATGGTGGCCAGTGGTCTCCTCCTGATTGGTCACAACCCAAACCCCTGCACAGACCACTACATCATCAGCGTCTGCTTGCTCATGTTTTCAAGGACTTTCTTTAATGTTGGTGTCGTTTGTTGTTATTACCCATTACTGTACTGCAAGTCTGCATACCTTTGTGTTTGACCTCCCTGTATTTCTGGTGTAAACTGACCCCAGCTACGTGGTATTCATGTCCCACACTGATGACCTCACAGCACCCCTGCTGTACTTGAGCTCCGTTGCAACAGAGTCACTGGCTGGTGACCTCATGTACAGAGATTGAGGTTTTTGTTAAGGGAGGGAGGGTGGGTGGGTGTAGTGTTGCTGGCTGATGGGAGAACAGAGAGGAGTGCTGGGAGTGAGGCACCCCATAGGAACAGAGGAGGGGCAGGGTCAGAGGGTGAAAGGGAGCTGAGGTAATAGTTTGGCTGAAAATAATAACCTTCTAATCCAGTCCAGCTGTGAGAGGGTGCTGCAGAGCTGTTTGTTGAATGAGTTAGTGTGACTGAGAGGTTGGAGTGTTTGGCTGCATCCTTATTATTATTATTTTTTTGTATATGATTCATTCATGCTTGTGCTTTGGGGGAGTGGGTGAATGTCACTAGGCTCCAGTATTATGGTGATTGTGGAGGATTATACAGTCTGTATCACACAGAGATCAGCTGCCCCACCCAGTTCAGACTCTGCAGCTTCTCTTACTTAATTCTGCTTCAGTATTTTTTACCATAATCGATGTGCAGGTTTTTTGATTTTCATATTCCTCTAATGTGTCTGTGTGTGTGTGTGTGTGTGTGGTTTTCCCTGTTGGAGGCAGCGTGAGGCGGTTTGGAGCAGAGCTGTGTTTGTGTTAGTGGTTTAGTATGGTGCACTTTAGGATGTGGTGTGTGTTTTGGGGAAGTTTAAGAGTCACAGGACAAGTGTTGATTGCTTGTGGCAGCGTTTGACTGCTGTGAGCGTGTATGAATGTGTGTGTGTGTGTGTGTGCTTGTCACTCTGTCTTTCCCACAATCTTCTCAGCTGTGAATTCCAGTGTGGGTCTTTTCCAGTAATAAAATTCCACCTAACTCAACCAGCTGTTCATGGCAAGGAGCTTGTGGTCAGAGTGGAATTGAGTTTTGTCCATTGCTCAGTGATGTGGAAGCAGGTTTGGACAAGAATGCGGCCAGCAGTGAATAATTACCAGTGCCACTGAGTATTCTCTGTACAGAGAAGTGACTTCATGCTGACTCATCAGCCTTTATCTGCCTCAGTCTGAAGGTTAACAGCTCACAGCACAGCCTGTTCCTGATCATGTACCTGAAAACAACCACACTGAATGCCATGGCAGCATTAAATTAAAGGATAGGTTTGCAGTTTTCCAGGTCTGTCTGAAAAATAATTGGCACACTGAAACAGTTCTGCTTGATGTAATCATGGTTCCAGTTTATAGTGATTGTTACAAGATCTTTTCCTAACATGCATCTAGTGTAAGTGATAAAGGGCAAAATCTACAACCCTCTTTCTGTGCAAATATTATTCCAGTGTCTGTATGCGGCTAAAATCATTCTTCAACCATTCGAGTTAAACTTACCATTTTTTTTCATACACACTGCCTGGTCGAAGATATTACTGTCTAACCTAAACTGTATAGGTTATGATGCCAAACTCTGGCATGTAAACCCGCAAAAGGTTTCACATTTTGCCAAAATCTTCTACTTATCTTTATCAATAACATGCCAGAAAATATTCAGATATCATTTTTTGTCCACATCACCCACCCCTAACCTGAAGTGAACTTTAGAGTCAGTGGAGTAACACCAGAAACCACTGAAGGTTCCGCATGACAGTTGCCTTCTTGTTTGGTGAGTACATCCAATCATAAATCACAGTTACAGAGAACTAAATTGCAAAGACTAGCACGGTGACTGTGTTGTTTTGTCTTGTGCAAAAATTAGTTTTTTAAACAGACCCTTTCCTTTTAAACTCTTATCAGTCCAATTTGCCCAGTCCTCACAGTCTATCAGGTGCACTGGAACACAGTGTTATGTAGCTAAAACACATCCAGAATCTCTTAGTCTAATCTTTCTTTCATCTTCTTTTCTTCTGCAGTCCTCTCCTCTGTGTGTGGCCGCCGTGCATGCAGGAGTAGTGTCCAACGCTGTAGGAGGGAGGATCAGTGTGGTCAGCAGCAAAGGCATCCCTCATTATGAGGGCACACTGGCTAACAATGTCACTTCCACTGGGTAAGAGATTCAGACACCAGGACTCGTCAGCACAAACAAGTGATTCTTTAGTGGTTGTTTACACCTGCTATTCAATACGTTCTGTTTCTGTCTGTAAAAATAGTCAGTGTTTATGTATAGTACACGTGCTCCTCATTGTCTAACCTTAAAACCTGTCTCCTCAGAGGAACTTTGTCAAACAGCCTCTTCACCTTCAAGACCAGTGGTGAGTTCATTAACAATGTGACCTGTAATAATTATTATATATACACACAATACATATACAATAGTCAGTCCTCATTTCATTAGTCTGAAACACACAATCTGAAGGGAGTTCCCAGTTCAGACTTGACTGGTGTTGTAATTGGACCTGAAATAAAAGCAGACAAAACTCAAGTGTGCATCTGAACTGGATGGATCCCTCATCCCTTAACCGAATTTCAGAGTAGAGTTAAATTCAAACACTTAAGGAAATTAAATTAAGTCTTTCTAATTGTTGTTTAATTTTGTTGATATTAATGTGTCTCTGTGCTTTCAGGTTGCTATGGGACACTGGGATTAGAGTCGGGTGGTGTTGCGGACACTCAGCTCACAGCTTCGTCTGTGTGGGAGTGGACGAGCGAGTGGGCGGCAGCGGGTGCGCGGCTCAAAAAGACAGGGTTACCCTGGGTGCCTTCTCAGAGTGACCAGAAGCAGTGGCTGCAGATTGATCTCAAGCGGGAGAAGAGGATCACGGGTAATAAAAATACACAGTCACTGATACTACTGTACGCTGAAACCACTATTGTTAGTCCTGTGGAGTCTGTATCATACTTACACAATGTTACATTTGTCAGGAGACCACATGAGAAAATGTTTAAAATAATCAGCTATAAATATTTACAGACTTTAACTTAGGTATTGCAGAATACTTTGTATTATTTAGCACTAATTAGATGTTAGCACACTAACATGCTAATCCAAGACTGTGGTTATAGTATGAATTATACCTGCTGGGCATCAGCATGTTAGAACACTCACTTTGAACATGTGACAATTTAAGCCAAACCCTGATGTTAGCATTGAGCTGATATTTATCATATGAGCAGACTAATATAAGCGTTATTAAGTGAAGTATGGAAGTTAGGAGGCCTGTGTGGGACTATTTTACATTAATGAAACAGGCTACTGTACAGTCAGTCTATTTTCAAATAGTTTAGTTTTCATAGTTTTTTATGACTGTCTATGTGATTTAAAATCAACAGTTAAACCACAACAAAACTTAAAGTTAATTAAAAAGTCACCTGTGGAAGGTCCCTTATGAAAAAGATGCAGAGAAAGTGCGTGAGGGATGATTCAGTATCCAGCAAGCAGTCCGCCTTGTAATGCACTGAAAACGTCAAAAGGAGCAGCTGAGAGCATTGTTCTGTTATTAACGTGTAACACATTGGACTGCTATGAAAACCTGCCATATTGGTGATGCCTATACATAAAGTGGCCTGAAATTAGAAGTGAAAGATTAGAAATGTAATCTTAAGATTATGGCAATACCACATGTATACCATAGCTCTTTTTGTCATGGTTGTGGGTGTGTCTGAATGAAACCTTTGGTCCAACATTAACGTAAAAGTGACCTATGTCTGAATGACAGGAAGTCATGGCTTTAACAAATTAATCAATCAAATTAATCTTCCTTCTGTCTGAAAAGGACATTAAATATTCACACTCAAGTAAAGTGGACAGTGGTCTTCCTTAATCTTACAGTCTAATCACCTGTACCTCGTCTTGTTTGTGTTGTCCATGCATCCAGGAATCATCGCCACAGGCTCTACCCTGAGAGAGTACCAGTATTATGTTTCAGCATACCGGGTCCTGTACAGTAATGATGGCCAGCAGTGGTACAGCTACAGGGAAGCAAATTCTACACAAGACAAGGTAATACAATCACCAAATCAATAAACCCTGCTTGCTCAACAATTACATCATTGGCTTTTAGCTTTTTTCTTCTTCTTTAAATTAGTGCAAATGGACAAAAATGTCACTTTAGAAGACTGAAGGGACACACACTTGGATTGTTTCCATAGCAACTGGTATTGACTAAGAGATGTTTATGGCAGGAAATGAGAGCAGCCAGTGGTTTGAGTTAAGTGCTGTGGTAGACAAGTATGGACACTTGGGCATTAATAATGAATGGATATGGATTTAGTGACTGTGTTGTGAGGCTGGAACTGCTGTCTGCAGTGATTCTCACAGGCTCGTATTGTGTGGAGCAAAATCGTTATTAGCTTGCCAAGTTGAAGAATAATCAGTTTATAGTGTATTGTGCATTTGTTCACAGTCTGAAATAAGAATTGTCCTGGTGAACTGATTTCTTAGTAAATACCGCTACTCTCCAATAACAGTATTTTTCTCATTTGACGGTAGATTTTCCAAGGCAACGTCAACTACCTCCACGAGGTGAGGAATAACTTAATTCCTCCAATTGAAGCCCGGTTTGTGAGGATAAATCCCACATCATGGCACCAGAGAATCGCACTCAAACTGGAGCTTCTTGGCTGCCAAATTCCTTCAAGTAAGCAGATAAAACAAATGTCTCTTCGTAAGAATATTTTAAGATCAGTTACATCGATTTTGTTTGTTTACAGTGAGGAGGTCGACAGAGCCGAAGCCGGGGCCGAGGATGCTTCCTCCCTCTCGTCATACTCCACTTCCTGCCGGAACAAAACGTCCGCCTCACCTTAGCCAAACAACCCACCCCCCAGACATCAGAAACACCACTATGCCTCCCCACACCAGCAAAGGTCTGTCCAGTCTGTCCAAAGCTTGTTTGGTCCCCAGTAGAGAAGTTCTGGTGTTCACTGTAATATTTGTGCTCTCAGATGTGGACCTGGCTGCAGTTCTGGTTCCTGTGTTGGTAATGGTTCTGACTGCTCTCATCTTGATTGTGGTTTGTGCTTGGCACTGGAGGAACAGGTACGTATTCTTGTTACTGTTGGTTAATAAAATTGAAGAACTGGGATTTGTTACGCATTATGTTTTTTTTTCTTCTTATAGGAAGAAGAGCTCCGAGGGAACGTATGATCTTCCTCACTGGGATCGCACAGGTATGCTCTGCGTCATCTACATAAATACATGTGTATGTTTTGAGTATGTTGGTTCATGTCTGTGCATTTCCATCTGTTCCTGCTCTAGACTGGTGGAAAAGCATGAAGCAGCTGCTGCCATCCAAAATGGTGGAAACTGAAGACCCGATTCGGTACAGCAGCAATGAGGTGGGTCGGCTAACTGGGAGAGGTGCTGTACCACGACTGCATGCTGAGCCTGCAGGTAAATACTTCTACTGAAGAACCCATATTTCTTATCAAACAAGCAACTTGTTTTTGCGTTTCTTGAGAGTATGCAAAGCTATGCTACGATTACTGACACCACCTGTTGTTTGTTGGAATTCTTGTATGTACAGTAACTTAACAGGGACCCACTTGCTCTATAGTTCAACTGGTCATAAACATCATAGGGTACCTTTGACAGACAGGTCTCCCTACAAGAACCTCCTCATCAGTCGCCAGAACCTCAATGATGCAGCGTTATTAATTCCTAAATCACGACTTTTTTGTATTTCCCTTCTGTAACTATACATTGTCCTTTATAAGTTCTGGACACGTGCAGGTTTTTGTGAACTGAAATGTGATTGTTTCTCTGCTCACTCAGCTTCACAGAAATGAGGCTTCTGGAGAACTTGCTGTTGACACCATGTAAGCCACATTCTGTAAGATATCCATATTATTAATGACATGCTGTCTTTTCAGAATATGCCCAGCCGCTGGTGAGTGGTGTTACAACATTGGGTGCACGTTCGACTTTTAAACCAGATGAGGGTCCTGCCCCAGGATATTCAGATCCAGACCTGTACGATGCCCCTATCTCACAAGATGTATACCATGCCTATGCAGAACCCCTGCCAGCTTCAGGATCTGAATATGCTACACCTATTGTGGTTGACATGGGTTGTCACCCATCAGGGGGCTCCCCTTTGAACCAGCCTACTGCTGTGTGTAGTTTCAAGGGTACTGGATCCACCTCTCTGAGCACACGGACAGAAAGTGGCCAGTCGGGGAGGTCGGCATACGATACACCCAAGAATGCCACTGGACAGGTCACACCTACTGAGGATCTCGACTATCAGGTACCTCAGAGAGGCACTCCGAAGCCAATGGGACAGAGCTAAAGATCTATGATCCACATGCCCTTCATCTGCTCCTCACTGCTCAGCACAACCTAATAGACAAAGTTAGAGGGTTGTTAAAGGAGGCGATGTGAACCCGTGAGCCCTGAAGCCTGGTCTTGAGTCTTGAATGAACACTACCTTAACGTTAGATGCATCTGGAGATGTCTGTATTGCCTAATTGTTTCTGCATGGCTACAATCTGCTATTGTAGTGCCATTACAGTCCTATCACTGAAACCACACAGATGAATGTGTTTGTGCCAGTTGGAGATAGATAAACATAGGGAGGAGGGGAGAAGAGGAGAAAGTTGACTACTGTTCGATAAAGACTTTGTCCCTTTTTGTGATTCTTAGTAGCTCTTGCATTCTGTGAAACTGTGATTCCCATTTTTTTCTGTTACATACTGAACCAGGTTCAGGTGAAATGTGCCTGGTGATACACATTCATCAAATCTATGGCTTCTCTTAAACAATCAGTTGCATGTCACAAAATATCCCACACTGAAGGTCAAAGAATTCCCCCTTTCTAGAGAAACTAGTTTTCCATGGTACGTTTTGTCTTACCTTGTTTAAAAGCGTGACTTGAGACTGTGTATAGTTCTAGTAATTCCATTACTGCAAGCCTGTTTAAACTCTTTCATGATTTACTGATATTTATTTTTATTTCACATCCTGCTGAGTCTCTCCTTATGAAACATTGTCCACCACTACCCTCACTGGTAGCAGAAAAAAGCATTGTGGTTGCACTGGTGTAGTTTTACATAAATCCTGTCAGATGTTGTGTGTGAATTTGAAGAAGCCGATCAGGAGAGTCAATCTAATGAATACTTTCAGTATTTGAGACCAAATGTTGCCTTTTGTATGTTTATGCAATGTTGATTCATAACAGATTTGACTTTTCTATTTGTGCCAACATTGTAAGTTTAACCAAATAAACCATTTAAAAGCAGTCTTAAAGTAGGAAAAACAGTTTAAAGACCTAGTTAGGAGAAAAAAAAAAGGTACAGAGAAAAGAGGTAGATGGGTAAATCTGTTACAGCTGATAATTCATGGTTTCCTGTGTGTTTATTTGTGCATCATGGTGATTGTTTCGTGTCGAAATGGGTGTTTGGTCTGTCCTAGTGCATTTGGGTGTGACTTGTTCCTTATATCTGTGTGCATCAGAAGTTGTTTCCATATTCAGTCCTGTGTTTTGTGGACTGGTTATTATGTGGCTCAGTTTTAGTAGGACTTGTTCAGTCATTGTCTGTAGCACTGGTAGACTGCATTCCTTTTCTGTCCGCCTGTGGTACTGACCTGACCAAACACTTGGTGCAGATGGATAACAGAATGAGCTGCTCTATACCTTTACAGAACTTCAGCCTCACCTGGGGGAAGGTGTTGTTCACGTAGCTGTGCCACCAATCATGCTTTGATGCTCAATAACCACGGTGAACAATATACAGAGTTCTGGTGCTCTGTGGTTACAGCGATGTTCAACTTACATGGCTCTCACTGATTGTAAATAGAGAATTAAAGTGTTTTTAAAAAGTTTATTACAATGTTCAGCTGTCATCAACACAGATTGAGCATGTGCTCATATTTCCAAACACACAGCAGACATAAACAGACTTCATAATCACATCATAAATACAGTGTGATCAAAAAGTCTCCATGGCATTTTTATTCTGTTTTATCTGCAGAAGCGACGGCATTTCCACCAGTCTGTTATATTTTCTTTTATGTGTTCATTAGCGAATGTTAGCATGCTAAATTAATACCCTGGGCCTGGTAAACATACATACCTGCAAAACATCAGATAAAACGTACTGTAGCTCAAAGACTAGCTATTGTGGAAGCTCAACTCAATGCAACTCAACAAAACAAGCACAACATCAATTAACCTACACAGATGTGACTTTTAGAAAAATGCAACATAACAAAATAAATAAACACTGCAAATAGTACATAAGACTACAGAAATGTTTCCGAAGGGCTCTAAAGTGATGGTTGTTGCTTTGTTGAAACATAATTAAAATGAGTCTTTGGTGTTAAACTTAATATTTGTTATGTATATATATATATATATATATATATATAACTACACATTTCTGTATTTAAAGTGATTTTTTTTTGTAAATGCTGCTCTTCTGTTGTCAAATTGGTGACGTTTTCTTAATTTGCTTGTGTTTTATCTATTCTAAAGTTGCAGTGTGTTGAGCTCTCAGAGCCACTGTACAATGCTCTGCTGTTTTCAAGTACAGCCTCAAAGAAGTCGTAGCAACCCTGTACATCCTTAGTCTTGATAAATAGATATTAAGTATTCATGGTTTTAGATAATATCTCATGTTATATAAAACATAGAAACAACACTAGCTGCACTGGCTCAGTTTTGAAAATTACCAGTAATATCCATGTTGTTAATCACAGTGTAGGTTTTGCATTTTCTAAGGTATTAAATGCAGCCTCAACACAAGAGTTTTTTTAGAGATTGTAAATGTAATAATTTGACTATAATTGTATTAACAGTATTAGAACAAAATTGTCAGTAATAAAAAGGCAAATGTTCAAGTAAAATCAACAAGTAAAGAAAGTCTGGAGCCTGTGCTAACACGCCCAGCTTTCACAAGTGCAGTATCATCACACATGAGGATCATTTAGATGACAGGGAGAGTCATTTTCCAGATGTCACACAAATTCTTTCATCGGTTTTGCACACACGCCCAACCCAAATTAATAATATTTTTTAACTATTCTCCTTATCCCTCATTTGTCAGGTCAATGTTTTTCTCATTCAGGATTTCTTGTGTGTTTAAAACAGCGACTAGGCAGCACTGTAATTAGTAATTTCCAGCTGCTTTTGAATTGCTGTTTTTTTACTTCTTGTCATCCTGGTGCACCTTATACCCATCATTCCATCATATTTTTTCCACTCTTTCCCAACTTCCACCAAAACACTGTGAGGATGACAGCTGCCAGTAGGATCAGGCCGCTGGTTACTAGGTAAGCAATGGGCAGGAAATGGTTCTGACCTCCAAACCAGGTCAGTGTGGTCAGCACCACTTCCTTTCTGCCTTGGAAGTACTGCACGGGGAAGTCTGGAAAAGCAGAGGTCAAGGCTGGAAATACCAATTCTCAAAGAAGCTCTCTGGAAAATAGCCAGTATCTAGTCCTAAAATAGTTCTTAAAACAGAGGAAACAAAGGGACACAATGGGACATGTGTAAGTCACTGTCAGTGATACCAAAGTTTCCACATAAAGCCATCGCTAACAGCAGCAAAAGGATACTGTAAGATATGTCAATGCTGTAATTCCCGGTTGGAAGTCCATTAGTGAAGGGCTTGTTGGTTCTGTATAAAACCCCATAGAGCTTCTTGAAGTTGGGGAAGGCTGCCTCCCTCATCCATATGATCAGGTCATCATTGATGAAGCCGTTGTTTGTCGGTTCAATGGGAGCAAGCTCATACACAGGCTTCTGCCAGTACAGAGGCTTCGCTGTGCCTAAGGAGTGATCACAAACCACGCAATGAATGACATGTGACTGAAATCTTGATTGTGCGTTTCATCGACGTTACATCTCTATGTACCTTCAAACACTTGAGCCAAAGTCAGGTTGTCAATCTTTGGGTTGCGGAACTTGACATTTTTATCGGTGTACCAGGTGATGCTTTGACGTAACAGAGGAATCCTAACAGAACCACTGGATCCATGATAGATCAGAGAGAAGGAGTCTGAGAGAACAGATGTGAGATGAAAGTCAGTGAGAGGAGACGTGGAAGATGAGGTGATTGATGTGTGTTAGCAGTGGTGTTTACCATTAAACATGCTGTTGGCCACAGCACCACAGGGGGCGATAGGGAGTCCACTCTGGTCTTTTGTGAATGGCTCGCAATATGAACTGGGGTTCTAGTAAAGGAAAAAGATTCATGACATTCACTCAGCTTTCAGAGGGAAATTGTATATTTGTACTAAACTACATTTATTTTACAGCTGTAGTTACTTTTTAGAGTACTGTACTTGAAAGTCAAACTGTAATCAATCTATAATAATAATATTAGAAATGTAGCAGTAAGAGTGTTCTGCATAATCAGCATTTTCATTTATGCAGCATCTTGCTGTTAAAACTGTAAATACTTTTCTCAAATGTTCTGAATGCAGGGCTTTTAATTTAATACTTTTACACTGCAGAATTATTAAATTAACAAAATAATCTGACTACTTTGTGCAGTACTGCAGTATATGCAGTATATGAACCATTTCAGTTCAGTTCAGCAACATTTCTATTTGGAGCCAAAAATGTGTTTTTGTTGTAGTATTTTATATTAACACAAAACACAGACAGTAAGAAAGGAATATTAACAATGTTAAGCTACCTTTAAATTAGTCTTCCTGCCAACCAGCTGTCCATCATCTCTGGAGTCCATATATCTGCGGAGGTTCTGATGGAAGTTTCTGAGACCGTAGTAGAAAAACACGTCTCCCTAGAACAGCAGCAGGAAACATCAGACATGCACATCATGTCAGGATGTGTTCAGAGAAAAACAGACACCTGTTACACTGAACTGTCCTGAAGTTTCACAGAATTAGATAAAATATGTCCACTTAAAAACTTTTTAGAGCTTTCAACCATATTCATGTCTCTTGAAAAAGCTAGTTTTTCCCCCCACAGTGTCTGTTATTTACCTTAAATGCTTTCTCAATGGCAAACACGACTGTACAGCTGCAGCTCTCTGCGGCATTGCTCACGTTTTTACGCTTTTCGAAACATCTATCACACGTCCCAGCCTCGGTGTAGTCCAGCTGAAGAGACAGGAGAGAGTTCATTGTAAATCGTGCTTGTTCCTGTTTAGACCTTTACCTCTGTTACTCCCATTTTTATTGCACAAAAGGGCATTTGGTCTCTTAATCTTTGTCTCTTATACTCATATACTTTGTGTTTTTTTACTTTTTCTAATTATATATATACAAAAAGTTCTAGATAAGCAAGTGCAATCAGAAACTTATAGACTCACCTTTATTTCCTGTGTGCTCTGTACTGTGAGAAGCAGCCATACACCCAACACCAAACATATCACAGCCATAAAGTAGAAGAAAGGCAGCACCGTGTTAGCTGTTAGCATGGGAGACCAGGCAGGTAACCTCTGCTGTTTGAAAGCTGAGTTGTCCGGCCTGCGAGCCAAGGGCCCAGACTTGTCCTTCACTTTGCCCATGAGAGAGACTTTTCACTTGAGGACAGAAAAGGAACTTGCTGCACAGCCAAAAACCAAAATGTGTGCTCGAGAAGGCGCTACTGTCTTCTCTTCCTGTTCTTTATTTCAGCAACATCTCCTAGCACACACGCAGCTCTGTTTGCCAAGAGATTTTCCCAGCAGGCCTTGCAGGGTGGGTTAGACCGTTGTGGTATGTTACTTATTAACCACAATCCTTTACTTAACTACCTCATTTTGTTTCCTGCTACTTTCAGTCTCTTTGTGATTTAGTTTTGTTCGTCTTTGCTGTGTCCCTCCTGCGAAACAAATACAGGTTTCTGTTTGTCGCCAAAATGACTGGAGAGCACGTTTCATGTCTCAGCAAAACGCTTCATCAAAGGATGTTATTATAAACGGGGCTTCCTAGTGGGCAAGTAAACTCGTGACCTCACAGTCTCAGTGGGAGGGACTTTCTGAGGTCAGAGTAAACAAACAAAAGGATGCTGGTTTCATTCTGAGGCTGTTTATTCAATCCATCACACTGAAACATCATGTTGGACCACGAGTGAACAAACACTTTTGACACAGTCTCTCAAAATAGTAAAAGCATAGCACAAGTTTCACAGCGATACAAAAGGGAAAAAAAACAGGATGGGGCCCCTGGGCACTGATGTCACCGATGTTGTGAACATTAGAACATCGCTTTAACCATCAAATCATCGAGGGAATCATAAACAGGTTTACAACGTGCAGCTAAAAAAGGCCAATTTTGACTTTGTTTTCTTTGCAGCCATTTAGGAGACCACTTTCCAGCAGCTTCATAAAGTCCACTTTGACCTGAAAGATACGAACATACAGTACAAAACATGTAAACTAGAAGCTCTGCTCCAGACAAAATACAGTATTAATATTATTTATACACATAAAAGTGATCTCTAAATCAATATTATGTAATATTTAGTACAATATACTAATATTGTTTATGCATATGTTTAACTGACATAATTTTTATATTGGACCATAATTTGCTTTCAAATTAGGCGCAGATTAAGGATTATTTTCAGTATTGATAAATCATTTGATCAATAGAATATCACAGAACAGTGACAAATATCAATCACAATTTTCTAACACACAAAGTAACATCTTCTCGTTGTTTGTTTTTATTCCAGTCAACAATCCAAAATCTAATGATGCTCATTCTACTATCACATAAGACAAAGAAAAGTAGCAAAAGCTCAGAAACACATCTATCTTGTAATCAGTTAATTAACGAATAATGTCTTCAGCATGCAGCACATCATTTTACATCAATATTAAAATACTTTAAGTGCCACAGTGTGATTAGTCAAAACAAGCTAATGATCTCTCAGCCCAGAAGGGGGCAGTAAATTACCTCAGGAACGTCCACCATCCTTCTGAGCTTCTGGTCCCTCCAGTTCCAGTCCAGAACCAGGTATCTCAGAGCACACAAGTTCAAACCCTCTAGAACAAAACAATCAGAGCTCCCATTGATCAGCAATACTAAACAGTTAAACAGTTAAACAGTGAGACTACGGTGTCCCCACCTACCTTTCTCAACAAGAGCACTGATCCTGCCAGGTGTCCCCACTCCAATGTGGGTGACACCTTTCTGCAGCAGCTTTACCTGCTCCTCTACCTGTAACGTCAACAGGAACACACAGAGAGAACTGCTAAATGTTCTGGTAAAACTGGTTATTGCACACAATCCACACGCATCTTAAATGCAGCCTATAATACCTTAATGTGCTTTGCAAAAAGCTTTATGGCTTTGGCTTCACCCTTGAAGGTAGTCAGCTGCCTGGGAATAACACAAAACAAACTCATGTAAGTCTAATTAAGTTAAGTTCCAGTGTGCAAAAATCATCAGTAGCGCTGGTGTGTCTCTTACTTGATGAGCTCAATGGTTCGAAGAGCAGAGCTACAGACGATGAGTATAACCACCGAACTCTTATCTGTGTGCTGCTTTTGAATCTTTGCCCACTTGGGACAAACTATCAGTAAGAGGAAAAGGACGAAACAAAAGAGAAGCGTCTGTGTTTAACAGTAACAGATGACAGAAGGTTTATCCAAACTAAGATTAAAAATACCACTCACCCTGTTTTAGATACGAGGAGAGGCTATGAGACAGGTCATTACTGGACAGGAAACAGGAGTCTGGAAGATGCAGGAGGGCCGACAATGACCTTGGTCAGTCAGCAGATCAGCAGATATTGAGTAAGGTTTCAAGTTAAAGGGAACTTCCTCTGACTCACCCTGCAATTTGAGCTCCTCCTGCTCAATCACAGAGCGCTTGTCTGAGAAGTACTGTGTGATCAGTTTCTGCAGATCAGCTGGGCAGCCTGGTTTGGGTTCTGAGGTGGCCAAGACATCTGTAATCGTCTTCTTCTTCTAGAGAACAAAATATATGAATGTGTTATCCACAGATAAAGTTTGCTGACTGCCACTGCACAGTGTTCTTGCAACAGCAGGTGCCGCCACACTCACCTTCCTCTTTTTTTTTGGTTTAGTTGACTTTTCATCCTCAGTCTCTTTCTTCTGAGGAATTATACACTCTTTCTGCGAAAACAATACATGGTCAGGTTAAGTAAAGTATTTACAGTATGTAAATTACAAAATGTACATACTGCACAATCATGAGTAGTTTCACATTTCACATACAGTATACACAAGGTCATTCTACCATATATTGTAATATACAATGTACTGTTGAGACACGGTGACCTTTACCAGCCAACATGAGACATATTATTGACATATTGACTACATGCATGTAGTACTGAAATAGAATCACATTAGAATACCTGTTCATTACTTTTCTTCTTCTTGGCTTTAACCGTTTTCTCTGTTGTCTTCTTCCTCTTCTCTGGTTTTGTCTTTGTGTTTGTTTTTTCTGTTGGCTGCGTTTGTTGTTCTGTCTCCTCCTCTGCCTCAGACACGTCTGGGAAAATAAAAAGAAATTTTCCCATATTTATAAGTTAACTTGTAACTGGGGGCTGCACAAGATAAGGACATTGTTAAGGTGATGTAAAAACAAACCTATAAACTATCATGCTCAGACCCTTTGGTATGCTTGTTCAAAATACTTCAGCTTTAAAAACAGATGTCGGAACAAACAATACATTGTGGGTTTTATTGCAGTGTCCTTTCTGGCTGTGCTTATTTTTAATACTGGTACTTTTTAGTACTTCCTGTGCATCTTCAATATGAAAGAACAGATGGGTCGACGCCCCCAGTGGATAGGCTAAAAATCCTCAGAAGTATCTGTAAAAGCCAGTTCTGGGTGGGGTCATGTGTCACTACAAAGCATCTCAGACCGAAAAAAAGCTTTTCAACAGCTGTACGAGTTGAAATTTAAAGGGATATTGCACTTACTAGCACAATGCTATCAGCAGCATCATAACTGATAAAATATATAACTAACCACGAAATGCAAACTGACTTGCATATGATACCTTGTTAAACTAAAAACAATTATTAATAACAATTAACAATTGTTACCTGACAGCTACCTTAAATGATTTTGTGCTAAACTGGCTCAAGGAAAAATTTACTGGTTAAAAGTTACTGTCAGTTTGAGAAAATGTGATTTCAGATTCTGAAAGATGCAAAAAACAAGATTTATAGAACCAGATTTATGCAGTTTTATATCACTGCTAACTGAATACATGTGGATCTTATACAGTTAATTGGACAAAGAAACATTTAAAGACGTCACCATGCTGTTGTCTCAGTGTCCAAGCATCAATATTTTACATTAATTTTTATAGACAAAACAATTGTGAAAATGTGGTCCTAGTGGCCTCTCCTTTAAATTTTATTTAAAAGGAGAAATACATTGTGTTCGTTAGGTAGCTTCAGTTTTTACTGAGATTTAGACAAATAACAGAAATGCTAGTGAAATAGTGGGAGTGATCACACATAAACACTAAAAAGTTGGACTAATGGGAGGTTTTTCTTTCAGAGTTTACACTCATATACATTTCCTTTTCAAAGCTTTAAAGCTATGAGACCTCTTTCTATAAGACAACAGATCACCAGGAACATTCCCAAAAAGGTCAGCACACATTAACTATCTAACACCTGATTCCAGATTTCCTGCCTTGTTCTCTAATCGCACAATCGATTCCTCTGATCTTTATTATCAACCATCTGTTGTTTTTTTTTCCTTCCTTGTGGCCATTATAGTCAAGGGCCAGAGAAAAAAAGGCAATCTGAAAGATGGATGTGGAATCTTAGTCCACCCTTGCTCTCTCATTCTCCCTCAGGTCTTTTTTCTTTCCATCATTCCACAGACTCATTTCCACTGCATCCCTAACGTCATCCTTGTTTATTACAGTTATCTCTCCAAGCTAACACTCCTTCTGCTGAGAGACCACCCCCAATATTGATGGGCCTAGCTAACCATTCACCTCTCTCTCCTTCCCCTGCTCCTCATCCCTTTCTCACCACTACTCTGGACTGTTGTGAGGAAAACAGAGGTTAGACAGGTTCTCAGAAACAGAGGGCAGAGAAAAGAAGGAAGACTAATTACAGAGGTGAGGAGGACTTTATGCAAACATATTGGAATTTGATGGAAGATAAGTTCAGACCAAACTAGTGAGCAGTCCACCAGTCCTTCACCAGGTAAGAGTTTTTTCATTATCATTAAGTATATAAGTATGAAGTGATGTGTATTCAGTGAGCTGTGAAGCCTCAGGCGTTAACCAAACCCTCCGGTAACTGTAAGGTGCTGACAGAGCAGCCAGACTGAAAAGAATTTAAAACACCCAGAAACCCCCTGTGGGTGATGTGCTGTTGATTCACTATGTATTTACTATAGTGTTGTTAGAAAGCAAATAGGCTGTCTGTGTATTTCAACAGTCAGGAGTAGACATGCACTAAAATGGAAGCACATATATTTGTATGGTCACGTGTCTACAATTTACAATAACAAAGAGAGTATGGGAGGTTTCCCCACAGCACTGCCGTATCATAGATGCATGAAATTGCTGTGGAGAGGATTCATCGAGCAGATGGCCATTAAAAGAGTCAGTTAACCCTAATGACAATGAAACATTTAATACAGGACATTCTGCGAGTATCTACAGTTTCCAGAACAAAATATCCTGAATTTAACATGTGAATGCACTGTCCACTTCTAATAATAAAATAAGTTCAAATGTCATGAGCACCACAGATAATAAACAGTCTCATTACATGCAAAACTAAGAATGTTTGTGACTTTGTACTGGTCACACTAACAGCGTAACCCCACAGTAATGTCTCTGACAGTGTCTGTGCTCCAGGTATGGGTGTATCTCATTAGATATTTCTGTCTGACCGATACTGGATAATCAACATTGTCTTTTTGCTTAAGGACAGTTTGAACCACGATGAAAGGACACTGCAACGACAAACAAGGTCATTCAAAAATAAGTAAGTAACAGATATCTTGCGTCTTTGCAAAGTCTGTCCAAAATCAACATTTATTAGAGGACCTCTAAAGTAACGATGGCCCGAGGGTCCAATTTTTGTAAAGTAATTTGCAATGTAATTAGCACCTGACTTATTAAAGCCTTAGACACAAGACAAATATAACTGACTGATCACACACAAAGTCTTCTAATGACGACCAAAATGAGCTGAGGCTAATGCTCCAACCTGATCAATAATTAGTGTTGAGATGCAAAGTGATTAGTGAATGTGGCTCTGTGCATGACTGCTAGAATAAAACAGAAATAAGATGAGTTTCAAGTGAAAATGTCTCGTGAGCCGCTACCAAGATCATCAGAACTGACTGACTCTACAAATCTCAGGAAATCTATTGGATGAATGGACACCAATTTCAGAGAGTGGCAGAGAGTGTTGCTTGTGAGGCTTTTGGTTTTCTGTTTATTTTCCATATTTATCTTAATATGATGTGATTTTCACACTTATGAACACCCAAAAGTGCAGCTATTAACCTCTTATTTATATCCGAAATGCATATCCTACCAAACTGTCTGCGTGCTTGTTAAAAATGCATCATCGTTTCCTCTTTCTTCATACAACCGATACAACGTTTGAGTGTGTAGGAAGTGAGCAATAAGCTTACAGCTCAGATGACCATACATCAGTGAAACATGCAGGGAAATGGGGATGCCTGCTCATCTCTAACAGGTGATCAATAGAGGTGACTCGTTTTAATGGCGATCAACTGACGACATCCAGTTGATTGTTTCACTTACAGACAAGGCAAGATTTAGTTGTTTTTACATTTTTAAGAGCGAAGCGCTCACTCATATAACCTGGCACAGAACCTATACAACAACGAAGGTCATGACCTCAGAAAAACTTAATTACCACTTGTCAGTTTGTTCAATTAGTCTGATTAAAGATACCACTACAGCCCCTGCAGGGGGATAAAACAAACCAATTACATTTTTTATCCTCCTGCAACCTCAGGACTATTATATACAATACATGCCCCCCAACCCCCCAAGAAGTTGTGTGGTATTTTGATGATGTAACAGTGCTTCTATAAAAAAAAAAATATTTTTGATTAATTCAATTCAGCACTTGCTTCAGCAATCAATAACTCATCTCAGGACATGTACTACTGCCGGATCTTGGAGTGCTTGTGAATGAGGAGTGGGTGTAGCGGTTGCTGGTTTTGGATGCTGCAGCTTCCTGTCTGAAACCACTTTATGAACATGTGTTATTGTTAAATCAATAGGAACTTAAGGCTGCATGCACAAAATCTGTAACCAGAGTATAGTGGAATGGAGAGAATACCAGTGTCTGGTTTCAAATTCAGAGGCCTTCCAACACTTAGCTGTTTGACCTATTCAGTCCTAAAATGTTTTCTTTGTGTTAACTTAGTTGTTGCTCCATCAGTTGTTGCCATGCGCATCCAAAGACTTGTGAGCGGTTATTCTTAAAGCTGTCTAAGTGAAGTTGAAATAAAGCTCAAATTCTTCAGAGGATTCCCAGTTTGTCAGGTGAGGGTTTGCTGGCAACCTCTTCAAGTTTCTATTAAGGCTTAGAGCTCAGACATCAGGTGCAGGGACGAAGTGTCACCAGCAGGAGGAGTTGTAGATGCACGGAAAGGCCAACACAGATCACAGCTGAAGATTCTTCAAAACATATTTTGAACTCACATGTGATTATTACTCACACGTGTTATGTATTAAACATACATCACAGTAAAGTATATGAGCTTCCTACTCTAAGAAAAGCAAAAAGAAAAAAAATCAACACTCTAAACCACCTACAGTATTTAGGTTTTATCCCACACAGAAACAGCTATACACACAATCTGATGTTTATTATCTCTGTATCATGTCTATACAGAGTCTCTCACTGTGTATGTTTGTATGAGCATCGCCATGTTTGGCTGATACTCACCTCTATTTGAATCAAAGTGTCTGGTTTATTGAATTATCTATTATTCAGTTATCATTTAAAAAAAAGTTTAAAAAGTGAAATTGCCTCGTCTCAGTTGCAGCCTTCATTTTTTGCTCTTTTAATTGACTGCTCTGTGTGGTATAATGATCCAATTTATACTGGGACACTGGCATCCACGTGTTTCAGTCAAGCCAATCCTGCCTGGAGAGCGTGATAGGAGCCCTTGATGTTGCACAGGAGGTGCTTATCAGAGATACCAGGTTATGTAAATAACCCAAAGCTTTTAAGCTTTCGCAAGAGCCAAATGAGGAAACACTTTTCTCACCTTGACAGCATATTGCAGCTTATGTAATGTGGGTAGAGCTATTGGTTAAATTATGCTGATAAACCTGAGCTTAAATAAGTATACTTCTGTCACTTCTCTCTATTGACATCACAGCTCTGTTTCCTGTCCCCTTTGTTCTTTATTTACAGACATTTTACCAATCCTAACATCTATTCCTGCCTTGCTTATTTCTAAAACCCCCTGCGGCTGGTATCATATGTATGATATTAACAACACTGCTCACCTCCTACACTCTTTCATTCACCAATGCAAGACCCTGATGTAACACATGTGGAATTTAGCATCTGACATCATCCCAAAATGAGCAGTTAAATGTGTTTGTGTTTGTACGTCTGTATACAAGCACATCCATGAATACCACGGTGGAAAAAAAAACTACGGTAAACAGTGGAATTTAACAACTAAACAAAGATGATTCCTAGAAGACACAGCTTGCATCAGAGCACAACAATGCAAACCATATTTCATTTACAGAGTATAGTTACATTTATGTAGTAAAGACCACATACAACAATTAATCCTCACAAAGAAAAGAAAGTAACATGTATTAAGATATAATGCCTCCTTTCAGCTGTCTAGTTATGATAAATTGAATAATGCATTTTTGACTCAATGTCCAAAAAAGGTTTTTCTATTATTTTAATTTACACAGGGGTTTAGTGTGCAAAAAATGAAGGGGTCTAAATATTTTCTGAAGTCACAGATGGCAGCCACTGAAGAGTAATCCCTCTGCCTAAATCTTGTCAGTGGAAAAACAAAGTATTTTATTCCAAGTAGAGCCAAAGGTTCAGATTATTAATAAAGCTTTAAAGGGAATCTAAATCATAATAAACTGTTTGTACTTTTTCATCAGCCTGAAAGCCAACATTCAGTAGATCTAAACGCCTTGGGCGCTTTAAGCAGCACAGACAGCAGGAGCACTGCCACAGCCACATCTGGCTTTTAAAACTTATCAATGCAATAAATGGGAAATAGAGGCCAAACTCAATTGTTCAACACCTTCTGCCAGGCACAGAAAAACAATAATGTAAGACACTTATGTTTAAAGTCAGAAAATAGCGGCGGTTTTCAGAAATCATCCTTGCTATAAGTAAGGCATGCGGTATGTAGTATTTTGTAATAGCAAATCACATTGTGTTAAGCCCATCTACAAGAATAAAACGGAGTCGAGATGACAGATGTTCTCTGATATTCCAACACTCGAAGCACAGTGTCATTACAGAGAGTGATTGTAGTACTTGCAGCGAAGGTGGCTGATTGTCATCTAATGCTCACTTTATGCTAAAGTCATCACTATACGAGGCATTCGGCAATATGTGCAGCCTAACCACACACATAATCGCAAAATACTACAGCGGCGTTGCTGATGACAAAATAAATTTAAAGGCTGTTCAACATCTATCCACTCTAGCTGGCTTGCTAACTGTATAATTTTTCTGTTATATCCCTCTTACCGACGATGCCTGCAGTACTGCGCTCCTGCCAAAACATACATCAGACAAACAGAATGTGAATTATAGAGTGCAGAGCCAACTTGACCCTGGAAACTGGAGGCCAAAGAGGACTCCGGGGCACAGACTGAGCCAGCCTCCCATGACAGGTGGATGTAAAGTGAATATGAGCTGGGAATGAGCAACTAGAGTAGGGGTCTAAAACTTAAATTACCTGGGGGTCAAAGGACTGGTTGTTTGGTCCAAGGTGTGGAAGAAATTCTAGGTCAATTTCTTTTTCCAGCAATACATTTCAACCACTGCATACAGTACAGTACTAAGCTAAACTATAGTCAATACATTTTTTTCAGACAGTTGCATCAGGAGGACACTTATAGTTTGTCCTTTAAAAAAGAAAACCACCACAGATAGCTGTAATGAATAATGAAGAACTACTGAGAGAGACTGTCAATGTCTGGCACAACTGGAAAGATGCAGGGGGAAGTTATCCAACCATCAAACCTGCTGTTTAAAAGAAGTATAATAAATCCTCCTTAACACAAATTGAGAACTAAAAGCATTTACAATTTCCATAGTTTATTTCTATGTTTGCTTGTTAGATTTGTTTTCCTTGCCTTTGTTGGCATACTCGAAACACCGCTCCATAGTGCTACTTGCAGTCATCAGCACCTTAAAATTAAATTTTAAAAATATTATTATATAAAAAAATGCAATAAATCTAAAGAAAAACTTTCTAAGATGTGGGGGCATTACTCAGGGACAGGTGTAACCATTCCATCAACCATCTTTCACTTTACGGTTAAGGTGCCACCTGTCTATACATACAGACATTTGGGAGATGGTGCAGTGAGTGAGATTGTTATCAGTAATTGGTAATCGTTCATTCTGCACACAGGCATGCCTGCCCTGGTTGGTGATCAGATAAATAAACGGAGGCAGCCAGCCACATGTGTGGCGACCAACCTGCCTGCCAGTGGATAGTCCTCTGTGGGGCAACCCTGGCAACCATTATAAAGGCTGACTGGCTCTGAGCCACAACTTAAGGGGTATTTTCACATGCCTGGCATTGTGTGGGAGTGTGCTTAGACATCAGTGTACATGTGCTTGTCTAGACACTGCGAGCACACTAAATAAAGAACACAGTCTGAGTCATGTCATCTGTGTATGCATGTGTGAGAGAGGGAATTGTGAGGTGGTCAGACCCCATCAACATGAGTCAATTGAAGGCCAAGGGCAAGGAAACGGCAGCACGTGTCTTGGCTCGACAGTTCACATTAACAACATCACTGGATGGCCAGAGAAAAAAAAAGAAATATACACACACTCGTGTCCAAGAAAAACAGACCCCAGGCCACCACAGAAAATATGTGCCAAAGAGCACCAGCTCACATCAGCTCTGCTGCATGTATTCATCACATGTACCAACCCTGAGTTAAACCTACTGAAACTGATCAATAAAGGTTTGTTTTAGTTTAAATACAATACAAATTAATAATCAGTGTGATTTCATGTACTCAGCATATTAAAGAGTCAGTGCTGTGAATAGGACGTCTGAGCACAAAGTATTAATAGTTTGCCTAATGAAAACTCCTCTGCAACTGTGTTCTGTGAACTTCCATCATTCTTTCATGCTGCTTCAAAGAAGTGGAGCAAAGGAACACAGGGACAGCTAAGACAGCTACATCTGTCTTCCTGATTGATGCAGAGAGGGCATCTAAAGGAAGGGAGGGAGTTTGAGAACGTCACACTTTATTTCCACACAGAGGCCAAGTGAAAGATACCTCTTTGCAGACACCATTTATTAAGTAAGACACTCTCACAAAGGATGTTACTGACTACAATCAGAAATAGCTGAAGGGCTTGCTTTCTGTTTGGTCTGTTTTTCTTACACAGTGTTTGTCCTTTATGTACCACTGTTCATCTTGTTCAGAGTCTCACGGTTGCTTTCAGGCCTTGATCACACCAAGCAGATGCTACCTGTCTGTGCGTATGTGTTTGCACAGGAGGTGGCTGTTTTGAGGTTCAAAAAAAAGAATTTCTAACAAGCACCAATAAAAGGTCCGAGGAGGTCTTAAACAACTACACTAAAAACACCCTTTTCTAAACTATTTCATCCAATTGCTTTTTTCAATTCCCACAAAAAGGAAAACACATGGGCCTTTAGTTACTTATCTAAAGAAACTTGACCAACAACTGGGGAATAAGAGGCGTTCTGGGCCTCTGTGGGAGTCTGGAATAGAGAAGCAGAGCTGAAGACCAGAGAGGTGACATCATCTTTCACTAATATGAACCTGCTTGCTTTCTCTCTCTAAATATGGGTTGCAAACACCAAGTCAGGGAAAGCTGGCTGGCTAACACATTTTAGTTGATGTGATCTGCTTCGAAAAGCAAATGCTGCACACACGTTAAGCTCCTATGTGGTCTGCAATCAACATCCTACTTTATGGCAACCTTTGGTCCTTTTGTCTGCTAAGATGACAGTTATTGCTGCAAAGGTGCATGAGATGACATAAGTCTGGCACAAAGTAATGCCAGACGCAGGCCTAGTGGTTTCTGTAACACCAACCGTTACGAAGGAAGTCTTCTGTGCAGTGTCCATTTTTGGACATCCTTAGGTTTTAGAAAAACATCTTCAAATTCAGGCAAACTCTAGTTGCTGACGTCTGTTGGTTGATCAGGATGTAATGGTAAATCACATTTATTTCTGAATCCAGAGTGAGATGACAGGTGAAGTGAACACATCTGCAGCTGTCTGCTGTCTGCATGTCAGCTAGCACCAAACTTCACTCAATTTTGCAGCGTTATTTCCAACCTGTGTTTTGTCTGCTCACATGGGAATTCTGAATTAAACGTCCCCAACAAAACTGGGTTTGGTGAATTTGTAATTTAAAAATTGTGATAAAAGTCTTAATCTAATCAGAGTCTAACAAAGTTAAACTAAGGCAGGAAATATCTTTCAGTAGATGATATAAACTTTATCACTTTTTGGCAATGGGAAAACAGCACTGTACTGGTTAGACTGGCATATAGAGGATTGATTACAATTAAAAAGGACACAGAGCAGGAAAAATCCAATAGTTCCACAACACATTTACTTAGTACTGTGTTAAAGCATTTTACTTGACAATGGCTTCATTTGACTTTTATCACAATATTTGAATTTAAAAACTCCCCAAACCCTCAAATTTAACAAAGGCATACCTTCGCTGTCAGCTCGGGGATACATGTGGTGTATACTTCTTGCATTTTGTTTAGCTGTAGTAGCATGTTCAGGTATCTCCATCTCCAATCATATCTCATTCTTCAGTTTATCACAGGTTAACTTTAAGAACATCGTCGTAAAAACAGCAAAATTATTTACTGGAATAAAGGTGCTCCAAAGAACGACAACACAGTCTCTCTTCCACCCCACCCGCCCCTTGAAATCATCATCCAGAAGCACAACATGAGAAACAAGAGGGAGAAGTGGGAGGACAGACACACAAGAGAAGACCTGTCTCGTGATGACTTGTTGTTTCTGCTCAGTATCCTGGAGGGAGAACTACAGGTAAGGTCCCTAATAACAACATGTACATACTGTATATTCTGTTGTTTATGTGAAGCCCAAAACTAACTTCATATCCACAAAGTGAGGGTGTGACTGTAACTACAACAACCACAATTTATTCAGCTCATTTTGTTGCATTGTTTGTTTATCCTAGGCCAGAGATGAGGTAATTGCTGTGTTGAAATCAGAGAAGACTAACTCAGCTCAACTGGGGGCACACTATGGTGTGAGTGGATCGGAGAAGGTGCTTCGTGCCCTGCAGAGAGACTCCCTCCGTACCCAGCAGGACCACCTGCAGAATGTCTACAGAAAAACAATTACCGAGGTACCAACAGCCAATAGTGAGAACCGGACACCATATGGAGCGGATAATCAAATTTAATGAGATGAATGCATTACTGTCTAAGAAAAAAGCATCTATTACTACCGCATCATTGCACACATTTGTTATTTTGAACTACAGGTGTAATATTTATTAGATCTATTCTTTGGCAATGATTATGCATATGTCAACTGTACTGTTTTTGCATGTGTTGTGCTAATCTACAGACCAAACTACCTGCAATTTGTAAAGTTTCTAATTCTAATGAAATAATAATCCTAAACAACCAGGACCTTGTTTCAATTAAATATTTTACTGTCTATGCCAGCTGTATTGAGATAGAGGTCTTAATTCTTTAAAGTGTAGCACACTGGGTAAGACCGAACATAAGCTTTTTTCTAATTTAGGTGAATTGATCCTTCAAAATTACAACTGGCGTCCTTCAATACAACGCACGAGTGTGAGCCTGGCTTTTGGCTGCTACAGTAATACTGTAAGATCTTTACAACCCTTCCACTAATTTAGATATACTAACATATTCTTAACAGCCTGTTTTGTTTTCCCCTTTTCCCTCAGCTCAAGCACTTGGTGGAAGCCCACAAGCGCTCGTCCAAGCGGATGATGGAGCAGCTTCTCGAAGTGTCCCGATCTCACAGCAGTGCCCTGTGCAGGCTAGAGGAGCAAGAGAGGAGGCAAAGCGCTTTTACCCAAAAGAGCAACTGCCTCACCACTCTGCTGGAACAGGACAGAGAAAGGTTGGTGCACCAAACCCCACAGGCTCTTATGAATGCCTAAGAAAAGACAACATTGATATTTTATAGTTCCCACTAAATTGGTAGCCTGCGTTAAAGCTAGACTAGAAATATCCACCCGTGCCTTTCAGAATCCCTCCTAATGTAAAAGAGATGAGGATTTACAGCTAGCGTAGAAGAGGATAAGGGATTAAAGTATTTCACCACACTGGAACAAGCTAGATCTGAGCTCTGTGATGTACACTTGTGCAGGCTGAGATTCTTTTAGTCTGTGTTGGTCTGTAATGCTCTTCATGGCTGAGGGAAAGAGCACAAGCACTGTTGGCTGCTGCATTTCTACCAGACAGTGTTTGTGACCACAAGACTGTACTTAGAGTTACTCTACTCAGACACAGTCCATTACATCCTGGACTTGGTTAGAACTTGTGGCCACCCTGGCTCTGTTCACTCTCCCTTGTAAACACATAAACATGCACTCGTATGCAATTACATGTGCAGTCTAAATTGGCACCCTTCCCCCTCAGTTCAACAATACCACACAGCTCAAGATGAAGTTTTATTCTAAACTAAGTAATGGGGCTTAGGCTTTGCTAGCGGGTAGAATAAATCCATTCCCAATAAAGAGCACATTTAGACTTGGCCTACGGCTATATCTAGGTCTAACATGAAGGTGGTTATTGGTTCCCCTGTGCAATTTAAGGCCCCAACAAGGCTGCTGTGTTGAAGTTCCTGGTTGTCTCGGTTCATGTACCACCAGAGTCCACTCTGTAATCTAGCTGTGTAGAGACTGGACCCACACTGGGCTTGCAGCCTTGGGAGGAGACTAGTTGTCTGCAGCTGTGTGCCAAAGTGAAAACGTTTTACTGATCCACCACAGGCACACACACAATTAAAGACCAAAAATAGTCATGCCAGTAGAGTGATTAAGTTTACTAGAACTCCATCTTTTCAAATACAATGTGGAAACCCTAAACATGCACACATAAAAGCTTTGTGGCTCATCTTGCCCTAATGATGATTAATACATGAGTAGACAGCATGTCTGTGGTGTGGTGTGAACCCTGTGTGGCTCATACATTCCTGACTGCTGGAACATAGGATTTTCATCTGCCTGCCTGCCCTTCTTTATGATTTCCCATTAAGAACATGTCTAAAATCTGACACTTTGAATTCATCACATAATCTTTAATATAGACTGAAAGGACTGAATGAATAAAACAATTAACCGATAAGTCAATCACCAGAAAAAAATGTAGAAAAAAAATCAAATCAATAGTTTCAGTGCTTTTTCAAGCACAATTGACAACCTAACCTTAATAACCCAATGTCGAAATTTTAAATCTGCTGCTTACTTTGTCTTACATGACAGTAAAATGAACAGGACCGTCGGTCAACAAAATAAACCCGAAGCTGTCACCTTTGCCATTTGAAGACATGTTATAGATCTAATGATTCATGAATCGCTCTGAAAAATATTTGGCAGAATTATTGACAATGAAAATAATTATTACTCACAATCATACTCTAATCCCTTAAAACTGAATAAAACCATCTAATCCTCATTGCACAATCAATCCACACAGCAAAGCCATGTTGCCTACGTACTTCAAAAAACGTTTATAATCCTGTTCGTTGTATTTTCAGCTAAACCGCAAGCTTGGTGCAAATAAGTTTGAGCGGAGTCAATGCTTGCATTTGTCCTTAGGGTTAACCACACGGGGCACATGCTGATGTGATACGCCCGTTCCTTTCATCTCCTTTGCCAACCTGTCCTTACATTTTGCTCTGAAGTAGCCTAAATATTTAACTCAAGAGAATTTCCACTCCTACTCCAAATCCTCTTCAACTAACTTTCAATCTTCACCCCCCCCACCCCTTCTTTTCAAAGCATATGCAACTCAGCTTGGCTTAAAATCAACACCACTCTTTTTTTTTTCATTTCCCTAAAGAAGTTACTCCACAAGGTGCCATGTGCAGAACAGATGACCCGTTTTAACTGAACTACACAGTATATTCCAGTCATGACATATAATCTGTTTATGCCATAGCATGATCCCTGTTGCGTGTCAATGGATGATTACATCTGCACATCACAATGCAGTAAACTGGTTGTTCCAACCTCAGCTATCTGAACATACTGTAAGCCTGTGTGTGCTTCCTGTGGTCTGTCAATGGGCTGACAGCATCTCAGCATTAACCGCATACACATGTTCAACACACAAAAGACATCCATGCTCTCATCTGTCCAACTACATTCTGAAACACTTCAAAGACCCTACCCTACACCCACAAACCTTTTTTTTTTTTTTTTTTAAATCCATCATGTTTTCACTCCACAATCAGTAAGCGTAACAGATGCCAGTAAGGAATGCTATGCAAATAATTCTGTGCTTAGATACAGCCACTAAACAACACGACTGGACTAAATAGTCAGTTGCAAAAATTGACAATGCTTGTTGTTGTTTTAAGTATTTATAATTTTAAATGTAAAGGAATCATTCAGTTTATGAGGGCAGCGTGAATGTCTATACCAAATGGAGATATTTCACTCAAAAACACAGATGCGAAACTCCCAGAGGTGCTGAAAGAAAAGTCAGGGGATCCCCAAACGCATTCTGGGAACCACGAATGTGTGTAAATAATTTTGTTGCAGTTCACTGCATTATAGTGGTTGAGACATTTTACTAAATGTCATGTGCTGGTGGCAATAGTCAGGGGATCATTAAAGACAGCAGGGTTTCCTTTTCTGGGGACCATGAATGTCTTTACAAAAGTTAACACTGATCCACGGAATAATTGTTTATTTCAGTCTGGATTAAAGTGGTGGACCAACTGACCAACAGAGAGACTAAGATTATCATGATGGCTAACTGGCTAACGGGAAACCATCTCCAAAAAAAAGCCTTTGACTTGACTGAATATAGTGGAGGAAACACTTTGTGGACTTTGCTTAAAGAAAAAGGATAAAGTAAACTCGGCTGTGCCGTAGCGGAAACCCACAGCTGTTCTGTCCATCCCTCACGCTCAAACATATCCACCATCTGCCTGCTCAGCCAATAATGTGTCACAAGAAGATCTCCATAAATTACCATAGGAGTCTGGCAGTGCATCACTTCACAGCAGAACTGCGCTGTGGTGACTGCAAGCTGTTGGGCCCATTTATTAGCTATACTGAGCATATGAGGTCAGTTTAGTCATTGCTTGAATTGTATTAAATGTGATGATAAATGAAGAGAAGAAAGGCAGGACAGACTGCTTGAGCAGCTGTTTTTCCTTTTTGCATCTTCGGTATGCCTCTTCTATGACCCTAAACAGGAGCATTCAGTACAACTAGACGATTTGTCCAAAGCAGGAACTAAAAAAACTCAATATCTTCAAATTATACCTCTGGTTGAAAATAGGAGCTGTGACAACCAAAGAGAGAGCGCTCCTCTCATAGAAGGAGAATATTACATATCGGCAATGTTTGAGGGTTTTCTTGGAAATGCCTTTGAGGGATTGGATCATGCTTGTAGTTGACGACAAGCAATGCAGATGCCAGGGCCTCCTCTAGGGGAAACAGGACCTCATGAACTCTGGTTTGGGAGTTGGTCTGTGGAGAGAAATTGCGAAGAATGAAGAGGATTTTTCTCTCACATTCCACAAGAGAAATATCTCATCTTAGTGAGAACCTCCCTTACAAAAGAGTCTTTACAGTAAAGACAGAATAAACAAGCACACTGATTTATTAAAGGAACAGTAAGAGTATAATACCAGGAAGCTAATATATGTATGTTACATTAGGTCTTGGTCTCTATAATTGTCCCTTTAGCCACTTTCAGAAACTTTGTCATTTGTCTTTTCACATGCAGCTCAACTGGGCAATGTCTAGATATATTCAGATAAAGCTGCTTATTTGTTAAAATTGTTTCATATTTCTCCCATATTGCAATTACACTGTAAAAACTTTGGGCCAAGACGCACAGCCTTTTTTTTTTTTAACAAAATGTACTCCGAAGTTCAGCTGAGATTAATATGAAGCTTCCAAGTTTCCAGTAAGCTAAATCAGGTCAGTGTCTTTCAAAGTTACAGTGAAATTTGCCCTAAATACACTGTATCTGTTTCCCCTGAGTTGCGGCGGAGGGATATTGTTTACCAGCTTTGTACTCACAGTACAGAGTGAAACAGAAAGTCAGTACAAACAGTCTGTGATACAAATGAACAGTTTGGCAAAGCATACACGTGTGATGTATGAACCAGAAGAGGCAGACTGAGAAGGGAGAAAAAGGGCAAATCAATGAAAATACAAATGCATGTCTGATATTACTGGATATACATTTCTTGTTCAAAACAACATGGATAAATACAAACACAAACCACATTCTAACTCTTATTTAGCGGGAATGAGCACTGAGCATCTGGATGGATGACGGCAGGCAAAATGCAAGCAAGGAGTCCCACAAGCACAAAGAATAATACAAAATCAGACAAACTGCAAAAATACTGCATCACAATACTGGATCTTCAAAGTAATAACAACAACATCAAACTGACACATGACTGGTACTAGAAGATATTTCTATGCCACAGATCAGCAAGGAACTTAAATACACTGTAACTTTGAAAGATAAAGTCTTGATTTAGCTTAGTGTTGAAGGGAAATGTAATACAGTGTGTTTAACAAAAAGAGGCAGTTCCAAGATCTGCAGCAACATTAGCATCTGAGCACAGCTTAAAAAAAACCTGAACCATTCCTTTAACCATGGGCTCCTCGGTTCTGCTAACTACTTAGATTGGGCTGATTCCCGCATGTTAAATATTAGACTAAATATTAGAAACTGCTCAGTATAATACAATTCAACAGCACCAATTAAACCCTGCAACAGTTTAATCAATACCTCTCTAAAAAGAGTCAACAAAACAATAACCTTGCCATAAATAACATCAAGTCATTGCCATTACATACCAAACACGGGTGAAATCAAGGAGTAATCTCTGACTTGGAAACATGCAGCAAACACTGTTCTGGAACAATTAATGGATTAAAGAGAACGCCAACAAGGCGCAGAATACAGGCCTTACATCACTGACTTACGTAAGTGGACAGTACAGACAGTAACTTTGTATATCAAGGCTTTAAAGTTTAACTGTGTCTTTAAGGCTGTTTTCCAAATTCCTGCGTGATGATATCTTGACACAGGGGAATAGTTACCCTTTAATTGGGACTAGATAGCTTTGCATGACAGAAAGATATACCACCAGTGGTATATTTCCCACTGAAAGTGCCCGGAGGGGACGATGTGTCCCACACAGACTTGTACGTTTGTTTTTGTTTTTTTTATTTAAGCAGTACTGGTAGTGCTACCAACCAGCAAGAGAAAATATCATTTATTTTTCCATTGTGATTTTTGCAGCAGATAAGACTAGAAGTGAGAATAATGAGAGCTTGATCTGTGATCCCTGCCCACACCACTGAGCATATAGATTTGATCTGAGTAATGCCACAGAAGAAGAGGGGATAGACGAGAAAATAATAATGGTAAGAAAAAGTTCAAACTGTCATTCTGTAAGAAAACGTGCAAAGAGGGAGCATAAAGAACTTAAAGACAAAAAGAGAGAGAGATTGAGAAAGAGGGCTGTTGGTAACAGAGAGAAAGAAAGAGACATATGGATGTAATTGAGGGCCTATGAACTGATGATGTCATCTCCCAGTCAGGTTATCAGGCTCCAGGCAAAGCAGCTAACAACTCACAAAAACATGTCTGTTCTTAAAACACAAGAGAACACCGCACACAAACATGCAATGCAGTTTGCATGCTTATAGAAGAGCTATGGTTCTCAGAACGTGCTTGTCATGTAGCATGGTTAATAATGTTTGCTCAGGCTAATCCTTCAAACTGCAAGTGTTAGCCTTTTGAGATGAAATTGTGATTAATGCTTTAGTTTTCTTTACACACGTACACATACAAATTCTGTCCTTCCCATTAGCCTCTTTGGCATGGCTACACAATAACCTCATGTGGAATGGGCTGAACTCCAGTACACACACACACACACACACACACACACACACACACACACACACACACACACACACACACACACACACACAC
>JAUYWH010000013.1:7253390-7264080 GCA_034779795.1 Ctenopoma multispine
ACACACACACACACACACACACACACACACACACACACACACACACACACACACACACACACACACACACAAAGCAGTAGAGCCTGTACAGTCCCATATAAGGAATTGCTGATGATGTAATGGGCGCCACTGACTGAGAGTGAGACTCTGTGTGCAGAGGCACTTCTCATAATGTTTGGTTTTCTGGATGGAATGTCCACATCACTGCGATCTACGGGAAAGGGAGAGGTGAAAGTGTAGAGAGACCAATTATTCTCTGAGGATTTTACAACAGCACAGCGCAGGTAGGAACAATTTAAAAAGAAATGTGCATTTATGAACAATTGTCACTAAAAAAATTGTTTTATAAGTGCAAGATAAGCCGTTACATCTAGTGGTTGTGCATTTCTGTATAGATAAGACAGATGGGACGACTTACAAGTTGTTTCTTGTTCAAGATTTTACCTCCATTAAGTTGTATGCTAAAGTGCATTAAATTAAGTGTCACTCTGAAACTTTTAGACTAGAAATATAACTAATTATACATCTAACATACCATGTTGTGCAATTCTTTGCCTTTACAATTTTTTTTAACAATACTCAGAACCAAAAGTGAAACCATATAAAACAAATCTAAGTAGTGTAGGCAATGAATCTGTGCATTAGAGTTAGGATAGCCTCAGCTCACATACCTGCCATCTATTCTGTTCAGAACATCAAATCTCTTCTAATTTGACCCACTCAGAGATTACAGCTGTACGTTGAGATGTATTGTATAATCAAAAACACAGACACACTAAATGATAAAAATCTAACTCCTGCTCACTGAAAAACAATGTGCAAACTCAGATTTTACACTTCATACTACCTGTGCTACAGATCAGCAAGGAATACTCTACCTAGTATCTTGAGTATATTTACAACATGGACACATAGGAGAGCATGCATCTATATACTGTTAAATGATAAAGATGATATGTAGACTTTAAACAAAAATGTAAGTTGACGGCACTCTGGACAAGCTCCAGTATGAAACACTCGAATAGGAAGAGATTTATTCTAAAAAATAAAAAAAAGTTAAAGTGCCCTGATGAGACATTACTTTGATGCCAGTTTCTCTCACAATAACATGACACAAATGTGTACAGTGTATTAAAGGCATCTGTACATTGCTGGTATGTATGTAGGGGAATGTGAGAAGTGACAGCACTTGGCAAATGTTGCCAGTCTGTAATTACTTATGGAACAGGGGGGAATTCCTGCCTCCTCGTGCTGGCAATGGGGCAGCATTTGAGGTGCACAGAAGGAGGGTGATTGGGAGCTGTGTTGAGGGTACTCAAGGGTAGAGCAACTTCTTAATTAACAAACACTCCCCACCAAGGGACCATCTGCCATGCTAGTCAAAACATCTTACAGAACGCGTGCTGCCTCGAGAGATGCACAGAACAAGGAAACACATGGACATACTGTTTCTACATTAGGTTTTGCAGGTAGGAGTACACACGCACGCACAAACGAGGCATGTGCAAACACACAGAGTATAAAAAGTGTATTTGTGGCTTCTGCTAAAGTCCGAGTTCGGGGGAAATTGTGCTTTAAATTCTTGTGAAAATGAAAACAAATGTTTATGCTGGAAATACACAACTTAGGAAACTATTTGTGTTTAAAAGCTGTGGCCAAGAGGTTAAGTATAAACACAACAAAGGGCCCATTGGGGCTGAATTGAGGATAAATTACACAATAAAACCAGGCCTCAACATTCTGTTTGACATTAGCGTCATTTGCTTCTCTTTACAGACTAAAGCTGCTGATTGTAAAGGAGAGAGAATACCATAATAAAAAGGAAGAGAAAAATGAAAGAGAAGTAACAACTCTAAAAGAGGAGCTGACCAAGCTGAAGGCTTTTGCGCTGCTGGTTGTGAAGGAGCAACAGTGTCTGAGTGAGCTGCTGGAGGAGCAGAGGCGTCGTGTCAAAGAGCTGACCGCCATCACTGACCACATCAAGGAGGAGGTCAGTGCTGGTTTTTCTACTGCAAAGAAGGTGGAGCACCAAAGCCAAGTTTCCATCTTCAACCAAAGCCATAGCACCATGACAGCCCGAAGTCTGTTGTCAGAGGTGGAGGTGCTGAGGAGAAGGGTGGTGGAAATGGAGGGGAAGGATGAGGAGCTGATACGCATGGGGGATCAGTGTCAAGACCTGGACCGCAGACTAGCAAGGGAGATCAGTCACTGCCGTAGCCTGAAGGATGAGGTGGATAAGCTCAGTGGCAGAATCAGTGAATTGGACAGGACAGAGGAGGCTTTAGGGAAGAGCAAACAGGAATGTAGTATTCTGAAGGGGAGCTTGGAACGAGAGAAAGAGGTTAACAAGATGCTGCTGATTGAGCTTGACACTGTGAAAGTAAGGGTGAGAGAGCTAGAGTCTGTTGAAAGTCAACTAGAAAATAAGGAAGCAACAGTAAGGCAAGACTTGGCAAAGCTCAGGTCACTGACAGTAGCTTTGGTAGAGGACAGAAAGATGATGGCTGAGAGGCTACGGCAGGCTGAAGAAAAACTCAACAGGAAGGAGGGCAAAAGAAATGAGCAGAGCAATTTGGCAACAATGACAGAAAGACTGAAAGATGAGAGGCAGCAGACACTAAAGTCCCAGGCAGATTTAGAGGAAAGGATTAAGGTAATAGCAAAGGAAAAAGATGGGCTTCAAGACAGACTACGAACAGAGGAGGGGAGGAACATAGAACTACAGAGCAAAATAACCATAATGAAGAAAAAGTTGCAGGTCTTGGAAAACAGGAAAGAAAAAGAGGAAAAGTACACATGTAGCTCTTTTCCACACAACACTAATCATCACTGTCAAACAGAGGACAACAAAGTCAAAGAACTGACCCAGGAGCTAGAGAGGCTGCAACAGAGACTGTGGGACGAGGAGATGTTGGAGGGAAAACTGCTGAAGGTGGAGAAGAACTTTGAGACCCTGGAAAAAAGGTTTAAGGATGAACAAAGGAGGTCTCAGGCTCTAACAGAGGAGCTAGAGGTGGCAAAGAGGGAGCTTTCCAGGTACGAACTGGCAGAGAAGCAGGAGGTCAACCAGGAACACCTTCTTCTGTGCCGTCTTCAGAAAGAACAGGTGAAGTCCAGACTCTTAGGCAGAGAAGTAGAGACCCTGAAAGAGAAACTGCAGAAGCTAATGGGGACAGAGGAATCCATCTGCAGGGTGCAGACGGATCACTCCACGCTGCAGAAAAAACTGACCCAACAAGAAGCCAGGAACAGAGAGCTGGCAAGAGAATTGAAGGAACTGAGTAGTGAGCTAGATAGATACAGACGAGTCAAGAGTCTGACACCTGACGCTAACAGACAACACTATTCAGACTATTATCAGACCACAAAAGAGGTACAAACTGAGTCAGCAGAGAGCCTGCTTGCTCTCTATGGCAAAAAACTAGATGAAGAAAAGGATGACAAGAACCTGAACGACAGTGGAGAAGTAATAAATAGAGGGAGCTCTCTTGCTAACAAGCTTAACAGTGTGAATAACAACATAAGTAAACACAACAACCTTTCAGACAATGGCATGGCTATGCATGAAACAGTTAATGGGGAGGTGATGATGTTAACACACACACCAGGGCAGCCTTTGCACATCAAGGTAACACCACATCATATTCTCAACACAGCCACACTAGAGATTAGCAGCCCCACCGGAGACACAGCCACGTCGTACACCAGCACAGCTGTAATCCCAACAAGCGGGGCTTCACCTAAGCAGAGAATTACCATCATGTCTGCAGTTAATACTAAGACTCCCCCTTCAAGCCCTGACCGCAGCATCTCCCCACTTAATGGAACATCCATCACTCGAGTGTTAAGTCCAAATTCATCACGCTCTGTTACACCCGATCACAGCGGCTCCCCCATTCAGATTGTAACAGTGAGGACCTGTTCACCGGAGCCACCAGAAGTCATGAGCCAACCTGTCTTCTGCATGACTCCAGACCGGCAGAACAGCTGGCAAAATCAGAAGTCTAACAGCACAGACTCAAGTTCCAGTATTATCACCACAGATGATAACAAGATTCATATTCACCTGGGGAGTCCATATATCCATCCTCTTAACGGGATGATGCACACCATCCCACAGCCCGTTGGACCATACTTTCTCCGACATGAGCAAAGGACTCAAGTAGTTGCCAATGGCTGTCATGTAAAAGGTGTTGGCAAGATTACAAGTAGCATCACTATAACCCCTACAATCTCTTCACCCACACATTCTTCAAACATTACAGTAAGTGGCCTTTGTGATTAGGTGAAAATGCATATATTCCTAATACACAGTACTGTGTCCAGAATTTGTTGTATTTGGTATCAGTCATCACAAAAATACTTTGCGGTGTTTGTTCTACATCAGCCTTTGTAAACTAGACTTACTGATAAGCCTTTAATTGTATGACATGTCTAGTGCCTGTATGACAGCTAATAGAGGAATCACCACAGCTAAACACGATGTGATATTTGTGTTTCATTGTTTTTTTCCCTTGCTCATTAAACATTTTTTGTGTTGTTTTTGCTTTTTGAAAAAAGCTATTTTTACTTTTTCACCTAAAATACATTTGCAAGCATTTGGCATGGGCTACAGGTTGCTAGCCAGTTTAAATTAACAGCTAGACTCAAAAACACAGGAACTAAAATAGCAGGTGTGATGTTCTGTTTAACCTTCAGAGCCAAGTCTACACTGAACAACACCGTGTTTAAAACATACTCTTGGCTCTACACTATCTGTTAACTAACCACAATTTTGAAACTATTACTAGGATACTAAAGATATATATGTTTGCAGAGATTCGTTCAAAAGTTGGGTCATCTACTAACTCGATAGCACATTTTTTTCACAACCCTGTGACTGTGTGTGTGCAGGTGTGAAAACTCTGTCGCATATGCACTGGAAAACTCGGCTCATGTGTTTTACTGCCACAATAAAACCTGCAACGGTGGTGGTGGTGGTGCTGTTCTGTTTCTGTGGTGAACAGTCTACTAAAAGCCTACTCTGAAATTATAATTTTAAATCATAATGATCACCCTTAACTTATTTGAAATTTCAAATAAATCGGAGACTAGTATCACCCCTAAACTCTTATCACAGCATTCATGGTTAAAAGTTCGCACAACTAGCAGCATTTCAATTTTATAAAAGGTCAACACCACAAAATATACAGTTATATAGTGTAACAGAAATAAATGGTCCAATCACCTACCAAACAAATGGCTGACAAATAGCCTTAATACAGTTGTGATTAGTTATCATCTAAATAAGCAATGAGCACTTTTGGGAGATACTATAAAGCCTCCTGTGGTACTGTAGGAGATGCTGGCAGACAGCTGACATAGCAGGTAGGCTATATGATGACAAACAGAGAGAAAGCCACCCAGCCAATCACTAGTTTGTCAGGAGGGAGGCAGATGAGTGATTTGTTGACTGTTTGAGGCAGCCTGTAGCATGGCAGAGGTTCTCATAAGAATCTTTATTATTAGCGTGAGGATTTAGTTACAGGACACGTCACCATGGAAGTCATAATTCTTCTCACAAATCTCTGCTTTATTCTCAAGACTTCAAAATCAATCTCACGCTCTATCTAACAGCCTTCAACTCTCCTTTTCTGTCTTGTCAGTTTTTAGGCAGCCTCACAGCCTTTTCTGTCAAACATTTCTGTGATACAAATGTAAATAAGGATGAGATGTCAGTCAAGGTAAAGAGGTCGACCTAGAAAAGAAATAGTTGCACAGTCACAAATATAAAAAGTACATGATATATATATATATATATATATATATGATATCACAGAGGTTCTTCAGTCTAATGTGGTGTTTTTTCAGTAAACATTTGCAGCATACTTGCAGCGTGGTATGCAGATAATTTGCTTTCAGTTGCATGTTTACTATGGGATTAACCTCAACAAATAAATAAAGCAGCTAACCTCAATAATTAATGCATGCATACATTAATTATGTTGAATTAATCTGTGTGCATCACCAATCTAATGGCATCTTTCACATTGCTGGAATACACATGCTGAGCCATGCAGTGAGAAACCATCACAACGTGGAGCATGATATCAGCAACAAAGACGCACACGATCATGGATCATTACACGGTGGCACCTCTAAAGCATGTTGTACTGGGCCAGCAGAACAAAGCCATGTGTTGCTCTTTCAAAAGAGCTTTAGAGGAACAACAAATGCTTCAAGAAAATAAAAAATTTAAAAAAAGATTGGCAGAAATGAACATCCAGTGAATGCCGAGAAGCAGATAGTTACGGCTCTTTTCTCTAATCAGATACGTCTGTGGTCACTGAAAGTTAGTCCAACAAGGATTCCCGAGACTAAAGGATTCAGCACTAACAGAAGAAGCGGATAAGCCTTTAATACAGAGCAGAAAAGCAACAAAAACTCCTACTGCTTTGCCAACACAGTGAAAACAGAGACCTGAGAGTATCCAACATCTCTGCCACTACACCATCTGTACCAGTGCATCTAGATGTTACAATCCCCCTCATGATGAAAACACGCAAAGTATGTGGAAGAACTGTTATGAAGGTAATGTCTAGGCAGTATCAGAACATAAACAGGCAGTATTAAATCCTCAGCAGAGTAAAATATGCACATCCTCTGCAAAAAAGTAAAACACGTTTCCACAAAATAAATATACCTTTAGTTCAAAAGGGTACCTTTGTCATTCACAACGGTAACTTTGCACCACAATCAGGTCAATTATTATTCAAATACATGACTGCCCTCTATTGGTTTGCAAAGTGCATGAAGCTGCGCACGGACCAGCTGCAGGGGAGGGAAGTCCCTCCGTTCATGTGCGGGGCCGAGAGTGTGAGTATGAGCAGAAGAAATACAGAAACATGTGTAAAAGGAGCTAGCTGGCTGTTAACTGAGATGTTCAAGAGTGAAGGTACATAGCAGGACAGACGACGTTCGTGTAGCGTTTACGTACCAGTAAACTTCTCTGACATGACGCACACAAAAACACACGTGTTTACATGCCTTCTGCCTCACACATGCCTTCATGCCGTCTCCCCATCAACCCTAACTTCCCTGTCCCGATACATAACAGATTAGCTACACAAACACCTACATGTACTTTGTGTTTCAGACTTGTCACTATGGTTACTGAGCGATAACGACTCACAGAAGTAAAGTTAACAGCGTTAACGTTATTGCTGCTAGCTAACGTTAGCTAACAGTTGCTATAACCAAGCGGCATTTATCGCGATTCCTACACGGCTCCCTTACAAGATCAATTCACTCAATACAAGACCCGAATTATACATATCAGATGAAATAAAAGTTGTAGAGTTAAGCAAAATACCAGATTTACCTTCTTGTTTCCACCACTCGTCACCCAAGTCGTCTCCCATTTTCCTCCACCAGTTGTCCGTCCAATCAAATCTACCGCTGACAAAGCGACTTAGGGGTGTGTTCACAAGCAGCACGTTGCAAACTGTGGCGATACATGTCTACGACCGCAAAACATGGACGTGTTGTTAAGACTCGTGATACTTTCATACATAAAACCGTTTCTTCATAGGTAACATTATTTTCCTACATAAAGCAATTGTTTAATACATTTCAGTAAATGCAAAACTAAGCTACAGTTGTGCCCCTCAGCTCCCATACCAAGACACCAAATAGAAATGGCCTTAATATTCTTACTTTATTTTATTAATCACTATAAATTCTTTATAAGTATTTATTCTTTCAGCTAACGTTAACTAATTAGAACTCAACTTTGCTTTGACAATGAAGAATTTCTTGTCATTCACCTCCTAAACAGCAGCATTATCCATAGCTGAAAACTATGAATTATGTATGTGGAGTTTTGTTTTGTTTTTTGAATCAAGGAACTTTTATGAGAATATCATATTGCGACCTCTGAATCATTCAGTCAGTTTAATGCAACTTTCCTTTCTAACTTTTACTTGTTTGTTTCTGCCCTGATTAGATTCAAGGCATGAAGCTAATATCACAAGGTTCAGTATCAGTCAACAATTACAGCTTTGACCAATTTATTACACTTAGGCACAGAGAGAAATGACTATGAGAAATACTTTGCCTGTGTCCGAGTGTGTTTGTTTCCATCTTTGGGCCAGTTGAAAGCTTCATTGTGTTTCCCCATGGCGTTTGATATTAAAAGTAATGAGGACATGTTTTAGAAGAGAGCAATTTAGGTTAGGGACAAATTTAATGCTGTGCCATTAAATGGGACAAATTGCATTATTTTCCTTTTTGCCATTTGATAGATAACACCAGCTCAAGACTACAAATCCAATAGATATTATTGAATCAGTGCTGTTGGACTGGCGGAGCAATAAACATGACGACCTGTTTGGCAAGATAATCTCTCTCTCTCTCTCTCTCTCTCTCTCTCTCATTTTCTGTAAATGAAAACAGAATAAAGGTACTTTGTTTTAGATACTTTTGTACTCTTTGTCAAATAAAATGTTAACATTTTTACAAATGACATACCTTATGTGCAATAATAGAATGAATTGTCATGATCTATAATAAGGTGATGTTTCCATAAAGGAAGGGAGCAGGAACCTACTGTTCTACTGACTATTTCTACATATCATACATTACAAAACTTTACATCCTCATGTCATTCAGGTTTGGACTGGACTGGGTGATCTTATTTTCCAACATGCAGAAGAAAGGAAAAAGGGAAAAAAAGGGAGGAGGAGGAGGAGGATGTATCTGGAATAGTGCCCTCTTTTCTGCAGCTGTAGCGGAGAGGAGGGAAAGGTCCTCTGGGAGTAATTGCATGCTTTTTTGTGTTTCTGTCGGAATAACACATTTCTGGCTGGTAGAAGCTATGAGATGTTTGATTAAAGCTTTGCCACAAAAAAAGAACAGACTGATTACTAGGGAAATTATGAAGGTTTCAGAATGGTAATGCTGCGTAACCCTCAAAATGGGGGAGGAAAAACAAATCAAGAAAGAGAAAGGAAGGATCCAGTCAACACATTGTGCTGAGATCTGCCAACATTCAGGCAGGACAATAGACTCTAAATGGCAGCTTTGTATGTAATTAACCATCATTCCTGTAGAACATAGGTCCTGTCCTCATTTGTTATTCTCTCTGTTCATCATTTGGCTGCATTTTCACCATAACATAGTGATGTGCAAAAACAATTATTTTTCTCTAGCCCCTAGTGAAAAATGATTTTGCTGTATGAATCAGCCAACCAGTGTGCAAAGGAGAAAGTGCACTATAAGAAGAACATAAGGTTATTTGCCTGAACCAACCTACACTGAGCAAACTGCTTCTGGATGTGTTGTGAAAATTCATATTATATCTTCACTTGCAGTAATTTATATCACCTATAATATAAATTAAAGTGTTGTATTTATAAATAAAACAGATGATGATAGATGTAAAAATATCTACAGTAAAGACAATACAAGTCCTGAAAGTTGTGAGAAAGCTGAAAACTGCGAAAGCGAAGTTGAACGTCATTGTAATTAAAGGCGGACATCTGTCTCTTTGGGCCTCTGTGATTGCACACTGTGGAGCATTGGTGTTAATATGTTTATTTTGTCGTAAGCAGCTGTTCCTCCACTTTCTCGTTTTAATGATCACAAGAAGTTGTGTTATTTTTGGTTGCCATCTTCTTCTTTTTCACTGAGTGCTTTTTTGTACTGAACATTGAGAAAGAGAGAGGGAGGATAAAGCCAAGAGAACGGACACAGACTAATTATGGCTTTGAAAGTCTTCAGTGCTAATTACTGCTGATCCACAAAGGCATCTATTTCCTACCTATTCTCATGCTATGCATTTCCACTGAGATAAAAGTAGATCTTTACTGCTTTACCTGAGATCTGTACAGTGAGTCTTTTAAATTTGTCTCCTTTGTTTCGCCCATTAATTAACATTCTCAGTTTTTCTTTGTTCTATGCCAGCTACAGAACTGATATTTTCTGCCTTTTTCTTTACAAAATACACAAGCTAACAAATTACAGTTGCTTGAGGGACTAAGGAAGGGAAGTGAGTTTGGTCAACGTTTTAAAGTCACTCTCTCCTTGACTGTCCTGTGTTATCAGCAGTTCAATACTGTTTAAATGCTTTATTTTCTTAGTGGAGTACCTAAACATTTTATCAATTTTACAGCATTTAAGAATTTTATTAGAGTTTTTAAGGCAAGTGCGTGCACCTTTACTTGAGTATTAGTTTGTGTACTTCTGCCACTTCTGGTCTAATTAGTGGACAACAACCCAAGGAGAATAAAGTATTTAAAAAACTCCAGTAGCCCTGAGAGCTGAACAAAATGATGATTCAAATGAATATAAAGTTAAATACAGTAACTGTCATGTTTGTATGCCACAGCCAGAACAGGAGGGTCAGCAAGGTAGTCAGTGACTTGACAGCAAGTATGTGACCAAGTGCAAATTAACAAGAAGTGACCTTGAGCTTTGCAAAACTTCATCACACAAAACTTCCCATGGAGGTCTTACAACTGTATTCATGAGCATCTGGCTGAGCCTGACCTGCGCAGAGATGGGCTGCATTCTAAACACTTGGCAAATAACAGTTTCTTGTGGTTGCTTTCTGTCATGCTTTTGGTTTTCAGTGCTTGTGTGAATGTGTGTGTGTGTGTGTGTGTGTGTGTGTGTGTGTGTGTGTGTGTGTGTGTGTGTGTGTGTGTGTGTG
>JAUYWH010000013.1:7268322-7287069 GCA_034779795.1 Ctenopoma multispine
TTCTGTGGATGCAGAACGAAACGTCTCTACTTGGAAGAAAGAAGTCCAGTTGCCATGACTCAATCCTCAGACTACCTGTAAAAATATTCTGCGAATGTTATCTGGAACCTCTACGTTGAAATGTTGAGTGTCATGCAATATTTTTCTACATCAACTAAAAAGTTAATCTCACAAAATGTCCCACAAGCCCTTGCTGTTGGGAGGAGAATTTTACAAGTAGCTACACAATAGATTTTATTATTCTGCTGTTCTGCTGTCGGCAGTGATAAGAATAGGAAAAGCACACTGCCAGCAGAATCTAACCAGAAATAGTGCCACATCTACATTCAAAATAATTGAGATACAAGCTTAATGCAACCCCCAGTGACTGCGGTTCTCTAACATCGCTTTTATACTATGTGCATCTACAGACTTAACCTTCTGCTAGCAGAAATTAATTTATTACTTACATACTTGTCAAATCTATTTATTCACTGCTGCAAGTTCAAGTTTGTGAGAACAGAAAAACTACATCCCTCATGAAAAATTACCCTTGTATAATTACCATCACCATTGTTTTGTCCCTATCAATAAAAGTATTTTTTTATCTGTAACATCTGCTGTCTAATACTTTTTACTTTACTCAACTCTCTGTCACGTATTGCATGGAGAATCGTGTTCATCCTCTAAAAACAGAAAAATCAATTAGCAATAATATAAAAATTATTTCCATGCAGATTTACAGAGTGAAACACAGTGTCGAGAAGGTTATCACTGAGATTTTATTTCTTACTACACTGAAATTACCACTTCACTCCAGCTCTCTGTTTACCAGACAGGATACACATGGACATACAGGACTCAAAGATGGTGCCTAGTCACTTGAATTCACAATTGCGCTGACCTGGCGCTCACATATGCAATGAGTCCCTGGCCCAGCCTGTGTGCTGCAGTCTGTACATTGGTCATAAAAAAATCACATACTTGAAATAACCATTCATAATACCATAAAACATAGTTTGCAGTTTGAGGTGTCTTGTCAACAGTGTTACAGATGTCTCTTTTATAATGGTGGTCTGTTGGCACTATGCTGTTACGGCACAGTACTGCCCCCATGCACCTTTTGAACTGTCCTACAGTGAAGGACAGTCCTTCCATTTAGTTGTTTCATTTTTACTGTGTACTGCACTGGTATATATACTCAAAATGACAATAAAGCTTATTGACTGTTGAATGTAGTTTGATTTTGCTAAATTAGAGTTGGGTCAAGCCAGGACTACTTTTAATCATCATTTTTCATGGGATCTTGTTTTTAAGCTAATCTTTTATTAATAGGTACCACTACATGAAAGCCCTGATATCAAATACTGGATCAATAATACTTTAGAAGGGAGGTCCACACACATTTAAATAAACAAATAGTTTATTAATAATAGCTCAAATTAATAAAGGTGAGTTGTATTAAGTGAGCACTGGTGTTGGATGCAGTGAAACTTACATGTCTTCACAAACAGAACAAACCAAACCAAAGGCCATGCTGGGTGCCCACAAGGCCCCAGCCTTCCAGGATGAAGACAGACAGTGAGAGAGAGCAAGCTTGGAAGTCGACCAGCTTTCATAGACCTTAAAGAGGTGAGAGCAATTCCTCAATGAGGTGGGAGTGGCCAGGAAATAAAGCTGCACCTGAAATGTTGAAACAGGCCAACACAAAGACAAACCTGTGGCCTAGGGCAATCACATTTGATATGATAGATGGTCTTTATGGCTGATAACGCAATACAGCTACTGTACTGCTGCACTGGCAAACTGTAACTAATCATGTCAGATTAGTTTCTTGGCTTGAAGGAGGCGTAAATGGAAAGGGAGAGGCTTGGCAAAGACGGTGGAGAAAATGATTTTAGGGAACTGAGTTGATGTTTTTTTTCCCCTCAGTCTCAATGGAGTGTCTTATTTACAGTGTCACCACTAGATGGAGCTGAGATCCTCTTAATGCTCCAGGGAAAGCTCTGCAGAATGTGTACATTTGTATATTTGTTTGTGTGCATGTCTGCTGCGTGTGTGTGATTATCTACATTGACATTTTTTAAAAGGTGGATGGACATTTTAACAACAGTATGTTGTCTGTATGTTTGTGTAGATTCTCAGTGTCTCATCTCATCAGGACCACTGCCACTCCCGTAAGCTTGGTCCTGTCACTTGCACAGGTACAGAAGGATTCTCTTTGAGCTGTTTACTTTGGTTGGAGGTCAGAGTGGGACAGGACCTAATGCTTAGAGGCAGACTTCTTAAGGCAGTGTTACTTCACAGCCCTGCAGTGAAGTGGCACTTCAGATGCTGGGGAGCTGAGTTAGTGGGTTTGTCCTGGACATTGGGGCCAGAATTGGCTTTGTCTCTTCTGTTTGCTTTTTCCTCACATTCCATTTTTCAATCTCGCACTTGCCCCAGAGTTTCTTATCTTGTCTCTTTGTCCCTCTTAAGTTTGTTGATCAGCCCTCTGGCCCTGAGGAGCATCTGTGCCCCTCATTCCCCATATGGCCCATGCCTTTAAGCCTGGCCCCCAGCTCTGGAGCCAATCACTTATTTATCAGCTACATGAATTAACAATCACTATCACTTTCCAACACACCAACAATCTGATGGTTAATTTCTCTCCTGACCTGCTTCTGGTTCTGCTTGTACACTACACAACCACCCAGACAGCAGATGGGACATGGGAACTTAAACTTATTCACCTACAGACAGAGAAAGGAAACATAATAAACTGGCCAGGCCAAACTACAACACGTGGGACAACCTGGAGTGAAAATGATTTCATTCACTGTACAAAACAGCCTTGCCGTTATCACTGACAGTAGCTCAAATGCTTTAGTAGCTGCGTAGCAATGCAGAAGACTTGGCTGAGACCTTTAATGCTGAGCCACTTGATATTCTGCCTGATGTTGGTAGTGGAGAAGAGGATGAACACCGGGATCACAGCACCATTACCTATTAGTTTTTTATTTTGCTTACTCATTTCGAAAACAGTCATCTGACTGAGGGCATACATACTTTTTCACTTCTATCAGGTTTTGCATCTGTGAGCCATCTTGTTGGCACATTTGAAACTGTTCCTTGTTTGGCTGCTGTCAGCTGTCATTCCACTGTCAGATTGATGTGACCCGCCTCCACTACACTGAACTCCAGATTTCATCAGAACCAGCTGTCAAATAAAGACTTCATCGGAACCAGCTAAAATCCAGTGATTCTGCTCCACATCATACCCCATGATCTTCAGTTATTGTTCTTCACTTTTTCACCACTTTTAAAATCCATTACAAACCAAACACTGATTTAAACAAATGCAAAGAGCTAAATAAATAATGTTACAACCATTAACTAAAGCCTCAGAACTATGGGAGGAAACGTAGATTACTTTGAGGACCAGACTCATAGAAAAGATTCTTCGATTTTACACATTCACTGCTTGATTGTGCTGAGGATCCCTGTATTTATGTATTATGTATTAACATTATTATTGTAATTTTATCATTCTTTCTCAGTTGTGGCCTCTGTGCTACTGAGACATATCTGTTTCATTGTTATTCTACAGTATTACCATCTGTTTTTTGTTTGTTTTGGGGTTTTTTGGTCTTTGTTGTTTTTTCTATACCACAGAGACTAAGAGATTACAGCTATATATCAGCAAGTCCATTAAGAGAAATAGAAATAAAAAAACATACAGGGGAAAGAAGAAAAGAAGGCAAAGAAAAACAACAAAAACATGTCCATAATACAGCATAATGTAAAGGGCTATTTTTAAAAAAGAAGAAGAAGAATTGTTATTGCTTATTTCTTAGCAACAGTGTTCTGAGAAATAAGTGTGTGTTTGTTGAGTATAATTTTCTTTGTTTTTTCACATGGGTGTAATTTTATGAACTTCACCTTGTTTATTCTGCTGAAGATTTCTTGTGTGCTTTCTATGTACAGTGATTGGGAACAAAATTCAGTCCTCAGTTTGTGCATATTGTCATTACCATACTGTACATTCCACAGTTAGTCAAATCTCTGCAGTAATACCAATAACAATAAGGTTTCCCACTTTGTGATTTGAAAAACTGTGAACTAAAATCTGTGACAGTCTTAGACATATATATTTTTGACAGAAATTATATCATTGACTTGGGTCTAGCATTAGAAAGAACACAACACTCACTAATAGTTACATGACTTGGGTTTGGCAGGGTGAAGCATTTGGAATAGACATAGAAATAAAGGCTGGCTTTTTAGGAAACCAACAAAATCTGCTCACCAAGACCTCTAAAACTCAGATTCTCTTACTGTTTAATCTCTACAAAACTAAAGTGTAGATCTAACATATCGTGCTTTTCAGCTATAAATTAGATTTGGACTTTTTTTTAATTGATTTTGGTCCATTTTGGTTGGGGGAAATTTGTTAGCTTTTTAAAATGGCACGATCAGAATGATTCCTGCTGAGATGGAGTTGTGTGTCGTCTGTTAAATAGGTGACAGAAACTACTTTTGCTAGTCACAATGTACATTTGGTTGCTGTGGTGTTTCAAGCTGTAGTGAGTGCGTTGGATATACCTGGTGAGAATGACCACAAGATTAACCAATCAAATAAGAAAATATTTAAAAATATTTTTTAATCCTTCATTGATTGTGCAACAATCTGTTTTCTGATGATGTCACGAATGCATCTGGCCAATTAAAAATCACCTGTACGAATGTAGGCGGGGACGAACTTTTACAAGTTTGTGTGCAGTCGAAGCTCGTGTTTGAAATACACACCTGAAATATTCAGATATTACGGTGAAACAAAAATTCCTAGTATACTATGTTATGTAGCTAAAAACAAATATCCCCAGCAAGTTCTTTAAAGAAACCGTGACCCGAAGAACTGCACAAAATAAGTGAGGATTTGGCTAACTGGTTAGCTGGCTAGCTTAAATCAAGCTAACATGACACAGTTACTGTTCCGTCTACAAAAAGACGACCCACACTCGTCTGAAGTCACTGGAACAGAGGCTGTTACATTGGATTATATTGAAATCATCTCTATATCCAACTTCAAGGATGTGGTGTAAACTTTCGTCTTCTTTCTCCCGCAAACCGCCAGGTAAGTCGAGTTAATGTTAGGGCGTTAAATTAATAGTTTTCTACTTGTAACCTTTACCAGTTGTTTAATATTTCATTGTCTTTTCTTGTTTAGCTCTGACAACAACAATGATTGTTTTTATATATGGGAAGGTTAGATTATGGAAAACAAAATAAACCTTTACAGGCCTTCGAAAATATACTTGTCACTCTGTTTCTAGTCTGTCTGCTGTGCTAGGTTAACCAGCTCTGGTCTGTATCTTATAATTTAACCCTAACCCTGTACACATATGACAGTGTTATCCATTCTCTCATTTAACATTTGGCAAGAAAGTATATTCTCTAAAATGTCATACTAGTCCTTTTAAAAAAGTATTGTTTGAATAAGGCCAAGGTGCAGGTTATAGGGTGATGCATCACTAAACTAGAGCTTTATGTAACATCAGAGGTGGAACAAACCTACACAAGAGGAATTACTTTGATGCATCCCACATGTGCCTTAGAATAAATGGGAGCCTGCAACCAGGAAAACTGTGGAAATGATAATTGGCTGATTGCCCTCGTTGGTGTTTCAGTGATTTTGCTGACAAGTGCAACATGTTGCCAATAGGAAAGTAATTGCTTACTTGGAGGAGGGAAAGATCATTTGGCCTCATTCACAAGGCGAGAAATCTGACAATCACCAGTGTTTTCTTACATGGGATTTGTTCTTAGGTAACAGCAGAATCTATGCGCTCTGAAGAGCACACATTTCAATTCCGATTTTCTCCTTGTATCTACAGTAGAGTATTTGCTTTGTTTGTATGTGCACATGTGTTTGCATATGGTAATGTTAAGGCACTGTTTAGATGTTGGTATTATCTGAGTACACCCATCTTGATACATGTTTGTACATGGGTGATGAAAAGACGTGCTTGTCCTTCAATATGATGGTCCAAGGACATAGTTCAAAGCATTACAAGGTGTCAGTTTAGTCCTTTGAAGCCTGCTCTCTCACTCTGCTCAGAGTGAAGATGGGGTTGATAAAAGGAGCAAGCTCAAATGTTTTCACATTTTCACATGCATCAAGCAGGATTTACCTTGCTGCAAACAAAACGGCTTTCTTCTATAAGAGGAAATGCACAGAATGCTATCTTCATGGCCTCTCTCTACCCTGTCATCCATACACCCATAAACCCTGCATTATGCTATTTAACCTCTCCAAACAACCCCCTCCCCTCAGGCAATGGCAAAACACTCCACACACCTCCATCACAGTATTTTAAAGGCAGGATAGTGGTGCCTAGAGCCACATTAGCATAGCAAACCCAGTGTGACAGCAGTTTTGCTACAGTGCTGTTATGATGGAGTGAATATGCTCACAGTTTGGGCTGCTCTGGGGGAAAGTGGTTCCCTCCAAAGTGTGTTATCGTGTAGCCCCGAGTGGAGCTGGAGGGAGGGAGGGTTATAAGATTGGGAGGAGAGTGGGGATGCATAAGGAAATGGAAAGGGAGCTGTGAGGTGGAGACTGTAGGTGAGCTAAATTCAAGTTCAAAGCTGTAGAACGTGACAGTGAGCTGAGAGTGAGTGTGGGAGGAGCTGTGATGCAGACAGAGCATAGGGAGTTGTGGTATACGTGGTGTATGGTGGAGTGAATGGGCCTTGGCGGTTTGACAGCCGCTCCACACATGAGTTTGAGTGAAAGAGGAGGTGACAGTGCCAGGCTTATTGAAAAAGACAGGGAGAACACAGCAATCAGCTCTTCCCCGCCTGTGAGGAGGGAGTTCAAAATCACATGAAATAAATGGAGAGCAGAATGCTCCCCTGCAGACCTGCATGAGGCACATAATGAACACATAAAAACACAGACCTGCATGAGGCACATAATGCCTTTTGCAAATATTATTCACTTTTTAACCTGTTAAATGATTAGTACTCCTAATTCTGTCTGCTAAAACACACTAAACAAGGAGCAGTACTAAGAGTGTAACCACATAAAAGATGAAGATTAAGCAAAGTACTTTTTGCCACACAATTGAAATTGTTAAGAATATTTGAATTAAATGTGCCCATGTTTTTGTCACTTTTACCAGCTTAGATAAAAACAGATATTTTCCCTCTGAAGTACCGCAGCTTTAAATATACCATAAGTAAAATTCTGTCCGTGTCTGAGTCTGAGTCTGTGGTCTTTCTTCCAGCAGAAGCCAAGAGCTCTTGGGTTTGTTAAGCACATACTATACTAACATGCAAACATATTTTTCTTAGCATATGCTTAGGATGCTCTTTTTGCATTCCCAAATTGTGATTTAACTGACATTATTTCTTAATTTTTTTAGTTTGAAAATTATTCACAGTCTTCAAATCATTGCAGAAATGTAAGAGTGTAGTAGCTACCTAAAATAACTTTGTTGTTTCCTTAATTATACTGTTATTCCCTTGTTACTTGAGATTATAAATACTCTACCAACGGGCAGGTTATAATAAAGAATCTTGTCCTAATAGTGCTCTGACGTGCTATTATTGCCACTATTCTTACACAGTTTACTAGTCCCATGTGCTGTAGTTCACTTAAAACATGCAGTCGTCCAGTCCTTAAATTATGACATTTTCTCCCCCAGCTTACTGATAGCATTCATTTAGCTTTCTAATTACTGTGTTCTGTAATTACTTTCTTGATGGAGAAGTGTGGGAAAAGAAAATTACATCTTTTCACAGATGGAAGAAGAGGAAGGAGACACATTCGATAAACTGTCTAATCAATTTCAGCAATTAAAGGCAGTTGTAGCCTTTAGAAGATATTTATTAATTTACGGGCTAAATACAACTATAGCACAGCTGCATCCATTTTTGTCCCTTGATTATTATAGCAACAAGCCAAGAGCCAGGTGTTCGTTCTGGCAGGGAACCGAAGTAACAGTCTTCACAGCAATGGAGCACAATTACTAGCAGCTCCACTCAACTTCAAAGTCCTCTCCCCATCATTAAAAGCAGGTACTGCAACCTATATCTAATATTGTGAGTTACCCAGCTGAAGATGAACCACATTTTATTTGCAGATTACGTCAACTGATAAACACAAATAACAGTCCAACTGGGCGGCTAAGGCTCTGATGCTGAATTGGCAGTTTTCCTATTCTCTTCATTTCAAACAGCTTCACCCCCCAGTGACCGAACTCAAGCACACTTGTTTCCATGGCAGCACACAGTGAACTTCCTGCAGGTCCTGGATGGTTTGCCTAGCCTCCATTTGAAATCCCTCACTTCTTAAAAAAAACTGCTGTTTAGAGTATCCACTAAATCATAGTTATCAGAGTAAAGGACAATCTATAGTGGATTCAAATGCTTTCACATAAAAATGTAATCTTTGTCATAACAGAGACAAGGGCCAAGTGGCACTTTTCAAGCTTTCAATTTTACTTTAAAACCATCTTCAGGAGCAGAGCAGACACAGGCGACAAATTAACAGCAGCTAATAAATACCAGGGGTGCCAGCTGATTGTTCAGACTTGTGGTATGATTTTTACACAGCTTCTGAGATTTAGCAACAACACAAATTTATATTATCCTTAAGAACTTTAAACCACTATCCAAGCTAAGGTTATAATGCTAGTAGTAATATGTCCCAACATTTATTTTAATTATTTATTTTGGTGTTTTTATATGTGAGGGATGACAGTGATTAATCATGATATTTCAAGATTCAAGAGAGGTTTATTGTCAATATAGCAATACACATAGTATACAGCGTATCAAAATGGCGTTTCACACAGGCCCCCCTTGGTGCATTTGAATGTAACAAAAAAGAAAGATACAACAAGAAATTATACATTATTAAATGGTACTTTAACTAGGTTTAAGTTGTAATTTAATTGATTAAAATAGATATTAATTGAACATAAAGGTATGTGCTGTAACTATTAGTAACTGTACAATAATTTGCTGTATTCTTGTGTAGCACAAACAGGTGGTGCATTTTACTGTTTAATGAGGTGGAGTTACATGTGTTTCCTGTAGGCGCTGTAGGTTGCTATTTATAAAACAAAAGCACCTCCTCGATATTGAAGGGAGAAAAGTGTCATCGTGGCATTTTTTGCTGCCAGTGGGAGTTCGTGTTGACGAACACTGCATCAGAAAGTGGTCTGGTGGTTGCCTGGTTTAGTTACCTAATGCTATCTGAGGCTCATGCTAACACCAAACTCTTGTCTATGACAGAGATGGCTGCTTATTAATGCAGACTGGGAGTGTCAGATGATGGAAAAGTTTAGGACAAATTGTAATCTTATTAAACATTACCCCACAAAATTGGTGAACTACACAAGCGACATTTCCTGCTGGTGTAAAGATGCATTGTACTGGCAGAAGAAACTGTTGACAGTATTTGTACTTCCCTGCCACATTGGTCCAAACTGAGCAGGTGTTTTCACCAGCTGTACAAATAAAACCTACAGTGAGCAACACAGAGGTCACTCCTATCATGTAGGAAAGGTGGTATATATGTGTTGTTGCATATGCTGTGGGAGGATGTGAAAAGTATTCATGTGTACTTGATAAGATTAAAAGTAATTTACTCCACTACAGTAAATGCAGCATGTTCAGTCTGATGTAATGTTTGTACTTTATTGAAACCTGCAAGAAGTGCAGTATTGCTTGCTGTGTTTAATACTTTGGATTTTGTCTGGACAGTAGCTGAATAGCATTAGATAGGAGGGGAAGTGGAAATTTGAACTTGTGGTATTAAGTTTATAATTCATGTAACTTGGTCTTTAACAACTTGGACACTAATGTGTCCAGATCAGTTTTGGCTGTATAACCAGGATGCTTAAAGTTATAGACAGAATATTTGAACGTAGGATCTTAGGTGAATGTAAAGTCGGAAATTCTTTTGGAGTCCCATATTGTTATGAACTTGATGGTTAGAAACAGGAAATATGTTGTGAGCATTGTTTGTGAACTCATATACAGTATGTAATGACTATGATTGGATCTCCTAGTTTTATTAAGATATAAAAAGTAATAAATGTGGAGTTTACTTATTAATGTGATGCACATAATCTAAATAGTATCTGGTATTTTATATGCTTATCAATAAGTAAAGCTGAGAGGCTGATACAGTTCTCAGTCTTCTCCATACATGTCATAGTGTGCAGGCACTAGGAACTGGGTGGGTTTGAGTTGTAGGTGGATATCAAAAAGCCACCATTAGGTCAGTGGCATCTCTGTAGGAGTGGTTGTAGGATTTTAAAAACATACTGAATTCTGAATAGACTGCTGCACATCTTATAATAGTAAATCATTCAAACACACACTATGCTTTTAGTGTAATTAATTCCCAAAGCTCAACCAATATCAGACTAATCTTTTAGACCAAAGTGCTGTTGGAGGTAGCCACCAATCAGAAGTCAGATTGGTAAGTCAGTGTTATTAAGTAACACACCTACATTTATGATGTGGCCCTTGAGGGGTCACATCATCTGTCCTTCAAAATAGCTTGGTTGTTTATTGCACCCACTGACATAAAACTGAAAATAAACTCATAAAATACCAGACAGATGGAGAAATATAAACTTTGGATAGGCTGAAATCTGGGACTTCAAAGAGCTTTTTTTTTTCCACCAGCGATTTTAATGAAGCCTTCTCTGAAGGGAGCAAGCAGTGAGACTCTCTTTATTAAAGCACAGCCACTAAGGGCCCCCTGTGGACCCACATAACAAAGTGTGTCATTAAAAATTAACTTTGGGTGGAAGAGACTTAGTCACAGAGGTGAGAAGGAGCACAAGCTGAGACAGCCAGGCCTGTAGCTGTGAGGCCTGGGCAGTGACCAGTTTGACAGGGTAGATCTCTGGGTTTATGGTACACTGGACTCTCATGTGGCTGTGATGGCCTGTTATGCAGAGAATAAAAGGTGGTGGTTTTCAACACCACTCTGGTGAACCATGTATCCAGTATCCAGGAAAAACAACAGTCTTGTGTTATTTACTATGCCCCAGCAGGTAGAGTGGGATGACCACTAATCACAGGATTAGTCTTGAGCCCACAGATCCTTCTGCTCTTTCTGGCCACATGTCAAAGTCACCTTAAACAAGTAATTTCCTTGTTGCTTCTAACGGTCAGTGTGGTTCCATTTATGTGTGAATATGTAAGAGGAGAGTCAAACTAGTACTTTCAGTAAAAGTGCTGTTTACTGTCAATGGTTCAGTGTGGTCCAGTCTGTTCTGTAACCAAAATTATTTAATGACTTAAGTAAAATGCATAGAGATTATTAAAGTGCTTTACAATAACTGACTTTCCTCTCAAATATTCATAAAGGGAACTGTTATGTGCTTAATGATTTTAAATATATTCACATTAGGTTAACATTATGGCGAGCACTGACCAAATAATGGGCAGAAATGTAGCGCAGCAGACAGAGAAATACAGAGAAAGGAAAGTGCACGCACAACTCTTACAGTTTTTAATTTAATTTTGAAAATGTCAGGAGAAAGTCATATATTTTTCAAAACTTTTTAATATACACCTACCCTTCTTCCTCCGGTCAGAGCTGTTTTTACGCTTTCTTGTGGAAGCGCAGGCCTTTCATATCCATCGCTTTAAGACGGCCCCTTTCAACAACAGGTGTCCAGCCTGAGGCAGAAACATGTCCTCCTGTAGCTCACTCACTGTCGGTACAAGGTTATCCGCGACCAAGGGTCTGGGATCAGTTGTTTTTGATCTCACTGCAAGATTTTCATAGCTGATCAGATCAGCTGTGTCATTTAGAATTTGGCTGATGTCTTTAACCTAAGTTGGTCACAGTGTGCATTATCGGGAAAGCTAGTTTTAAAAGGTACAAGACATGAATGAAAAAACCCTTCATCCCTTGTCATGTGGCTTGAATTTAATGATGTTAGTGGTTTATCTTTATTAACACCAGACTGATATTGAGACTGCATTTCAACTTTGTTTCACTTTATTCATTCAGCTTGACGCTGTTCATATTAGCCAATTTCTTGTTGGTATGTATTTACTTTCGTGTAAACAATCAGTATAAATGATGCTTATAAATGATGTTTTTAATAAAAAAGCTATCTGGTTAATACGCAGAATATTTAGGTTCTGAGGAGACAGATATTTCCTTCTAATGTTATTATTGGGGACACAAACAATTGAACTCTAAAGAGAGTAAATCTTGGGTTTGAAAAGGTGATAATATGTCAGTTGTGGTTAACCCTGCCTAGAAGCAGGTTTTACCTTTGCAGACTCTTTTTGTAGCCATCAACAAGCTGCTGGGAAAACTTTGTTAGATATTTGACCACTCATCTTAATAGAATTGGAAGAGTTCAGTTAAATTATTGGTTTCTGGCACAGGCCTTGTCATCATTCTGCCTTTGTCATGGTTCCTGTCTGATTTGCTCTCTTGGTGTGGGAAACCATTGAGGAAACATTTTATCTTTGATACCTCTTTCATCTTCGTCTCTCTGCTATTAGCTTGACTTACCTCAACTACATCGCCATCTTCTTCATTCACCTGTCAGTCCCTGCCATCTTCCCGACTCATCTGCCAAGCTCCAACGCCTTCCTTTCTCTCCTACTTACTTCCTCACCCACCTGTCCTATTGTCTATCTGTCACAGCCAGTTGAGCCCCTCAGTGGTTTCCCACATTCATTACTTGCCCTTTATTAAGAAAACTTCTTAAACTTTCTGTTTTGTCTGCTCTTTTCTGGATCCAGTTGATCTGCCAGTTTGGGGTCATGTCCTTTTGGAACACCCAGTTGTGTCCAGGTTACAACTGTCGAGGTAATTATTTAAGGATATGTTCAATCTTCTTCTTGATTATTCCATCCTCTTTGTGCAATATTCCACATTCACTTACAGCAGCACACCTCAGAGCATGATGCTACCAAATACACCTCTGGTCATTGTGGACAAACAACTCTGTAATGTTCTCATTGGACCATAAAACTTTTGATAATTGGTCAGCTGTAAATTTTAGTTGAAGATGTCAATTAAGGAGCAGGAGCTTTTACAGTTTGTGGCAATGTAAAACTTGACTATAGACACAGAGAGTGATATTACAACAGTAACCAGTTCACAGTAACCATCTGTGCCTGAACGGTTACTGCATCTGAATCAATGTTCTCTCAGGTCAATGAGACAGTTTGGGTCTGTTTCCAGACTTTGAAAAGTGACTGCACCTCTCAATAACTTGTATTTACAGTATCTACAGTTGTTCAGAAAAGGCTCCAAGTGTTAGTTAGTGAAATGAATACTGGAAAACAAATCCATCTTATGTTGGCACAGTGAGGCTACCAGCTGTAGTCAGTCATGATCATTAACAGGAAATTAAGAGGCCTTGAGCTTGGCAAATTAAAATACATTTTGTAACTTCCAGCACCAATGAATTAATAATCTGAGTGGGTTGTGTGTTGTTTTGACCCTGCCTCAAACAAAAAACACTGAAAAGAAATGTAAAGTTTTTGTGCCACTGTTGTCATGGCTGAATTGTGTTATGGCGGCAGATGAGGTTTCCTGTCTTTTTCTGCCTACAGAGCTCTTTTTGGTTGATTGTTTATTCAAACAAACAGGGGCACTTGTCAGTCAGCTATGGACACCAGACCTGCTAGAATTGCTAACCTAATTTGAAATGTGGGTCACCATTCCTGAGCATTTATATAGCCTAAACCAGGCTATAAAAATGCTACTAAGGGGCATAACAACTAGTGATTATGCACTCCCGTATACATGGACTGAGACAGTGTGCAGGCTAGCATGCACTCCCCCCTGTCTCCTGAGACAAATCAAAGTCAGTCATGGCCTCTTCTTCTGTCATTTCCGACAGACCATGGATGTCTGCAGAGGACAAGGAAAGAGCCGCTCTGCTGGATGGAAGCTAGGCAGAGGTAAAAGATGATTACATTCTGCTTGCTCACTCTGCTGTCATCTTCTAACATTTCTCTTCCACACAATGACCATGAGGAGGATGGGCTAGAACACCCGTCACCCTAATGTCTCCCTGCCTTATCATGGGGAGCTCATAAAGATCCACTCTCTTTCCTTCAAGTAGGCCAATTTCTGTGTCAGCCACAAGGTACCACACACACGCTCACTAAGTGGCTCACCGGTGAATCGTGAAAACTGAATGTCCATTTGGGAGAGTTTCACCCCTAAAAACCTGTGACAATACAGAACTGAAGTGACTTATTTTATGCATATTCATTAAGATGATATGTTTGATATTGATTTTTAATTTTCTCTCTTTAAAACCATTTAAACTTTTGGTAAGATTAAGGATGTGAGATGGACAATGCAGTGATTTAATTTCTAAACACACTTGGATTAAAAGTTCTTCCCCTCCGTGGTTGTAAATGGAGTGAAGTGTTAAAAGGTCATCCTGAAAACCCTTTACTGACCTGTAATCTCTGCCCTTGAACATACAACTCTTATGACACCATAAGGCTGTGGACCATACTTAAGTTCACTGTAGTTGAAATTAGAAATATAAAAAAATTCCAGAATAAGGGTAATTGAAGCTTGCAACAATAAATCTAAGATATTTATTAATTTCTGTCGACCAGTTCCACCAGGACTGTATGTTTATGTGCTACTGCTGTATGGCTCTTTGGTTTTTAACAGACAGAGACAGCACTGGATTGTCACAAATGCATGATGTGGACGGGAGAGAAAGAGGCAATTTGGATCCTCATTAAATTTTCAAAAGTCCTGATGGTCCTCTGAAAATTGAACCAACTGTTCCAACGCAACCTTAATTTTATGCTACAGTAAGTGCAAATTAGTTTCACAAAAATTATTTTTAATCACACTCTGCCGAGTTAATTTGCTGTGTGGTAATTTTCCATGCTCCCTCTTAGCATTGCACTCAGTCATGAACCATGATGACTTGTATGATCTGTGCTCACCCCTTGTTCAGACTCAGTGTTACCGATCTACCAATCCTCTACCTTCTTTATACACACAATACAAATTCTCATTCACGCATCTGAGATGCACAGCAACTCTGTAGGTCAATGAAACCAAATTAACTGCTGCTGTTGGTTATTGATAGTGTTTTGTCATGCCAACAATAATCTGAAGTACAATGCTGGTTTGTTCTTATTAAATTACATTCTTATTTTTCTGAGGAATGTGTGTAAACTATTTTTGGCCTTTAGTCTATGAAGGGTTTATAATTGTATATATTTGCTTACACATTAGTCATAATATCACTCCTACAGTGACGTTTCTGCTAATTTCCAAGTGTTAACACACTGTGTATTTATATTTATTGTTGCATTTAACATGCAGTCACTTTTGTATATTAGACAAATATTTATTATATATATATATTATATACCACAGATGCACCAGTTGCGTACTGGTGTACTATAATTAACACCATACACAAACATTTTTGTTCATGCAAGTGTTTTTGTGGTTGGTCCTCCACAGCTTATTTTGTCCTTTGAAGTATTACAAATTGTGAGCTTTGTGAATTAAGGGCGGCATGGTAGCTCAGTGGGTAGAGCAGTCGTCTTCAAACCCGAAGGTGAGCGAGTTAGATTCCCCGTCCCACCAGGTTACATGTTGAGGTGTCCTTGGACAAGACACCAATACTCTGACCCCTGTCGCCTCCACAGGGGGCAGCCTGTCCACAAAGAATTTCCCAAAGGGAATCAATAAAGTATCTTTTATTATTAATATTGTAGGTCTCAATCATCCGTGTACATCTGGATACTCAGTTTTCCCCCATTCTTCTTCAAATTCTGTCTTGTTGCACAGGAATTGTTAGTACACTAAGCTTTTCAAGGCCAGTCACAAATTCTCAATTGGATTGAGGTCTAGACCCCTATGTGGCCACTCCAAACATTAACAGTGTTGTTTTTAAATAATTTATGTGTAGCTTTGGTTGTTTACTTTGGGTCAGTGTCTTGCTGGAAAACAAATGTTGTCCCAAGTTGCTGTTGTCTTGCAGACTGCATCAGGTTTTCCTCCAGGATTTTCCCATATTTTGCTGTATTCATTTTCTGCCTTCACAAGTCTTCTGGGGCCTGCTTCATCCCCACAGCATGATGCTCAGCATATAGTCTGATGGCCAAAAAAAAAACTCACTGGTCTCATTTTATCAGACAGACCTACTTCCAGTTGACCTCAGAGTCTCCCACATGACCTCTACCAAACTTTAGCCAATATTTAATGAGTTTTTTTTTCTCTTTGCCACTCTCCCATTAAGTTTGCAATGGTAAAAAAAACAGTTGTTGTGTGTACAGTATAAACTTTTTACTCTTTCTATAGTTATACATGCATTGATTGCCTCCCTGACTGGTCCACTTCTTGCGCATCATTTTGTGAGGATGGTTTGCTATAGGCAGATTTACACGTGTCCTATTCCTTCTACTTCTTAATAATGGATTTAACTGTACTCCAAGGGATATTCAGTGGCTTGGAAATTCTCTTGTATCTGTCCCCTGATTATGCTTTTTCAGCCTTACTGCAGAGATGCTTGTAGTGTTCGTTTCTCTTCATGGTGTAGTTTTTGACCAGGATACTTATTCACCAGTTACTGTCCATCTACATTTCTAATTTATAAAGGTTGAGAATAATATATATTTTTCTATGTTTTATATGTTCAGATAATGTAGATTACTTTGCTCAGATCTGTTTTCACTTTAGTGTGAAATAATCTTTTTCTGTTAAACCGAAAATGAACATTTTATGTTAGTCAAGCGTAAATAAAGTAAAATGAACTCGACCGTGATTCTATGTTAAATAAATAATGGTGAAAATTTTCAAGGGAGTGAATACTTAGAAGCACCCTAGGTAGTACTAAATGAGTGAATGGGGGAGTTACTTTAGGCACAGACGTAATTAATTTCATTATTACCTTTGCAAGTACCTTTCTTTTTTTCTTTTTTGAAGAATTAAATGAAAAGTTGACTGTATACTGGAAGAGGAGGTGCCATTTAATACCACTTCAAAAACTGCATAAATCATCTCCAGCTGTTATAAAAAGGAAATTAATATTGGATGAGTTAATTGGCTTTGAACAGCAAACTGAACAGCCCAGCAACTTGCAACATGTTCACCGGGGTTGAACTGTGTTGCCTCGTCTCCTCACAGACAGTACCTTAACTGTTCATCACCTTTTCTCTGTTACTAAATCTACAGTTTAGAGTGTGAGACTGTGTCCACATATAGTTTAACTTGAAGTTTGGCATCACTGAAGAGATCACAGTGTGCCCCGTGTTACATGGGCATTGAATTCAAGCCTGTCTATCAAAACAGAAGGTCCAACAGTACAATAAAAAACCCCTCGGGAAATATGCCAGATGTCAAAGTTGGCTCTTATACGAGATATTGCACTTTTCAGAGAAGCAGCACATATGTTCCCTGGGGCAGAATGAACGTCTCCGCCTGGGAGGATAGAGAGGGGAGAGGGAGGAGAAAAGATGAGTGTCTCCATCTGTCTGGATCTGGGGGGCTCAGAGACCGTTACATCTCCTCCTGGAAGAGAACAGAGTCTTGGGCACATATCATCGAACATAGACTTAGTTTCTCAGTTTCCTTGGCCTTGCTCTCCATGACAACCATGTTTAAGCTCGTGTTTGCCAGTGATGGGTTTGAAACCAAAACAACATATGGCTTTAAGGTCTTTATACCTTTACTGTTGTAGTGCTTTATTACTTTTAACTGTTGCTCAGCTGACACGGCAGCTCCAGTTAGCAGCAAACAATACAGTATCATTTTAAAATTGTTGTGAATTTGCACCGGTGAAACTAGGGGGGTTGGCCATTTCCCTGGCAGACAGTGGCCATCTGGCCAAGGGGTTTGGAGACAGACACTGTCTGAACACTGTAACCCTTATCTTCATGCCATGTCTCAGATGCCCCTGCCACTCACTCGGGTCCCTCTTCACACCGGAAGAGGCACTCTGAGATAGATGAGAGTCGACAGACACGGATGTCTGGCATGGATGAGAGAGAGTGAGAGAGCAAGAGGGGGTATGAAAAGATCACTGTTGTCATTTGGCCAAACCAAGCAGACACATGCCATTATTTATTGGGCAAGGGTCCAAATCAATATCTTGTTACTGACAAAGCTTGTAGGTTTGATGTATGCTGTTGTTCTGTCCTCAGGTTGATTACGCACCACCCGTCCTGAGGTGTGAGTATCTACAGAAACATTAGTTGTGATGGTGTGAAACAGTAGCTCATAGTTACGAAAGCATGTTGCTTCACTGACGGTTGCTCATCGCACATTTTCATGTCTGACTCAGTTTTATTCCTGATAGATGAAGACCTTCTAACTGCTGTATAAATCAGGGAAAGCATCTTTTTCGGCTTTGTGAAATAGATCTTAGAACAAGGCAGTCCACATTAAAGATGTTAGGATATGGACAAACAGTTATGGAATGTGAAAATTAGTTTATAAGAAGCCGATAAGTGTCATGAGTACAATGAAAAATTGTGGAAGGAACTGCCAGCAACACAAGCAGGGATTACATGGTCAAAGTGATCCCTACCTAACAGAGATGCCATTGTGTGTTCTTTCGAGGCTTCAGCATATTTGTATATTTAGTATACACTGTACAACAGGGGTCTCAAACTCAATTTACCTGGGGGCCGCTGGAGGCAAAGTCTGGGTGAAACTGGGCCGCATCAGGATTTCCACAAGAAAAGCGCTGATAAAACATTCCAATGTTCTCAAATATCTTTATTTTTAAC
>JAUYWH010000013.1:7287169-7297438 GCA_034779795.1 Ctenopoma multispine
TGCGGGCCGCACTAACATTAATCTTTCATATTAAGACGGGGGCCGCAAATTATTGTCCCGGGGGCCGCAGTTGGCCCGCGGGCCGCGAGTCTGAGACCCCTGCTGTACAACATGGCAGTATGTTTAAGTTGCCATTGCTGGTGTTTTGCTAACTGTGCCACAGTATTATTGTTTCTACCACTACTGGTCAACATATATAAGTTTTCATTAGCCAGCTTGAAGCAGATAATTTGGATCATTTTCATAAAGCTGTCGTCACTGATGAATGGTGCTGTGCCAAAATGAATGAATCAGTTTTTTCTACTAGCATTTTATTCAAGATTTGATATGAATTAAGTTTACTCTTAAACATACTGACGTAATAAAATTACAATACGTTGCGACTCAGTAGTAATAGTGCTCGATTAGTGTAGTGCAAATTCTGTTGTGAATGTGTTGTCACAATAAAACCTGATGTACTGACATGCTGTCTGTGTCCTTAAGTCTCCTTCCCAATATCACCTTCAGAATTGTGAACTCAAAAATAGACTTCTGCATAGTTTAATTAATGCTACGCTGTTCTGAGAGAAAAAAAGTCTTCTTTATAAGGGAGATGTTTTTCTAAAGGGCATGATAGATGTCAACAGCTGACATTTTCTTTAACATTCCTTACATATTCTTCTCCTCTCTTACACAGACATCATATTTCTTGCAGTTTCACTCTTGTTTCTCTTTCTCTCACCTTCTCTTTCTGTCTCAGGTGGTGTGAGGGATCAGAAGTTGCCCAGAGGGTCCACCCACACATTATCCCCCAGCAATGAGTAAGGTAGCAACAGAAGTCTTACTGTTTGTGCATAAATGTGAATGTGCTTATGCATGAGTTCACCTTTGTGAACATTTGGCTGGGACAGGATGAAAATAACAGCACTAGATGCTGTACTGTGTACGGCACTCAACCCAGAGCAGACAAGCTCTGCACACTGTGTTCTGCCTCCCTGATTTCCCAACTTTTATGCTGAAAAGTTAATAAAATAGCAATTGAGTTAGGCTTACATTTTTAAACACACAGTGAGAGTGAGAGGAGAAATGAGATGAAGGACAGAAGGAAGGTATTAGAGTGGATACTTGATGACTCAGGAAATAATAGGGTTGTCATCTCCTTCCTTTTGAATCACACATTTCATCTGAGCTGTGTGTTGGACCTGATCCCCTAGCCCTGACTGCGACAGAACTCATAAACCTCAGGCATCTCTGTACTTTCAATTTGTACGTAGCTTGGAATAAGACATTGTGCAGATGCAGTGTCAGCCACCAAGAGCTGAGAGCATGAACATCAAGAGCACAGTTATTAATAACTCATATGCACAAGCATGGCGATATTGAGCTGTGTTGATACAAACACTGCATGTTGCTTCCTTTATACAGATGAGAGGAGGGAGATAATGCTTGTTGCCTATTATACAGAACCTTATCATTGTGAATAATCCTGAGTAAGGCTTGTTGGTCTCAGGTTAGTCCTCTCAAATAGGGAATTACTTTGTGTAATGAGAGTGTGTAAATGCTGATGACTTCAATCTAATAAATACACATATTGTTGATAGATAGTCAGGTATGTGTCCTGGGAGCACTGGCTGATTAGTTTACACGCACAGAGATGTTTGTGAATATCAGTGTCATGCTGAAGTGAATATTTCAGTGTGTTCTCTATCTACAGTATAGATCACCTTTAACTTTTTGTGGGGGTGGATACCAAGCACCCACACTCTGCTCTGGAAAAATGTCTTGAGGCTTAAGTCTATGGAAACTGAATCCTCATATTCTAATTTTACAACCCAAGAACCAAACATAAAGCTTTTCAGAATGTTGTAATGCAGTAGGGTTTTTGTTCGAATATGAATCGGTGTGTAACTCTGTTTCCTAAAGATTATTGTTATCTAATTATTTTGCCAGTTACACATTAAGGTGAAGGTTTGTTGGAGTGTCTGTCATAGTATTTCAGCTATTTAGTCTTATATGCAAAGAGTTGAAGGATATCTGGTCTAATAACATGAAAAAAGGAAGTGCCAAAATATAACATTCATGCAACCAAACATACATGACTTAACAAGTATTCAAAATAAATGTCATGATACTATGGTACTATTGCTAAAGGTGAAGCTATTACGAGGCTAGGGGAGGCTAAGACTAATCAAAATAATCATGGAGATAATTTGCTAAAACTTTATATGAATTTCTGTGCTTGGTCTGTCTGTTATTTGTATGCAGTGGCACAGAACATAGATTAGAGCAGGCGAGCTAGAGACAGCTGAGGGATGAGCAGGAGACACGGAGCCTCTAATTACTGATCGTAACCACTAGTGCTGTGCCCCCACCGTTTCCTGACCTTGAAATACGCTTTGCCTTTCTGTATTTTTGTGCCAAGCGTGCGCACATGGTCCACATGTAGAAAGAGAGGACCAAATACTTTAGATTGGAGGTTTTTCCAAGTAAAGCAGTTCAAAACAAGTTGTTGGTGTTTAAATTAGACACAGGATTAGGTCCTAATGGCATGGCATTATGCTGCTAGCACTTTGTAATTTTACCAACGAGCAAACTAAATGCTAGCAGCCAATAAGCATAAAAAAAAATGAATAAATAAATAAAATCAGTTTGGTAAAGCTTGGTAAACCATTCTGTTAAATGTAAATTAATTTAATCTTTTCTGACACTATTTGTTGTCCATTGTTGTATGAAAAAAAAAAATCCCTTTCGCTTCACTAAATCTCTGCAGCATCTTAAGGGAGCAGGACAGATATATTGATAATATGCCGCACTAAACTGGCATTAATGTACTGTAATTTTAGAGGCTACATTAGTTTAGCAGATGTTAACAGAATTTGTAATGCATATCAGTATAAAGGCTCTTTTCATGTCAGATTTTGTCCTCCTACTGTCAAACATACACCCTAGTCATACTAATCTTGACATAGTAAAACACTTAGACTGTTCTGCCATCGTTCAATAATGTTTGTCCCTTTTACCACTTGTCAGTGCAGGTACTTCTCTGGAACAAGTGCACAACCTTTCCAACTGTGGGAACTGTTTTCTTTTTAATTTCCATGGAATGATGTTTTGTTTTTGTAGAGATTGTGGAGGTGTGGAGGGCAAGATGTTCTTTTGGTAAGATCATGGTTTTTGGTTAAATGTCAGTAATGTAACACATTCTGTCTTGTGCTCCAGGGCACTTGACATTTAATACTAAACAAACTGATATTTGACTAACTTTAAGAAGAGATGGAGAAAATTTTTTATTTATTTTATTTATTTTTAAAAAATCTGTGGATCTTGTTCAAAGGATTTCCCTAAAATGCTTTTATTGTTGCAAATTAATTTTACGTAGGAGACCTGGTAGAAGGAATTCTATATAGTGGATCTTCAATATACTTTGTAGCGCTGCAATGCAGTATAGACGCCCTACCTCCCTATTCTATTGCAATTAATTATTAGTGGATCTGAGTCCTTTGGGCGAACAACACTATCAATACTGCATCTACTTGCTACGATCAATGAACAAGTTATTTAGGGAATTGGCCTCCCCCTCTCCATACAACAAAGTCATTCCTGCTCACACACTCTTATATTTAGGTTTCTCTTCATCATTGTATATCAGAAGTATCTCTTCAACACATACATTGCCATAGCATTTTCTAGTCTTCTAGTCTATATAGCTTGTGACCTTACTAGTGTAAACAGATGCCCCTCTCTTCAGCTCCATTACAATGAGCAGTCCATTAGCAAATGCCAATAAGACCTCTGTAGCGTGACAGCATGTTCTCAAACAAATTAGAGCCCTAAAGACAACAGGAATATTATTATTTTCAATTCTTCATCATGTGTTCATTAATCTTAATTTGCACTTGATGAGTGTGGCAATCAAATGAAATTATATCCCTGTTTGGGCCTCTTGTGGATACTCCCTCATACGCGCTTCTATCTAACGCATTCCCGCAAGCTATTGGAATGCACAAAAATTTCCAAATGACTTTAGATTAATTTTGTCTGATTAGCGGCTAAATATATCACCAAGCTCATTCAAAGTCATTAACAGCGACAACAGAGGTAGCAGAAGCAAACATATCACAGAGCAAGTACTCTGTCACATGCGGGCAGAATCAAGACCTTTAAATGTTGAAAGATAAACATCATACAGCAGCCTTTGTTTGATTATACAAACATGCCAAATCTGTCATGCTCACTGTGCGATCTTGCCTGGTAATTAGAAGGTGTACTTTCGGGGCCTGGCTTTATTGCTTTAAATCACTGTAATTGCTCTTGATCTCCTCTTAAAACATCACTATTCATTCCCCCATAATTACCGGCACATCTGCGGAAGCACACATGCCTCCATCCTCTCTGACATCACAGTGTAGTCTGTCTGGCCAATGTGCTGCTGTGTGCGGCCTGACAGGCTGGAAAAAAAGGCAGGTGTTTAACTGATAAGACAGAAACATTTCATTATAATATTGCTTTACAAATGGTTCAAATTTCTCTCCTTCCTTGCCTCTTTATGTCTCTCCACATTATTGATCAGCAGTGCTATTAACGCTGTCAAAAAAGCCAACAAGGCACCCTGCAGTTTTCTGTCTGCAGGACAATTTCAAAGCACTTTTTATTATAGCAAATTTTATTATACAAATGTGGTAAAACACGGAGAGGGTAATGGCTTCACTGTTTCAGTGTGGTCTTTGATGAGATCTCCAAAGATTTTTTTGATTATTTTAGGTATTTGTGTTACTTTGAAAAGGGAAATAATCAGATGCTATACAGCATCAAGTCTTACCAGCTTGAGTACACTAAACAGAAGTTATTTTTACTACTTTACTGCTTGGTAAATTGCCATAACTCCTGGTGTTGTAGCTGATTTTCCTATGTGCATTTTAAAAAATGCTTGAAAAATGAACGGTCTTCCTTACATTGCCCATCAAGGCCTCATGACTTCTTTTCATAGTCAAATTTTATTTACACAGCCTAATATCACAGTATCACAAAATTGGTTCAAGGGGCCTAAATAGGGCTGAAGTTGGGTTTATTCGTAGGTCTGTTTGTTTTCACACAAACATTACTATTAGGCACTTTCAGTCTCTTGGAATAAGTAGACAACACATTGTGAACATAAAGTAAATTGGAAACAAATCACCAGATGTCACTGACATCTTCATGCCTGACATCTGAATCAGAGTGTAATGTTGTTATAGAGGATGTCGGCAACATGTAAACAGATGCAATGCAGGTGTTATGTTTACCATGTCCAATGCCACAGTTGCTAACATTAGTTAATTAGCATACTGATAAGAATGCCATTTGTTATGCAGGTATTAGGTCATAAAATTATGAAAATTTAAAATTTGTGACCTGACAAAAGTGCTAACTGTAAAGTTAAGTGATCATAATTTTTTTAATTCATCTTCAGGAGGTCTTGAAGCTGTTATGTCACATGTAATCCCAATTTCAGTTTGTTTGTTTTGTCCTGTCTGTTGCTCTGCCCCTGTCAGTTTCCCATCTAGCCTCCAGATGTTCCTGATTTGACACCTGCCTTTCCTAATTATCCAGCCCTGACTTCCATACTCACCACAGCTGTTCCCCATTGACAAATCACTTCCCTGCGTAGATACAGTATACCAGTCTGTTTCACCTAACCCTCTTTGTTTCTAACCCTTTTGTTGATAAAATTTTCCCGTGTTGACTGTTGTAGTCAGCCTGGCTCCCGAATTCACCTCCCGTTGTCCCTGCCTGGTCTTGTTTGCCTGTGCATGTATTGCATCCATTAGTTGACTGATCCGCTGTACCTGCCTGTCTGCATTAGGTTACTCTCTATCTGCCTCGTGTTTTCAGCATGATTTGTGACATGTTGAGATACCTCAGTTGGGACCAAAATGGTGGACTGACCGACAGATGCTGTTATCCTTAGAGCCATGGAGTGAGTCTGCATAAAATGAGTCACTAGTAAAACTATATATATAGTTTGTATGGCTTAGTTTTATGTATAATACAAACCAGATGACCAGTAGCAAATAGGCTGTTAGTTTAAATTACTGTGGTGTCCTTTGATGTTGGCCTGCTGCCATGCTATTGATTTAAATGGCAAGAAAGTACAGAGGATTATGCAGGGCGTCTGTTTTTTATCACAGTCTCACCTTGACACTTGGCTGGACATTTGCATCCATTCTGCCGAGTCATTGTTGACAAACTTGGGCAGAGTGGAGGGAGACAATCATGAGGAAACTTTGAGGTAGCGCCCATGTCGGCCTAGGGCAGAAGAAATCACGTGTGACCCAATTCTCAGCTGTCCTAGATATAAACACTTGGCTTCAAGTAGATTACTGTCCTCCACAGCTCATGATCAAAGACACAAATGACTACAGTGTGAGAGATGAAGAGACACTGAGAACGAATGTCAAATGAAGAAAGAGACGTTTTAAGAAGACAGAATATAGAGAAAGCAAAACATGTAAGAGTAGGAAACGGTAGTAGTAGTAGAGTAGTAAGATGCAGACACGTATGCACATACCATCTGCTGAAGGATAGTTAAAGTTCAGCTTTGTCCTTGTAGTCCTTCGATTTCCATGTTCCTGTCTTTGTCAGGAACTTAAAGTGGCTAAAATCAATATTTTTATTAACTGTCGAAAAACTATGTGAAAACCCTTTGACAGTGTGATAACTGTCACTTATAGTGATGGACCAACAGAGAAATATCACCTGAAACTACAGCTCCCCTTGGCTTTGAGGAGATTTATATAACATATTAGCTCATTGTGTAGTTGCTTGTTCAGCAACGATGGACAGAGTTAGGGGACACATAGTGGGGCATTTAGTAACTAAAGGCCAATTTGTGATTTCTGCGTAGGCATATCTGCACAAATGTCACAAATGTCTTCATCTCTCTCAGTCTGCCCAACTATGCAGTGCGAGACAGGTCTTGTTGTCAAGTCTTGACCAAAAGACTTTGTCTGTTGTTTTATTCATTGTAGGTATGTATTTTTTATTTTAACATCCCTGGCACTGTTATTCCTACTTTTTCATAGACACTGTTTGATCTTTTTTTTTTTTTTTTTTGTTGTTCAACCAAATATAAACTAGCTGTCACCATCATGTTTATAGTGCGCATGTGTAGAATGTGTAACCATTTGAATACAAGATTATAGTATCAACAGGGGCTTGTCCATTACTGTCAAAGGGTGGTTCTTTGTTTACTTTATAAATTAACCATCACAGTTCTACAACATACAGTATCTGACAGAAGAAGAGAAATCCTAGACAACAGTGCACTGGAGGGGCCTGTTAGCACATTTATATTCTCCCTCCGTCACTACCTATGTGGCTGTAGGGTTAACCAGGGCCGACGTGCAGTGAAGCTTTCATGTCCTTGTCTCTCCGTTTCCCAAACTCCATCACTCAAGCTCATGCAGAGGCAGTATTAATCATCATAACTTCCTTATATGCACACATGGCAGTAATGAAAATAAAATGCATTCTACTGGTCATTCACCAAAGCCAAAACTGATAATAACTTCATTGAAGTGATTATCAAATTGTATGCAATGAAAACTGAATTTTTTTTGTTTATTAATTTTAGATTAAACAGGAGGCATACAGTACAATTTATGTTCAACTGTCTTTGCTCTTTTACAATTAATTGTTAACTGTGAAGTATCATGATGCAGTTTTGGAAATCCTTTATGTTATAATTAATAATAAGTAATAATTAAAATTAACAAAAACAATTTTTAACATTTTTAAATCAATTCAGAATCTTTCATTTCTGCATCGCGATGCATGTAAGAAAGATTTTATTTCCCACCCCTAGTTAGAGGTCAGAGGTCTGCTAGAGGGCAGTGTCTTTGTGGCTTGGTAGCATCTTAGTTGACACACAAGACTTGGCTCCTTAACTGCAAGCCCAAAAATGATTCAGTATCCTCTACAGTAGAGAGTAACGTGGCTTTAGAAATCCATTCTTTTTCGATGGAGGGCTCAAAGTCTGACTTTCCCACGTCAATTTCCAAAAGTGATTTAACAATTCTTTTGAACAAAGGGCATCTCTATAATGCATCTGCCACGGAAGAATAGACTAAATGTGATTGTATGAGTTCCTGATGAAACTGGAAAGAATTTCTGCTTGGTGTCATCATACTCATTATGGGACACCCATTTATAGATCTGAGAAGGTGCTCTCACATCCTTAAAATAGCCAGCAGGTCAAACTGAGAAGAGCTTTACTTTAAACAGAGAGATGTGTGGCTGAAACATGAAGCACTTTACACAGTATCTTCTTTGTTATTTCCTTTATTAGTGCCTTGAATCATAAATTCCTTTAATTTACCATGGTAGTGTACACTCTATTATTTATGTTTATAAAGTAATAAGTATTTGGAATGTGCTTTCCACATGGTATTGTATTAAACATGGATGTATATTATTGTACTGCTGAAGTGTTGAAACGATATATCTAAAAAAAACAGAGTAAATTAATCAGCAACAATTTTGATAATCAAAGCAGTTTATCAAGCAAAAATGTCAAATTATAGGAACCACTTTCTAAAATGTAAAATAGCTGCTTTTGTTTGTTTTTGTTTATTGTGAATGGAATATCTGTGGACTGTTAGATGGACAAAAACAAGCAATTTAAAGACATCACCATGGACACCTTGAACTTCTGATTGGCATTTCTTATTACTGTGACACCATTCATAGACTTTTAATAGAAATTAATTAACAGAAAAAAAATAATCCACAGTTCAACCAGTAAGAAATAGGCGGTTGCAATGTGTTTTTTTTCACTTTAATCACGCTTTTTGATAGCAGGCGAGAAACATCTATAGGTGTAATGTTTACAACACCAACAGCTTGGACAAATTAGTGCGGCCTTGTTCCTGTCTGCTCCTCTTCCTTTGCTCTTTGCCATGTTGGCATTCATCTTTCATGAGCTCTTAATTTTCTACTGGACTGGAAACAGTGCATAGGGTATTTAGATTGTTTACTTGTTTAAAGGTAGTAAGACATGCATATGTAGTGTATATAGTTAGTCTAAGTGACAGAAGGAATTGTTCATAGTGCTATATTCACATCTTGTAGGAGATTTCCAGAGAGTGCTTTATTTAATCTTGGTAATCGACCACTGAGCTTCCAGGTGTCCATCTTAGTCACGATCTTGTAAAGCTATGAATGCTAAGTTATGCAATTTAAAGGTAAGAAAATTTGGGAGTGTACTCTAGATCACTGACTTGAGTTATAATGGTATAGGTTATTGTGCAGTGAGCAGTGGTGGTGTACACTTTGTTTAACATATCTGAATTGTAAGTTTAGTGATTTACTTACAGAATTTAAACTGTAAGCTAAATTCTCATTAAACTGTAAATATTACAGCCTAAGTAGCCACAATGCAGGCTCCAGTACATAAGTGTATTCCTCTGTATTGAAACTATGTTAAATGAGATTGTCCACATAAAATAAAATGTAAAACCAAATGTCCAAGAAAGAAATTAAAAATTTGAATTGCGGAATACAAATTTTATAATATAGAAGAATTTTAAATTGATGATGTTCATCTATTAATGTTAATTTATTGTATCACCTTATTATCTTTCCTCTGCATCCTTACTTAAGTTTCTGGCTCAAGCAGAAAAAGTGTAGGATAAGGTGCCCCGTTCAGATGCCGACAATGGTAACTGTAAGCAGGTTCGCTGACAGTCCACACGGGGCCCAGGACAACACGATCCCCCCCCCCCCCCCCCTCGCCCCCATTGTCTTAAGAGGATCTGTCACTTGCTTTGTCTTTGCAGGATTTACTGTACATGAAGAAAGTAACACTGTAGGTGTAGTGTGAGCAGTCTGTCAACAGCAGCCTTCGTGAGGTATTCAGGGACAGTTCAGAGTGTAGGTCATCCGTGTTGTGAGGTTTACAGAGCCTAGTAGTGTAGTGGCAATTTAGTAAGACATTGCATCAAAAAAACCCCCCACAAAATTCAAGGTCTTAGTTGAACCATGGATTTGGAGAAACTTTACACTCCTAATAATAGCTATTGCTCTCAGATAAATACAGTAAAACATAACAATACATTTCCCTCTGACTTATAGTAGGAAATATATGAAGTAGCTTAAAGAAGATATACTGTAATGTAATAAACCTACAAAATTATTTCCATCACTGGCCTGATGTGTAAATGATTAAACATTTTATACTATACAGCGGGGGAAATAAGTATTTGACACATCAGCATTTTTATCAGTAAGGGGATTTCTAAGTGGGCTATTGAT
>JAUYWH010000013.1:7301829-7314077 GCA_034779795.1 Ctenopoma multispine
TGTGTGTGTGTGTGTGTGTGTGTGTGTGTGTGTGTGTGTGTGTGTGTGTGTGTGTGTGTGTGTGTGTGTGTGTCTCGAGGTCTGTGAATGTGTATGTTTGCGTGGGTTTTTTTTCTGTCACGTGTGCCTCAATCAGTTACACAACAGATTTCCTGATTAAAGCCAATTATGGCTTTAATATCGTCTTTCATAATGAGGGCCATCTCCCTGCAGGAAATAAAAACAATTTAATAGGACAACAAAGTTATTAAAAAGCATTTTAATATAATTATTAAGCAAAATCTACATTTTTTTTAGCTATGCTAGCAGGATGGCTCTAGGGATGGCATGGTTGGTTGGTTGGTTGACAACAATTTGATGGATTACCATGAAATCTTGTGCACATGTTCATTCATTTAGAAGATGAAACCTAATGACTTTAGTGATGCTTGAGTTTTTTAAATTTCCAGCACTACTGTGAAGTTGATATTTGTGGTGAAGTGAAATGTCTCAACAACCATTTGAGTTGCTGTCACAGCCATCGTCCCTGTCAGTGCTCCTCTTCCTGTCTTGTGTTTTTTCTTTTGCATGATGTCTGTCTGTAGTGATGGGCAGAAAAATCTAACAAATCTTTCACCTGTGCAGGATTGGGCCTTAATAATTTAGGCTGGATCCTCATTCTGTCTCTCTGACATATCATCATCCACCCTAATGGTTTGGTTTTTGTTTTGCATTTTAACATCACACAAAATACGTTCAACACTACAACCATACTTGTCTTTCATAGATTACTGATTATTCTATTCTGTAGATTTTTTTTTATTTAATCCTAATTTGAACAATATTTTATTTGAAACCAACTTAATTAACCAACCCTGCATATGTCTTAACTCACTGAACCTGGTATGACGGTACACATATTTGTGTCCCTGTCCGGACAAATCTTAATAACTTCAATCTATAATTTCAGTTTCACTTTAGTCATGTGCTTAGTTGGTATTTTTCTTTTTTTGTGTTTATAAGTGCTTCAAAATACCTGCAAACCTAATAACATCGTCTGTCAGCTCCCCTTCAGCTCTAATTTGTTAAACAACAACTTAGCATGCTAAACATGCAAAACTAACATGATGAACAGGCTAAACGCTGTACAGCATGTCTGTGGAATCCTACTCTTTTTTTATTATAAAGAAGAGAGTTAAACGTTCATGAGTCCACACAGCTCAAATGACAGGTTTCAACCCAGAACTTCTTGTGGTGAGACACATTATCAGAGTGACACCCAGATTTTGTTTGCTTGCAAAACAAGTAATCTGCAAGAAGATTTTTCATTTTGAAACACAACGGCTGACCTACACTCTGTGCTGCTCCTGGACACAAAGCACCAGGGCAGCACCTGATAGATCGCTAAGGCTACACTGGACACCATGTAAATTTTTCAGACAGGCAAATTTAAACTGATAAGTCTTGGTAGAATATGATAAAATGGAAAAATAATGTTAATTAAATAATTATGTTATTATTATTATGAAATTTGTGTCAGATTGCACTGTAATTTATCCCCTATTGCTCTCTGCACAACTGATTTTTGTATATAAAAATAATTGTCTTCCCTAGCCCCTCTGAAAAGGACAGACACACACATGCTGCAGTGTCTGCTGCAGGGTCACAGTACACTGGGTCAGCCAGAAACCACTGTGTCTGGAGCGCTGATCTGTAGCTGTTAAGGGCCTTGCACAAAGGCATGCTGTTGGCAGTGATGTTAAGCTCTATGGGTGAAATGCCAGCCAGTCTCTAAGCGCTGGCCTGTATCCAACTAACTCTCTCCCCTGAGGTCGAGGTTGATTGGACCACTGACCTCCACATTGATCTTTCTCTTTAGATACATGGATAATGGGGTATTATCTATTTTCAAATAATGTGAATATAGTTACTGTGTGGATAAAAACTCTCAAAAGTTACTCAGCTCTGAAGCCTTTTGGCTGAGTTTATGTGTTTGATGAAGTGTTTAATGTTCAGTACCAGGTGAGTGCTCTTATTTTGTAGCTCTTATAGGCAGTCACGGGTGCATGGATAATCCAGTAACTCCAACCTCTGTCTGTCATTCACTCCAGGGAGTTGCAGCGTTCATTGTGAATGTACTGTTTATTCAGCTCAGGGGTCAGGGGGTGATGACCCACTACTCTGGACTGTCATCACATGACCCCACAGTGACATCACACAGGCAGATGCTCTGTAGACTCAGCATATCTGCGCTCATATTCTGTCACTCATATCAACTAGGAGAGACTCTCCAGTCAGAGGTGATGCTTAAGTGTTTTCTCTTTGTTGCACTCTGTCACAGTGTCCTGAACGGTTGTAAATATTATTTTGACATAGGAAAAGAACGTCCTTCTGGTTTGGTGGTAGAGTTGAGACAAGGACTCCGCATTCTCTTCTAATTTTCCAGAGACAGACAGATTTATCTCTGATTATAGCATGTGAAAGGCACAGCAGTGAAAAATACTCACCTCTGGGGATGCATTCATGAGCATTTGAGAGATTTTGGGACGACGAACTTCTGATCTTTTTTGCTGTGACTGAAAAGATGATGGCAACAACCTTTTGTGCACTTTTTACAAGAAGTACACTGAATGTTAGATTCATGAGTGAAAAACGAAGGAAGTAATTATTCAGAGCCTCCAGAAAGTTCAAGCTGAAATTAAAGGAAAAATCAGCCTGCATCTGTTCATTTGTCCTCTTTTTAATTATTTTTTGATCATTTGTTTGATGTTGATCTGTGGATGATCCTGAATTGAACTTCTTCCTTCTCCCCAGTGATGTGTCAGAAGGATTGGAATCTGTGGATTATTTGCATGTAATTGTTGAAGTGAGTTAGAGATCGGAGGGAAGATTGAGGAGCAGTCTGCACACAGGCCAGCGTTATCCACAAATTTCATAGACTGAGATTAGGTTAAGGACAGGCTGTGCTTCATTAGCAAAGAATGAAGCTGCTGAGACTTTCTCAGCTGGCCTGAAAGCACAGTTTAATAGACTGGAATCAAATCATGGGTTGGAAAATGGAGTGAAAACTCTGTGGGGGGGAAAGCAGTCAGGAAGCAACTTCTAGAGCCTGAATTGAGGTTTAGTCACATGATTTATTTTTACTCTGCTCATCTTTGTCTATAAAAGGAATGCATATTCAACTTTTGAGACACAAAGCTGTACACGCTGTATGGACTCATTCCATCAAAACATCACATATGTATTAGGTACTTATGTAGTAACTACAGCACATATCTCATTTTCTCCTTTAATAAAATATTTTAACATTAATTACATTGTGCAACATATTTGTTGCTGTATCTGATTACTGTTTTAGCCTTGGGAGTCACTGCTGCAGCTTTTTTTGCTACATAACTGTCATGGCTTTGCATCAACATCTGTGAGTGCAGCGATAGTTTAGGCTAATGTTTTAATTGGTTCCTGAGAACAGAGGGCAAACCAAATTGCTTTAGTGTCCCAGAGGCTTTCTCTCTTAATGAGATATTCTCCCCTCTCTGGATCAGAGGGGTCCTGACCCTTGTGTCGTCACAAGGATATTATTGTAACACATTCCCCTCTCTCTGATGAAGCACCCTGAGAGGTTAATGAAAGCAGAAGTCAAGGAGATGTCTGTACATACAAAGGGAAAGACGTGCTAAGCTCAGGCGCAAACTACCGTAAAAGAGAACGAAAGGGGAAGAGAAACAAAGGAGGGAAGGGGTTGTTTAGTATTTACATGAAAACGAATCCCAGCAGATTCTCGTTCACCTTTAATTGCTCCAGCTCACCTACACCCACACACTGCCTGTTATAGAGGCCTCCCTCAATTCTGCAGTCCAGCCCTTGATGCCCTTGTGTGCTTTTGTTGGTAATAGTTGAGTTATTTCGGATCCACTTTAAGTTACCGACACAAAATTAGATTTTAAATTAGATTTTTAAAGCCACTGTGTGGTCTTTTGCAGCCCAAACCATTGCAAGGTCCATCCTGATCTTTCATTGGTTGATAAAAGTGAAAAAGAAAGGGCAAGATAGAGGAGAGAGGCTGATGTCCTTCACCTGTGGTCACCCATGACAAAGGCTCTTTAAACAGCAAGGATAAATGAGAAAAGATTACAATCTGTGTGGGCTGTCAGTGTGGAGTGGCTACATTTCCTGTCTTTCCAAAGAAAGGGAAAGAGAAAAGGGGAAAGTTAGATGGCTACTCCAGCCCGCTGGCCAATTCTTATTGTTCAAAGGGCCTTTTGTTTATACCAATGATAAAACAGAAAGATCATAGATATGGGGAGCAGTCCTACTCTGCAGATAACAGCATATATGACACCTACCTCCATCCTGCCTGTGAAGCAGAGATGTAGCCGATAGCAGCACTGAGATCTTATTCTGTCTGCCTCAGGCCCCACAGCACCACCTCCTCTTTGCTTACTCCTCCTCTATAAGCAGATAGATGATCTGGTACACCCTGTTCAACTCTCCCCAAGGATATGTTGTGTTAAGAATCAGGTGACAGTTTTAACCTACAATCCATTCAGCCTGATGATAACCTCGTGTCACAGAGGAAATAAAGAACATTGTTGCTATTAACAGCAACAGATTAACAACATGTGAGCCCCCTCCCCCAGTAAAGAAATATGTTCAGCTTTTTCTTCCTTTAGATATTCAAGCTTCGTGCAGAGTTTGACACAAAAGGCTGATTTTATATTCATCTCCTGAGAAACCCTTGACTGTGCCCACCTTAAATCTGACTTTAGTGTGATTTTTGCCATCACAAACAGTTTGGAAGCCAGTTGTTGTCAATGAAGGAAAAGTACTAGATGCTTTTACTCTTCTAAAAAAATCTGATCAACATGAATGCGCTGGCATTGATATTGAAAGAATATGTTCTGGATTATGTTGTTATTCTGCTTATGTTGCTGCCTCTCTGAAACCATTATAACAGATGCTAATAATTGGCTCAATTAAAACAATATACTGGCAATAACTACTTGTGGATTAATCCGTTCTGCTTCAACAGCACAACTGATATACCTGTTGTGCTGCTGTTTCTCCTGCTGTAGCTCCTCTGTGGGAAGCGCTCACTAACGGCACCTGAGCAGGGGCAGGTAGCTACTTTGATTGACAGCCTGATTTGCTGCGTTCTCCGTCGCTGTTCCTCTCCACCAAGCTGAGAAAATTAGATCTACAGTTGCCGTGCTAATGTCAATCAAATTCCTCTGTTGCTTCCATTACATCATTGTGTGTGTGTGTGTGTGTGTGTGTGTGTGTGTGTGTGTGTGTCTCTATTGTTTTCACTTGCCAGCACATGTTAGTAAATTAAGTGTGTGTGGATTTTTGTCTTGTGCCCAGAAAAAAAAAAAAATGCAGTGACCTGCAATGGCAAAATCATACAAAGACATAATTTCTCATAATGCAGTTTGGAGTGGAGTTTGGCTAGCTCACTGTGTTGCTAATCTAATAGAGCTTATTCATGCTGATGCCAGGCAAAGCTGACTCCGATTGGGAGGTGAAACTTAAGGGAGAGAAGAAGCAGTGTTGCTGCCGACTCTGAGAATCCCTCTTGTGGTATTAAAGGGGCAACAGATCATGCGAGCAGAGAGGGGGAGCAGATTTTCACGGCAGGAACAGTCTGCCTCAGCTGGCCCACTCGCCATCTCATAACCTGATATGGCTTTTCGCTTCATTGGTTCTGTATCGCAGCAGATCATCCCCAGGGCTGAGCATGTGTGCATGTGTGTGAAGGAGTATTTTAATTCTGATTGCTGTTTGCGTATTACAGTAGACTGTCAGTATGTGGGTGCTTGATCTACTCAGTGATGCTCTGCCAGGGAGATTCGTCTCATAGCTTATCCAGAGACAGATACAGTCATTACAGTGCGCAGCGCAGAACCACAGAGAAACACTGCTGCAACACAGAGCTCTGACCCAGATCCTAGACGTTGAAGGTTTTTATCCTCTCTTCCTCTCTCTCTTTAGAACAAAGGCTCATCCAGCCCTCAGATATGTGCCCCTTTCCACTCGTTTGTGCATTTCCACCATTTTCTACTATTTCTGTGTTTTGAGTTTTGGAGATAAAAAACCCTCTGGTTGCAAAGGATGCTCTCTGGAGTCTAATTGATGAAAGGGCGCCATCCGGTTTTAGCATGCTTCCCCAATTAGTAAAAAAGTACAAGGGAAAACTAAAAAAAATAGTTTGCCTGTCGAGTATTCACATGAGTGTGTCTTTAGAAGTCTTGAGTCACATGAGCTTCCTCATCATGTTTTGATCAAACTGCAAAGTGTTGCCATTTTAAGAAGTATTTCTTATAATGCCAAGTCATATCGACCTTGTCCAAGGGCCTGTTCTTCACTCTGCGCCATTCTCCCAAGATTCTTCTAATTTCATGGAAAAGTAAATTAACATAAAATCAATTAATGCATTAATTAGTCTACTTTAATTACATTAACTGGAGTATAGTTTTTTCTTTCAATTATTTATTCCATAATTAATAGGCTATAATTAGTATAGCTGATATCAATATTAAATACCACGATAATTCCACTGAGTGAAGTGGACATCTGAAGCTCACTATCAAGCTGCTGTGACTAATAATAATAATAATAATAATAATAATAATAATAATAATAATAGATACTTTATTAATTCCGTTGGGGAATATTTGGGGACAGTCAGCCCCCTTAAGGCACCAAGGGTTTGGGGTTCAGTGTCTTGTCCAGGGAAACTTTGACATATGGCCAGGAGTAAGATGTCTGCTGACTCCCTGAGCAACTAATAGTACAACAGAAGAATCCACTTTGAAATGTGCTGCTAATAAGGGCCATGACCTCTCGTTTTGCATACAGTCTGCAGTGTATTGATTGAACAGGTTAATTACATGATGATTTTCCTTACAGTGTAACGACACACTTTGTCAATTTTTAGCGACCCATGCTAATTGTTGTTGTGCAGGCACAAATAACTACATCAATAGATTATTAACAACACAGTGTGGTATTGGATTTTGGTTTGAAGTGTAGAATTAACTACACAAACAGAAATATAGTTACAGTAATTTGACTTTTTAAAGCAAATTACTATCAGCTTTTTTCAATCTTTACAACAGCAAATTTGATTAATTCACTTTCTCAGAGAAAACTTTAAAGAAAACAGTTATTGTTTTGTTGTCCTTGCATAATAGACATAGTTAACTTTTTGCAGAAATTAAAATTATTGTTAATATATATATTATTAATTCTTATATTATTAATATATTATTAATTCTTTAGTATTAGAATATGAGGTCTCCAGCTTCCAACATTCAACAGGAAGAAGTAATGTAGAGTTGCTTGTTTTTAAAATGCTGTTAGATTCTTAGGGTTAGCATCTTCACTGTCTTCTTTCTCTTACTCTCACCCACTCACTGACTCTGATCTGGCTGCTGGGACTGCAGCTCAAGGTGATACCACAGCTAATTAGCAGAATTATCAGTGACCCCGTTAACAAGCCCGTCATTTAAACCTGTACTTCTCCTCTGAGAGTCCAACACTTCTGCCTGGAGGGCAAAGAGGGGGAGAGAGCGATTAACAGAGACACCTAAAGACAGAATGAGAGAAGGAAGAGAGACAGACTGACGGCCATCAGGACACAGACAGAGAAACATGTGAAGTCAGTGGATGCGTGAAAGTGTGATGGATGGAACTGAGAGGGTGAGTAGAGAAGAGTGTGGCACGATGAAACAACAACAACAACAGCCATGAATTGACATTTGAGAAGTTGCATACAGTACAAAGAGGACAGAGAGGTGGCAGGGCACTGCAGAGGAAATGGAGCAGTTTGGAGTTGATGGCTTAATCTGGGCTAGCAATTTCAAGGGAAAAAGAGCAGAGGAGTAATGGGAAAAAAGCGATGAATAGGCCAAAGTAATGATTTGAGTGTAAATGAGGATGGACACCCGTGCTCCTCCTGTGCTGTCCTCACCCCTGAGTCTCCGACAGCCCACAGCATACAGATGGCACTGCTAATTACATACTGCAAAGGCAGAGGGGCAGCTCCTGCCTTTTCACACGACACAATCAAAATCTGGATGATGCGGTGTGTGTGTGTGTGTGCCCGTGTCTGTGTGTGTGCCCTTTCCTAACTGTCTTGCTGACAAGTGTCTGTTTAGTTGCTAAAATTGTCTCCTTCAAATCTCCACTATAAAGGAAGTATCTTTTTAGATGGATGCCTCAGTTGGACATCTCATTAGTATCCAAGCTGACAGGGAGACAAACATGCACACAAATGCAAATAGACATTTGGTGCCTACATGTGTAACAGTCTACGTGTGTGTGTGTGTCACAGATTTACTATGTCAGGCAGGGTAAAAGGAAGTATGGTGCAGTAAACCCTAAAGATGGCTTTAAGGAAACAGTAAGTACATTCAAAAAGTAAAGTTTAAAGTTCTTAAAGTTGTAACCCTCTAGTTTTAAGCCTGTTTGATTTGTTGATTTGTTTTGTGGGAACAACAAATACAACTTCAGTTCCTGTGACTCCTTCAAAATAAAAGTGATCCATGTTCTGTCAGTTTAATACTTTTATTATGAAGCCACAGCAGAGAAAGAACATGTTGTTCGCATGTAGCAGGAACTACAGCTCTGATGCTGTTGTATAGGAGTGAACAGTAAACAGTAAATAGCGAGACTGATTCCAGTGAAACAAAATGCAGTGCATGCTTGTAATCCTGGATTGCAAACATGCATTGTTTCCATTGTTTCTTTAACATGTAGGGGGGAAGCTTAATCCGTTCAGGGATTATTTTATGTTCTGCCACTAACAATGAAAACCACTAAATAGAATCTAATTACAATAAATGTAAATACATGAATGGCTGTTGTGGAGGGGGGGGTGTCTTTTTAGGATTAGTTAACAAAACAGGGTTAAGTGTTATTGGGGACAGGGATCAGATTAAATCTGAGTCTTGTTCAGTGTCCACTTATTGAATCTGAATCATTTAAGTTCCCCTATTGAATCTGTTTAAATTGTTAGTTTAAAAAAGGTGTAAATAATAATAAATTTGAATATTGGACAAAGATGATCCAAGTCAATACAAAATGCAGTTTTTAAAAGATTATTTTATTTATTAGGGAAACAAACAGTTCAAACCTGCCTGGCTCTGTGGGAAAAAGTAATTGCCCCCTAAAAATAATAACTTGTTGTGCCATCCTTGGCGGCATTAACTGCAGTCAAACATTTGCAATGACTGCCAATGAGTTGTTCACATGGCTCTAAAGGAATTTGGCCCAGTCTTCTTTGCAGAATTGTTTTAACAGCCTGTCATGCCACTGTATCTCAGACTTTGACCATGGCACTCCTAACCCTAACCCTTTTTTAGCCATTCAGAGGTGTATTTTCTGGTAGTGCACAGAAAAGTTTGGGGGATAATTAAGATGTTTTTTGGCAAATCTGAGATGAGCCTTGATGTTTTGGTCAGCAGCGGGTTTTGCTTTGGAACTCTTCCATGGATGCCATATTTGTCTGGTCTCTTTCTTATTGTTGAATCCTGAACACTGAACTTAACTGAGGCAACTGAGGCCTGCAGTTCTTTGTTCTTTGTTCTGTGTTTTTTTATGACCTTCTAGATGAGTCGTAGTTGTGCTCTTGGAGTAATTTTGGTAGGTCAACCACTCCTGGGAAGGCTGGAGTCCCAAAGCCATTTCTAACCCTTGAGTGATGTTTATGTTTATGTTATTAATCTGATCTTTAAGTGCTTTAGATTGTGGCAAGATGAGTTACTTCTTGAGATCTTTTAGTGCGTTTCACTTTCACACACAGCTTCTATTTAAGTGATTTCTTGATTCAACAGGTCTGGAAGTAATAAATCATGAGTTTGGCAAGTCAAAATGAACTCACCTCTTTTCCTTTATAAATGAAATTATCATTTAAAACTGCATTTTATATTTACTTGGATTATTCTTATCTTTTTGTAATAAAGTTTCTAAATGCTCTGCATGATTTACGTGTGACAAATATGCAATGAACTGAAAATCAGGAAGGGGGGCAAATACCTTCTCACAGCACTGTATAATCTAAAACCATTTTTTGATACCCAACCTTACTGTTTTTCTGCACATTGTCCTTTAACCACATACACGTGTACCCACACAGCACACATGAGCAAACATGCAGTACATGCATACGTTGTGTTGTTCTTCATCATCTTTTCATAAAGAGCTGTAAAGTTCTTGACAGTGTGAGACCCTCGATGCTAAAATGACGACTGTGTATCAAATACAAATTATTCATGTACCACTAACCCATTTGGTTGTGTAACACCAGTGATTATGTATGCATAATTGTGCTTGTAAGAGCTGAGAGAAGTCAAGAATATTTATTGTGCGGGTACTTGTACTGGGTGAAAGGACACCTTCAATTCATTCTACTTTTGACTGCTTAGTCTCACTTACTCAGTCAAGCATTATGTCAGTTCTTGTTTGCCTTCACTTAGATAAGTGGCTATTTTTAATAGGAGACTAATCAGGAGAAAATATATTAAAGGAATGTAAACTTACTGTAAGGCAAATTACATAATTCATGAGTTTATCTTTAGGATTTTTTATTATGAATCAACTGAGATCGACGTGCAGTACCTGTCCCCTTCTGTGTCATTTTTAGTCAACACAGAAGCTGCAGTTGTGGTAGCTACAATCAAGCATAACTAGTGGCATGGGTCTGGTAGTCACAGCTAAACTGTGGCTGTGGCAGTTTCTGCATTGGCTTAAAAACAGGGAGTTTGTTGGGGCTTCGACAGTCACCGTCAGTATGTGGCCTCCTGAACGAGCTGCTGTGCGAGAACCTGTGCAGATTACAAATTAAGCAGTTGTGAGATATAAAACTTGATATATGAAATTCTTTCTCTATGGCTATTCTTCTGTTCTAACACAAAACATTCTTAGTCCTGCTTATAAAACTTGGATGACATTTTTTTTCTCCAGTCAAAGAAATTATGTACAACACCAGTTACATTTGTTTTTTCGATTAAGGGGTCTGGAGTAACACTGAAACAAAAAGCTGCAGCAAAGTAGCCAAATGGCTAGTCATCTAAAATACTCAGTTGATGATGCAAATGTAGAAGTAATGGACAAATCCAGCTGTTATTGTGTATCTATCATCAACTCTTCTTACAACTTTAAGAACCATGGGTGATTTTTCTTTTATGCTTATCCTCAGGCTAATCACCAGAGACGTAGAGGTACATTTACTGTTGGAAGAGGACAGCAGGGAAAGATGTGACAAATTGCTGGGGTTAAAGTGGAAGTTGTTGCTGAAGAGGAGGAGGCTTGGTACAGTAGAGGAGCTCATAACGGTAATGGGACTAGAAGGGCACATGTTCTCTGGTACAGTTTGGAAATTGGGAACTGGAGACCAGAATGTACAGTAGTTATAATATAGACTGCAGCATATGTATGTGTTGTAGGTAGAGCTGGGAGAAGGAATGCTTAGGACCTTGGTAAGAAGGCCATCACAGGGGACTTCATCAGTCAACACAACCACAGCCTGCACAGCACTGGGAAGTTGTCCACCTTGGGAAATTAGCCTGCATTTCTTGAAGCTCTGGTGGAGTTTTCCTCTTTTTACTTTCCCCCTACATTTACTGTTTCTGTCGTTCACTTTGGATGTGTTTAGAAACATCGGAGCTGTAAGGAGTTAACTGAACGAATTGTTGTTGCAGACTTTTTGTGAATGAGGTAAGTTATATGGGGATCAGAGCATAAGACCTTTAGTTTACCCTTTTAGCCTGTGAAAGCAGTTATCCTACACTATAACCCCAGTAATTACTGGTATGTCGTAATAATCTTGCAGTACAAATACAATAGATTTCAATGTATACAGTTTTTAAAATTATTTGTTTTACTTAAAACCTACATGTACATGTAAAACACGGCTACAATTAATATTTATATAATACAATTAAGTGATGTATGTGAAATCAGTGTGACAGTGCAATAGGGGGTGCTCATAATGATAAATCTGCAGAGAATTACCCCGTGAATCTGTATATCCCCGTGGCTTTAAGGAGCTTTATATATATTCTGGTTTAATCTCACCACTCTAATAACAGCTATCTCCTATTAAAAGATTGTTCAAAAAACAAAGACAGTTTTTACTACTGTAACGTCTAGTTTATTACTGGTAGCCTATAACATAATAACAGAACATATTCCACTGTGTGTGTGTGTGTGTGTGTGTGTGTGTGTGTGTGTGTGTGTGTGTGTGTGTGTGTGTGTGTGTGTGTGTG
>JAUYWH010000013.1:7314300-7409132 GCA_034779795.1 Ctenopoma multispine
TGTGTGTGTGTGTGTGTGTGTGTGTGTGTGTGTGTGTGTGTGTGTGTGTGTGTGTGTGTGTGTGTGTGAGTGAGTGAATTTGTTTTATTTTTCCCCTGTCATCTGACTCCACAATATGCACATCACATCACACTGTGAGGCAAAACCTTCACGACGTTCTGGCAAGTGCCAAGCTATATCAAAGTGATAATAATAGGGATTTGTCTGTACAAAAGCTGAAGTAGTGAATCTGAACAAAGAGAATGCCCATCCTTGCCATCTGCAGGCTACAGATAGAGATGTTAGACTCTTCCAATTGACCTTAAGTGTTTTGGATCAAATGACATAGTGTGGTAGGAGTTAATCCTTCTTTTGCTCTCTCTCTTTCTCGATTACGCTTAGATACACCGTAAACCCCATAGAACATCTGTGAAGAGGCCTGAAGATGACAGTTCACAGATGCTTCCCATCCGATCTGACAAAGCTTGAGACGATCTGCCAGGAAGAACAAGATAAACCACCCAAATCCAGGTGTGCAAAGCTTGTAGAGACTTGTTTTGTTTTTGTTCCATTTGTTTTTGTTCCATTTGTTTTATTTATTTGTCACATAAAAAAAGACAATATAGAAGCAAATGCACAAATGAAACAAATGTGAGCAGAGAAGTTAAAATTCAATAGACTTTTTTTATAGACCTCCCCAAACATAAATACAAAACTCAAACAACAAAATACATTCAATCAAAAAACAAGAAAAAATAAAAAATGACACACACATACACCCATACATTCATTCCACATGTATTTTTCCATTACTGTGTTTCATGTCGTTATGTGACATGCTTTACATACAGTACATCATCACTTGTTGCATTTTGCTTTTATTAATAGAGCAACTTTTCTACTTTAGACAAGTTTAAAAACATATTTGCAACATTTTTTTTATTCCCTTTCCACTTGCAAATTAAACATGCTCATAAAAACATGTGGGTGGAAACTCAAAAATTAACTCAAAATAAAATAAAATTACACTCTTATAAGTGATAGTTAATTACTGAAAGCACATGCAAGATTAACCAGGTGAAATGCTTTCATGCTTTAGGTACAGAGTTTAGCACCCACACTGTTGGCCCCAAACTCTTATTGTGATTTAAGGGTAGTGGGGTGAGCCACTGAGTGAGTCATATGGTGCTTATGGTGTGTGTCCTTCAGGCAATTTTGAGTGTGTGTGTATGTGTACAGGCATCACCATCTGTGGCCTGGTCACCCGCCCAGAGTTTAACTGCCAATGGCTGCCTTAGAACAATCACTAGGGGACATTTGAGGCTTCATTGTTGATCCAGAAACAGATATTTTAGTGGATTTTTGCATTATTGCTTTTAAAATGTATCTGTACGATAAGGCTCTGCTAATTACATCTGTGACATGTGACCTGGACGTTCAGGGTTGAGGCTGTTTGAAGCTTGCATTTACTTCCTGTTGTTCTATTTCCTTCTCTTCCCTTCGCTATGTTGTATGTTGCCAAATCGCAAAGCAGGGTGGAAGTGTAAGAGTTTCACCCAACTGTTCCTATCAGATCAAAGAGGTAAATATGAGCTTTTAAAGGGGCTTAGTCCCTTCAGTCCCATTTCAGCGATATGCCTTTCCTGACTGCTTTGAGGCTGAGGATGTATTTTGCTGAGAAACGGGCCCTGATATCGCTCCAGTGTGTTGGCTCATAAATAGTGGAGCTCAATAAACTTTCACTTTATTGTTAAGGGGAGAATATTTACAGTATTTCATTATAAATGTTAGTGAGAGCACAGATATCACAGTGTTACGATGAGGTTTTACTGTTGAAAATAAGAGAGGTCCCTGCCTTGTGTTGAGTTTGCTACAGTATGGTAATAGCCATCTGTTGGTAGTGCAGCAGTGCAGTAAACTATCTCTGATAGTCAGACAAGATCACACACACAAACACACACATACAGTGTTCCAGAAATATATATGTGTGATTATATGTGTGTGTGTTTTCATGGTTTGTCTAAAATACTCTGGGGTGAGTCAGACAGGGGGCAGGGGAAGATTGAGCTTCAGCATGAAGAGGGTTATGAATTTGCATTGTTGAGACCATAAAATGTTTAGAGGACAAACTTTCTATCTCTAGCCTGCACAAGACAGCCTGTCACCTAGAAATTATATTTTTATACCCTATTGCTAATTTGAAATAAGCATGTTTAAACCACCTTGATGATGTTTTTAGCCGTGCCAACATTGTGGTTCTATGGATGACAGTTTGGGGCTGGTGCCTCATATTACTAAGTAACTGTAGCGTGGATTGCCATGAAATTTGGTGCCCCACTTTTTTTTTTTTTCCTTCACTAGGTTAAGATAAAAGATTTTTATAATCCCTTAAAGATTACTTTATGACCTATATGACTTTTTCACTATTTAACATAGGATTCTGAATTGCTGAAAACCTGATGTTCTTCTCCTCCTCTGTCCCTCATCGTCTCTCTCTGCTAAAGCTATCTAGTGGGGGAAAAAAAGAGAATTTTAATTTCAGAAAAATACAAGTATTAAAAATCAGGTTATGTAGCTTTGTCTCCTTCTCCAGACCAAACATTTAGTTTTCCATTTATAACAAAAGTTTCAGATTTTCACTAACTGGTGGGTCACTTATTCAGTTTTAGTGACTGTTCATTCTACAACTTCAGCACTGCACACCTGCAGGGAGAGTTGTTTTTTGTGACTAAAAGTAGGTCTTGCTGCGCTTAAGTGTGCTCGAATGCTTTCTAAAATATCTTGATATTCTTAAAGAGCTCAAGGTTGCAGCTAAAACAATTAGTAATAAACCGGTGTGAAAATAAACAGAAAAGTAAAAAGACCTTAATTAGAGATTAAATCTTTCTAATTCTAATTCAGCTGCATGACATTGCCCTACAACAAATTCCTCCCAGCTGTTTTCCTAGTTTATAATTAAAAGGCCCTGATAGTGACAAATGTCTTTAAAAGTGAAATATTAATGTGTTTGCACAAGCAAGCAAAAGATACAAGGATCATTCACGCTTTGACAGATTGGCTGTTAATATGCACAAATGTATCACTGAGTGATATCTAAATATGCTCTCTGTGTTCTTTTACATTCAGTTTTTCTTCATAGATTTTTCATGAGAGAGAAAATATGTAAAAGCTAGATCTGATATTATTACTAAAAATGACCCATTTCATTTAATATATTTTCATTCCAGATCCAAACAGGTTGGGAACCCAATATCTAAGAGCATGCACGCATGGACAGCGACTTCTCAAGGTATTTAGACCCTTTCACTACACACTTTATTGTTTTCTTGATTTAGATTTATTTTAGAAGGAAGATGTTTTGATAAATGTTTGCAAATGTTTTAAAAACAAAAGAAAAAAAAAATTAGTATATTATAGTACATCGTGTTTATTAAAACAAACACGTTTGCTTAATTATTCTTGAGATGTAAAGTTGTACATTAAAAATAATAATAATTCAACACTAAGTGAAACAGGGTGGAAGACTTCCTCATTGTTTTCCTGCAGTCCACGTGTCTTACACATCATTTTAATGTTTCAGTAATTCAGTAAAATGTCTGGTAACTTTAGAAATACTGGGATCTGAAGTAAAATTTTATATAAAGTTATGTGGTTCAGGATAGAGTTGAAGTGTGAACGTTAGGTAAATTTCAGATATTTAAATGATTTTGGTTTGTTGAGTGAGATTTCTAAATTAGATGAGATCACAAAAAAACGTTTTTGTGAAATTGTTTTTGTTTATTTATAGTAATATAAGTTTGCAGTATGTTTAATCCTTCAGTGTTGAGTGATTTTGTTCAGTTTGACAAACCTCTGATCATTGCCGGTGTTTCTGGCTTCTTGTAGCATGTATTTTAAGTGAGACATGGTAAGAAATGGCTGTGTGAAATGATAACAGGCATTCCAGTGTCACATTATCACACGTTGCAGCAGTGTTTCCTGCTTATGACTCATTTCTACTTCTGCCATCCAGTGTTTTTTTTGTGTGAAAGCTGTCATGGTCCTAAGTGGCCCCATGCTGTAAACTGCCATCTATTTTGATTTGACCATGCTGAGGTCAGAGTGAACATGAGTGTTATGTTGTGAGGTCACTCACCATCATGAGGAAACAGGGACAGAGTCCATGTGCCTTCTACTCTGAGCAGATGGGATGGGATGGAACTACAGAGCATTATGAGTTTGCAGCTTTCATCAAAGTCTGACATTGTTTCATGTACAGTATTTTATTTGTAGACTACAAACCTGAAGCAGCTGAAACATCAATTGCCATCCTATTAGCATTTTATTTCAACAGGAAGAAGAATTGCAAAAGCAATTAAGCAATTATTGTCTAAGAGGGAAATATAAGCAGAGAGAAAACACTCACAGCTGTTTAATGTATTAATGAACACATCAGTCTCTACTCCTCTATGCATGGCAGCCTAATTTGTATGGGTTGATTGTCATTGAGACATTCAAAATGTCTTCTATTGCAAGTGGACCCTCCTGTGTGTTTGAGTCCATGCCGATGTGTATGTGTGCGAGCATTAAGCCTGTGTGCATCTGTGTGAAGTGTTTGTTCTTGTGCGCGCGAGGGGATGTGACTAGAAGGGAGATGATGTGTGAAATGAAGTCACTGGAGCTAAGTTGAACTTGAGCACGGAGTAAAATGGAGAGGTTACCACTGAGTTACCTTGGGGCCACTGCACTGCCTTTTCAGCCTCCATCTCCAGCATGTGAGAATTAGCTCCAATTAGACAAATGAAATTGAGCGTTAGTAATCGTCCACCCCGACACTCACACTGTGCGACATTACCAGTATGCTAATAAGAGCCAGAAGTGAGAGATGTAATCAGTAGCTGAGATGTTATAAACCAGCGTTAGAAACTCTTTGTGTGATAGCGTTTTGCTCCAGAACTAGCTATACATTGAAATTTAACCATTGCATCATTTCACCATCCACTCCCTGAAGACAAAACCGACCTGAGTGGTGTTACCGTACCGTCTTACCAGCCGCTTCTTCTCTCAGAGCTTCTCTTTTTCGAATACATGGAGTTTTACTTTAAGATTTTCAGTAGATAGTGATGTAGAAGAGTATTTTTTTGCTATATGAAATTGTAGGTACTGTATGCTTCGGATCTTATGTTTTTTTATGGTAATATCCTTTCAGCTAATTGTTCACAGAATATGTTCAGGCTATGGCAGCGAACGCTCATCGGTAATCAATAATTAAAACTCTATTAGGGTCTCTGAGAGTTAAAATTCAGGTCAGTTTCTTCTGCTATCCTCAGGGAAACAAAGGCGCTCTCTTTCCCTCTGACTCCCCCTATCCCCACTCCTCCATGTTTCTATTTGTTTCTATCCTTTGATTGTAACTTCACAAGCTCTAGTTCTCAAGATTGAAAATAGTCGTGCTGACACAAAGGCAAACCCACACAACATGTGAGTACAACATGAACAGGCAATACTGTACTGTACATTTAACCAACTCCCGATTTGTCTTCACATTTTTGCACGTTCTCCCTCACCTATCATCTCTGTTCTCTTCAGAGAATAGCTACAGCCTAAATACGGAGATCTCAGAAAATATGTCCATCCCTGTTTCTCCCGTATCCTACTTTGTTATAGTGTACTTGTTTGGAAAAACAAAGTCTAAAATAAGAGCAGAGTACATGTAAGCACGATTTTCCTGTATAGAAAGTACAGATTTCAAGATAATATGATTATGACTATTGTTCGAGTTTGTAATCAACAAACTCCTCTTCTTAAATTAATAACTATAAGTCAGATCACTCACCTGTGTGTCCTCTACACTTGCAACTATTATTTTTTGCTGGTTTAATGTTGTTTTAGGTTTTCTAATTAATATTGTGTTTGGGCCATAGACAAAATACTAGAAACTCTTTCCTCTATAATGCAATCTAATGCAATACTGTGTCAAAAAATAACTGTAAAATTCAGACAATACCTCTCTGACACAGTCAACAAAACACAATAACTTCATAAAGGTAGTCTGTATTGCAGGGCTGTTGCATTAGATAACCGTACGTGATATTTGTATTTTCAGTGTGATTATGATTTCTGAGCATGTAGTAGTAAAAAGTTATATTTTTTTTCTGTGAGAGCAGAAAGATTGAGAAAGAGAAATGCTAAAGTGAATGTCCGAGGGTTACACAGCAGAAACATTGAGAGAGGGTAAATCACTGAAAGATGTTATTATTGCACTTCTGTGGAATAAAAATAAATTAATTGAGCACAAAGTGGATTTTTGTTTTCTCAAATTAAATTAGCCTTGCATAAAAATAAAAAATAAACCCTCAAACCGTAGCGTTACACACTCTGGAATGAGGCGCAATAATCAGCCCATGTTTGACAAATGTTGGTCTAATAATCATATTAATATTCAAGATTCTCTCTTTAAGGTTTGTTTGTAGTCTCTACCAAACTCTGAGGGAAATCCAGTAATTGCCTCTTTAGCTATTAAGTCTCCACTGTGTTCTGTTTACCAGCTATTTGCTAACTTTGTCTGCCTGGTGTTTGGTGGAGGTAACAGTGAGATTATCAGACAAGGTTTTACTGAACTCTTATCGTCTTACCTTGTTCAAAAAGATCAAAGATCTTTTACTATGAAATTGTGTTGGTTACTTATAACATATTAACATTGTAGTTTGCATGTCCTCACTCATGCTTCTTATAGGCATACCAGACAGTGGTTGCCAGCTTTGCCTCATTTTGAATCAAGTTAAACACTGACGGTACATTTCATCATTTTCAGCCTGTTTGATAATTGAACTAAATTCTGATTTATCATAAAGATGTTGATTAGTCTTTGGAAGCTAACAGAGTTTGTCTAAGAAAGATATCTCCAGTGTGCTAATGCAAAGAGCTTATCTAACAGTTTTATGTATATCACTGTCCTTTGAGTGTCTCTCTCTCTCTTTCCAAATATGATCGTCTCCAGGGATGCTGTTTACAAATGGCTCTCGCACTTCAGACTTTTGATTCTGAAAAGCTCAGCGCTCATTTTCCTGGCATCAGCAAATGAAACTTCTCTATCCACCCTGAATAATATGTTGGTTGTTCTTTCTATGGTGATAAAAAGCTTCTTGCAACGCAGTACTATAATTATACCTCGATTTGTCTATAATGTGATCCACAGTGGTCGCTGATAAACAGACCTTTTGGGTTTTAAGTTATTTTAATGAACAGTGGTCTCGGAGGAGATGTGAAATGACTTTAAACACTTTTGGCTGCTTGAAAGTAAAGACTCCACTTATATTGTCCACTGTCTAAGATCCATCTTCAAAATCTTTTGTTGTCCAGTTACTTTCAATATAGTAATCATAATAAGTGTAGTGTAGAGTGTAGCTCTTCACTACACTCTTTTTTTTCCCAACTCATTGCTTTGCTTGCCAGGGCTTATATTTTACTAGGCATCTCAGAGTGACACAAAATTGGTCCTACTTTGAGAAGGAGGAGTAGAAATTAATCAACATTCATAGGCCTATTGGAGATGGGAAGATAGGAAATCCTCCTAACTCCACCTCGTAGTGTTTGGAGTTGTCTTGACTAGCTAACAGTTGCCTAGAAGTGGCATTCAGACTGTGCGAGAAGAGATCTTTCTATAACTTAATGACACAGAGTTCATTAGGCTTAAAATTTTGGCGCATTTTTTGTGACAATAAAGGTTTATAAGCTACTCCATCAAGAAGAACAAATGCGCTGTACAGTCATTCATTGCGACTTCAACCTTTGTATTAACAGGTAAGATATGACTATTTTGATTCTGTCACAACTGACAGATTTGGTCGCATAAATGGGAAATCATTCGCACACACTAACACACTGATGTGAAGTGGCTTTGCATGGCAGCACTCTGAAGACTTTTGCTAACATATCAACTTCATGGACGCATTATGTAAATCTCTATAGCCAGAGTCAGTCAGAAATAACTATAGCCTGTGAGAGTTAGACTTAGACTAAGACCAGAAAGGAGACTAGAAAGTACTACGGGACCTGTGATAAGCTTTTATTTTACACCTAAATAAATTTAGACGTTCACCACTGATCCACATAAATCCATTTTGCTTTCTGGCCCTCTCAGGGAAAACATTTGGTCACATCTAAAGACAGTATTTTAAAACTAACCAACAACTTTTTGATTATAATCACATTTGTGTATCCTTTGTTCCTGTTATCTGGTAGTCACAGAGCCTTCTTAAAATGCATACAAATCTAAAGGAATACTATAGAGAAGTCTGACATGGCATATCAGTGAATGGATAAGTTTGTCACAAAAACCGATAGGTTTATGTTGACTGAAGCTTTATAAAGGGTGCACAGAAGACAGATAAGCAAAGAACAGGCTATATTTCTGGGATGATTTGCAAAGGGAGCTGTCATCACCTTTGTTTAGCTTTAACCAATGCAACAGTAAAAGTAATTCACACATTCAGACTGAGTGAAATATGTCTGAAACAATAACAGTGAAAATACTAAAAATACTATATATTTATATGATTTATAGGGTTTGTTGTGTTGACAAAACATGCTGTGTGTAGTTGGTGAATGGTCTTACGGATTCATGTCAAAGAGAAGGTAATGTTGCTAGTCTTGTGCTGAGGTGCTGGGGTCTTGGGGTGCTGGCCTGAGGTTTTATTGAATGGATGCTGTCTGCTTTAGCCAATGTGAGACTCTTATTATCTCTGTCAAAGCTCTGAGGCCACTGTCAGTAACTTTATATTCAAGCCTGTATGTTCTCTGTTCCCTGGGGTTCTCACTTCATCCCTTTCTCTGCCTGCATCTGTGTAGTGGTGTGACCCTGTCTTCTCCTTCACACGTCAACACTCTGTGTTAGCATCAGATTCTTATGTCTTTGCTGACATAGAATAGAAAAGTGAACTTCTGATGTGAACACACACTTATAATGGCCTTTCTTAGTCCTTAGGCCTGTAATCTCAGGGCAGTGTGGTATGAAAGTATATTCAAGCTGGCAGTAACAAAACTAAAAAGGTGGGGATAATCAGAAATGGAGAGCTGCATGCATTGGGAAAAGTCTTAAAGTCTGTGAAACACATATTCCTTCAAGATAAGTTTGTCACATCACAGGAACATTTCTTAACCACTCAGCCAAATTTGAATGAATAAAGAAATTAGAAAGTGTGTACAATTTGATTTCAACATCTTGAAAAAAAAAAAAAACAGCAATATTTCTTGGGTCAACTCGACCTAAGGTGCTGAAATTAACATGAGATATTACAGCTCCCATCAAATAAAACTAGTGTAACAGCGTTGGTTTTTTCATAATTGCAACATGGTTTCATCTATGAAATTCACTAATAATCATTTTTTGAAGTTCTTCTATCAATATTCTAGCTATAATTTCTGCTGTTTCAAAGTGTTCTGGTCTTCTGGTTTTAAACTCCTGTGACGTGTTCACTAACTTATGGTCTCATCTCTTCTGTAGAGCTGTGACGTTTGCAAACACTTAGGAATAATGGGAAAAAGTGTTTTTTAAAGGCTGCTACAAAACTACGTAAACAACAATATTACAATATTATTGTTTTTGAAAAAGCTACCAAGCTACTAGCGTTTTGTTTGTTGGCATATCGCGGGTGTTCTACTAGTTATTAGTGATTCAATCTCAATGGGATTTCGGATGGTGGACTGCTCTCTTTTGATTGGGAATTAGTCCTTGCCCCAAGTGAAGGAGTTTAAGTTTAAATCTCAGGGTCTTGTTAACAAATGAGTGTAAAAATGAAATGAATGAAGCAAGATATTGACAGACAGATTGCTGCAGTATGCAAAGTAATGCCGATGTAGATGGATGGGTGGATGGAAAATGGTATACTGCTGAAAGGTTTACATGCAAGAAATGAGTGCTACAGTATCAAGGGGTTAACATGTGGACTGAAAAGGTCACAGTCACTGGTTTACCTGCTTATTCCAACACTTTGGAACAATGTAAGAGAATATGTAGGATTGACTTCACTAGGCTACCACAGGGTTTTTCCTCAGATGAAGTGGCTAAATGTGCAGTGGCAAAAAGCTTGTGATCTCCATGCAGGAAATGACAAGCTCCTGAAAGAGCCTGGGTTGCCTCCCTGGTGAGAAACGGGTGAATTCTCAACTGACACGAGTGGGCAGAGAATGACTGAAAGATTGAAGTCTTTGCCCACAGTTTCTGCACGTACACTTATGCTCAGTCTCAAGCTACTGATGAGAGATGTCACAAACTCCCCAACATAATAAACCTCCAACAGAACCAGACTCATGGGAGGCCATCTGCCTTAACTGGTTAGGGTGAGTGGAAAACAGAGAGAGAAACTAACAGCTAGACAGAAGTTAGAAAATAATAAGAAAGTGTATATGAGTTGATGTACAGACAGTTCTTTATGTTTCAACATTCACAATGACTTTTTTTATATGGGGCTCATAAAGGGTGTGGGAATTTTATAAATTAAACAATTCTCTTGGAATACTTTTGTGTCCCTCAGCTGTGGTTTTTCCAGCAGCAAGTGTCATAGTATCTGGATAAATAACATGCAGAGCTAGTTAACCTAAGACAAACCAATATACCACACTACTTCAATTTAATCTGGAACCTACAATCGTCTGATGACAAACTTGTTTCTCTTTTATCATTAGTACAAGTACGAGTGTGCATTTATCTTTTAAAAATTGCATAGCATATGTCATAGGTCTAATAATAAGAATAGCTGTCAAAGCTACACCCACCAACCGGGAGATCATAAAACTCATTTACAATTGGTTTTGTTTACCTATGATGTCATCCTAAAAACAACCCCAAACATTTTAACACACACAAATTAATTATTAGTGTTTGTACAATACTCAAAGAATACTCAATTTCACAAACCTAGGTGCTCGAGCAGTGTTTTAGTTATGATAAGGTAGTTCAGCATTTTTCTATTGTCTGGGTGATTTTGTGTTCTTACGAGAGAAAATAATTTTTGCTAGGACATATTATTCTTCTTAATATTATTATTATTTTTTATTATTATCATTATTCAATTGTAACATTCATACTAGTGAAGACCTTAACCCTCCTGCAAAGAATATGATCTATAGGATTTCTTTTTTGGGGTGAAGGACTTGATCTTAACTGTGCAAATTAGATGGCACACTGCCAATCTATTAAAAGGAAATGGTATGCTAAAAAATATCTCTTATTGTGTATGCTATTGGCTTTTAGGTAATCCTAACTGTCGTACACATGCATTTTTCATGTAATCTCCTGACTTATGGCTGTGCATTTCTGCCATCTTCACAAACAACCGCAACAAAACTCAAAAGCATCATAAACACTGATTTCTGTGAAACAAGCATTTAAAAGCCTGTTGCTAACCTTGGTAACTACATTCATTTAGGACTCACTGAAAATACTTAACAATAAAAGCCTTACTTACTTACTTACTTACTTTAGGTTAGAGGACAGTGAGGCTCCTGTTTTTTTTTGTTGCTTGCATGAACACATCTATTGAAGTAATTGGTTTGCTGTAATGACACAATTGAGAGTGGTATCCCACTCTTGTCACAGGGCTGTATTATTCAGGATTAGAGCAGTTATCCCCTGCTATGAGGTAGTTGAGTAGATGTGGAAAAATAGAAATGAGCACCACTAAAACATGCAAATGCTGTGTCAGTGGTGAAATTGTCTTATTTACTGTGACTGACTGCACTTTGCAGTGGTCAATGTTGATTTAGAAAAATAAAAACTGCAGAGATGCATTTGATGGGTCTGATGCAATGGAAAGATGGAATAGACGCTTTATCTCCCATAGTGTGACGTAGTGTTTATGTGTGGGTGGGGTTATTTTTGATAGGGATTTAAATATAATTCTTCAGATTTCATCAGATCACTCAAAGTGGGCATAGTTAAATGAATATATAGCAATATAGGATTGTAGAGAGACTGTTGCCCTCCACCCACACTTCCATTACACGTTGTTAGATCAAGAGGCTGACAACAGACAAATATGAATGAATAAGTCCTCAACATGCTTTTTTGAAAATGTTCATTTATTGCAGAATGAGATGCAACTAGAGTTTCCTGACCAAAGGAATCACTCTAGCTACAAACACTCATAAGCATACAGTCAGTTTTGCTTTTTAGAAGGGAGAGGGTTAGGTAGTAACAAATGTTTAATTAGTTAAAGTTGTTTTTATACTCATTGGCTCAGGATGAGTGATACAACATTTCACACACACATAATTGAAAAAATTAAAGATCCATATGGTAACCTGCTTAAAACATGTCATGTTTAAAATTGCTATAAAAACATTTCTTAATTAACGTGTTTGTCAACAACTCAAATTTTTCCTCTTGGCACCTGCCAGTGGGGCTCTTAGGTGATTATATAGTAAAATATAGTTTTTTGTTTTTTGCTTTTTCAGTCACATGCGGTGTCTTAAGAAAATACAGAAAAAAACTATGTCTAAAGCAAAGACTGTTCCACATGTTGTGCTCAGTTTTGCCACCAAGTGCAGCAAGTGCTGGCTGGACAGACTTTGTCATATGTAGTCCTTTGTTCTTCTTAAGATTTAGTCAAACCAGAACTTACACAGATCCTCTGAGTGCAGGTTCTTCTGGTTCATGTTGGCGCTAACTTTTATCAACCTACATCTCAGTTAATGACTAAGTCAAAGTGGTGGGTAATAAAATGTTTTTATACAATTTCCTGTCTACTGTGACGGTATGGTGATATATAAAACATTACTGGTATACTGGATGAACAGGTACAATATATTGCTCAGAAACACAGAAAAAAGGAAGAGAACCACACCAGCACACACATTCTCTTTGAAATGTCCATGTTTGCTTCCTAGCTTTGCACATGTAAGTAAGAAAAAAGTTGAATAATATGTGCTGTATCATAATTAGATCAAAGCTGTGTTCAGAGTGATATCTGTGGTTATGACAGGACACCAGGTGCTTGGAGAGATGATGACGCACCAGAAAAGGGCAAACATTGTCCTGACAATAGTGAACAGCTGGTCTGGAGTGTGTGTGTGACACCTGTGTGCCTGCCCACCGTTATGTCAGCTCTCTTTGGTACAAACTTCAGTCGGGCTTTGACAAAACCGTTATTGCAAATGCTAACAGCATCTGTCACAAATCACCAGCTTACCTGGGAGATACGTTTAAGCATGGATTTTGGAGGGCGTGAGGAGTGGGGGAAAATTAGGTACAGTATCAGCACATCTGTCCTTTTCATTCATTCTGCAAGGTGAAAAGCTCAATCAGTGGCATCCATCTTACGTTGCGTTTGCTTCACAGTTTAACTGACTCAGTGGGTCAAATGTCTAGGACGAACATCAGTACTCGGCAGATAAGACGCTAAAGTCAGAATATCAAAATGAATATTACACAGTTTCAACATTGTCAGCTAAAGATTTGACTTTGTGTTACGAAGAGAATAATGCAAATGATGTGCTTTGTTGAGTTAGAATGAAGTTAAAATGAAGTCCTATTTATATATCGTATTTAGTGGTTATAAAAGCGTTTGCAACATACAGTAACTAATTTAAGCTGATTTGGTGCAGTGATTGCAAATCTTGTATCAACTGTACTTACATTCATTTATGTCAAAGGAGCTACCAAAGGTGATCTATCATGAACAGTATGATGACATTTTAATCAGAATCTTAAAGCTTCATTAACGTGGAAACACGTCTAGAAAATAAACTACTTTGCTGTAAACAAATGGAAACTTCACATCCATGGATCATGCTGAGTGGTTGCTAAGTTATTGTGAAGATTGCCAGGTAACTCAGTAGCTCACAAGAAAAGTTTCTTAGCAACAGAAAGTGTGTAGGTGTAAATAGGCATTTATCATTTGAAATCTTGTCTTTATTACAAATGCTGTGGGAGCTATTTGTAGCCAGAGTTATTAAATAGTCTCCCTTTGGTGTAATTTTAAAAGTTCATGTTGGAACTAAGAATTGGCTTTTTTTTTTTTTTAAAGTGGTGTTTTTTTTATGTAGAGGCATGTGTGAAAGGATTAGTAAGCTATCATTTCAATTTCACATTTGTATTGTGTATGGCCAAAAAATGAAAAGACTCATTTGATACCAAGCCAGGATGATCCAACAGATGATAAAAATGCCAAAAACCTGCTGTAGGGGTTATTCACTTGGTAACCAACATGAGTAATTAAAGTAAACCATGACATAGACAGATAATATGCAATTGATAGTTTGCTGCCACATATTATCTGGGCTATCAAACAGTAACGGAGCTGGTAAACTTACATTAGACCTGGTACCACTAGCTTATTGGCTGCATGACACTCATTTCAATGCTAATAATCATTTTAGCATCATTAAACATGTCAGCTACTGTAAAAAATGTAATATAATAATCAGCTGGCAGATTTTACAGTATGAGATTGAAATGTCAGATAATGTGTTACAGCATTTAGTAGTATTTTAAATTTGTTTCTGAAAAACTTCACTATAGCAGAGAAATCTCTTATTTCATGCAGACTGGATCCTGCAGAGGCTTATTACTGCAATCCACTGCTCTTAAATAAAAGCCCTCTTTTTAGTTAAAGCTGTGTCTTTAGTAAAAACTGTATGTAGTGGAGAAAGTCCAAAACTTTACCTGCTTTCCAATGTTGCTTTTTTTAAATTTTACACAAAAAAGCTGTGTCAGTGCAAGCTAAGCCTGAGTCTGAGTGACACTGACTTCTTTCCTGCATTTAGTTCGTAGTACGTCAGTTTTCTCTGACTTTAAGCATTGAAATGGTCAAGTTTCTAAGGTCCTGCTACTTCAGTGGCAGGTAAAACCATACAGCATGATAAGTAGTAAGGTAATAAAAACGGAGAAACACTGACAAGACACTTTCTCTGTGCTAACAAAAAACACCCACTCACCTAGAGTGGTGCTTCAGAAATATTCCTCAGCAGGCTTTTCCACTTGTCCTGTGAGGCTGTCAAGTCATCACAGCTGTCTCTCTTCCCGTATTTTCTCCCTAAAGACTCTCTATTTGTTATGTGAATGGTATAATTTGGGGTTTGGAATATGTTTAGCTTAGTTGTGTGATTATGTGTCAGCATTTGAAAGAAGAGTGTGACACTTCATATTGGTGGAAATACTCCTGATAATTCTGTAAATCTTTTTAGGAGGATTATGGACTGGCCATGTTTACAGGGATTCATCAAGTTCATTTTGGTATTTCTTTTGAGGAATCCTCCAGGTGTTAAAACGATAAAAGGAATCATATATAAATTGCAGGTTTTAGAGTTAGAAACAACTCTTTCAATGAAACTGACTTCATGGCCGAGACATACTTGTCACTGTAAACTGATTTGAAGTCATAAACTGTTGAGTTTATTCTTAGATTTCAGGCTCTCTCTGTTTTGCTTCTTTTCATCTCCTCCAGATGTCCATATCCTTCACTCCATGTCAGAGCTGTCCTCCCGTAAAAAGCACTGTTAAATGTTGTTGGGTTGCCAGTGGCTGCAACGAATAACCTCACCTTAATGAATCATATCCACCTCTTGATTGTATCAGTGTGACACATATTTCACTTTTCGCACAAATTATGTATTTTATTTGTGGACAACTATATCTATCTATAATTCAAAGTGAGCCATTTATTCTAATTAAATATGCATTTTTATTATTATCATCATTAAAGAGTATGAGGGAGGTAAGGAGAGTTTAACCAACAAATGTGCACAAGGAGCAGAAATTAAATTGTATTAATTTATTGTATTAGAGAGAGAGAAAAGTAAAAGATTGGAAAAATACCTCTTATTGCACATCTAATATGTGGCATTTATTAAATACATTTATTTTTGGGGTTTCCATAAATGTGCATATTTTCTTCAGTAGTCTGATATTTGTCTGGTAGGTGTATAAATATGTATAATTATATAACATATCCATTGACACACTCAATGTTAATATATGTATATTTTTCCATTTTGAATCATACAAAGAACATTACTAATTTTGGGGGATTTCTGGCACACAATTATCAGTAGGCTTGGTATGATGTGTTGTGTTTGGCCAGATGCCTGTTGTGTTTGTGATGTCTATCCAGCACCAATTCAAAATTTGGCTGTTGTCAGCAGTGTGTATATCAAAGGAAAAATGCAGACTTATACATATTAAGCTACAGATTTACAAATATGACTTAGCGGTTACTTCATTTCTTTGTATCCAGGCTCAGAATGTTCTTGCTAGTCAGCAGCTGCCTCTCCGTGATAGCTTTTGTGCTGTATTTTATCACAACTTTTGAGACAGGATTTAAGGCAAGGAGAGCCTTACATTTAGTTTGACTTTGTCTAGGCCTAGTTGTTCAAAGTTACCTTAGTGTGTCAGGGCCCTTAATCTTGTGGTCTGGGAATTGTGGGAACCACTCAATATAACACCACCTGCAAGAAACAAGTTAGTGGTGTAATCCGGATTAAAGTTTACGCTACTACTGGCTGAGCATTAGAATTCAGTGTGCCGTGTAGTTGGTATAAACAAGTTTTGCTAAGGCAAGATCAAGTGTCCCATCCAAATTAAGTGGTCTTTAAAATGCTAGGATGGTACATGGATAAGCCATTTTGATATGGTATTTTTTTCTACTGCAGCAGTAATATTCTTACATTTTTGTAATTAGGAATAATATTATTAATCATTAATTCAATCTGCTTTCCCTACAAAAATACATATTAAAACATTAAACTTTTACAAATACAAGTATTATAACACCCTTATTATAATGGACTATGAATATCTCATAATTTCAAAGTCAGGAAAAAAGCAGAAAAACTCTTGCTCCTACGTGATAAACAGCATTTAGGAAAAGCTCATAATTTAAGTTAAGTTATGTATTACCACACCTGTTAAAGAATTATAATCACTTTTTGTTCTATTATTTTGCATCTGGTTCTTTCTTGTTGTTTGTTCTCCCTCCATGAACTCAGTACAGGTTAAGGGTTACCATTGTCAGGTCAGAGCATGGTCACTATATTTATGACTCCCTATGGCCCCTGCTTTAATATGTCATTGCAAACGAAGCAGGATTGAGTACCTGATGACAAGGTGCATTTTTCACAGTTCCCTCTGCTTCCCCCACTGCTATCCAAGGTCCATACTCTCTTTTCTGGTCTGTGAAGGAATCTGTCAAGGTGCTCCCAAAAGACACTTTTTGTTCAGGGGACATTTCTAAAGGGCAAACCAGGGAAAATAGCTTGATAACATGTTTCATGAATTAAGAGATGATCAATCTTTCATCAGCGTTGGGACTGACTTTTCATTAATGGAGTCCTGTGGAGTTTCAGCTCCTAATTACTAGACTAAGAGTCCCACTGGAATATTAATTATACAAACCCAGAGTAAGCTGCCGATCCATTTCCTTAATGTGCCTGCAAAAGATAGGTATGTATGTCATCACCTGTGTGTCTGAGTGGTTTGTCAGTGTGTGGGGCCGATGTTCTTAAGATCACTTAATCTTCCCTCTAGCTCTCCACATTGCAGTCATTCTTTATCAGTTCACTCTAGTTGAAGATTCATCCAGATCTGGCTACATTTTGAAAGGTGTCATATTTGATAAAAATAAAATTATCCCCTCTTTATCCCCAAGCATTAACTATGAGAAACAAGTCGGAATGATATCTGTTTATCTTTCAATAGACATTTTTCTGCCCTGGGCTATTTGTTTGATAGGACATATATCAGCTATATGCATTCAGATCCCTATGGGTCTTTCTTCTACTCTAAAGGCCATAGATTTTAGAAGGTAGATAAATGAAGGCAATTTTTATCTATTTCTTCCTGTGTCTAGCCACACTAATTATTAAAGATTGTATCCTATGTTTCTGATGCCCCTAATACATCTTACAATGAGATAATTATTAGTTTTGTGCGTCAATACTCTGGTTTATCAGATGCCTTTGATGCAGGTGAGTGGAAATTCTATGAGCCACACACTTACAGTATTTTATGTTATTGGAGGGGTTAGCTAGTCACCAAAGTGAAGTAGGGCACAGGAATCCATTCAAATCTATATCAAAGTCTTTCAGTGATCACATCTTCAGCATGCATGTTCTGTCTTTCACAGATTGGTTTGGCCCCATTTGATCAGCTTGAGTTTGCTAAGGCCAAGTCCATCTAGTTCACCACCATGAACCACTACGAGTTGTGCCTGGTTCATATTGACCTTTCTGTTTTTGAGGGAAAAAAATCTTGCTGTCAGCTAGTTACAAAGCACTTGTGCATGTGATTACACATACATGCATTTTAACCACTCTGTAATATATAGGAAATCATGCAGGATTAGATTTATTAAATCAATATATGATCTCAGGACAAGTTATGACATTTGAAAAGCTTATGGCTAAAGATGGGGAGGTCATTGATCTGTAGTTATAGCCCAGTCACTGGCCTTCTCTCTGGGGGTGTGGGCATAGAGAAACAGGGTCTCTGTATTTCCCCACCACCCCTCGCTTTATGCCTTTTTTGATTAGTGACAGTAAAAATTGACTTTCTGTCTGCTTAAAAAAATTGTTGTGCATGTTGGGTGCATTAGGTTTTACATTACTATGATGCTGGGTAGATTTAACAGTTTTGAAATGGAAGAGCAACTCAAATTGCTCCAGCAACCTTGTCTAAGCAGGTTTTAGTCATTATAACTCAAAAGTCAGTGTATGTAACCTACAGTAGCTACTTTATTGTATTTCTTTTAATCGCTTGTCTGGCTTGGATTATGAGCAGGTCCCCTTTTCTACCACATTTTTTTTCCATTACTGTGGTTGAGGTTAATCTTGGTCTCTCCAGTCCACTCATCTCTGTACCTTTTTGGAAATTCCAACCTGGCTTTCTGATTCTTACTGTTGATGTGAGATTATTGGGGATTTCACACCTGTACGGCTTGACTGATTTATTCTGTGTGTGTTGCTCAGTGTACCAGTGGTTTCTTTCTTTTTCAGGACATTCCAAATTGTTGAACTGGCTGTGGCCAGTGTTTGTGCAATGCCTCCAGTTTTTCAGATTCAGATTTAAAATGACTTGCTTTCCTTCCATAGATAGATCTCTCATGCTCTTGTTATTCTGTCCATTTTAACAACAAATGCAGTCTGGGTAAAACCCAAAGGTAAAAACAAAGTAGTCATATTGTTTGAACAGTCAATCTCAAAGGACACACCTGGGTAACAACAAGCACCTGTCAGTCACATAGTTTTGCTCACATTTTGCATCATCCAATACAAAAGGTATATTGTTCTATGTTGTTTAATGAAACTAGGTTTCTAGGTTTAGCATTAAAGCATTGAAAATGTTTCAATTATTTTTGTTTTTTCAAACTTTTGTCTGAAACACAGATGACCTAAATTCTGTACCTGAATGCCTCACCAATGCTGTGAGGAATGGTCATGTTGCGTGGTGTGCTCCTGTGTGCGGCAAGTTGCTAATGATGAAAAGATAGGAAATATCTGATATCTGTGAGATTTTATATAATTTGTGGTTGCCTTGGGGCCACTATTAAAATATGTGAGACTTCTTGAACCTCTGAGAGAATTAAGTTTTTTGTGACTTTCAGAGTCTGCTTCTTTTGCAGGTATGTTGATCAGCTGTTTTAGCGCTTGATTTATTATTCATATATTAAGTGTAACAATGTACACTAGCCTCACTTCCCCTGTTGTTCACCTTTCTGAAGCTTCTCTGTGTGGAGGAGCTGAGCTCTGGCCTCAGAGACTCAGGCACAGGGAGGAAAGGCTTTAGTACAAACACCATAACTGTATTTTCAGATCCACTAATCTCACTTACTACTATTTAATATGTTAATGGAATTAAACTGTCTAATGGTATCTACCTCACTAACCATAGTCTGGACCAATTTTACTGTATATGTGATCTTTTGAAATTCTTTTAAATCTGCTTCACACACTGGGGGCAGTGTGTGAGAGCGATAGGAGTTGGAATTTGCTGCCACCATACAGGCTTGGTGCAGTTGAGTGATTAAAATGTGATTACTATTGAGGTTTGTTAGATGCCGCAGTGTGAAGGCGTCACACAACCCTGAGGTGATGTGCCTAAGGAGCATCAGGAGTGAGCAACGCATTAAAGTGCTGCTCAGATTTACACAGCAGTTAAAGCCAAACTGCAGGTCAGAGCTGAGTGGGCTTTTGGAGTACATGTGCAAGCGTAGACACACGTAGCAGCATGCCGGTTTAAGCGTCACTGCTATACACAGCCTGTACACATTCTTTACAGGCAAGAAAAGGTCGAACGGTGCAACTGCGGAGGCTCAGTAGTGATTGTTGATGGTGGAAAGACAGCAGGTTACCTCCTCATCTCTTTTGTCCTCTCCCCATCCTGCAGCAATGTGTACAGTATATTGGTAAAGAGAGCAAGATGCTGATTCATGCTGGCAGAAATGGACCAAGCTCAAGAAAGGGAGAGACAAAAAGAGAGAAGGCCCTAAAACAGCCCTGAATGTGTGTAAAAGTATCTTGCCAATACTGGCCATAAAACCTAAGCGACAGCAGGCACAAACCCGTGAATCAAAGTGTGACAGCATTATGGAGTTCAGTATGACGGAGATCGGATAAGTTTAGATATTTAGCAGGAAAACCAATAGGTTGCCAGTGAACATTTCACTGATATGATCCATTACTGTACACATATCTGCAGTTTGTCAGTTACAGTGCTGTGAAAATATATTTGACACCTTCCTGATTTATTTATTTATACATATTTGTCACATACATTTTAAGCTTTTTTTTGTTATTACTCAAAGTATATGCGAAATGCAGTTTTTAAATGATGATTTAATTTATTAAGGGATATAGCTGTTCAAACTTGTCTGGCGCTATGTAAAAAAGTAATTACCCACTAAACCTTATAACTGACACATTTGTAACTGACAGTGAGTCTTTCACATCACTGTGGAGGAGTGTAGGCCCACTCTGCGACATTGGAGGGTTTCTGAGCATGAACCGCCTTTTTAATGATACAGTGTCTAAATTGGATTCAAGTCCGGACTTTGTCTAGGCCAAAACCTTAATTTTTTTGTTTTTTTTTAAGCCATTCGGATCATTGGACTTGCTGGTGTGTTTCATATCATTGTCGTGCTGCATGACCCAAGTGCGCTTCAGCTTAACTGAGGCAAGTAAGGCCTGCAGTACTTTAGATGTTGTTGTGGTTGGGGGTTGTGGGGTAATTACCTTTTCATGTAGAACCAGGCAGGTTTGTACAGCTTTTTCCCCCTTCCCATAAATGAAATCATCATTTAACAACTGCATTTTGTTTTGACTCGGGTTATCTTTGTGTAATGTTAAGATTAATTTGATGATCTGAATCATTTAACAAATATGATATGTGACAAATATGCAAAAAAAAAAAAAAGAAAACAGGATAGACAAATAGTTTTACACAGCTCTGTACATACAGTGACTTAACAATTTCTGTTAATAGAAAACATAATCCTGTGGCCATTATGATTCTCAAGACATATTTCCTGTTGCAGTTTAGTTGTAAGTAAATATAATTTCTAGGTGACAGGGATGTTGTAGATGGGATGGGAGTAATCTTGCTTCATTCCTACTGTAAAGTGTAAAGTCTATTCTCTCGTCAATTCTTGCAGACTGTTCATAGACTCAGGGTTCTTGTGCCTGAAGTGACTAAACAGCTATCACTTTCAGATCCAGTATCACAGCATTTTATTCTTCCTATGTCTGACTGTGCAATGAGTCTCCTATTGAAAGAGCCACCTCAGGTAATTTGATGATGAAGTGCATATAGATTAATGCTGCTGTTGATGGAACACCCAGTGGGAGTGTGATTGTGAGGTGTTTCCAGCAGCTTGCCTTCTCATCTAAATCTTCTGAAACCTCCAACAAGCCCACAGGGAGACAGGAATGCACAGCCTGCCAGAGGAAGACAATAGAAAATGGCCAGAAGAGAATCTGTCATCAATCTTTGCCTCACTTTGTCTTACAGAATAAGAGAAACATATTCTTTAGTTATCTGACTTCACTTTTGAAGTTTGTTAACTGAAACCTTATACAAACTATTTTCAACATACTCCTGGAAAAGAGCAAATAATACACATTTAATCGTGCCCTAATTATTAATGGTGATTAATACATTTGTTTTTGATACCGTCACTGATTCTAATAATTATGGCAGATTAACTTATTTGAGCAAAGTGCACAAATTACAGAATGAAAATCACAAAAACACAATAGTAGTTGTATGTCTGAGTAACTTCATTATATTTAAGCAAGTTTACTCTCTGGTGTAATCTTGCTTCTCCTGTTCCTACCCGAGACTGAATAGCAGACAGTTGAGGACTAACAGGTGAAAAATAAAATCAACCAGCTAGTTGCCTAAAGATTTATTTTTCTTTTGATTTACTAAATCAAGCTAAAAGTGAAAAATGCACTTGTATACGCTGTTTAGTACGAAACTGATTCTAAATGAAAGTTTTGGTGGTTTTGTGTGTGCAGTGCAGTACTATATAAAATATATATCATCTTTAAACTATCAGCTGTTGAGTCAGTTCAATTTTACTATTCATGGATCAGATTTTCTTAAAAAATAAATCTACAACTTTGTTGTCATAAATTCATCAGAAATCAGGCAAAGATTTCAGTGATTCCCTTTTCAGACTCAGACACTTTCAGTGATATGAGTGTGATATTGCTTCGGGCCTTTGCTTGTGAGCCTCCTCTCAGGAGGAGGACTGCTCAGGACTAGATGTACAGAAGTTTCTGTTAAGCTCTGTGAACATCTTAATACCCAGCTGCATGAGTCGTCTATAAAAGGAGCAAGTGAGACTGAGACAAACTGAGCCCGTAAGCGAGAGGAAGTAAGTGTTTGGAGAGAATTGAGAATATTCTTGATACTTACATGAGCCAGTACTGTGTAATGTTGTCTGTGTGAGGGATGTATGCAGTAATATGCAATTTTTAGTATAATTCAAGAACCAGAAACACAGATTTTCACTACTTTGATTTATATAGTACTTAATAATCTGCAGTTATATGTCAACTCATCATTGAAGGTATGTGTAAGTTGAACTCTGACTAATAGCCAGTTGTACAAATCTCTGCCACTGCCTGTATCATCTCTGCTTGTGTCTTACTGCTTTATTTGATACCTGCCATTTGTTTTCATTAGTGTGTGAAGTACAGACATATTCCCCACATTAATTAATGCTTCAACTACAGTATACAGTATAGTCTCAGTGTCTAGGCTACACAGTCTTTTACTTTAAGAAATGTCTTTCCTCGTCTCGTGTTCCTGCTGTGACTTGCTGAGCATAGCCTTGATGCAGTTAATGAGAAAATGCACAGCAGGAGTTAAGAAGAAGAGAGAATTACAACTTGCTATTCTAGATTAGAAATCTATAAACAATCCCTTAAGAAGCGGCTAGACTTCCTTTTTTCCTGACACCAAAGCCAGCCTTACCCTTGAAAAGTGAACAGGAGGAATGAAGCAATTTATTCACAAAGTTATTTTTTGTTTTTCCTCTCTCCTTGCTCACACTGCGTCTGTTGACTTAGACATTACCTTGAATTGCAAACACTGTGTGTTAATATAGCGTATAATGTGACACTAAATATGCAGATCTGTACAGCACAACATCTGATTTCACATCTGAGTGTCAGAGTGCCATCTGTGGGGTCACCTGGTGGCCCTGGTCTGATGTCATGGCGAGTGCCGGACAGAAACATGCGAAAGGAGGAAGAGAAGAGCAAAGGAAACTGTGAAAGAGAAAGAGGAGGGAGGGAGGTCAAAACAACCACTGGCCGATTTGTTTTGTTATAAACACAGGACTCTGCTATTCAGAGCACATTTTATATTTCACTGAAAGTTCAAAGACAAATGCCGGAGACATTTGCAGGAAATAAATGGGGGAATGCAAAGAGCAGAGGAGCTGCAATCATCTGCTTAAATCTATACTGAGCTGCTTAAGCTGGAAAGCTGAGGGGCGAGAAGAACTTCTCTCTAAAGCCTCAGAAATGAGACCTCCACCGAATCAATGCATCTCAATTACCAAGTTTCTGCTACAAATCCTGTATCATCAGCATTACATTAGTTTGAAGTGAATATTTGCCGTACAACTTATAAGATCCTTTAACCCTTTCAAGGAAAAATCTAACATATTTTCAGAATGTCTATCACAGTTATTTCCTTTATTTTGTAAACCTTCTATGCTCATAAATTGTGTTGGCTTTTATGAAAGTGACTGTTATAACTGTCTTCATCTGAATATTCAGCTTCACTGCGCTGCTGTCAAGAATTATGTCAGAAATTAAGACTAAGAGAATGATGCAGCAGAAAAGGAGGAGTGAGAGAAGGAGAGCATTGGAGAGGGTACGTCTGTGTTTTGTGTGTGTGTATCGCTGTGTACATGTATGTTATCTTTGTGCAAGTGAGAACATTTTGGGGAAACTGAAGACATAGTGGCTGGTCCTCACTTTCTCTCAGACATTCAGAGGGTGGGATTTGGTTTAAGGGTTATTATTAGAAACGGGTTTAGATTAGACTTTTAGTTGTGATGACTGAGGGAATTGTCGAGGGCTATGAAATGAATTATGTCAATTAGCGTCCTCAGAAATATAGAAATACGTATGTGTGTTATGTTTGTTTGCGTGTGGGAAATTGGATGACAGCACGTTTGTCACTGCAGTCGCACTCCACTGCTCTGGAGTGGCACTGCAGATGGATGTCTCTCAAATACTTCAGTGAGTATGCCAATTCACCAGCTCAAACAGATGCTAAATGCAGACATAAGCTGTAACTGCTATTTGCCTAACTTTGGTGATCGAGGATCCACTATTTCAAGCATTCTCACAGGAGGAACTCAGAGTGTGTATTCTGCTCCCCTTTTAGTAGCATGGCTGAAGGGATGGCAGCCCAACACTTTTATCTAAAGTGAGATTTCTCAGCATGAATTGTGCTGCTTGCCGTTACATTTTGTACTCATATTAATTTTTACAAGACGATCAATGTGAGTCACTCTGGTGATTTTCTCCGCACCAAGCACCACCACCAGGTCAAAATCAACAATATATAACATTTATATTTTGCCTTAAGTTGTGAAATTCTTATTTTAGCCATCCAGTGGTTGTCTTCTACAGTGCACAATATGCATGAAAGCCTGATAGCGTCCCAGTATATTACTTATTTTTACACATTTTTATCTTTTCTCTATAAAATGATGTTCAGAGTATAAAGTTTGATTTTGATTGGCACGTGACAGTTCCAGGTTCGCGACCAGGCTTGGCTGTAGTATAATTAAATTATTTTGTGTTAAATATGATCATTCCTGTGTGGCTTCATTGATATTTAAAAACGATAATTGTCACAATTAAAAAAAAAAAAAAAAAAAAAAATTTTACTGTGCATTTGTAAGTAGCTGCTGTCAAATCTGGCAGAGTGGCTCACAGGAATCTTCACATCATCAGATCTATCCGTCTTTAAAAACAGTTTGGACACTCCTTCTCTTTACATAATACTAGGTTTCTTATGTATTAAACCAAGTTGTTGAATGTTATAACACAGACATTTTTAATCTTGGCTCATGAATTTTGCCTGGTATTTTAAAAATCTTTGATTTGCAGGTACCATTCTAAAATTTGGAGGATTCTGCACCTTTATAAAGGGATTTCTTTTACCTTTATTATCTTCTATAGTCTATTGCTTGGTTTAACTTGATTTTTTTTTTGGTTTTTGTTTCATTGCTGCAGATAAACAAAGGGTTTAAATTCCTCATATCAATTCAAAACGGGGCCCCCAAAATAATCTTGCTTAGGGCCCCTAAACAGCCAGAAACAGCCTGTTCTGGCTTAAACAGAAACAGAAACTTTTCAAATATGCCTTAAAGTTGTGATTCTCATTCTTTCATTCTGCCACTTAAACAGTTGTATCAGCAGATTAGTTTTCAAGTCCAGCCAGGGACACTTGTTACTTTTTATCCCTTCTCTATTACCATGGCAGCTAATAAAAAAAAACAACAACACTACAGGGTGCAAGTGAATCATCAGAAACGAAAGACTCGACCACAACACAATAAATTACATACAACATCAGTTACAAGTGCTCCATTGATTGCGTAAGTATGCCATTTCTTTTGAATATTTACATAAAGATAGAATGGAAAACATGCACTGATTCCTTTGTAATATTTTATTGCAAACATTTTCCTTTTTATTCACAGAATAATAAATTCACCATTCAATCTTGATTCCCTAATAAAATTCAACACTTATCAGTAAAGAGCGATCTGTTTTATTCTGTTTTCAGTGATTTGCCAGTGATTTTTTCATGTGATGAACCCGACAGTAATGCACAGAAAAACAGGCCCTACCATACATCCAAACGTATGCATTATCAAGTGCCTTTTCCTAAGCAGCCATAGGGTGTTCTACATTTGCATGCTCCAAGCAGGCAGGTCCCCAGTGCTGGCTGTGGCCACCACACTGGAACAGATGTCGCACCTGGTTTGTGTGATCTCCGTTGTTAGGGTGACCTCTTGGTCTCTAAGCAACACGCCTGTCTCATGGCATGCAGTGGCCCATGCAGATCCAGCTCGATGTGTGTATGTGTATGCAAAAAGGCTTCAGTGCCAGTGAATGCTTGTGTTTGTGACTTGTGTGCTTGTGTACATGTGTCTACTTTCCTTCTGCATACATAAAGTATATCTGTTTTCTCAAATGGGCAGACGCAGAACAGTCAAGCTTGATGATTACAGAACATGACCATACTGTATATATGAGAAACATTATACAGTACGATGGAGCCAAAATAGAATGGGTGCAGCCATATTAGATGCAAATACAGCATCTGGCTTTTACACATAACCCTCAAACCCCTCTAGACATTGATGGTATTCCTGGTTGTCATCTTACTCTTACTAAGAAAGCCTTAGAAATCCTTTCTCCAGGCCCACCACCCCCGAAGACAGACAGACAGACAGGCAGACAGACACACACACACACACACACACACACACACACACACACACAGCGATACAACACTAATCTGCCTCTCACAGTCTCTAATGGAAAGGATTCAGCTGAGTAGCTTAGGGGAAAAAAAAGGGGAATGTGAAGTGACACAGCACAGAGTGGGAAGGTGTTCAGAGAGCGAGGACACAAAGGGAAGAATACAGAAACGAGTTTGTAAAAGATCATACAGGCATGAGAGGGAAAGCTAAGGTAAGAAGGAGGGCATAAGCATTAATGCAGAGTACAGAAACAAAAAAAAGAAGCAGCACGTCACCAGAAATGGCTTACCAGTGTAATTTCACCCCGCACTTGAAGCTGAAGAGAAAAACACTTTTCAGAACTTATCCGCACCTACGCAATCAGGGATTACTCCTTCTATCCGCAGCGAACGTCAACCTGTGACAAGGTTCTACAAGGCTGGCCTATCTGCGATAACATACAGTGCTTTGTAAAAGTATTTGCCCCCTTCCTGACTTTTTATTTATTTATTATTTTTTGCATATATGTCAGACTTAAATAATTCAGATCACCAAACAAAATTTAATATTACACAAACGTAACCAAAGTAAATACAAAATGCAGATTTTAAATGATTTTATTTATTAAGGGAAAAAAGCTGTCCAAACCTGCCTGTAGTTGCACCCCTCCCACCCCCCCTTGCTAAATCATTAATAAACTGTGATTAACCACATTTTTTTAAAGCTGTGTTCAATTCTTTGAATTAAGAAACCACTTAAATAAAAGCCGTCTGAAAAAAGGAAGCAAACTAAAAGATCTCAAAAAGCAACATATCAGATCAGGATTAAACAATAAGAAAGAGACAAATGGCAAATAATGGCAGTGGTTTTTGCTTTGAGAGTTCCAAGGTGAAAAGCACTGGTGACCAAAAAGAACATAAAGGCTCATCACACATTTGCCAAAAAACATCTTGATTATCTCAATGACTTTAAGGAACTTTTTGAAAGGTGTGCATCCTGTTACATCTGGTGTAAAACTAACACAGCGTGTCATAAAAAGAACATCATACCAACAGTCAAACATGGTGGTGGTAATGTGATGGTCTGGGGCTGCTTGCTGCTTCAGGACCTGGACAACTTGTCATAAATGATATAACCACAGATTCTGTGCTCTACTAGAAAATCCTGAAGGAGAATGTTGAACCATCAGTTTGTGACCTTAAGCTGAAGCGCACGTCATGCAGCAGGACCATGATCTGAAACACACCAGCAAGTCCACTTCTGAATGCCCCCCCCTCCAAAAAAACAACAAATTTAAGGTTTTGGGGTAGCTTAGTCATTTCCAAAATTGTTTGATGATCTGAGTCATTTAAATGTGACGAATATGCAAACAACTGTGTTTATAGAACATGATTTACAAAACATCTTAGTGTACATAAAAATGATGCACAGACACCCATACATGTACTCATACATGTATCATGCATGTACTGTACATCTACTGTATCCTACCTACAAGATACTGTAAGCTCTCTGAAATTGTGCTTTGACAAGTCACAAGAAAATGGTTATCTCAATGTATACTATCATACATGTGTACAATCCCATTTCCCTGTACACATCAGTCTACGTATACATGCTTTTTAGTGAGACTTTACTCTCTCCTCTGCTATTGTCCTACGTATGTGTGGACACAGCGCTCTGTATTTAGGAATGTGTGGGATTGCAGAGAGCAAGAAAGGTCACTGGGAAAATGTAAATGAGTTGAATGAATCAGCCGATCCAAATGTAGGCTGTGCATTAAGTTATATAAAGGCCATGTTGCAACAAAAGAGGTTACACATAGTGTGCACCTCTCCGCTTTTAGGGGTGACTGAGAGAGCTCATTGTGTTTTGCCAGGGGCTAACAAAATGAACAGTAATGATTTTTTAAATGCAGACAAACAGAAAAATATCATGTTCCTCTTGTTTTAAATGACCTATACTTGAGCTGCTAATAATATTGAATACTGTCAGACAATAAAGCCTAGATTTAAGAACAATATAAATGCTATTGATGTTTTAAACTGGAAAGGATTTTTGTTGAACAGTATTCTTTACAATGACTTACTGTGATTGATTTTTCACATTTTTCACTAATATTTACTATATTTACTAATATTTATTTATATAAATATACTCTAAACCAGTCATATCACTAGGATTAGTACAGAGACCAGTGCAAAACCTTGAGATGTGCCAAAATATCAAAGTACAATGACACTGACTACCACTGAATGTTAGCTGGATTTGGGCCCTGTAGTAATAATAGTAAAAATATAATTTATGGCTTGTAGAAGGCTTTGATACTAGTTATGTGGGCATTGACATGTGTGATTGTTCATTCACCTGTTGTTTGTCTTAGTTTTTGGATTCAAACTCTCTGAAGTTTTGTTTTATATAACAGTACAATACATGTTATGCAGACAGACACAGTGACTGTGGTGAGGTTAGGAAAGAATTGTCAAGTTTAACATTACTTTTTAAGAGTTAGCATAGTTTAGCTAATGTTAGCATTATGTCAGTATATACAGTACAGGCTAAAAGTTTGGACACATTCAATTCATTCAATGTGTTTTCTTTATTTTCATGACCATTTACAGTGGTAGATTCTCACTGAAGGCATCAAAACTATGAATGAACACGTGGAGTTATGTACTTAAAATATCCGTCCGTCCGTCCGTCCATCCATCCATCCAAAGACTTGAAACAGTAATTATTGCCAAAGGGGCTTCTGCAGCATTTGAATATTTGTGTATAAGAGGTTTCAAGTAACATTTTTTAATGCGTTTGCAAAAATGTCTTAAAAATACTTATTTATTTTGTCATCGTGGCTTATTGAGTGTAGATTGATGGGAAAATTGTATCCATTTGAAAGTCTACCACTCTAAGTAACTTTTTATTTCTCACTTCTCTGTTAGAACAGAAATATATGAAGGCAGCTGGTTGCCTATGTTAATAACGCTACTTGAAGCTGCATTAAAATAAAACTTGTTTACACCAAATTCTTTGTGATTATCTACATTTTTGTTGATTTCTGTATTTTCTCCTGCTGCGCCAGAAGCAAAAGGCCTTAAGTGCCTCTAAAGTGCAAAAAGCAACGTCTCTGTAGGTGGTCAAACTTAGCATGATTTACTCTAATGTCTGGGTCAGCTGCACTGCATTAAACAAATGCACACACACACACACACACACACACTCAATTACATATTTAGAGATATGTGCGTGCAGCTCTAATGATCACTGTGTTTGTTGCAGGCATCTCAGTATGGGAAAATTTCTGAAACGCTACTACTCTGCGCATATCCTGCCGATGAAACCCCCAATGCAGATGTGTATGCAGTTTGTGTGTAAGTAATATTTCAAGTAAACAACTCTTACTCTGTGTGTGGGTTATTACATCACACACACACACACACACACACACACACACACACACACACACACACACACACACACACACACACACACACACACACAGGTAAAAGATACATGATTACATGTCAACTGTTTCAATCTAAACATTCAGCTCAGTGCTTAAGGTCTTCAGGACTGTACTACACATGCATTAATACTAAATGTGTTATTGTGTTAACAAATAAACAACACATAAGAGGTAAGTGGTTACCATATATGTACCTTTGAGGCACCTTTGATTCTTCATCTTAATAAAGTGTTCTCATTCTCTCATACCTGTTCATTTCCATCCCTGTTCTTAGTCAAGTAACTTCAAGAGCACAGGTTTTTTCCTTCTATGCTTTCTATGCATGCATCATGCTTCACTCAGACTCTTCCACACTCATGTACGCTTATGCACACAAACAGGTACACTGCAACAAGACTAACCCCAGGGGGTCAGAATGAAGCAGATGCTGTTAATTGAACCTGCAGAGAGAAGTAGTGAGTGGAAGGGTTTGTGGTGGGTACCATTCAATTTGACTTAAACAGTTACACAGAAACATCTGCTTCATATCTCATCATGAATCTAAGTTTCCAAAAATGACTGTTGACAGGTTATTATAATTTTAGACATTTTCCAAATTAGGTGGAAATTTGGCAGATTACACGACCTATAGCATCACCTAGTAATTATTAATGACGGCATGTGTTAAATGTGTAATTTTACATTAATCACAATGATTCATTTTTTTCAGATATGCCACGTTTTAATCTTTGTGGTCGATGTTTTCAGAAATTATAATAATGATGATAAAAAAGGATAATTTCTAGTTGTTCAAGCTGGATACATGTGACTCCAGTATAATTTGTTTTAGTTTTGTGTTATTCATTATTTATTATTAATTGGCTGCCTGATTCACAGTGAATCTATAAGAAAATGCATTTAGTCATTGTGTTTGGATGTTGTGTTTGGATTAGAGCCTGTTAGGAATCCAAACTTCTTGTCCAGGAAGAGCTGACTCCTTGAATAATCTGTTTTCTTTATGTACTTAATTGTAATTTCATGTTTGAAACCTTATTATAATCAAATTCTAGCCAGGTAAAATCATATGACAAGCATGAATCTACACCCCACTGGCTAATGCAGATGGATGAGCTTTAAGTAAATTTAAAAAAGTTCTTGAAACTATAATCAAAACCATGCAGAAACATTGCACAACAATATGTTAAATTTAGTTTCTGGGGTTAAATAAATCCCCTCTTGTCAGGGGATGTCATGTTGCTCAGGAATCGATAGAAAAGGTTGAAGGGTTCAGAGGATCTCTTCTCAGTGGCATTAAGCTGGTCTCTCATCTCAACCACTTTCATCTGAACTCAAACTGGGGCAGCTGTAGCTCAGTTGGTGGGGCATTTGTCTATGAATTCTAGAATCCTAGGTGGGTTGATTCCCGGTTCCTCCTGGCCTCATGTTAAGGTGTCGTTGGACAAGACACCAAAAGCCTTCAGTACTGATGTCGTATGTGTTCAACTATCCAACAACAGTCGATCCCATGGGGATCGATAATGTAGAAAAAGACCCTAAAAACACAGTATCTTTATAAGCAGTTACTACTATGATTGTGCACGAGCCCTATGTGAGGGAAGAAAAATAGAACAAAAAGATAAACCTGTGAAGCTTAGAAAACAAAAACAGAGGTAGATATTTCTAAAGAGCGGCTGTGTATTGATGACAACATCTCCTTTGTTGTGGTCCTTCAAACATCAGGAACAGAAAACCTTCACATCATGATCCTGGTAGCTATCAGCATGAGTCATCGTCACTGGCTAGTGTCTGATATTATCCCATTACCTCAAATAAAAAAAATATTGCATAACCTTGCACAAACAGATGGTGCAGTAATTAAGACATCATGCTGCCTATGTTGTAATTGCTGCATGTAGACTGTGTACTGTGTGGCTGAGTGAGACTGAGGGAAAGAAACGGGAATTTGGTACAAAGCAGAGTGTATTTTATGTAACAGTGCGGAGTAGATCAGAGAGCAGAGCATGACCTATTTTTAGGGCTCTGTGGAGACAATGTTTCTGTTCTATGCACTGGAAACCATGACTCCTGCTCTTCATAACCACTTCACAAAGCTTACGGTGCATTAGAAGGTTGAACCATGGTGGACTGACAACTCACCACTGTTACAGATTGTTAGTAGAAGCTGCTATTAAATTTACTCCTTTATGTGCAGTTAACCTGTCGCCACATGTATCATCCTCTGATGCTATGCTGTGATACTATTATATAGCCATGTTTGCTATTGTTACAGACACATGCTGTGCTTGATGTTGTTTTAGCTGTGGCAGTTACTCTCTCACTGTCATATGTCTGTAGTGAGTTGCTTACTACTTAGGATGTACCTAAGATGTATTTTAAATATTCCCACAAGTAAAATGGTAATATTATAAAAAAAATCTGCATTGTAATTTATTCCATTTAACATATAATATGTGCAGATCAGTACTCAAGCCCTAATTTCACGACTGGTTTCAGCCCATATCGCATTAGTAGAGGCATTTGCACGTCCTGGTTTTTTTGTGGACAAAAACTACAGGTAGGATCTTCCAATGAGCAGACAAAAGCAACTTCAAGAAACATTTTTGTTAACTATTATTGTGATCTTCCCCTCAGTGAAGCTCTAAAGTATCTTCAATCACCTTCACACCACAGTTAGGTTTCCCACCACAAAAAACAAAGCTTTCTTCAGATATCTCTACAGAGATATGGCTGAACACATTAAGAAACCAGCTTCAGGTGACCACCAGACAATTTTGGGATATTCCGTTAGACTTGTGTTTGTATGTTGACACAGCTATTGGTTTACTACATTAGCATAAAGTACTGGTTTATGGTTATGGTTGGATATTTTGAGTCACAAGCTGAGTGACTTCACTGACTGTGGACTGTGGAGCTGAGAAAAAGATAAATATTGGACAATGTTGGTCTCTGACCACCTGGTGACCGTCATGTTCAGCGTTCTTGCCAAACAAAAAAAGGGAGACACATTTGAAAGCGTTGTTCCTTCCTTTGCTAGGTTGGACCTGTCAGAGGCCACACACACAGACACACACTAATACATCCCCCTATTCCCCATCCTCACAACCTCACTCAGTGCAATCATTAGGATTGTTTGATGAGTAAGTGGGCAGATCAGTAGCAGTAGTTTATCTCTTCAGGCAGAGAATTGTCTGGTATTTACAATCCTACCCCCCAACATCACAGCTTATGCTCTGTGTGTGTGTGTGTGTGTGTGTGTGTGTGTGTGTGTGTGTGTGTGTGTGTGTGTGTGTGTGTGTGTGTGTGTGCGCGCACGCGAACGCGAACGTGTATGTGTCAGTAGGTTTTCCAAATACTTTGCTCTGTCTCTGGAAATGACCAGAGCTGTGACTTCTGCAGCTTGTCCCTTGAGGATATGTGCTGAATGCTTGTGTTTGGGGAGTTGATGTACATTATGCTGGAGGTCAAAGATGTTTCATTAATGCAATTTTAAATAGCCTTGCACCTACGTGATGCACATTTAATTAATTGCTTCTACTTTATTAAACTGTTGGTAGCATCTAGGAATGAATCGTATATATGCATCTTACTTTTCTGGAAAGAAACTTTTAGTGTTATTTTTCATCTGATTTGTATATTTTATTATTTTAACTGTAGCTGAAGATATTTTATATTTTCGCACTGTTGAAAAATCGTTTGACAAAACAACAGTAAATTGAATCTACTATCAAGTATTACCTGTACAGCCATAGAGTTACTGTATATAGATTTCAATTAGTGCCACATTAAAGTGGGTGATGTAATGTTATTACAATTGCAGATGTTTGGCACTTCAGAACATTAGACAACAAATTACCACAAAACATGAAATACAAACAAAAACACTTTAGTGTACCAATTCATGTGTGAAATAAAGCAGTTCAAACCTACAATATGTCTGTGTGAGCCACCATGGACATATGCTCCCCTACACACTGTATATTTTGAGCCAGGCCCACATACAGTACACCGTCCTACTGCTTTACTCACTAATAATTACTCACTAGATAAACAATATGTTTTTAAAGCATAGTTGAAAATAACCTCCAACAAATGCACGATTTACTCCTCTTTGAGTAATGCTTGCTAAAAACTACTTCCATCCTCACTAGAGACCAACTTTATTCTTTAAAGGGATTTTTCTGACAAAGGCCCCCAACAATAAGATTATCATGACATTTAGAGTTAAGAAAAGTAAAAATGCGTCTTATTCATTGTTTTCTATAAATACTTTTGTCTCTTGTATGACTCCATCTTTTTCTCTTCCTGCTTCTCTCTCTCCGCCACCTCTCTGTTTCTCTGCTTCTCTCGTTGCCTCTGTTCTTCTCCGTCGCCTCTGTTCTTCTCCGTCTGTGGTTACGTAAGCTGGTGTGAAGGCCTGGCTGTGTGGGCAGCAGAGTGGAGGAGGGCCTCACCACTTTCTGAACTTTCATTCACTAAGGAGCTTCCAAGTTCAGCAGCCTTGCAAACCTCCTCAGCCAGCTCAGTGTGTCAGAGTACAAAACTATTTATGAACCCACCTCCATCACTTGGCACATTAGCATCCTAAAACTCTGGTTTGCTTAAATATTATGGTCCCTCCGGAACTGCATGTGAATGTGCACAATTTGAAATAATTGATGCTCTGCTGTCTTGTCTTACATTAAGACAGCAGCATTTAATTGTTTTTTCTTATTGTACGCTTTAATCAGATAATTCTACAATAATAAAACTGGTTTAGTTACAGGAGCCCATTATGTCAATTCCAAAGACACCAAGTCTTCGGAGTTGACATAATGTTTTGTTTGCCAAAATTAAGTCAATTCACAATTATGCTTCTCAGCTTGGAGACACTATAAACAGAAATTTAATCTTACTCTCTCATTTTCAGGTTTACATGAACACATTTTCACTGTAATCTCAGACTTTTTCACCCTAATCTATCACCTTCTAATGTTTTTAAGAGCGCCTCACCATTGGTGGGTCCTTATGGCCGATGGTCAGCTGAATGATCTGTTAATATTGATACATCATAGCATCTGGTAACCAAAACTTTCAATGGCAAAGGTGAAATAATACGTTTCTAAAAGTTATAAGCACGAGCTAATGGTCATACTTGAGTAAGTAATAAAAAAAATGACCTTATTCAGATGAAAAAATCCTGTTTCTTTATTCAGAAGTCACATAGTCTCTAGTTAAAACCCTGTGTTACATTCATATTTCCCTGTGCTCCAGTTTTCTTGTAGCAGACGCCACTCAGACATGTATAACTGATTGCTAAATGAAGACAGTGGGTTCTGGTTTTAATTTCCGTCAGTGTTGATCTTGAAGACGCTGTCCAGGCCATATGAAGACAGAGTGTCATAATGTGGACAGATGGGATTAGTATCAGCACTTAACAAATGAAGAACATCCTTCATACTAATCTTTCGTGTGTCAGACACGAGTGAGTCAGGGGAGACTTCTGTTCCCTCACTCCAGATCAGCTTACTGCTAATGACACACCCACTCCAGCTTTCCATCCCTTTATAATGAAGACCACACGACACAACTGGCCGGACATGCATGAAAAATTTGTTTATATGAGGTTTGTTGTTTTATTATTTATAGATTTGTTATACTGTAAATAAAATGACTTTTTTTTGAAAGGACGGTGATAAAAAAAATACTTGTCAAGGAAAGAGTTACTTAAACAACGAACTATTTTAACTTTTATAATAAAGTCTTTTAGATTTTTGTCCTATTTAGTAACTAATTACAAGCATTTGGCTGCAGAGAAAATCAATCACGGCGTATCATGAGTCATCACACAAATTCATGCAAAATCATTCACAGCAAAATGATGAAGTGGCAACCATCTAACACTCCTCCTTCTGTCACTCTAGGCTAATAGTGCTCTCCTTCTGTCCTTCCTGCATCTCAGTTTGTCTTATGACCTTCAATAACTTTCTGCCTTCTATTACCACACCAGGTTTTGTGTTTGCATGTGTCCTTTGTGTGTATTTGTATAGTTGGCTGATTGGCGCTTTCTTTTTTCCTGTCCACCATGCCGATGTTCTCATTCCCTTTCCACGTAGCGTAGTTTTTGCCTGCCTACACAAGAGAGACAGAACAAGAGAGATTAGATTAGATTCAAGGCTGGTTTTATGTCAATGTAAAAGGAGGTAAAAAGTAATTTAGTGCTGCGTGTATTGTTTGTTGTAGTGTTGTGTTTAATGTATGTAATGTAATGTAACAATGATGTACAGTACTACTGTGCTAGTTGGGTGATGAATGGTTTTCTCCATAAAAAATCACCTGCATTCAAAGGAGTCTGATTGTGTTTTGTCTGGCTCAGTCGACTCTTGACTGGACTGGTCACACACACATCGGGCAGCAAAAACCTGTTTGTCACCTCAGCCACATCTGCAACATTTTTCATTCCATTTTTTTCTAACGCGGCAATGACTACAGCACATTAAATGTCTCACGAGCTGTAGCTGAGGTGGTAAAGAGAAGTGCCATTGATTACTTTCCCCTGTAATTATCGAAATGGTAGCTTGGGTGAAGTGACAATGTGTCTTTGCCTGCCTCTCTCACCCATTAGTCCAGAATGAAACACTTGATGCACGAGTGACATGGTAAAAGCAGGTGCAACGGCTGAATTCAGATGCCCACCAACTTACATAGGTAAAAAAATAAGAAGCTACTTTTCAACTTGAGCTTTCAAAAAAAACTCACACAAACACAGCGAAGAGTTTTTTTTTCTCCCGCATCTTACACAAGGATGACTTAAGTAAACACAAAATGCAGTTTTTAAATCAGATTTAATTTATTAATGGAAAAAAGCTGTTCAAACCTGCCTAAAAATAAAGTAGTAGTTTGTTTTGTAATAATATTTCACTTCAACATCCCTTTTCTTTACAGAAAAAGCAAACTAATGGCCAACATTACAACTATGCAGAGTAGTTCATCATTAGAAATGTAGCACATTGTATTTAGTAAAATAATAACTGTACTCAACATTAGAGTTTGTACCATACATAAAATGTACCCGTTGATATGTCTAAATTAACAAAGTGGCACCTTGTCATGAATTGATTGTTTAGCTGTTACAGTATAAAGTAGGATGATTTGACAGTTCATCCTATTGCTGTGTGGGTCTGCTGCTTTGTCACTGAATTCCTAATGTATATCTGCTGTTCTCTGCTGTTACAGCAATCTTCCCTCCCAAAGGGAGTGCATATGACAAGTTTGTCATTCAACAAAGCTTGCTGTCTGTCTGTGCTCCTGACAAGTAGCAGGACAAAAAAGTACAGATTTCACCTGCTTAAATAAGAACTACTTAAGCACAAGTAGACTTATTATTTAGCTTTTTATGTCCTTGTACATGTCAATACTAGGACAACCAATTAGCAACAGTAGAATACATTTTATGTGAGGAAAAAGTGATTTTTTTATTTTTAATAATTTCCATATTCCAGATAAATAATTCACTGTCTTCATGTTTATCCTTCTTTCAAAATGCAAAGGGCTCAGAGTAGATTAAATCAGTAAGAACAGCAGTGTAGTGAATTTTATTATGAGAGGAAAATGAGCCCCTGGGCCTAAAAGCTGAAGTAATAAAAGTACTGTATGAAGATCTCCACATACATTTTCAATACCAATGTTCATTCTACACTGCAGCATTTAAAAACACTGCCTACAACCTACACTATGCGTCTGTCAGACAATTTAAAGGCGCAGATCTAGCACGCCTCTACCACCTGCTGTAGGGACTCTGATACAATGGAGCCTAAAGCAATGAATAAATCATTTATGCTACATTTAAAAGCACACCTTATGTCCTTCAAACCATTCAAACACTTGCCGTTATTGCGGTTTAATGTCACAGAGCAGAAGGTAGAAAGGAAAAGTTAGCACAGGAGGTCTTGTCTCTCTTTTTCTTGTTTGGCAAATTGAGCTTGAAACGGCAGGTAATTGGGCATATCTGAGCAGCAGACTTTGCTCTGACTTGGGCTCATGGTTGTAGATTTCCTGTTGAGGCAGCAGGTAAGATAATTTACATCTTAGGACATATAGACACCATAAAATAGGAGCCTCTCCTAAATGTGATGGAGATGTCTTGTTACAAAAGCTTTAGACAGATTCAGGCATACATAAGCACACAATGAAAAAGCCTTTGTGTCTCTGAGAAGACAGGGTGCAAGGCAGTTAGAGGCAAGGAGACAGAGTCCACTTTCATCCCTCTGTGCCCTACGTAATAGTTTGTAATTGTTTTACACACTGAGCACTGACGTCCTGCAGGCTTCTCTGGGAATGAGATGAATTTTATTTCCATTTTCAGTTCTGTGTGGATGGGTCCTGGCCTGCATTACTAATAAGCAGATCCAACACACTTTAAGGACTGCCTTAATTACTGATTCTTGGCTGACCTTGCTGCCTGAACTTTGCTTTAGAGCATCAATTGTGGCTCATCAATTTCTATGTTAATGAACACTAGAGGCGATGGGGAGGGACAGGGAGGAGACAATTGTTTTCAGACAAAGTTGATGTTCCGAAGAAGAGTTATGTGATTAAAAGACTGTTAAGTAACCTTGTGTTAAAAGAGAGAAATAAAAGACATAAGGTTACAAATGGCCTCAATTGGTTTACTTTTATTGCTGTATTTGCTGCACAATTTCACACATGTATTGCCGCACTAAAGTGGTTATGTTTGACTGCATGTATTGTGGTAACTAATCTGAAATGGAAGACAATGAACCAAGAGGAAAAACACTGACAGGTTATTGATTCTGAGCCATGAGCTTTACATCTTTAGTCCAAATTAAACCTTATAGTTTCTTTGCTTTTTCATTTCTTTCCCATTTTACATCTGTTTTCCCCTCGTTACCGTCTTTGAAACACCTTCTTAAAACCCTTTTGTAAAACAAACTTGTTAATATGTCCTGTTGTCCACTTTGACACATTAATGCTAAAGAGCTGTATTTCTTCCTCAATGTTATATATATAGTACAGACCATTTGTTTTGGATAATTATACATTCATTAATATTTATTGCATCAGACCAAATACACCATAACCAAAACACAGTGATTTAAGTAAACCATGTACTTGTATTTCCTTGAGCTGTGAGGAGTGTAGCAACGCCACCTAGAATTTTACTGTTCTGATATTACAACGTCCACTGTCAGTACATCTCCTGCAAGTGTCACTCTGCTGTTTAACACTTTGCAGCTGCGGCTGTTGTTGTTTTGTCCGTGCTTATGCGATACCATCCAGTCTGTGTTAATGAGCAACCTGAGCAGGTATAAAATAAAATGTCAGCTTTAGTTTTAGTACAGAGAGATTATGTCAGGATTAAGGTATTAGTAATATCTGAAAAAACCACTAACAGCATGACTGTAAAGGCACCATTACCAGTGGTTACACCTACAATATATAACACCCAGTATAACCACAATAAGTTCAGCTCAGAAGAAACTTTACACCCTAGTTTCATGCAGTATTAATATGTAAGCCAAAAAAAGTAGTTAATTTAGGCTAACAAGAAGCAGTACATATAATCATCTTGATATTCCATGACTCCAGAGTAAGTGCACTACTGTACACAGCTTCACATTGGCGGCCCTGTAGGATTTCTATTCCACTCACCCTTTTACTTCCCCTTTTCCTGCCTCTGTCCTCCTCTTTCCTCCCTCTTTTTTCTGTGCTTCTCCGTATTCCCAAACATGGAATAAGAAGCTGATTGTGCTTCAGTCTTCTGATTAAAAGGAAAAACTTCACCTGGGAATCATCAGGAAAGCTCCCCTGACTGCACTGGATGCCGGCTCTTGATTGGCTGCTTGATGTATAATTCAGGTTAGATGGGAGAGCTTAATGAGACCAGCTAATGATGTTGACGAGTGTCTCAGCGGTGATGGGAAAACGCCTGCACACTCACTCCATCCTCACTCCACTCCATACCACCAATTCATTTAGATAAACAGCTTTTCGATAGATACAACGATGTTATGTATGTCAGTTTAAAATATGATGCGTTACATGGAGAAATGTTTTTTATATTTCTGTCTTTTTTTCACCTTTTTTATTGTATACTGTTTAAATGATTTACTTTAATCACCCTTTACGTGTTTTATTCACTACAGCCACCGCGCAGCCTTTTTTGGGCGAAGATCCATTTGCAATCACAATGTTGTTTATCTAAACAAATTTGTGGTTTGAAGTCTGTGTGCATGCATCACTTTTTCATCAGTGCTGTAATCCAACAGCCTTGTACCTATGTGTGATGTGCGTATAATTGCCCTCCTTCTAAGTTCTCAGCACTCTCACCACAGGCGCTCACAAATGCATTTTTATGGCGGAGCTTTCAGAGTGCTACTTGCTGAGCTCTTTCCTCCTCTCTTCCTCACTGTTCTGAAGAGCTTATGCTGCTTTTTATTTCTTGTGATAAATTCTGTGGGCTGAAGATAGTTTGTTGGTGAGCTGCGGAGGGAGAAAATCTAGTTCCCTGTTGAAATATTTAGAAGTACTCAGCATGCGGAAAGAAGCTACTGTAAGCTGTACAATTTCACGAATGTTGCTCTAACTTCACACAAAATCCTGGCATGAAGGACAAAAACAAGTCTGTGAAAAAGCTTGGACCAATAGAGTAATTATTTGTGCAAGGTCATATTATAAAGCAAATAGTATTGAGGTGGAATAAAAAGGAGTGATTAAAGGAAAATGTAAGTGCACTGGATCCTTGTCTTTTGGCAAAACATTTAAAACATGTAAGCTGGGATTTCACCACTGTACCTCAATAGCTGTAGCAATAGTGTTTAACCATCCAACAGTGGGTGGTGTAAAAAGCTCAGACAGACAAGTTCTTCCATCCTTTTGTGTCTCTGTAGTCCACATTTGATTTCTCTCCAACTGAGCAGTTGATCAGGTGAAATTTGACACTGATGCCATTTCACACTACAGCAGCAGACAGCTGCACTTGGCTGTCCAGCTTGTAGGTTGTGGTGCTGTGATATGGAAAAATGGTGCTCTGATCAGGAAAACTGTATGCCAGCTGCCAGGGGAGGAGATAACAGAGCCAAGGGGATGAATCGGCCAAAAGAATTAAATAATCAAGTACAAGAAAATGTCTCCAGATATATTTCTTGAATGATATAGTACTTACTGTATGGTTGCAAGGTAACAGATATGAACATTGGTAGATTCAATATAATTTATTGATGAAGCACATTAGGTAAAAAGAGAAGGTTTTGAAGAAGAAATTAACATTTTGCAAAGTAAACCTTTCAGGGTTTGAGAACAATAAACTCATTCTGACGCTGAGGTAATGGTTCTGTTTGAATCATGTGCTCTGGCTGTCAATGGTGTTGTGCTGGCACAGATGTGCATACCAGATGAGCGGGGGAAATGGCATCATCGACAGTTACAGGAAGGTCATGACCTGCTGTCACGGCAACTGCTTGGCATGCATTTGGAAATTGGTTGGCACCCGCAACCTGCAGATTTCATAAACCTGCAATTAGGCAATGGGCATGTATCCGTCAGCACACTGTGTGAAACATCTGCTTGTCTGTGTGCCCGTCTGTGTGTGCGTTTGTTTGTTTTTTGGTGCATGTGTTTGCAAATCTTTCCTTGGTTGTGTGAACAGATTTTAGAACTGTACCTTGGTTGTGGTTGTTTCTCACATTTGGTACAGTCTATTTTTTTATTTTAAGGTTGATTTTGGGGTTAAAGTTATAATGAAGTTTAGGCTGAGGTTGGAATAAAGATCTAGGGAATGAATTGTGTCACTGAGTGTCCTCATAACTATACAAAGAAAAATGTGTATGTAAGGTAGATAATAGGGGAGACAGACAAAAATATTACCTAGTTTAGTTTAATTGTCCAGTCTGGCTCCTCTGTACCTCTGTACCCTGATGATTTACCTGCTCCACAGACAGTAAGGTGTGTGCTTCTAGTTTCCCAGTGAGAATAACATACAGTGATTTATGTCTCGCCCTCGTCTGTACATGTGGGACAAACATCCAGGTGGAGGTTGATCTTAACAACGGAAGAAATGTGTCATGTGAGAAACCTACAGTAAATTATCATGCTAGTCTGCAGAGGTTTGAGCATGTTGCAGTTGATTGGTGTGGTTTTACTGCCAGAACTTTACTGTTTTGGTTTTGTCTCATTGTTCCCAGCAGCTCTGATAAACCCACTAAACATTAGCTGGCCAGCAACAAACAACACACAACCACAGTTAGTAACCAGCTGGTGAACATAGATGAGCATTTAGTAGCTACATCTAAAGAGCCAGGTATTTCCCTCTGGAGTTGGCAGAGAGCAAAGCTAAAACATGAAGGAATATTGGACTTGCCAAGTGTCCAGAAACAGAAAATTCAAAATGTAGGTTAGTGTTAGTCTTTGTCTGCTAATGAGTAATTAGGCAACTGTTTGCTAAGGTATTCACTAATCTGTCAGTTTTCTGTTGACATTTTGCAAATAAATAATGCAGGTGTTTATGTCTGAATCAAGATGAGCAGTTTCTAATTGATAAACTGTAATACCTCAGCATAAGCACACCATTATAATATTATAATCCAACATAATCCACATTTTTAATTCACATTAGCATTCGATAGTGGATTTGTATGTGCTGTTACATTGTGAGTCACATCCACTGTGGTGTGAAAAAAGTCTATCCAATTAGATCAACACTTCAAACGCTGTCCTAGAAGAAACGAATAAACTAAGGATTTTTATGTTGGAATCAGCCTCAACATTGTTGTACCCACTTACCGCATTTCACAAACCACGACATCTGTTCTAGTGCAACCTCTGTCCCAGTGAGAATTAACATTATTTTACCTATTTCAAATTGAACCGCAGAATTAATAGTTTCTTTATCTGATTGCATTCTAATGCATAGTCTATTTTTGTCCGTGCAGGAAAGTAGGACATGATACTAATTCAAGATATCGCTTTTTAAAGCAAAGCTAGTCCTGTACTGTCAGAGAAGCTGCTGTGCTGAGCCATTTAGCAGAAGCAGACTGGACAATGCAGCAGCAGGGGAAAAAAAAGCGTGGGAGTAAGATGTGATCGGGTCCTGTGATCTCCCAGCAGTTTCTATGGCATCACTCATGCACCATTTATCTACTGAATATTCAGCAGTCTGCAGTGAGTGAGTGAGTGAGTTTTTTAAGAAGAATGAAGAGGTGGATTTATGTCATACCAGTCAGCCTCTATATTTTCTGCATGACGGATGATGGTCAGGTACCTACTCACTCTCTGAAAAGAAAAACTGTGGAGGCAGATACGTCTGTGACGAGTTTCCTGAGCCCTGGGCAAGTGTTGTTATACAAGACAGCCCTCTTCTTTCCCATATAGTTTACAGATGCCACAAATCCAGGTGGGACATGATCAAGGGTGGGTGTTTATTCTCACATTGCCACATAAACACACAGGTGTGTCTTTTGTGCACAACATTCTTTTAGTTTATATTTCTTTTCTCTCGTCCACTTTTTCATAACATCATTGCCACCGTTGCTTTCGTCCAATGGTTGCAATGTATAATGTGTAACTTTAATGGCTGTCCCCACAACTGACATGCCTAGTAGTTGAAAAGGGTGGATGTCCTTATGTGACAGACAGCCAGAAATAAAAAGGGAACTGTGAAGGATTGCACATAATGAAAGTCCTTGAGTGGTAAAATGGACATTCTCTCTGGTAAAAGAAAATTTCACAGTGTACCAACTTGACATTGTTAGTACTGTGCGAGAATTCCTGTTTTGCTGTATATCAGGAAATCTTAATTATTAAAACAACACAATATATTTAACAATGTGCCATCAGAGTGCTGGAAGAAAGCAAATCATTCTTTAGAGACCACATTGGGGCATGTAGTTGTTTTACATGAATCAGTCATGACGATTAGTTACACAGTTACACATCTGTTTATGTGAATGTTTGAAATGATAAGTGATGTTCAGTGATGGAGAAATAAGCATCCTTAAATTAAGTGCTGTACATAAATACAAATTAGTTGTCCTCGCACTGTATTTGTGTTTTATTCTACATCATATTTCTACTCCACAATGATTCAGTGAAAATGATTTACTCCCCTGCATTATTACTTAACATATCAACCTTTGTCATGCAAAAAACGTATAATTAATTCATAAGATGTGATACGTTACCATAGGTTAAACTTCCCAATAGTGATACAACCAACACCACCTCCCTAAAGCATTAAATCACATGAATGCATTAATAATGATTATCCAGTAATGTGATATAATTGCATAATAACGACAGGGTGCTGAGTAATTTTACTTTTAGTACTTTAACAACATTTAGTTATTAATACTCATAAAGTTTTATGTAATTAACATTTTAATAAAGTGCTTAATTTTTTATCACAGTGTATTTGTGATGTGGTCTCATTACTGTACTTATATGTATATATCCTCCAGCTCTAGTTATGTTTCTGTCATGATGGGAAATCACACTCTGAATACTTGTGTATGTAGAAAATAAAAAAAATGCCCACAGCTGTTTAAAAACTGGCACAGATGCATGATTTAGTTTGTGGTGCTCACAGCATTGTTAAAAATCCAGCAGAAAGAAATGTCCAGAATCACTGTCCCTCCAGAAGCTCCACAGACCATACTGTGGGCAGTTTTCATTACTTTCTACTAAATGAAGACTAGGCATGAGCAGAAAGTTTGTTTTTCAGAGTTCAGTTGACTAAAACTTGTGTATGTGTCCATTCTGTGTGATAGATAGTTGTATTTGCTGCAGTTGGTTTTGGTTTGTTTCAAAGGTCTGAAGAGGGACAAATAAACTGGGACATTTACATACAGGAGCGAATGAGTGACACCCATGAATTTACAAAAATAAGCAAAAAGTGGCTCCATTAACATGACCCTTTACTCTTATAACAGATAACTGTATGGCTACTGACTCAGATTAGTTTGTTGGGTTTGGTTTTGGTTCAATCCTCTAAATAACACAACAGATAAAGTTTTTCTAAGCAGACATGCCCAATAGTAAAGGAAAGAATACAGTTTAAATTTACAAGCAAATATCAGTTCTATCTGTAGCACTTTGTTGTAGGAGTGTGAGTGATTTCAAATGAATTTTCAGACAGCAATAACGTGAATTAATATATCTGCTTGACATGTATTGCTCATACTAAGGCAAAAATGGAGTTCAGTACTAGAAATGAATCATTCACTGTTGTCCCTGTGCATGTTCACCCACACAGGTGCTGTCACTTGCTCTGCTGTAGCTGACTTAGACCTGTGCTCGGGTCGAGGGTGGGAGGACCTGCAGTATGTAGGAAAAGAAGCGATGGGACTGGACTCTGTGGCCTGATAAGATATTTTAAAAAGGTGTCATTTGTTCCACCTTAACAGCTGCAGAACCCAACAGTAGTCTGAGAGATGTCAATCAAGCAAAGTCTGCATATCTGCACACCTACACAGTCGTGAGAAGAGGTCTAGTCAGTCAAAATATTTAAATCACTTGTGTGGGTTTACCATGGGTGTGCAGCTACACTCCAAAAAAACAAAGTGGAAGAAAGAACTATTCCAGTTTGGATAGATATGAAAATGATAGTTTATGGAAAATCAGGGAGGCAATAAACATACAAAAAGAAATGTATTACGCAGTAAAAAAAAAAAAAGTCAACTTGATTTTTTTATGTATAAATAATTAAATGGAAGAAAGAGGTTCTTTGAAATTATCAGACATGTGCCTTTTCTTAGCCAGCTGGAGGGGCAGTGTCTGTGTCGGTTTGATTGACAGCAGCTGGCAGTCTGAGCCCCTGTACCACTGTTGTGTCACTGCCAATCTGTTTCTCCCTACCTTACCCAGAACCTATCGCTGTCTCAAACTCCGACCATTTATCTTAGCAATACCTAACCATAACTACAGCTAAGGGCAGAAAATGGCTGTTTGTTCCCTTTAGAGTAACTGAAGTAATGACACGGCTTGAAAAGAAATGGGCACTGGGGGAGGCTAAATCCAAGATGCAGTAACCGCAACCGTTGGCAGATCGTGTGTCGTTAAGAAAGACTTTTGAACTCTAAGGACCACACCAGCATCTGTCTGGACTAAAGTGACATTTGTGGGTGAGTTTAACGCCCTGTGGCTGCAGGCTCATGTTAGCAGCTCCAGTGTTTCTTTGGTGGCTTGTTCAGCAATCAAAGGTGAAGCAGGAGTCTGGCATTCATGTTTGTACGTTAGACAAAGCTAATGCTGGGTTGTTCAGACGTGATGTCTTTAGTTTTGTGTCAGCAGGTTTTATACCGATGACACAACTGTGACGTTACTGGTGAAAGAAGTTCTTCATCTATACAGAACAAATTAATTAAACATATGTAACAGTGAAATACACAGATACAAAACATATATATATATATATATATATATATATATATATAGATCTATATCTATATATCTATATCTATATAGATCTATATAGATATAGATATATAGATATATCTCAGGTGCACACAAACACTTACTGATTACCAGGTAACTGCAGGAGACTATTTAACTGGCTTGTTTTCCATATTGCCCGTTGTGTCAGTCGCCTTTGTGTTTTGCTTTATGACACAGCAACAAACGTATTGATGCTTAAAGAATCGTCCTATTTCATTTTCATTTCTCTCAGCCCACATTTCCTGCCTTGTCGTTGCTCTGGTTTGAACCGCAGTTGATACAGTTTGAACAGAACTACAATTTAAACTTGTCGCGCACAGACATTTAACGTGATGAGACTTTATTTCAGGCTCGTTTCTCTGATGAAGCTGGGTCATCATCATCAGTATGCGGGACTAACTATACTGGCGGTTCAATTTTAAGCCTGTTCCCTCTTTTCCGGTCTCTCTCTCTCTCTCTCCCCCTTTTTCACCCCCACCCTTTCCCTCTTCCAACAAGTGAAGACCCTTTTTGCACATCTCGTTCCGTTCGGCAGTGAAGCTGTGACTTATAGGTATCTGCTGGAATCCCCCCCCCCCCCCCTTCATCCATTTCACTGTTTAATCGATGGGAATTTCAGAGTGCAGGTGCAGCCGCGGCGTGTGTCAGAGCCAGCAGGGGACGTGTGTGGTGCACTAGGACCGGGGAGAGATCCTTCTCGCCCTGTGCGTTGCAACTCCAGAGCGGAGCGTTGGAGGAAACCCCCCATCGGATCTGGCCATTATATCCATGCATTTCGTTTTCCCACCTCCACCGCGGCGCGGCTGAGTGCAGGGGATCGCACCAACCAGTGCGTGTGGGCTGGTCAAACCCCCGGGAGAGGATAAGTAATTGAGCCCGATTTGCGCAAAAGTCAGCTGTCAGGTTTTTGGGGGGGAGATGCTCATTTCGCTGCTTCGCCCTCACTCGTTTTAATATGCATATTTTTTATTAGTTGTAGTAGTATATTTTCCCTTTTCATCTCTACCCATCACCGTTTTATTGCAGGCGCGCGAAGTCACATCTGCGTAGGAGAGCGCTTGGCGCACTTCTTCCCCAAAAGACACAGACAAGATCTCCATTATTCTGTTTGGATTTAAACCGGACGATTGGCTGAATGGGTGACCTCGCTGAAACACAGACTATTACTGGCTTGCACCCATTTTATGGAAACGTGTTTTCTCTATTGATCAGGAGTTGTGATGTCCAAAGCCTTCCCCACTGACTGACAAACGGCGTTGTACCATTTTGGACTAGAGTTGGAAAGGTAGGCCACTTTTCCTCTCGGCTTGCCGACATAACACGGTTTTTCTGAGCGTTTGTTAAAGTTGGCAAACCTCAATTTAGCTGGTTCTTCGATTATTGCGGCAGCGAGCGGATCGCCTGTGATTCTGGGTTTGTGTCGGACAGTTGCAGCAGTTATTCTAGAAAAAAAACACCGTGGAAGATGTGTAACATTCAGGAATTTCAAAAGGCTCCCAGCTAGTTAAATGCTTTAAGCAGAAGTTTAGCACCTACCACTGTTGCAGCAGTGAGAAATAGGTTGGTTATGAAGAGTTATAGGCTCCAGACATCCAGGACAGCAATAAATAGCCTAATTAAAGTCTATGAGATGTGTCGCAGTGTGAGAGGGAATCTCGATGTCTGTTGTTTTTGGACGGAGTTCTCAGTCTTCTGTATATTTGGCTCACGCTATGTTTGCTCATGAGCTCAATCATGGAGATGCTGGAAAAGCCCTCTGCAGTGCAGTGTCACACTCCGGCCCGCCGGGCTCTCTGGAGCTCAGTAAGGAGAGGATTTAGATAAAGGTGTAAATGAAGCGGCAGCTTTCCCTGAAGGCAGTTTACCAGCACGGCTTATTATATGCACTGTCCTGTATTTATACGGAGGGTGCTGGTTGCACTGAGGCAGCGATTTAACAATAAAGTGTGTTTGTGTGTGTGTGTGTGTGTGTGTGTTACATGTACGCACGGACACACACAGTGATTTAGTTTAAAGTGTGTGTGCGTGTGTGTGAGTGCGTCACTGTAGTTACGGTCTAAATTGGAGACACAGACGTAGATACCAAAACTCGCGCTGTTGGTATTTTTACGACACATCTTTCACGTATCGTTATGACCACTTAACTGTGCTGGAGCGACAGCTCCATGCTTCATCGCCGTGCTTTCTTTCTGTCTTGCGCCTTTTGACCTACTGTAGGAGTTTCCGAGAGGGACAAACGGCACAGTCCCTCCGGTGGAACCGCGCGAATACCGACGCATGACGCACGAATCTGACTGGTGATTGATGATAATCCTATTTCTGAAAGTGCGCGTGAGGCAGAAATGGCGGAGGAATTGTCAGCCTTATTTGATATTGTTTCTTATGTTGTGTCTGCTCGACCCAGCTCAGCTAAAAGTCGTTTTGAAGGGATATTGTTGGTGGTCTGTCGGCCAGTGGCTGTTGGAGTCGTCTTGAGCTGTAAGTGAGCGCATGCTTGTGCTAAGGTAGGCTGTCTCTCTCTCTCTCTCTCTCTCTCTCTCTCTCTCTGTCAGTCAGTCACTTAGTCTCACACACGTTGATCTCTCTAGACTTGCGAGGACACAAATTGACAACGGGTTTCCTACCCCCTTATCATAACCTCAACTATATAACCTGTAACCAGCCGGAATGTCCCCACTACAATGTTTTCAAGCTAAAAATGATCATAGGAAGACACACACATACACACACAGGCTATTTGGTTGTTTAAAACTAAATTAAATGTACCCAGTGCTGTCTGGCTGGTTGCTTACTAGACTGCAACTTGAGATAACACCAAGGCCGGGTCCATATTCTGTTAATGTGAGCAAACGGGGATCTCTTTAGTTTGTTAGGTGACCTATGTGTATTTGTGCTGGCAGAGACAATGTGCCAGAGGCCAGTGGGAGGTGAGCCTCATCACCAATTCGCATTGTTCACCAAAAGAAAATGTCTCTGTGTCACTCTGGATTTTTAGTGTAATTTTTATGAGCGTGGAGCCTTGTATTAATCAATTCGTAAAGTCACTTCTGTCTGATGTTACAAAGTGCAGCAGATAAAACTGGCAGGACGTTGCCGCTGCCAGCAGCGCCTCATAGTAGGGAAGATGACAGGAACTGTCCGTGGTGCTGAAATAGACAGCTTCTTTGTTCATCTCTGGGCTGATTTTATAAGTGAAAATGTTCAGTGGCTGCAGTAACTCTAGCTTCACTTACGCTTGTGTGAGCCACATCAATATTTGGGATTAGAATGCATTCATAAAAAATGCTGAGTCTTTGTAATGAGCCATTTAAAGAGGAAAGAATACAGGCATACAATGCTCTCTTAATATGTCTGCTGTGATGTCTTAATAATTAGACAGTAATTCTATTTGATTTTAATGTGCGCCATACATATTACATGTTACCCATCTTAACTGACACAGTCCATAGTTGCACTGTTCACTGTATGATGACACAACCTGTCATATATGTTACGCATATACCCTGCCTCCTGTGGTTTTCTCCGATTTGAACCTGCATGGTAGTGTTGACTTTAAATGGAATAATAACATGTATAGAGTGGTGTAAAATCCATTAGCTGATTATTAGCAAGAGCTGCTTGGCTTAGAGTTTTTTTTGTTGTTGATACTATCACACAAAACACTGTAGTAGCTTGAGCACCACATCTGCCCATGCCTCTTAGTTATATAGCATTTATTTCAAATAAGCAACGTCTTCTTAGCCTTTTACAATTTGAATGTGTGCTTATTCAATCACATAATACATTTTCAGTTGTATTTAAGGTGTGCAAAACATGCACACAACATATAAAACATATTAATTACTACATGCCGAATGCGAAGCCTTTGACAGCAATGCTGGAGTTTTGTTAGTCTTTCCAATGCTGAATTCAGGGATTCTCTTTTTTGTGTCATTCCACAAGTCATACTCGCTCTTACATTTTATAAATGCATCTTAGAGTAAAGTGCCATTCAGACACATTTAAAATACTGATGACTGAGCACACTAAAAGCCTTTCTTCTGCTGCAGTTTCTGTACATACTGAGGTTTTGTAATGCACACTATGCCTACTTCGTTGCCTGCTATATAAACACAGTTGGGAAACCAATATATAGCCAAGGGAAAATCAAATTAAGCCTTGGGGAGACATGACATCTACTTTGTGCCTAATAATTGACTTTGGGTTTCTGTGACTACTATTTCCCATATGTATATGCATGACCCACTGTGTGTTAAAATATATTTACATTATAACACACCAGGTTCACTAAGCTGCTCAGTGCCCAGTGGGACTACAACAATGCAATTTGTTTGTGTTAAAGGTCATCTAGAAAGAAGCAAGACCTGCATGAACCATCTTGGACTGATTCTGTGTTGGTGATGAACGATGTGTGTGCTTGCCCCTAATGTGGATTGAATTAGGCCACCCCACAGACCCATTGCTTTCCCAAGGAGCACTCAAAGGCGATCCTGTGGTGAAGTGTATCAATAAGCGGGTGGATGGAGTGTAAGTGGTAGTGTTACTGCAGGCAGACAGCCGGTGATGAGGAGGGGGAACACGCTCAGGGAGAGCCCCGCTGATCACACAGCAGATTGGGAGCCCTTGGTGCTAGCGTCTGTCAGTCCCTGCCGCAGGGGGAGAGAGGGGTGGAGCCACACAGAGCAACTGGGCCAGCACACTAGGCCAACTTCACCAAGGCTTCCTTACTAAATCCAGCTCAGTTTGGCTGTAGTTTTCTTTGAACTATTTGGTGTTTTTACATCTTCTTGGGATTGTGTGTGCCAAGTCTTCACTGTTCAGTTATTTGGTGATTTCATTGACACTGTGATCAGGTGACAGACGTGGTTGGTTCAAAATGGAGAATCTACAAGCGCAGTGTTTTGATGGCTTTGTTCTGAAGGCTGGTTGCTTTGGCGCGGACCCCCATGAGGCCACTGGCAGCTGAGCTCCCACTGTGGCAGATTGATATTTGTAATTTAAGGGAAGCTGTCACACAGCATCCTCCAGATGGAGAGTGCCGTGGAGGCACGCAGTCGATTAAACACGGTTTGTTTAGAAATAATCATTTTGATGTGGGAGCTGAGGATTCATTTGAGGCATATTGGCTCAAAGGTTCAAAATGTTCAATTATCCACAGACACATACAGTTGTATAATAACAACCACCAGATGAAAGAATACAGAGCCATGTCAGAGTATTGAAGCTTTTAGCCTGTATGTCGTCTGATGAAGCCCCCTTAGATCACAGCAGAAAGGACAGGTTTGTGATTTGTGTCGCTGTTGTAGAAAGGGTTGAGGATAGGTTGCAGCTGAGAACTAATTCATTAACTCCCCCACCAGCATGTATACACTCACATTCACATGCACATTGTTTTCATTGCTGAACTATTGGAATTGATATTTGTAGGAGGGTCATGTTTTAAAATACTATCTCCTCCTTGTCACATTGATTGACAATAAAGGAACAATAAATAGCTCAGGGAGAATACTGCTTGATAAACCGCCCTTTAAAACAACCAAACATGCAGTAAATCAGGTTTCCATCTCACAAATTACGAAATTGGCATCTCAGTACAGGTTTGAAGCCCTTTAAGCTTGAACTCTTAAAGGATTTTGCTTATGTGGTAGTTTTAAATGATAGTTAAGCCCTGTTTTAGTGCAGAGGTTAAGGCGCAGAGGTGGCATTTTTTTTTGCATCATAATTGACTATATTCACTGTTCTGTAACACATTTCTTTAGTACGTGGTTTATTAAATGTTTGTTTAGCCATGTTACTTAGATAGAGGATGGATGTGATATAATGATGAAGTACTGATGGTCTACTTTAGTTTAAAATTTTTATCCTGTTTCTGGTATGACATGGAGGGATGAGGAAAGACGCAGCACAGTGAGTACAACAGCCTTATTTGCACATAACTGTCCAGCTCTTTTTTAAATGTATTTAAATTTGGGCAAATCATGTTACAAATGCAAATGTTCAGTGGCACAATACAGGTCTGCAGCTTGGAATCAGATTTGGGTTTTTTAATGTAATGATTGATGTAGCTGAATTTTCTGATAAGTAATAGCATGAATAGTTGATGCTATAATATAATCAAAGTTGATCAGTGGGTTAAATCTTCTTACCTGTGTACTCATGAATGATCTGACATTTTTATACCTCGACTTTTATTTGTTCATTTGTCATTTTTAGTTGAGTCCGGTCTATGGCTATTTGTTGGGCTAAACACAGCATACTTATAATGATGCTGTTAAATGTCAGTGTGACTAACTAAACACATACTATTTAATAGCTACAGTGCTGTGGAAAAAGTGTTTGTCCTCTTCCTGATGTTTTTAGTTTTTTTTAATAATTAGATCATCAAACTATTTTTAATATTACACAAAGATAACTCAAGTAAATACAAATAGCAGTTTTTAAATGATGATTGAGCCTGAGGTTACAAATTGTCAGACATTCTCCTTCTGGATTTTCTGGTAGAGTGGTGAAGAATTTATGGTTGTCCGGGTCCTATAGCTGCAAAGCAGCCCCAAACCATTACACCACCACCACTATGTTTGAGTGTTGGTATAATGTTCTTTGTATGAAATACTGTGTTAGTTTTATGTCAGATGTAACCGGACGCACGCATTCTAAAAAAATCTACTTTTAATTTGGTAATTAAAATAAAGAAGTCTTTAATAATAAAAAAAAACTGGCAAATGTAAGACGGGCCCTTATGTTGTTTTTGGTCAGCAGTGGGTTTCGCCTTAGAACTTTCCTGTAGATGCCATTTTTTTTACTTATTGTTGAATCATGGACACTGACCTTAGCTGAGGCAAGTGAGGCCTGCAAATCTTTAGATGTTGTTCTGAGTTCTTTTATATCCTCCTGGATGAGTTGTCATTGTGCTCTTGGAGTAATTTTCCTCTCTACTGGGAAGGTTCACTGTCCCAAGTTTTCTGTGGTTTAGAAACACGTCATGAATCCAACATGGATTTTTCTTAGGAAAACGTTTAAGAAAAAAAACAAATGTATTTGTGAAAGATGCCCACTGTTTGTGAGATCAGGAGATCATTGAACAACGACAGAGTTGTAAAAATGAAGCCACTGCTTTCCGAAAAGAACATCGCTACAGTTTGTAAACAGGGCCATGTGAATACGCCAGTGGATGGAAATCAAAGTAGCATGATAAGCAAAAACTGCATTACGTCCTGTTTAAAAACTTAATCGAGATTTTCTTTCTTCATATAAGAACATAATTTTTAAGAGACAGGATTGAAAATTCTAATCACATTTTAGATCATATTGATGCATAAAACTGAAAAAAAAGTTGTGGTGTACTTATTGTATCCCAAACCACGATTCCTCACTCTTAATCTTTTGAAATCTAGAATTTTAACAGACGTCCTGAAATTCTTTTCTTGTTTTAGCTGTAAAAGTGTCATAAAAATCTGCTGTGAGGATGTGTTTGTGTCTCCTTTTCAACTTATAGTTGCTTTGCTGACTGTATGCTGTAAGTGTCATAAGGGGGTGTAATAACAGTGAAATTTTACACATTACCACTGAATGAGGCAAGAAAAATTTACATGTATACAAAATTTTGAAGGTTCTTTGTATTGTATTACGTAATGATCCAAATATCGCTGAAAAGAGCAGAATCAATGCTGTCAGAAACAGATGGATTTTTTCAGATTGCGCAAATGATGAAAGAGTTAGTGGTTTAAAAACACTAAAGAGGCTTGTCGGCGACAACAGCTTCGGTTTGAAGGAGTTAACACATTTCTTTATGTGCTTACATTCAATCATTAACCTAACCATTATCGTTCAGAGCAGAAGGACAAATTTAGTTCTTTGATTTGGAAAACACAGGAAGTAGAAAATAAGGAGAAAAAAACTGCGCAGTGTTTATTATTTCCCACATGATCTTGTGTGGGAACACGTTTGACTAGATATTTTTTGACCTTATTCTTATTAGGTTTATCTGCTACTGTTCACAGTAAGGCTGCCATCAGCCTTGTCATAAAGCAGGCAGGCTAGACCACACCAGCACTAATGGAATCACTGTCTCAGCTGTCACTTTGCATTGGTTCTGGGAAAATCTTTCCAATTTTCCATGGGCAAGTGTGTAAGAAATGAGATATGAATAGTCCTAACACATGTGCCCATTCAGTACACACAAATGAAGAGTGCAGGGATGTAAAATAGAGAAATTAAGCCTTTCTTTTTCTCCTTCACAAACCCTTACACACACAAGATTAGTCTTTGCAAATTGCCTTGTCTTACAGGATGAAAATGCATTTAAAGGTGTAATTTAATCGTTTCCTTTTTTGTAGCATCGGTGTGGAAAGTGAATCACAGTTTGTAGAATTCCTCTGAGACGAATGGTAGATGTTGAAAATCTCTGAGCTGGCAGTTACTTGTAAGAAGGTTGTCAGAATTTTCAAGATCACATTTGCTCACAACAGTCAAATTGTAAACCGTGATCTCTCAGTGGACTAGACCACAAAAAAGAGACGGAGAGAGGAAGGACTTTATCTCAATTTTCTGCTGCTCGCCTTGTCAACTTGTCTTTGAAATCCACTCAGATGGCCCCCGCTCTGAGCTATAAAGAAGGAAAGACAAAAGCATAGACGAGGTCATCTGAGACTTGGCAAGGGACAGGGAGAGAGACATAGAAAAGCAATAAGACAGAAAGAGAGAATGAGATGTGCTTCTACTGTTTCCTACAGCTAAAACACTGTGCTCTGTTATTTTGTCAGCTGCAGAGGTCTGTGTTATGGTGCAATGAGTCCCCAGGGAGTGGGGACAGCAATAAATATTGTACTGTGTGAAACAGTTCTAATGCAGATTCGCATTGTGTACAGGATGCTGGCTATTAGTGCTAGTGGTCAGTAATGAGTGGGTACCAAGTCCCAGCCAACTGTTAAAAGTGTTTAAATACGCGTCCAATCAAGTTCAGGGAGAGGCACACACACATGGCAAGAACAGACATTCTTCTTGTTAGAGGATCAGCTAAAATTTGAAATTCTTGGATACAGATGGCTCATACACTAGTAAACAAGCACAGACATGGCAAAATACTTTTTTAGTATGTAGTATAATGGAGGACAGTTAAGTATTTCCCTTTGTTAGAGCTGTGACATTGCAGTGTGTTTGTCGAAGGTCAGTGACATCTATGTGTCTGTTCGTCTTGTAAACACTGGCTTGTGTTTGTGTGTGTGTGTGCGCATGCCTGTATGCTTGTGTACACTGATTTGACACACAGGCCCAGTCAGTCCTGTTCTTGGCTCCAGCAGTGATCTGGCACTTCTCCTAGTCCTGCAGCTCCTGCGATACCTCCTCCTCTCCCACTCTCTCAATCTCTCTCTCTCTCTCTCTCTCTCTCTCTCTCTCTCTCTCTCTCTCGTGCTGCCTCTCCTTCTCCTCCCAAACCTCCTGCCATCCACACACCAGTGCAGATCAGCCTGCACAGGCCTTGCAGGGTGTCAGGAAAAAAAAGGAAAGAGCTGACTAGACTTTCACCCTGGCTCTCCTGGTATGCCTCTTCATTTCTGGCTCTCTTTGCAATGCTTTGCTATCATATGACAGTAATATGGCAGTATTATGTACCCAATTATAATATGCCACACAAAAGATGCTGAACACATGCCCTATGAAGAGCTGTGGCCATTCATGAGCCAGGATAGCAACTGACAAAGCCCCTTCCACATTCTTTAGACAAAACCTCACAGCAGGAATACACACACACACACGTCTTGCAATTCTGTTTCTGTTCACACAAATCCTGTAATAAGATTCCATCTGAGATAACTGGACTGCTCCCTGCAGGGCCCTTTCCCTCACTGAGACTCACAGCAGCCGCTCTGTAGAATGCAGTGGTCTGAGAACAATCAATGATACTGATACTGTGTGTGTGTGTGTGTGTGTGTGTGTGTGTGTGTGTGTGAGTCTGGGGTTTTAAATAAGAATTTGCAATCACCAACCAAGATGGCCACAAGATATTAAAATTTAATAGCCAAATAAATAATCCAGATTATTTTGACTGCATCGACTTCAACACATTTTCTTTACATTTAAGTTTCTTTAAAATTAAGGAAACAAATGTCCAGCTATGCTATGCAGTTCACTGACATCAGCAAGCGCATAAAAAAATCAACTGAACAGACAGAAACACTATGCATTGTCTAGTCTACATATTTGTATTGTAACTATAAAATTGTTGCATTCAAATCAACAACCTGGGCTGCATCTATGGTTACTATTGATTAGTGTGTCCGTGTCCTAACCCTAACCCTATGGATGAGTAATTTACGCTATAACATATCAAAATATTGTCACAGTTCAGAGTGATGTCCAGAAATGTTAGACCAAATCTGGAACCTAAACATGAAAATGACAAAATTAGCAACAAAACGATAGATGAATTAATATAACCACTATGATAATCGATTACTGATTGTTCTATAATTTATTAAATGTCTGAATAGTAAGTAAAGTAATGTATAGTAAGTATTATCTTGCCTGAATCTCTAATTGCAGATATGGTTGTATGGATAAATACATTTAAAAAATAACTTTCTTCATTATTACACAGACACAGAAAGACATGACAAAACAAAGAAAAAGCATAGAAACATATTTCAGGATACACACCACACTCCCTCCCCTTTGGATCTATGTTTTCACCTGGACATCATTTGTCAAAAGAAGAAGAAATCTATAGGTCTACATTGTCTATTGTAGTTGTTGGTTATTGGACTGCAACCTCTGCTATGCCTTATTCTGATATATTGGTTTCGGAGTCCCATTGTGTCACAGAGTGGAGTTTGCACAGGTGAGCCTGTCAGGTTAAAAACACAGGAGACGGTTGAAGGTCAATGAGATGTGTTTATGAGTTGTGATTCCTACACAGGAGAGCATGAGATGCAGGGATGGTGTAAATAAGAGCAACAGATAACGAGATGAGGACCTGTTGAATTAAACATTGTCTGAGTCCCTATCCTCTCCCTCGTCCCCGAGCGTGTGATACTATCCACTCAATAAGACCTCATCTGTGTGTAGGGCTTTCATGCACCTTTTCTTGTTCTTTGTGTGTCTGTGTGTGTGTTGGTGGTGGGACTTTTGGTTGGCTCCAGCAAATGTTCTGCATCACCCACAAGTTGTTCTCATTGGTCCAGTTGTTGATGAAGCCCATATATCTTTTTCTGCCCAAACTGACAACATCTTAGGCTCTTTGTGGGCAGTAAAGTATAGGAGAAAAGGCTTTTTCATCTCAGTGCAAGTGTGCGACGCTGTCAGTTGTAACCTTACTTTGGTAAGTTCCTGTTGTGTGTTTCTTGCATGAACAGAGTGAGTTGTTGCTAGTTTTAGAGCCAGCAGAAATTGTTTTAGTGATTTTAGTGTATCTATGTTTGTTAAATTTTAAAGAACTCCAGATTGTTCAGTGCATGACTTAAGGTGTTTTGTAATAAGTTTTTTGACGTTCCTTGGACTTTTCTTCAAATCAGTGAACCTTTCTTAAACATTGGAGTAATTCATCACGAGGAGTCGATCCTCACAAAGTTTCAATTATCTAACAGTTACATACACAAAGCTCCGGTCACTCTGAAACATTTTTAAGTCTGAGATGAGACACAAGATGAGTCCAGCTTTTGCTTCCTGCTTAACTGAAGCAGGTTTAGGGCAGGGAGAGTTGGAAAACAACCAGGACAGTGGCCCTCGAGAACCAGGATTGACCACCCGTGCTTTAAGACCTGCCTTTTTTCAGTGACAACCAATAGCAGACCAATAACGTAAGATCCTGCCATCCAATAGATTTAAACTAAGAAACTAACAAAAATACAAACATATTTTATCAATAACTACTGTGTTTGTGTGAGTATAGTTAAGTGGGTAAGTATGTAGCACTGAGTTTGCTCTGGTGTAGGTTCATCTTTTGGTGTATAAGCCTGGATGTGCTCACATTCACATGGTACAAGGAAATTGTTCTAATTCCTTCCGCCACTTTCCTCTCCATTTCTTCCAGTTCTCTTTACTCCCAGGCTTTCCCTAGTCAAGCAGAGAATCGATTTTTAAACAGGCAAGACTCTGGGGACGGAGCAGAGAACCATTATTGGCCTCATTTAGGCTCCATTGCCATCACGATGGCTCCTCTAGACAATGGGATAGACTCTGTCATGGATACCACAGTGTAAATTCACATTCCAGCTGAAAACCACTCAGGCCAGCATTTCACATCTTTAGGGAGTTTTATTACAAAAAAAAAACATTTGAGAGGATGGTCCGCAGTGCATTTCCACAAATCAGTAATATACGCACATAAAGCACAATTCACAGCCGCAGGCGAGCTAGGAGGGGAATATAGCAAATGTATGGGCTCCTTTCCATGCTATTTACTGCATGCAACCTTTCACTTTTCGATCACTGTAGTCTTTGTGCTGTGTGCAACGTATGATAATTTCTTTCTGCTGTAAATGGTGGCTGCTAATTCCTCATTAGGGGACTGAGTTCCCTCTTCCTGTTTGTCTGTCAGGCTACAAGTTGCACGCAGAGCCAATCACAAACCTTTTTAAAGGTTTCAGGTAGGCTTCTGCAATTTTAGCTATAATTTTTCCTAGACACGAGCACATTATGTGGGAACCAAACTGTACTGATGAAAGAGGTCCTAGTAACAAAATGTTCCCCCTGAGGCTTTTGGGTTTTTTTTTTTCTAATCATGTGCTGATGAAGAAAAATCAACTCCACTTTTTAAATTCGCCTACACTGGCATTGTCCTGAAACAAATCTCCCTCAATTGTGTTGTTGCCTGAGAGGGAAAGCAACGTGATGCACCAGAGCACATTGAAAATAGGAGCAATGAGGTGCAGGAGGGATGCACGCACTTATCGTTTCGAACCATAACAACAAGATTTGGGCCATGAATTAAGATGTTACCTTGTAAGACAGCCATTAGTGGGACTTATTTCATCTTAATAAATAGTAGGAGTTAAATCTAGAGTGTTTCTTAGAATGCCCCCTACACATAGTCACATGCTGTCAGTGCCTGCAGAAAATAAGTGTTTCATTTAGAGAAGTGTGTTGGCATTACAGTGAATTCTTGGATGCCCTCTAACAACAGCTGTCAATATCAGACTGCAGTTTGGCAAATGAAGAGCATTATGTTCCATGCCTGATAAAATAAGAATCAATTTAAACAAATCAATAGCCATTTTGTGGTAATTGTTATTTACTTAAGTTTATGTGAGAACAGAATTTAACAAATCTATAACAATACCCAGCTTTGGTTCTTGGCTACATACATGATGATGACGATAAAAGGGCAGCTTGTGGTATCGTAAAGACTTATCTCAGTCCACCCACATATGTATTGTGGGAGTGGGTTTTAAACTGCTTTAAAACTGAAAAGAGATGGAGAGGGATATGGATACAGTAAATACATGAGATCGCATGCATATATGTACCTACTGCATGTACGCAGAGCTGGAACCAAATTGTCAGTTACTGCTATAGTGATTTTTATGCTGTAATGTTTTACAGCATAAAAATATGCGTACCTGTATTCTACAAAGCAAGTAAAAAAGCAATACCAAGAACGTAACCAATAATTCGTTATTCACTAGTCACTCAATCTGTGTACAGTATATGGGTCTAAGACTGTCTTTGACAGTGTTTGTGATCTGTGTGTCAGTAGTTGTCCAGCTGCCCTCAGTGGGGCGTCTGCACTAAATGGGTGAGGATTTGGCCCTTGCTCTCCATCAAAAGCAGCATTGACTGGAAGCATGAGAGCGTCTCTGTAGCCAGGCATTCTTGGACAGCTGACAATGGGCCTGGGCATGGGGTCAACAACAACTGGAGAGAAATGCTCCACTGCTGGTGGAATGTGCCTGAACTCAGACCTTGCTCGCACCAACCCAGAGCTCTGCTCTTGACTAATCATGTGCAAATGGCTTCAGTTTGCCTTGAAGCTGTTCTAATTAATTACGTACACAGTGTTGCATTTCACGTGCTTGAATGTGCTCTTTGAGTGCACGTACAGTTTCTGTGTGTCTACGTGAGAGGTTAGGAGAACAGCAGGGGTGCGGAGTGGCTCAGCATCGTGTGGTAATTAATCTCACTCAGTGAAGAGGTGCATGTTGGGACTGAGGCAGGGCACAGCTCACAGCACCTTGCTCGTTAACTCTAACCACCTATGGCCAGCCTCTAGAGATTAACGAGGGCTGCCCATGGTCAAAAGCAGTCAACGAATGCTCATTCAGCCTACCACCAAGCTTGTTTTTTATTCTGGGGCAGTGATTTGCATCACTGCTACAGAAAGTGCTCATGGGACCTGACTCACACTCATGTAGCAAGCAGCAGTGTAACACACATGCCACATGGTACAGATGCAGGAACAGGCAGACATACCGTACAGTAGCCATAGTTGCAGTGTGCTGCGACATTTACTAGGAATCCCAGCATCTATTTCTCTGACCCAGTGATACACAGGAGCGCCTATGACTCGCTCACGTATGATGTGTGTGCTTTCTGCACTCATACTACTCTTTTTTTTTTTTTTTTTTTTACATTTGGGTCTTGTGCCTGTGCATGTTTGTGTCACATTAAATGTTTGTGTAGCTAAATCTGTACTTGGAGAAAGGAATATTGAGCCAGAGGAAACATTGGCTCAAGTCAGTGTCAGTAGTGGAAGGAAATGTATGAGGACATTTGGCCTGCACCTGACAGAAAACCTGTAATACAGACACAAACACACTCTCACACAGCACCAAAGCAGAAAGCCCTGGGACCATCACAACACAAACTCACTTTAACTTTCTGATATTCCTGACTTTCTCTGTAATTATAGTGTTTGGCTCCAGCATTGAACCTGCACAATACTATCCATCAGTTTATGTGTTTTTAGAGCACAGCTTCAAAGGTTACACATAAATAATGTAGTACATCATAGAATAGAGCAGGGTATACACACAGTATACTGTATACATATTCTCATCTCATGACCCCAGGAGTACAATCTGAATTTAGCTGAAGAGATTTTTTTCACCTGCTGAATTCTCATTCAATATTCAGCAGTTATTACTCATACAATATTGATCAAAAACCACTACTGGCCTTGTAATGTGTGTGTGAGAGAGTTTAATTTCTTATATTTACTGCTGTGTACACAGAGCGTTACGCTTGTCCCTGAGTTCTGTGACCTTAACGTAACTACATCATCCTCTTTGCACTCAGGAGAGACAGCTAAGATACACTCAAACTCTCATGCTCTCTCGTCAACCCTCCTCTGCTCAACAGCGCATGAATATTTAAAGTTTTTTTTTTTTAAATTAGACTCAAGGAAAATTACATTTTTACATGTTCTGCTACATTTGCTTGAGCTAGATTTTTAATGTAATTTTAAAAGATGGGATAGTGTGTGCATTTTGAAACCAGAGGAGCTCAATAAGCATCATGACTCAAAGGAAACAGCGCAATGTTCCAGGTCAGTTCTTTTCAGATGCACATTTTTACACATTTTCTGCATTTCTGGTCCTGTTGGGGCATATAATCATGTCTAGTAGATGCTATGAAGATGCACTTTACCTAAGAGTACAGTGCAGGCTGCCTTTAAATTAGATTAAATCCCTAAATCACATGATCAGTCATGCACTGCTTGCTATGCCAAAATGACAGACCTTTACTTCTCTCTTTTGTAATGGCACAACTGCATACTATAGTAACAGTAACAGAGCTGGAAAAACCACTTTTTTCATGTTTTAGTTCTTTGAATCTCTGTGTCCTTTGCAGAGTAACACAGCACAAACACACACACATCATGTACACACATCATGTACACAGCAGAAGGAGTGTGCTAGAAACAAATGGCGTGAAGTGATAATTAAATTTGGGAAACATTAGGGGAAGGCGGGAAGGGATACAGCTATCCTGGGAGATAGAGTCCCATAACACCGGCAACAGACAGTAAATTCCTCAGTTTCTTTGTTAGGGGGGTCAGCATGAAACTGGCCATGCCCACTTATTTTCTGGTAAAAAGCAGCAGGCAAATGGCATGTGTGCCAATGTGTGTGATGATGTGTGCGTGCTTCATGCATTGCTGAAGCGTAGATATCATGCAATGCCTCTGTGTGCGCCTCCTCAGACACACCTGCTCCTGACGCCTCTGAGAAAAAACCTTGGCTGTAGTTAACCACACATGCAAAGCCAGAATGTCATATTACAGCAGGAGGGTTCTGTATGTCTGTGATATTTTCCCCTTCTGTAAAGAGTTTTAATCACCCATCTTTTTTTGCAGCTACTATGTTTTATTTAGACACCTTCATACCACATGATCAAAAACCAGCTTGACTCTCACTGCAAATTCTTAATAGCTGTGTTTTTTTACTGGTTGCAAAGTCTTTACCAAGTCTACATTGTGTTGCTTAATGTGCGTTCTCCCAATCTGTCCATCAACATCTGTTCTATAGAGCACACCGACTCAAGAGTGGTTCTGGTTTTAATGGCTCAGAAGTTGCTTTTGTGTCACAGTTACAGCTTGTTTGTGGTGAGAATACGGAGAATGGAGGAGGAGTGGAGAAGGAGGAGAGGTGATGGGACACGAGGTGTGTTCGGTGTGGTGCACAATGCCCCTCTCTGAGTGAGCATGGCAGGCTGGTGATGTCATGGCTGGCAGGGCCCAAAACCCACTGAGCTAGTGAAAGCAAGACATGACTGGAGTCACAGGAGGGTCTCTGACATTGTTGTATGGAATCAGGCCATGACAGAGGGCAGCTCTCCATTCTCTAGCTACAGAAACACAACCTGCCAATCAGTCAGTTATTTAAAGAAATTTTTTTTTTTTTAATCTTAAGTAAATATATAAATATAAATAATTATTATTGTGCTGCCATAGCAGTGTTTGTGTGTGTCTAGTCATGAAATTCCCCTATGTTTCTTGAGTCATCTTCTTGTTAAACATCTTGGATGGTATTGCACCAACCCATTAGGAGTTAACTAATATTTTAAGTTTTAAGTTTCTAAGTGTCTGCATTAACACCTGAAGTATTTGGGCCTGGCTGGTGATTGGTATGTGAACATGGCCATAAACTGACCGTTCAAGCTGCAGCTTCACATTTAGAACCCACCAGCTCATCGGCAAGTGTTTTTAAAGGCTTTTTAACCAAACAAAAGAGGTGCCAATCCTTCCTCTGCATTTGCCAGAATGTTATTGGCGGAGGGTGTTTATCGACTGAACGCCGTTTCCCAGTAGAATGTGATCGAGCAGGAGAGAAAGACTTCTTTTCAGAGCGGGCCTCGCGAGTGTCATGTAAACACACACTGAGAGAGGCTCCTTTCATTAGCTATGCTAATCTGGAGTGCACGTGACTTGCAATGGCTCTCTTAGCCTCTGTCTCCAATGGCCAGAGTCCCGTCATCTTCTTTCAGGTTCACTGGTGCTGTACTCTCCTTTTCGTATAGTTAGACTGACAGAAACACACAGTAGATCTGACTATTGTTGAATCTGCTCTTTTACCTTCTCTTCTTCAAATGCCTTCTACCTCTTTGCCTAACCTCTCTGGAGTTTAGTAGACTGACAACTTCAACTGTGTTTCCACTTTCTAGTGTTTTTATTCCTTTCTTGATTTGTGTAAAGCCTCTGTTACAGGTCAGGTGAGGCCTGTTCATGCTTTCCATGCATACCCATGATTGTAGCATGTGTCAGTGTGGGGCGTTTAGATGAAACTTGATTTTAGGGTGTTGTCATTTGGTAGCACTGTAAGATATTAAAGTGTTTTGTTAATAAGTGTTTTTTTCTTTTTTTATTTGACATCAAATTTATACAGCAGCGCTGGCTCTGTTTCAGGAGCTGGCTATTAGAGGGTAATTACTACATGGTAGATTATGTCATTTACTCCAAGAAGATTTGGAGCAGAGAATGAGTCACCTCCATCAATTAATTTGACATACGAGTCCATAAGCGATATGGGTGGGATATTTGCCGCATTCTGTGAGTCACAAGGTGATAATTTGAAATTCCCTTCAAGGTCTCCCGTTTTTTAATGAAGCCGGCGATTAAAGGTGGTGTTTCTTACACATGTAATTATTCCCTTATTGATTCGTCAGCATCTTAGGGAATGGTTTCTCATGAAATATATCCCTGCTATGATAACCCGTCTCAATTGCAGTCGTAAGGGAAAATCATTACAAGAAATTCCCCCCCAGGGGAATGTGGAAAATGGTATAATGATAAGAGGCCAAGAATGTGTGTGTGCTTGCGTGTGTTTGAACAAGAGTGTGTGAGCTTGCTTGTTGTAGCGTACGGACTGTTACAAAACATCCCTCCACACTGACACTTACTCTTGTCTAGTAGAAACAAGGAGGTACTTGATCTCATGTACAAGCAGTGACTGGTGGCTCTCTTTATCTCTCTCCTGCCATCCCTCCTCTCCTCCCTTCTCTCATATCTTTCTAGGCTGTGAGGACGGGGGGAAGATGAGACCTCCCAGCCCTCTGCTGATCCTGCTGTACATCACGCTGTCCAAGAGTGTAAAGGTGGTCTCTAAGAGAGGCTCAGGTATTTAACACAGTTTGATTCCCTTCCAGTGTGAAGCATGTGCATGCGCACTCTGTATTTAAACTGTTTAATGCATGTGTGTTTTAATGTTCCAGTGTTTTCTGTACGTTTTATGGTAGACACCAAGCGTCAGCGGCTGACGCTGTTGTGATTTAGAATCTTCTGCTTTTACAGTATGAATGAACATATGTCTACATTAAATATAAATAGTCTAGAACTTACATTGCAAAGATTGTCACAGTTGCATTGCGTTTAGCTGGTGTAAAATTTGTAATTATTGTTTATGGTTGATATTGTATTGTAAGGCTTTAATCCGTCATACTGCAGGCTTCAGTTGCTGCTAGAAAAACGCTGGTGTCGCACTGGTTTGTGTGTTATCTGCTTGAAAAATATTGTTCAAGAAGATGATAGGAAGGTAATTGCAAGGGTTGATGCCCTCCCCACGTCAGCGTAGGAATGAGTCACACAGAAAAATTGGCAGAACTCTTGAGCAATTTAGAAATAAGTGCAGCTTTTTTTGCCTGTGAATTAATGAAAATATATTCACTGTACTTCTTAGAATTAGCTAGACCTACCTCAATCTACCGAGAGTGAGACAGCTACCAAATGATACAATTGCTCAGTGCCTGGGTCTCCAAGGGTCAATGTGAAACTCATTTTGGCTGTAAATGCCAGCAAATTGAGCATCAATTGTGAACAAATGCAAAGGTCAAAAGAGAAAATGGAGAACAAAAGGACTTTCATGGCAGGAATACATATAGCTACATACTGTATATAAAGCAGGTGGTTGAAGCAGCCTTACAGACATAAAGTAGATTGTGTGCATTGTATTGTTTTTTTGTAATCTCCATATTCACAGACCAATACTTCTTTTTCTTTCTCTAAAATCTGTTGCTTGCATACAGGAATGTGTTTGTTTTTTTTATATGCGTGTGTGTTTGCCTCACATGCTGTGTTTTACGTCTTTCTGTGTTTCTCGGTATGTTTGTACTGCGGACACGAGTGGTAGATTTAAGCACTGACCTTTAGCTGAAGGTTTTATATTGAAGGAGGCACACTCACTGGACAGAAACAAACCCAGAGAGCAGAAGGGCAACTTATCTTTGAATAATGTTCTTCAGCGACACAAAATACAGACACTTAGGCATACAATACACCTACAAAAACAAACCCTCAGGAAACTTCAAATTATACTAATCAAGCTGACTAAACCTGAGGTCCATGTGAAAGCTTCCAGAGGCTAAATAGCTTAGCTAAATAGGTGCAATGTTTTTAGGCTAATATGTGCTGTAATTACCGACCTCCAGCTGTAATAAAAGACTGGATAGGATTAGACCATGTGGTTAGTTTCTTTGAAAGACTAACTGATAAATTGATGCACTATAAACAATTGACAATAACTGTAGGTATAATTGGCTGAAATAAAAGCTTAGACACAAGGCATAAACTCACGTCGGCAAAAGAAGCCTTAGATTTGTTGTGTATATGGAATAATATATATTGATTCAGCAATTGTGTGGTATGCAGATATATTGTATGAATATTATCCAATTTTCTTACAGTATATAATGGCGATGGTCATTTAACTTACATAACATGTTTTCTGTCTTATGATTATGGAATACAGTTGCACAACTTTAGTGCAATCGAACCTGATGTGTGATTTTGTTTTTTCTGTACATGATTTTATGATTCGGTCTGTGGAGGATTTTTGTATAGATTAGAGCCAAGACTGGAACAGCTCCATCCAGTGGGTCCTCTGAGACCTTTTGTCAAATAATGATAGCTGATATGTCAATTTTATCTTCCAGCTGAGAGGTCAAAGGTGATGGAGTATCACTGGGTGGTACTGGCTCTTTGATGGATTTATCTGTCTGCCTGAAAGATTATAAATGGCTGGTATGTGGACAATTAGTCAAGCTGATGTTAAACTTGTAATTTTGGATATGAACTGTCACTATATGTATCTGTCAAACACATGCAATCAAAGAAATCAAAGTTTCATTTTGTTTTAAAATACCTTGATTGAGGTTATGCCATTTATTTTTTGGCTATATATTTTAATAAATTGCCTCAACAAGTGTCAAATTAATTTTTCTGCCCCTCTCTATTCTTTGCTGCAGTCCTAGTCTCTTACAAATTGAACAAGATGAAGGTTGGGTGTCTGTGTTAAAGATGAAATGTGGTGCTAACGGAGATTAATTGCCTGATAAAACCCCTGGTGGGTGATTGTTTTCTGGTTCAAAGGTTTGAGACGTTTGTCTTTATGTGCTGGAGATGAAAGAGATGGAGCCACTGGACTCTCATGACTGCTATTAAATTAACGCTAAATGGCCACCTTTGGCTTCTTACATCCGCATAGGTCACAGTTATTAATAGGTTATTGTTATTATTGTGAAGCCTAAACCAGAAATTTTAAGACAACTTTTAGACTAAGAGATTTTGTTTGGGTTCCTGTTCTAATGAATTATTAGTGAACATTTAGTATCAGATGGGAATACTCCATTGTTTTTGTTGGATTGTGGGAAGAGTAGGGAATTTGATTCCTCAACCTTGAGGGATCTTGAGGGATCAGCTGTGAGGGCTTGATTAGCCCTCAAGAGACACTGGATAAAGCAGCTATTCAATTGATTTTCCCTCCCAATGTCCATATGGCATTCCCAGAGATTGTACAGTAGCACTCTGAAATCCTATAATTATTCAATGTGGAGTCTACATGGGTCTGTACTACCCAGACTTATGAGTTTCCCAAAGGCGTGGATGCTGCTTGTGTTTCCTATTCCCTCTTTCCTTGCACCACGCTTGGCACTGCTCATGGGTTTAATGGCCAATTAGGCTCTGGAGAATCAAGTATCATTTAAGATAGATTGTGGTTGTATGGTGTGCACACGTCTGTGCATGCATGTACATTTTGTTCATCCACAGGTTGCTTTTTGCTCACATCTTGAAGTGTGTACGCTGTGCTCCTGAAAATGGGGGTTTTTACACATCACTCCAAATATCCTCACACCTCTGTGTGATTGTGCAGTGGCCTGACTGAGGCCATGCTGGCACTGTGTGAGATTCACTCCCGGGGACTGTGAACAGGTCTCTGACAGAGACAAGCTTTCAGGGTCCATCCATCAGAAACCAACTGAGTCTGCCTTGGTCCGACTTGGCTCAGTCAGACTTGAGCAGGCCGGTTTCACTCTCTCTGCTCAAGATCAGCCCAATCAGAACCACCTTTAATTTGCACCACTTACCACCAGGTTGCAGGCCACACTGAAGGATGTTAAATATGTGGTGGAATTTTCAGAACAAGCGTTGTTTATATCAATAGACAGGTTGGATAAAGGAGCACTATAAATGGTAAAATATCTATAAGTAGTGCTTAGAGGATACAGATTTAAAATAAACATAAAATGAATGTGATGTTGGTACAGTATATATAAAATTATTCAGCATATTTGCCGGTGAATTATTTCCTTGACTTCAGAGTCAGTTGGATGATTTCATTTGTTGCTACAAAGAAAAAAAAAACAGCTTCACATAAATTGTAATTTAGTAGACAAAATATTTAATTGGCTGAACAGTAGATTACTTGATAGTGACAATACTGCAATTAATTTACAAAAAGTCGTTGATGAGGGAAAATTAATTATATACAGCACATTACTTTTTGTTGAGGCCTGATTAACTAAACAATAATTTGGTCATTTGCTACACCTTTAAGCAGTGTGGAGGCGTGGATTTTTGGTGGATGCAACAGCCTTTGCATTGTCATTTTGATCTTTGCAAGAACCAGCAAAGACAGGTGAAGTGCTTAGTGTTTCTGGTCAGCCAAAAATTTTCTGCAACTTTTACACTGGCCCTCAGAGGAATGTATTGAGAAGAAGTTCGGCAGCTGAGTCATGTGCATCATGAGTGTTCAGGTCTATTGAAGCTAATAGCACTCGATAGACAAATTACAGAGACAGAAGTAGTAGTCAAGGCACAATAGCTGAACGTGCCAGTACATACATTATCAAAATTGCCATTTTCCAACATTGAAACAAAACTGTAGCGTAGCCTCATGAGCTGATGTTTGGGCTTACATAGAAAACAATGTTTGCAAATGTTGTGAGGCTACTGAAGCCAATTCCGACTGACAGCAGCTACAAGACAGAGTATAGCTTGGACAGGTCAGTCACAGGCCTGACACATAGAGATATTGCACCTAATGAGCATGGTAGCTAGCTTACCGACTAAATGTGCTGTGATCTGCAATGATACCATACTTTATATACCATACCCTAGCTTACAAGCAATGGACTTGACTTTGGAAAGAATCCAAATATTTCCTAACAAATTTCAGACACCAAAGGTTTTCTCGATGGCTCAACATTTGCAGTGCAGCATGTGGGATGTGCAGAACCTGACCATCAATCAGTGTCACCTGATCAAAGGTTGAATGTAGTGTGTCATCATGAGAATGGTGGACTCACTGCCTGACAATACTTCTGATTATGAATTGCTCACAGTTGTGACAGCCTCTGCTGTCCCATACAGAGATGAAAAGTAGAACGCCACATGAACACTTTGTCCATTTATGCTCTCCGAATGTATTGAGAGAGCCAGACAAAACACATCACTAAACACATCCAGGGCCCGCTGACCAGTCGGTTAGCTGGAATAATGGCTTCTAAACACAGCCTGCAGGGATGAGTGAACATACTGCAGAGAAAAACAAGACTCCTCTCTCAGTTCATCTAGCGGAATTGGAGCCTCGCAGTACCTTACACTTAACCTAGCAGAGGTATTATCTTACAGTAAATATGTGTAGGTATTGAGTTCTTTAAATTGCCTTTAATGTGGTTATTGACCCCACATTAAAGGTATAATGAAAATTAAAGGATAGCTTCATTGTAAAAAATCTATACCCACCTATCCTTCAGAAGGTCACTAAGGGGTTGGAACCAGTCCCAGCTTACACAGAGTGAGAGGTGTGGTACTTAAATATACAGTCGGACCATCAACATGTTCTTGGCCAACTGCACCCAACCTGCCATGAGACTGGGGTGGGTGGGGTTGCACGGTCTCACAAAAACAACCACAACATCCTGCATTGTTGACGTTTTTCCTGTGATGTCTTTGTGTCCAGACTGTGGGAGGTTGTACCCAGTGGAAACCCAAACAGACACAAGCAGAGCATGAAAAGACCACAACATGCTGACAGGTTCAAGGTTCCAAAACATTTTACCTGTGAAGCAACATATATTTTGTATGTGACACATGATAACTAAAACTAACCTGTGAATGTTTCTAATGTTTGTTTACATCCTTTGTATTTGTGAAAGTAGAATTTAATCCAGCCTTTCTAACTACTGATAATTGATTTGGTCTTTTAAGAGTAAGGATTGTTGTACTGTGTATCTGATGGTGCAGGTTAGCTTAAAAAAGAAAAGGTAATTGTAAAAACAGGATTCAGAATTGGTACCAGCTGTGACTGCTGGTCTAATGTAGCCACTGCAGTCAGCTCGCTGCTACATACTCTGAAAAGACAGAGCACAGCCACCCAGTGATCCCAGCTGGAGATGTTGGGAGTGTATAAATGTGTGTGGCTGTGGCTGTTTCATTGTATTCTTCTCCAGTGTGCAACTTCCCAAACTCGGCCTCTTGCTGTTTCTCTCAGTGAGGATAAAGAAAAACTATACAGCCAATATTCTAGATGACTCTGCAAAGACCCGCTCCAAATCCCTGATAAGAGCCGCTGTGGATAACTGTAAATCTGACATGGCCGAAGGCAGAGTGGGGGATGAAGTCCATGGAGCCGATGCCGAAATGACATCACTACAAGAATGAGAACAGGAACACAAAATCGAGTCAGTCGGAGAGTTAATTTATGTTTTCAAGGCGCTCACCTTTTATTTCACAAATCACGCAGCTGCAGTTTCTCTGACACTTGAAAACTGAAATGTGCCTGTCTATACATTTCCTCTGTCAAGCAGATGGGCTAAATGACTTACACAAATAAGATGTAGTGAGACCTTGTCTCTACTTGTCATGCCTGACTCATAGCCCCCGAGGCTTCCGAGATGCTTGCACTGAATATTCATTCCACTCATTTCAAGTGCAGGAATGGAAGAGTGTAATAGTTTATTGACAAATCAGTTGTCCACATTGACATCTGTAACACTAATATATGACTGCAGCAGGTCTCAAGTTAAATGATTGATCACCCTGAATCTTTAACTTGACATGTCTAAAATAATAATATAATTAACTAACTATCATAATAGTACTATTATATTTGTATAACACTTTGCAAAATCACACACACCTCTGCCTTGTCCCTCTTTTTGTGGGGCCCCTTGGATTTAATGCTAATTAATAACCCTCTGCTTGTCCTTGGTGCCTGTTTTCTTGATGTGACCCGCTAAGCAGGGATGTCTAACTGAGAGTTTATTGACGATAAGTGGAGAGTATGACTACCTGCATCAGACCACAAGACATCTATGTGGAAATAAGCCAACTCGCAGGAAGGTGTCTGAATGCATATGCATATTTTACTTGTTCCATTGCTCCTCTTTGCTGCTTAAATATGCACACGTTTAATAAACACGCATACATGTACTATACAAATATTTGGTGAAGGAAAAATACAAAGGCAGTATTGTGTAGACTTATCATTCTTTGCTGTTGCCTCACAACACACACAAATGCACTACGGAGACTGTCCTGACTTGGTCAATACCTCTGTCTCTAAATGATGAGAAATGGCCTGCGCTGCAGTAACACTGTGCTGGAAGATTGATCACATGCAGACTACTGGAGATTAAATGGCTTTCTTGTGGAGAGCCAGACTGCCCCTGGATGGTGCATTGTCGATAGGAAGCCTGTTTTCTCTTCTCCAATCACAACAGCTGCGCAGCCTTAGGTAAGGACAGCATATGGATGCAGAGAAGCCATAATACATTGATTTTTATAGGAAGGTACAGGATTACATTTGACTGCATTGTTATGTTGCTTGCTAAAGTAAAGAAGAAGGAAATTGTTGATTGGATTGTCTGTCAAAGCCTGCAATTGTTATATTATTGGTTTTTGTCTGTGTTGTAAGCCATTAGTCCTTATGGTGTGGAGACAATATCAGCAATGTTCAATTGTTTTTGGTGATACACAGTGAGAGTATTGTCAGGACCATATGGAGAACTACTCATGAGAAAACCACCTGATAGTAGGTTGTGCTTTAAGTTATGCAGGTCATAAAGCCCCTTTTAACATTTTGCATTTAAACACCATCACAGCCTGGAATACTGCTCCATCTAGCTAATGTACATTCTGAGAAATAACGTGTGTGTGTAATGCTGTTTCCGTATTTGTGTGTGCTTGCATGTGATGGCTGAAGCTATAAATTCCAAAGTGAACAGATGATTAGAGGGATGCGTGCTGTGATATATGTGTGCTGGTCTTCACTGATTATCAAGCATTTATTCTGGGGAATTTATTTGAGGCACATGTAAATATATTGTAATATTCTGCCTGTGCACTGCTGTCATGGTGTACGTGTATCTTTGAGTGAGTGGTTTTATATCTACTAGAGAGAGAAATTGCCAGGTAATTAAATGTTGGTAAATGAGAAGTACCACTAGATGCTTTTATAGACATCAAGGCAATTTAGTCCACATTAAAAGGTTGGAATATAGCAGGAGGGTCTGTTTCTAAGTGTGTCGTGACATCTAATTGCCCGTAAAGCTCTGACGTCTGTTAAATGTTGCCTCTGTAGTCGAAATGTAAAACATGTAATCCTGTGCCGTTTCTCTTTAAAGAATAGTCATGTGCCCGTTTGGTTAGAGATGCGAGCTTGTGACCAGAAGGTTGCCGGTTTAGTCCCCTGGTGAAGAAGTGAAGAAGCTTTGCTTTCTCCTCCATTGTCAAAACCACTGTGGTGCCTTTGAGCAAGATCCTTGAGCTGCTTCAGTGGATATGCTCAGAGGCCAGCAGGTCAGATGATGGTTGTACTGTACTGGTCATCTTTCAGGTGTGTAAATGTGATGAGGGTCTTCCGTAAAAGAGAGGTACCCTCTAAGTGAGAGTACCCTGATTTTATCCCACAGAACCCTGAGTTTCTCTCTATGATATAAAATTTCCCTCCAAAATGTAGTGGAGTAGTGATCAGAAGCAGACTAGAATCTTCAAAACATTACTTAAGTACAGTACTTGAGTGAACGTACTCAACCACAGCAGACAGTATGTATACTTATTGACTTAACTTAGATATTATTTGTTAGCACACGGAGGGGTGTTTGATTGCTTTTTGACAGTGATTATATCAGATGCCTTTGGAAAACCCAGAGGTTACACCACAGGCAGCACAACTACAAAGACCAGCCCTCTAGAAACCCCTTCAGGCCATTTAAACTACTATAACCCACAGTCCTCTGTCATCTCCTTCTGTCAAAGCGATGCACTGAGTTTCTGTTGTTGGGCCTGTAGAAGCACGGAACCACAACTGTTACATATAGAAATAAACATTCACACATTCATCCCCGGTGTTTGTGTACCTAGCTCCCATCCCTCATTAAGCAAAAACTTAGAAAAAGTGAGCCCCATGCTGAGACCATGGGGGAGGGATCTGAGTACATCTCCAAATGCTAATGAGAGGAGCCTTTTTCAACCGACTACTTTGTGTATTCATCTTGCATGTTTGTGTGTGTATGGGTGTTAGCATTGTGTTTTTTTCTTTTTGCAAAGGTAGGGTGAATTCTAAGCACAGTTATTTTTACATATCATTAGTAGCCTAGTGCAGCCCCATCACCCTGACAACTACATCCCTTCCTTTCCCTTCTGCTTATCACCATAACAACTAATCTACCGTAAATAGTGCTGTCTCCGTATCTGCCTCTCCATCGCTCTTTCTCTGTTTCTCTCCATCACTCTTCATTTTTCTCAATCCTTTCTGTGTTTCTCGCTTTCTTTTCCACTCCTATTGTTGCCACAGCACCTCCCTTGTCATTCGCCGCTGCGGTTTCTTCTACTTCTTCTTTTGTCTAGTTGTTCTGTAAAGAGTTCATTTTTCTGTGCCACTGCAGATGTGGGTGGTTCTGGTGACTGCACAATAACCTTTCTCTTGCTTCCAAGTGCCTGAGCTCAGATGACGATCAATAAAAAAGGCAGCTATAACAAGTTATCCAGCAAACTTTCATCCCTATATCGATTTTATATAATTTTTAAAAAATAAAAACAGCTTTTAAAGGCATAGTCCTTTGCACAGGCATGTAGATGTATACTTTTGACGGATATTTATGTTTGATAGGGAGGTGGATTAAGTCTCCTCCATGCCTTTGTGTTTGACCTAAATGTGCTATTGACAACAAGCCTGGCCTGACAACTTGATTGGCCGACCACACTCCAGGATTAACTTGCCTGGCTGAAGGGCTTTTACAGTCAAAGATCAAGCCAATGGTCTGTTTGGCTGAGTAGCTCTGGGATTGACTTAACAGGCTGATGTGCTAATGTAGAGTTATCCCAAGGTTGAGCAGCAAAGCAGGGGCATAAATGTTGTTTTGTGGTATATGTAGAACCACAATCAATATAGAGGCACAAGACATTTAGACATGTGACAGCAAATACTGAGAAAGCTTCACCTTCACGTCAGAGCATCTTGCCTTTTAATTATTTTCCTCTGCCTCTATTGTTTCCTTTCTCCTGGCCAATCACCAAACCTTTTTACGCTGCCTGTTTAAAGTACGATTACTGTAACATGGTAACATATCACTGCCTCACCATTATGTATAAAAGATAAGAACCCTAGATGACGGCCCATGGTTAACCCTACATTACAAGGCCATAGAGTGGCAGCACAGCCAGTCACAAAATGCCAGAGATGGGAACCACACAACAGTTTTTTTTTGTCCAGAATGACACAGGTGATTTGGACGTTGTCACACTCTTCACTGTGTTTTATCAGTTGTCATTCGTCCCATATTTGTACATTATTAGGTAAGAAGGTGCATCTCATCAATGCTGTCTTCAAAGACACTACGACAGCTATAATGTTGCTCTGTTGCTTAACAGAGCAGGAGCTGTCTCCTGTTCTTTGACTTTATTAAATAGCTGTTGCCGTCAATCAGCAGCATAATCAATACACTTGTCTCCTCGTTGGGAGAAGGTCTATGCACAATTCATGCATGTGGCACAGCAGCCGTAATTATTCAGATCTTATGTTTCTATTGTAGGCTTTTTAACCTAAATGCCTTTCTGCCCAGTGAACAGGCGAACTGTTATTTTTGCTACTTTTGAGCAAAAGCAAATCAATACTTAGTCCACCTGCCATTATTTTGAAAGCAACACCACTATGCTTTGTATTTCCAGTGTCCATCATGTCAGGCCGGATGTCATGTTAAGCATTACATTAAACAACATGTCCCTTCTGCTGACATACCAGCGGCAGCATAAAAAGAAGACTGGGGGAGTTTTCTGCTGGTCTTAGTGTAAATACACAGTCATCCACTTAATGGCAATATACCAGGGTCTCTGTCTAAAAGAGGTTATGCTATGAAATCCATTCCCTTCCACCTCTCCCATGTCTGACTCAAACTTTTCATCAGCACACACTTAAGGTCATCTTCGCACACCTCTGCCCCATTTCCTCTGTTTTTGTCCTTTTACATACTCTGTGTTCATCTCCTTTGCTCTTTTCTTTCACTTTCTATCCAAAGCTCAAGGGAAGCCCTCTTGGACCTCTTCTTACATAACCGCATCCTCTCGCTCACCTGGTGAAGCACATGTGTAGAAAAGCAACGAGTGTGAGTGTTCGAGGCAGAGGCAATATTGATATCATCCATGCTCACAAAGCATTAGGATTATCCCTCTAATGGACAGCCATGCCAGAGTGAGGTCGAACGAAAGCCTGATTAACATCTCCTAAGATTACAACCCAGGATTGTTCCCTTGAGATTGAGTGGCAACCACAGTAAAAGCCTGAAGAAACAAACTGGAAAGTAATATGCATGAATGATGTGTGAAGCATTCCAGTTTGAATGTCACTTAAAAAAAGATATTCGTTTGTGAATTCAAGATGTGTGGCAGCTCGTACCACACATCTTGGATTCCTATATTGTCCCTGCTCCAGCTGGTTCCCATGCACATGCTTCAGTGGCTTGCTATATGTGATGCTGTAGCCTGTGATGCCGACGCTCTTTTGAAGCTCAAAAGGCCTCCGTCTCTTTCTCTATTTGCCTTCATTAAGAGGTTGTCTTTAAGATACCCAGCTTAACACTATTTACATTTTCATTATTCTACCGTTACCAGGAAGAAAAGGCATAAAATCCAGCAGTGTTCAGGACATTAGACAAGCTTCATTCTCACAGCAAATGGATTTACATAAATAAAGAGGTTGATACATGGAAGCAGAGAGGAAAGCAAAGCAGAGGAGAGACGAGGCAACAAAAGATGAGGGGAAAAAAAGTGAATGAGTGTGAAATAAGAGAGAACCTCTAAAAAGTATCTAGAGGACATTTGTGATGAAGAGGCAGAAGGAGTGAGCGAGGGAAATGTAAAGTGGTAAATGAGAGGAGATTGTGTCTGGTTCTCTTTATTTCTCTATAAAGTGTATAAAGTGGTCTCAGAGGGACTGACAGAGGTCCTCTGATCCACTGCATGTGATCAATACAGCTCTGGATTCTCTCATTACTGGAATAGACCTCAATGTGTTGACCGTACAATGGACCAGTGGGATCAAACTGGTGATGTGTATTGGTGTATGTGTTTGTATTTAATAAGATAGTCTAGCCATTTTCTTCTGCATGGACATAATTTGTTCTGTTATTATCTCCCGATAAGCCAATTGAATGACTCTATTGACTCTATTACCATCCTTGCAGTCTTATTTTATAGGCCTTATCAGGGCTCTTTGTTTGTAGTAACTCAGAATTTACGGAAACCGAAATGGTAATTTCTTGTGTCTTCTCCTTGTAAGTCGCTTTGGATAAAAGCGTCTGCCACGTAAAGTAAAGTATTTTAGTTAGTTAGTTTAGTTAGTGTTTCAACAAACAAATTAGTTTTGTTTCCTTTCTAGAATTATTGTTTGGTATTAAAACCAGTGTAATTGAACTACTAGCTTACTCGTAGTTAAATTACCTTTCGCAGTGTTTTGTGTAGTTAACTACTGAAGTTGCCTTTTTGTTATTTTTTTAAATGACATGTACATTGTTAATTTGATAACTTCTTTACAAAGTAATTTAAACTTCTTTTTTTAAGTCACTTTCGTAAACTAAACCAGATTTCTGCCTCTGGTGGCTTTGCTGTAGCTGAACTTCTAGTTAGAAGTAGGCTGAGTTATGATCTCAGTTTCCCAGAGCCTAAAGGTGATGTCTTCAGATATCTTGTTTTGTCCTACCAATTTACAGTAAACTAAGGAAAGGAAAGCTGCAGCTCTTTTTGGTATTTGTCTTTGTGTGCGGGTCCTAGTAGTTCCTTTAGAATGCTAATGATAGATTAGCGTCAGAGGCTTCCTCAAGCCTCAACAATTTTCCTCTGGGAATCTCAGCCAATCTTGGATGGTATTTCTTCCTTTCAAGCCTCTAAGTACACATTCCCAACCACTCTGACCTCGAGACCCTCTCTTCAATCCAGGAATAAAGACTGAACAATAGCAAGAAAGAGCTCAAGTTCCCCCCTTTCTTCTATGACTGTTCTTTTCATTCAAATGTTCTCCGGATGTTCATGTTTGGTGTTGTGTGTTGAGTGAAAACATTACCTGTGAACCTCCTCAGCAGCTCATCAGTCCAGAGTGGACCCTGCAGCAGCAGCAGCAGCAGCAGCAGCAGGAAAGTGTTTATGCAGTTGTCTATTCACAATGAGCACATCGGAAACAGCTAATTTCCTCTAACACTCCTCATTTAAACCAGCTGCTACAGTACATACTGCTGTCTTCCTATAACATATGCTGTGCCGTGATGTTATAAGGACACATTATTGTAATGGTCAATGTAAAGGCTCATATACTCTACTGTTGCTGGTTGTAAGGATTCCCATTTTCTTCTTTTAAAACTTGAACATCCTGTGCTCGTGTTCAAGCCTTTGAATTACAAATTGACACATTAGGTAGCAGAAGCTTTCACTTCTGCACACACATTATCTGACTGTTTGTCTAAATCAGGAATTTTATCCTTTTGAATTCTGTTATATTTTCATTTCTTGGGAGTAAGGAGTAAATAATGATGGAAAACAAATACCACTGTAACTCAAGGGCTTTTATTGTAATAGACACATTTTGTAGTCTAATGAAATATAAACAGTATAAACACACAGCCAGGAGATGAACCATTGTGCACCTGGGAGCTGAGTACCGAAGCTCTGCATTCCCCCTCTCCAAACTTTGCTCTATTTGAGAATGAGGGTCAAAGGTTTCACAGTTTACACACTGGAAGACTGAGATGAAATAAGATTGATTTGAGAGTTTATGCAAGGGTTTCCACTTGCAAGCCAATTTCAAAATCAGATCTTAGCTAATAATTCAGTTTCAATCTTAGAATTTAGATTTTGTCACAAAAATTAACAGATAAGTTCAGCTTATATGGTAGCGCTGATCCTTTGTTGATCTCGATGTTCTATTCTCTAATCCGTTAACCAGACATGTGCCTGCTGCTGCTACCATCCATCAACCCCCCACTTCTCCAGAACACACCACACACAAGAGTGTTGGTATTGGAGGAGACACATTTATCAACCCCATCTAAAGCTCATCATCGTGTGTTTGAGGGAGAGAACATGTCGTACAGTGGAGTGTAATGTTGAAGGTGAAAAGGCGAAGGATACCTCCTCTCCACAGGCGTACAGGACACCACTTCTCCCAAAAAAAGCCCTTGTATCACTGCTCATGTATTCAGTCCACTCCTATGTCCCTCTCCATCCCCTGCTCTTGTACCGTAGGTTTCAATGATTGAACCCATGGTTTCAGCCAAATTAGCTAAATTATTTTGAAGTAGCTGAATGCCAGCTTTTCACTAATGGGATGCTGCTTTCGGGCAGATGTTTTATTGAAAAGCAGGAGGTTTTAATTCAGTTTAAATTTTTGATAAGTGGTGTTATACTTAGATTATAGGCAAACTGATTTTCCTCCTCTAATGGATGGGAGAGCTGTTGGAACAACTTCAGAACAAACACCAAATGCTCTGGAGCTTAAGTACATTCCCTGCTACCCATAGAATAGGACATTTTTATTTCACAAAGATTGTAAGAGACAGTAATGACCATAATTGTCTGCCATGGCCCATTCACATCTACAGCTCAATAAGCTACTGGTTGTATCTGCTTTCCTCTAGTGAATCCTGAGCTTGTGTAGTTCTTTCTGTCTCTCATCATATTTTCTTTGTTTGAACGTCCGAATCTTATTTAATGTTACTCATATCGCACAGTAAGAAGCATTTGCACAATGACCTTCGAGTTTGTTTCTCTTACTTGCTGCCTCTGGCCAGTATCTTCAGCTCTGTCATGCAGTTTTACTCCCTTCCAGCTCCCGTCCTCCTGTCCAGCACATTAATTTGCTGCATTCCTGTATAGCTCAAAGCCTCCATTTTAACATACAGTTCTTCTACCACCAGCATGCCTGCTCAGTGACTGAGATCCCTGGTGCATCATTGGCATGACTGAGCAAGGCACAGCTGTTCCGGAGCCGGGCAGAGCGGGTATGGGCACTGGTCCAGCCTTGCCAGCAGCTGGATTAGCAGTACAGCCATTAGCATCTGAACTCCTGTAATGTGACAATATGACAGAGATTATGCCATCTGAGTGCAAGTGGCAGGAGCTAAGAGGGAGAGAGGGGCAAGCTGGGAAGTCAGGTACCGGGCAGGACTGGGGAACATGCAGGTGGAAAATGACTATGTGCCTACCGCAGGAATTTTGGATGCTGAGCAGAGAATAGAGAAGATAAAAGAGTGAACAGCCTGAATTTGCAGAGTGGACAGAAACAGAGATTGGTTGGGAGACAAAATGGGATCATAGATAACGATGGAGGAACTGTGAATTAAAGTAAACAATCAGTCCATTTTATTTACATTTTTTTTATTTCACAAAAAAAGAAATTGTCACTACCTACACTCAATATTAAGTGCAGTAAAACATTCAAGTTTTATATGATTTGTGTCATTATTCCACTGATGCGCTACAAATTACAAAGACACAGCAGGATCACAGAGACGCTATATTATAATGATGTTAAATAAACATGCTATCACCATTTAATCCACTTCTGCCATAAAAATAGTTTCAAAAGTTTCACACAGTGTCTCAAAGACATCCTGACTGTCCCGCTGTCCCAAACATTTCTCCTGCTCCAGAATATGAGAGAAGCTAACATTAGCCAAATTAACCGTGTAACATTGCTGTGCAGCTATTGTAGCCACATTCAACAAGCTAACCCAGTAAACAAACTAGACAAAACGTTTTGCATAACATGGGCTTTTTTAAATAGTGAAGATGCAACACCAGTCCAAATCTCTAGAGTCTACAATGATGTTAGGACAAGAATAAAGTAGTACGTTGTAATATTGGAGAGGCTGGAACAATAAATTGCAGTCTTCAGACAGTTTGAGTACATTGTTCAAACATTAAGGTAAGAATAATAATTCTACAAATATGTAAATTAAATAAAACATTTTTAGGTGATTATTTTATTTACTTGTGTAGTGTAGTTGTGTAGACTTGATTATTATATATGTGTGTAATGTGTGCGTATATATACAGTACAGGCCAAAAGTTTGGACACATTCAGTTCATGACCATTTACATCTCAGATCAAGACCACCTACTTTAATGTCCAGGTCCTTCGTCTACTAGTCTTAGCAGCAGCATATGCTGCGATTACATGTTTTTGTGATTACAGTTCTTTGAAGGTCCAGTATGTAGAATTTATTGACATTTAGCAGTTAGGGTGCAGATTGCAACCAACTGAATAGCCCCCACCCCTCGGCTCCAAAGCATGAGAGAGGCGACGGTGTCAGCCAGCTGCCATGTAATCATCTACAACCGATGAACAACGTTCTTAAACAACAAACCGGTTTCTCTTTAGCAGCTCTTTGGTACAAAGCTATTTGAGAGCATTTTTTATCTTTGTAAATCCACCCTCTTTTACACGAGCAGTGGAAACCAACCGGTCACAAGAGGTCGACATTGTCCAGTTGGGTTACTAACTAATCTGAATGAGTAGGATTTTCCTTTTTCTGTTTCTAACTGCACCGTACAAAGTTGACCTATCCTCCTCAGCTAAATGAGGGAAGAGAGAGATAGCGCAGCAGTAACTGAGCGAGCTACAGAGTGAATGGAGAGAGGAGCCGTGTTAGTGAGAACAAAGCAGTGAATCAGAGAAATTAAATGTTATTATGTCTGATTGTTTTGGTGGTTAAAAACATGGCCACGCCCCCGCATGTCCCTGTGGGAAGGATTTTGTGTGAATGCAGCAAAGTGCACACTTCATCCTCCTGTTTGCTCTAATGTGACCTCTCTGCTCAACCCTGTGTGTGTGTGTGTGTGTGTGTGTGTGTGTGTGTGTGTGTGTGTGTGTGTGTTTGTAGCCTGCGATCAAACAGACACACAGACCTGAATGTGAATGCATGTAACTTTTACAGTGCAGGTCCCTTACATTAGCTTTGGCAATATGAGTAATTCAGTTCAGCAAAACCTAGTGGACACATGTGAAAAGCCCTGCCACTTTACAAACAAGTAAAAAAAAAAGCTCTGCATCTTGGAAGGGAACGGTCACTAAATTTAAGATGCTACTTCAATGTACATACACATTCCTGCTCTAGGACCGGTGTTTGTCTTTTCTGCTCCGCTGTAGAGACGTGGCTGAACATGGTAAACTTCATGAAAGGGGCCCAACTTCCTATGTAGATATCGAATAATGACAATGATTCTTATTTATAGGTGATTACGCACCAATGAAAAGTAACTATGAATACTATCTTCCGTTTCTTCTAATAGATCCTTCTAAATCTTACACAGTGCACCTTTAAGGGGAATTGGCTTTTTGTGGAGCAATAAATACACTTGGACATGTTTTCTTTCACTGAGGTTGATGTGTTTAGTAGGTTTTTACAAATGTGAATTTGTATTTTTAATGCTCAACAATATGTTAGTGGAGGTCTGAATAGAAGTACCTTCCCATGTCTACCACCGCTAGAATGACTCTTTGTTGATTAAATGTTCTTTATAGTTTCTTCTACCCCTAGTACCTTTTATTACTGCTGACAGTTTTTTGCATATATCTACTTAATTTCCTAGTCAAAATCTTACAAGGCATCTTGCTCGGTCATGCTCAAACACTACACATGGACCGAACCACAGTTCTGCCTAAGAATGTCTGTACACACACAGGCATTTGTGAGTGGCTTAACTCTTTGTTGTTTGTTTTATAAGTTCATGAAGTAAAAAACTTGGTAAAGCAAAATATGTCTTAAATATGTCTTTCATACAAAAATAATAGTATATAATAATGAATGAGAGAAAAAATATATATATTTCAGGTGAGGACATAAAACTGAGACATAGACTACTTAACACAGTTTAAAAAGTAATTAGTTGTTAACACAGAAAAAAGAGGTCATACACACAGAAAGTTGAACATCAGCATAGTACATAATATAAGAAACCAACTGTTAACACTGCTAATCACTAACTCCTAATAATCCAGGGAAGGACAATAGCAACATGGGAAATGTGTATTATTTAGTATAGGGCAGTTAACTTTCCAATGAAGTAAAAAACACTTTAATTTTGGCTAATTTATGTAATTAGGAAAATACTAAGCTTAAAAGTGCACTGGCAGGCTGCTCCATATAAGGAGCATACAGACTGAAATCTCCTTCCACACACAACTTGGTCTTGGTCCAAGAGATCATGTTGTGACTCCTATAGTGCATATTAAACGTACACTACCAATCTAAAGTTTGGACACACATAGGAACGACCATGTTTTTCACAAAAAGATATGTCTTCAGTTGTGTTACCATCATTGCACATGGTTTTCTAATGACCAGTTATGCTTTAAAATTAGCAAACATAACATGCTATTAAAAGACAGTACTGGTGCTTGCAGGATTTAGGCCTTTCAGCTACAACAGTCATTTACAACATGAACAACGTCTACACATACATTCTGATCAATTTAATGTTATGAAATCTGCTTTTCTTTCACAAACATGGTCATTTCTATGTGTGTCCAAACTTTTGACTGGTAGTCTATACTGAGAGTATATGTAGATACTGATACAGCACATGATCAATCAAGGTTGGAGTTTTATTTCTTGTTATCGGGAGAGAGAAAGGAAGCAAAGAATGAGCTGTTTACGTCTGCAGTGTCAGGTCAGATTATCACCTCAGTATAAACTATTTCCAATTTTCCTTTGAGAAACCAAGTTATAGCAGAGAGAAATAGATTAGAGTGAGGGAAGGAAGGAAAAAACCAAAGGGACAGAGGGGGTTGGATTGCCCTGTTCAACAGAGACAGACAATGAAGTGTTTGGAGAAGCCCGCAAAGTTGCTGCATTTTAGTCAGTATATGATCAGACAGTCAAACACAATAGTTATGGAATTCTTATGGAGATTCCATATATCCACTTAGGGTTCATCATTTGATTGTGTTAGTTTGGTTTCATTGTCTGTGAGCACAGTCGCCGTGTTGAAATCAGTAAGTGGCTCCTCAGAAGCACTGAACTGATAATTTGCTCAGGTCTTCATAAGTTACTGTTCAGAAAAAACAAACATTGTAAAACAAGCAAAAGAAGTCACGGCACACACGGGAGATGGAGCACTAAACTAATTACTGCTGTCAATCACTGTGTTTGCTTTGAGTAATTAAAAACGGTGTAATTAAATAAGGATTGGCCGTCGGCAGCTCATTGGTTAATGTAGCCACTTAGGATCTCCGGGCCAGACATTAGTCCTCTGTCCTTTACTGCTAAAATAATCCTCTCACACACAACACGGCTACAATCAACCTTTGAACAATAACATGAAAAGAACAATGACCTGCAATCTTCTGCCCATATGTGAATTTTCATATTTTAACCATTGTGCAGTAGTATTATGTACCTCATTAGCATAAGACTCAATCCACTCTGCTCTATCCAGCCCTCCATCCTCCTACAGACTCCACCATGCTCCACCCAGCCCTCCAGGTATTAGTCTGGTGAAATTACAATAAACTAACCAAGCAAGCCAAAATAATCAATCATTCATTGATTGGGTAAGTGGGATATCTCGGCACTGCTACCAGGCTCTTTAATGAGACAAGGTCACAGAAGCTTCTGACGGCACTTCTCCTCATTAAGATAAGTTTTATGAGCATATTTATTCTGAAAAAATAGGAATATAGTTCCATACTATCTCCTATCTGGATAAGTGCTTGAGTCATTTTCATAAATTCACAGTGGCATCTTCCTTTACTGCACATAGTAATATTTGAGAAACACTTTCAATAAGTCTCAAAGGATATTTGAAGACGACTTAACATTAACATTTGATCACTGCACGTAACCTCTAAGTACAGTAATAGTAGATATAGATTATAAAATACAACAAAGACATAATCAGACCAGCTGTATATATACAACAAAATACCTTAGCATATGCTAGGCAGTAGAAATCTTATCTCTTATCTATGTATTTATAGTAGAGGTGCTGTAAATAGACAGCTGTTATTCTGTAATACACAATGGAACAGATGACAAAGTGTATTAGATGATTCACTGTGAGATGCAGCTTGTTTCATAATGATCGTTAATTAAATTTTAATTAACAAAATAAGTTAAATTCATGAGTGATGCAGGCTGATAGAAAACTGAGAAAGCTATTCTTTCTTTATGTCATAACACATCAACTCACCGCTGTTGTCCAGCAGTGACACCGCTTCCTCTCGGGCTGTGGCTCTTTGTGCAGATTTTTCTTTCTTGTCCGACTAAAGCCAAAAAGAACATTTACATAATGGACACCTTTGTTATAAAGGTAGACTATAATTATAAAAATCCATTACTTTAACAGCTTGATGACTGGAGCAGTGTTATATATTGCATGTCTGAAAATGGTTTTAGATGATGATTTAGTGAGGAGACTTTGCCACAGCTATCTGTGTCAGGCCAAGTCCAAGCCCAAGATAACCACCTGCCTTATCATTCATCCATCTCCTCACTGACTCGCCCCAAAGCAACCCCAGTAGGCGCTCACAGCCATTGACCTGGTTCCCTCTGGGCTGAAGTGGTTGTCAGAGGCAGAGCTGCATTTAGATACAATGCTCCATTACATCAATAATAGATACGAGGATGAAGGAGGTAGGCCAAATAGGATGGGACAGCTCACTCAACAGGAGATGACAAGTCGCAATGATGGGGAAAAGTGTGTGTTTTAGTGTGTGCACATGTGCAGTATATACGTGTGTGTGTGTGTGTGTGTGTTTGGGGTTGCACACACATGAACTAGAGGTGCCTGTGAGAGTAGGATGACAATGAGTGAAGATATTGACTTAGTAGGATTCTGCTATGTTGGCACCATTTGGGATCAGACTAACCCAGTTTCCACAGAGCCCATACATTTTAGATAATCCCAGAGGAAACTGGGTGTGCAGAGTCCGCCTCCTCTGCGTGCTGGTACATTGTAGCATACATCAGGTAGAGGAATGGACACAAAATGAGGCACTTAAACGTACATGCTGAATCATGCATGGTTGTGTTAAGAGAGGATAATCATTTCCCTCCCTCTGCTAAACCACCTTCCTTTGCTCTTTCCTCCTCCTCCCCTTTCTCTTCCATCACTCCCTCCCTTTCCTTTTTGCACCAGTTGAAGTGGTTATGTGGCTTTATGCAGCAGCCATTTAAATCATTACCTTTCCCACATTGATTCAGCCAGAAGGTAATTGGCTCAATCAAGAGAATTAAAAGCCTGGGTAAGATGGAATAATTCAGCTCACAGATCAAAAGAGGAGGGGAAGGCGAGAGAAAGAGGATGGGGTGGGGGGGGGGGGGGGGCAATAAGAGGAATGCCTATATTAGCAGGATGGATGAGAAAGTGCACACTGCACAGAAAGGGAGGGCAAAAATGAATTAAAATAAGAATATTAGCATATGAATGATACAGAAGTGAAAGATGCAAAGTGAAAGACACAAAATCAAGCAAGACGATATAGAAATAAATTCTGTGCCCTAAAACGTTTTGTTCCTATGCAACTCAACTGCGAGTGTGATTATGTTTTTGGATAGATTGTGTTCAGCTTCAACATATTGTTTTTAATGAATAAAACGGAAAGCAAGACGAAAGTAGGTGGTGGAGGTAGATTTGGGTGTATCATGCACTGGACTGTCATGGCAGCGACTCCAGTGTCTCTTGTAGGGGAACATTGTATGTGAAATTAGGACAGAGGATTTTCATTATCAACATATGTGCGTTTCATTGTCAACATACTGTATTCTCATTATGTTAATAGAAAACACTATATGCAGTTATGTTTCGTATAAAACATATTCGCATTTCGATTTTAGTTCAACAGAAACATCATTTTTAAAAGACAGCGCTTGATAGATATGCACCCAAAACTACAATACTGTAGTAATGAAATGTTAAACAACATTTCTGTCCTCCTCGCAGCTTTTGTGCTTTCCGTCTTCTGTCTTAAGAGAGGACCGGTACTACTGTTGTTCGAGATCTATATAGGATGTACTTACAGTATACAATTAGGCTCCAGTAAAACCATCTTTCTGTGTAAGAAAAAACAGACTGTTCATCCACTGTATATGGCTGTTCTGCCAAGCCAGGCAGCTATAGCATAAAAAGCAAGGTCGTTCAGCAAAACAGTTTAACTTGGCTCAGATTTTTCTGCAGTGCAATCCATCCAGCAACTGAACTGCATTTTGCTGTGTGATAAGTCTTCATTTAATAGACCAACTGTGGATGAATAGTTAATTGGGGTATGTTATGAGACTGTCATTTAGTTCATCAATGCTACATTTTAGCTAACTAACTACAGCAAAGCCTTACTATAACCAACAACAATTATCAGACCATAATGCTAGTTTAGCTGTATTCATTATGTGATGTAACGTTATGACTTTGTTACTTGCTGTGTGTGTGTGTGTGTGTGTGTGTGTGTGTGTGTGTGTGTGTGTGTGTGTGTGTTCATGTGGGTGTGTGTGTTCATGTGGGTGTGTGTGTTCATGTGGGTGTGTGTGTTCATGTGGGTGTACAGTATGCAAGTAGGATTCAGGGTCCCAGCAGTTGCCATGTAAGAGTCACAGATGAGCAAATCTGACACGCATGCTGCCCCCAGGCTTATTAGGATGAAGGATGAAGACACGTAGAGAAAAAAGAACAGGAGGTGGGGGATGTAGCATGAAGAGATCACTCCATGACAATTAATGATGTTGATTCTTGCTGTGACATTTTGAAGCAAAAGGAGCAGGAGGAGGGTTGTGAGAAAATTGCTTAGAAATGAAGGAACAGCTGTTCAAAAGCACATGAATGTCTCAGTTGCTTTTTTTAATTACAGATGGAAGGTTAAAGGGACACTTTCTGCCACATCCTGCCTGGAAGCAACAATTCTTCCTGTAGCTTTTTAGGTCACTGTCTTTATCTATCAAAGCTTGATTGCACTGTTAAAAGGTGACTTCACAGATTTTTTACTTTCATCTTATGGCTTATGGCTCTAGTTTAGGGAGGGATTTGTGTAAATGGTATTAAACCTCCCCCTCTCATACCTACATTAAAATATCTCCTTGCTTCAAGCTGGAAATCTCATCCGGGTGACATCATTTGGAGGTGTTTTCCAATTCAGATGATGTTGTGCATTTTCCTCCATAAGAATTGTATGAAAAAACATCCTCCAGATGATACCTAGAGGCGTTCGTCCACTAGAAGCAGAAAGCTGCAGTTCGTAAATGTACTCCATAGGAGTCCATAGGAAGCAAGTTGAAAATCTGTGAAGTCACCCTTTAAGTAAATCTGTGTGTTTCATTTCAGTTTTAACTGGGCAAATGCTTTCATGTAATTCATGCTCCAGTTCCTTCAAGCATATCTGCAGTGGCTTCACAGGAGTCTTCCTGTCGACTTAACTGCAGTCCCAGTTGTGTATGCCAGCCTGTCAGTTTTCTGCCTCTTTCTCACCAGTAGTTGAGTCAAATGAGCCCGGTCCCCCCGCTGTGTTCCCCAGGCTGCTGTGCACACTGCTGCAGAAAAACTCCAGAGGACATGTCTGTGCCTTGAAAGCACTATCCAGCCAGGCTGAGAGAAGGAAGACAAAAAATAGATGAATACATAGCACAGCTGCTAATTCAGAGGCTTGATAAGCGTGTATGGGATTAAGCAGCTGATTGTAGTGTTAAACGTGGCATTCACAAGTCTGTTTGTGGATGGGTTTTAATTGATGCTTGTAATTACCTTGTAAGTAAATCAACTTCATCAGAATGTTTGCTTTTAATTGAAGCAATTTGTATAGTGTTTCGCGATAAGTGCACTTCCCTATTCTCTTAGACAAGTACACAGATATACACACACATATGATATCATCACTACAATAATATGGAAATATAACGAGAAAGGTTAGAAAATGTTAAGAAGCCAACCAGAAAAGTCCAGAGCACTTGTGCTGTCCATGCTAAAAGCATGCAACACTGTCCTGCTCTTCTGTTTCTGAATGTACACACCCACACATGCACTACACACACAAATGACAACTTACTTTCTGCTTTTGTCTAGCATTTTCTGCTCTGAGCAAGTGTAAGATGATGATATGTACTAACGTAAGTATGAAATTCTGTTCAGACATGTCACTGGCTCATGAATTATGGACGTGGTCACACATCACCTTCATATTCACACTGTACCATGCACAAATTTGCATATGAGATTAGTGAAAGCTGCTTGACCTCTAACCAAGGGCATCATGGGTGGTGGAAGGATGTGATGTGGGAGATGAAGCTCTAAAATACGAGTCAATTTCCCGCGGGGCTTATCAGAGCTGTTTGACTGGCGTTTGAGCAGCGAGCGGCCGTCACTTGTCAGGATTTAAACTTAGGGAGGAAATGAGACACTGGGGTGTGCTCGGAATATCATTGAATGATAGGATAAAAAGTGAGAGAGAGGAGAGAAAGACCGTATACGAAATACTCTGTAGAAAGGAATGCATGCTTTAGTGGTGTGGCTAGTACATATAATCTAAATAGTAGTAGATGGCTAATCTGTAGCGTTTCTCTGCTGGAGCAGTATTAGCACAGAGCTTTCCCTGGTGTGTTTTAAATAGATCCAGTACATTACTGGCTGTGGTGGCAGCATCAGACTGTCTGGATGACAGACACATCTTCCTCCCTTCATTAATCTCCATTTCGTTCTGCACTGGAGAGGAGAGAGGGAGAGAAGGAGCGAGGGAAAGCAGCAACGGAGAGTGTTGGACAGGAATAAAGTGGGATGAGCAAGATTAAAGATATGGCCATGAAATGGAAAATAAGATGGAAGATGGGGGAAGACGAACTAAAGAGGGAGAAAAAGAGAATGAGGAGAGCCAGAAATGAATATTGAAAGTGTAGTTGCTTAAAAGACATGCGAAGAAAGTGAGGATTAAGAGAGAAAGGTGGAAGCACAGACAAGCTAAGGAATATAGGTATAAATTGGAGAAAAATTGAGGCAAGAGAGACGGCAGGAGGAGGGGAAAGGGAGCCTGCTGTTTGATCTTTAACAGGATTATTTTTCCCTGCTGTCCTTTTATTTATTTGATTTTTCCTCATATTTATTCATATGTAAATGCTGGCTGTGCGCCAGCAGAAAATCATAGTCCTGCGCTGCACTGAGCCCACCCTGTGACTGTGCATCACCGATACACACACAGCCATATAGGATAATCCTGAAGGGATTTCTGTGGACCTCAGCAGCCCTGCAGCAGGCTTGTACAGGCTGGGATGCAGCAGCTATAGACTCACTGTGGACTGCATTGTTTCAGTGCGTTGAGTTCCTTTGCTTTAACAGCTCAACCTTTAGAAAATGATGTTTGCCTATGACTATTTGTTTATTTGCTCTTTCTCCGTGTATGGACTGAGATACTGATCCAGCATCTGCTTTCTATACTTTCAGCTATCTTTCATCAGCTCATATTAAAAGACAGAAAACTAAAATCCAGCCTGTGTGCTGACCATTATTTTGATTCCCTTATTAAAATCAAGGACATGGGATTTTTCTGATAGTTGGACTGTGAGGTTGATAGAGCTTTTCGAGGATTCTGTTTGAGTGGGTTAAACCCTCATCTGAGTGTGCTGGATCCTGTAGTGGATATTGATTCGGCCTTTCTCTCAGATTATACGAGTCTGGCTCTGTCGATTGTCAGTAAGGCTATCGTTGGAGGACAATACTTAATCTCTGTGGCCTGCAGCCCAAGCAGGATTTAGTGATCTTTGTGTTTGTCTGTTTGTTTGTGCTAGTTTGTGAAGCTAAATGGTTCATATGTTTAGGATACATATATTTTAATATGGACTAATCACATTTTTTTTTTACTGTTGTATCACAACAAGGGGGATATGTGTTTATTATTGTAACCATGACAAATTAAAGTTCAGTACCTTTTTTGCTGCTAACAGTACTAATTCATACTACACTCATGTAAGAGGCTAGGCACCACTGAGAGCCCACTGTTATACAAACACAGAACATAGATCTGTGAGAGCTTCACAGATACTGAGTCTATATACTCGCGTGTGTGTGTGTGTGTGTGTGTGTGTGTGTGTGTGTGTGTGTGTGTGTGCTGTCCAACTGAGCATTGCCATTAGAGTGGTATTTCAGATTGTCTGGTAGGGTGCTCAGGGCCACAAAATGCAATTAGATTCTAGTATAAAATATTTATTTCCACAACACCTACTCTGCACCAGATAGAAACCTTTGCCCGCTGTGCACTTAAATGTGAAAATACTATATACAGTGCATGCCTGAGAGCAGCAGCGTTTGCTCGTGTGGCCCCGTGTGTCTGTGGGCATAGATTAGTCCATGCACATAAATGTGAGAGCAGGGCATGGGGACGACAACTGGAGTTATTACATGCTTATATATTTGCAAATGCATGATATTGCACTTTAAACAACTCCAGTAAGTGTTGCATTTATTTTATTCTGTTCTGTGAAGTAACTAAGCATATTTATTCCACTGCTCTTTAGTACAGTTATGAAGAACTTGTGTACTTCCTGTTTTAACTTGTACTTTACTACATTTGAGTGGGAGATACCATTATCAGATTTATCGTAGGAAACGAAAATGCTGCATACTTCTGCATTATTTTCTAGTATTTACTTGTTTTTAGTATTTTTAATTAAAATATGCTCCAAAACATAATCTTAATGTGGAGTGGTTCTGCCAAAGGCTGTTGTGACCCGGGCTCATTGAATAGCCTGGCAGCAGCACAGAGGCGTTCCTTTCTATAGTTTTTTTACTGAGGCTTGCCCTTCTAACCTCGTCCTTCTGTGTCAGAGAAGGCGAAAGTCAGAGGCAGAAGCTCAATCAATTAATATAATGCTGTCAGTTAATACATTGGCATGTTTTGGTCTAATGCTCCTTCAGGCTAAGTCTTTGCTGCTGGAAGACATTGCTGTCGCTGCCTCACAGGTCAGCAAGCTCCAGATTCCTGCAGCTGAGACAGTGAACATCACAAAGATCTAAGTGAAGGTCCGGGTGGAGCGTAACACAAGAGAGAGAGAGGGATGTGTGGAGTGATATGTAATAATAATAGTAAAGATAAAAACAAACTATTAAAACATTCAAGCTAACTCTAGTACAATACAACAAATTATAACATCTATGTTTAATCTTGTACATGTTTTTTGTGTGTGTCCAAAACCACCAAAGAAATGAATTAAATGACTGCGGTTCTGCTAAAGCAGCGTTTCTGTCTTCACTTAGTTCTGAACAAGTACCATACAACAGCCTCTTCTCACCTCTCCAGTTCAGGCTGAAGTGCTTTCCAGTCCTGGTTAACCAGGCTTTTGGAGATTTTTTTTCAGAGCTCAGTGAAGTTCACAAACTGATGCTGGATTAGTAAATATGTAAAGTGCAGAGAAAAGTGAACCTTGGACGTGTGAAGCTTGCAAGATTTAGAGTCAGCAAGCTGCAAGCTAGTTCTGCACTTTTACTGTCTCTACAAACCCTGTTTCTCTGTGCTTCTGTGGGTGGATGAGTGGGTGGAGGCCAAATGTTAAGGAATGAGCAGCATGGGCAGTAGTTGGTATAAGGAACCAAACTCTGGCTAACATAGTTGTTCTAATCACATTCACAATGACCACAAGAGACACCCTTGGGTACAGAAATATGAGTTTGTGACAGATGCACAGAATTGAAAACTTACGCCAGGCGTGTGGGTTGAATAGAGATGTCTAGTGGATGATGTTATTCATATTTTTGTTTTTTTTCTGTTGGAAACATAAGGCGTACATGCACAATATTTATATGCATGTTTGTATGTGCAGAGTATGTATGATATTTCTGTGTGTGTGTGTGTGTGTGTGTGTGTGTGTGTGTGTGTGTGTGTGTGGTTCTGGTCTGCTGTGAGAGGATTACTGTAGATTTACAAGTCCTGGTAACAATGAGCAGACCCACCCCAGGGACCTATATTCAATCACTATTACAATGAAATGCTGCTAATTCCTATTTAAAGCTCACACATGCACTGCCCTCCTTGCTCTCCAGGCAGGAGGGAGAGCATGAAGCTCAGAGACAAAGTGAGGAGGAAACCATTTTGTGTTAGGCTGTAGAATTTCTGTTAATTCCTGTTGCTGAGTTCATTTCTTCCATAAAGGACTCTTCTCCCTTCCTGGATGTTTTGTGAGGCACCCTCATGAGACTAATGTGTGTGCCACCGCAGAGCAATGCATGTTAGCATCTGTGTCATTTGTCTTACCAGTACCCACGTAAAAGCAGACCCTAATTCAGCGGTTCCAGGCGTAAGGGGAATTGCTTTCACTCCTGGCTAGCGGGTTAATGTCAGTGGATTTTTCTTCTTTTAAACAGGCGGTAATTCATCATTTCAGCACAAGCATAGCAAATAAACACATGATGCTTTGTTGTTAGTGGACTGCATTCGTGGAAAATATAGTGTTTAGTCTGGGTATTTACTCTTATTGTGTCTTGTTTCTGAATGTACATATTGTGCATATGGACCTGTGATTTTTATGAAACCAACAGTAGAACTGAGTGGCAGAGTTGCAGTGTTATCATTGCTGTTCTGCCAACTGCTGCTGTTTCCTTTCTTGGCTCCTGCACTAGCACATTCATTTAGAGGAGAGCTTTAATTGGCCTCAGAATCAGGGACAGAAATCTCAAGCTACATAAATACTTTAGAGAAGCACATCAGACAAGCCTGCCTATCTCACTGTTCTGTCTTTTTCATCTGTTCTGTTTCTCTTCTCTCTTTTACTCCTTCCCTCCTCTTCCTGGTCATGCATGAAGGTGCACCAAAGCATGCGCTCTCTCTATGCACATGCACACACAAGCTGTGCAAGGTTCTAAGAAGCTGTGAGGCTTTTTCTTCTCGCCCATTAAGGGAGATGAATTATTGGCACCAAATCACTTGAGGAATCCATTTACTTACACACCCGGCATACGCAAGTATGCAAAACCCAGCAAGAAAGCGCACATGCACGTATATAATGTCTTTAAACCAGGGCGCTAGCATAATGGGGGTAATTGTTTTTGCATTATTAATGAACCATACTTCATAGTCATCTTCACTGAATATCTTTCATCTTTAGCACTTGCTAATGTACCCTCTCCTATAGTGTATGTAAATAGTGTGATGCATAAACTTTAGATAGCCCGTGGATGCTCATATACTCACACATACTGTAACCTGCACACATTAAATAAATATGCATGCATACACAATGCTCAGTGTATCATCATTCTTCTGGTTTACAACTCTCGATTGAACTTTTTTTGTCTCCCAAGAATTTTTCATCATTTGTATTATCCTTGGTGGGCTGCTTATATCTGCTCCCAAACACATTGTCAACTGTATATGCATGTTACTTTACTGGAATAAATCTGGGGGCATCAGTGTTGGTTAGTTTAAGATAGCTTGGTATGAGCCAACATCATATGATGTTAGTGTTGACAGATGGATGCTTTCTTTAAAGGCATGTCAGTAAAAAACAAACAAAAAAACAATTGAGTAGATATCACTTCACCTTCACTGTATGTGTGCATTTAGTCTTTTTATCACTGTGTGGACACATTTTAAACCAGTGCAGAACCATCACTGTTCGGATATTTTGGCCTGAGCTGTTTGAAGGTTAAGACTTGGCTTTAAGGAAACAAACACTTGGTTAAAATGTTCCAGGTTATGCCAGAGCTCTTATGGAAGGCATTGTGTCAATGAATGTCCTCACAGATATACAGTAGACTCTCTGTGTGTGTGTGTGTGTGTGTGTGTGTGTGTGTGTGTGTGTGTGTGTGTGTGTGTGTGTGTGTGTGTGTG
>JAUYWH010000013.1:7409731-7419862 GCA_034779795.1 Ctenopoma multispine
TAGATAGATAGATAGATAGATAGATAGATAGATAGATAGATAGATAGATAGATAGATAGATAGATAGATAGATGTGCTTTAAGCATTACATGACTAAACACTGTATCTTCTAAACAAAGAAATGGCAGAAACTAAAGAAACAAATATAGGAAAAATAGACACATATAAACATACAGTATGCAGGCTACCACTGTGGTAACTTATTGTCTTGGATTAATAAATCATCACAATGAATTATGAAACATGATAAATAATGAAAAGTGCACACTGGTGATCTACAACTAACTTGACACCCAAGTGAGACCAAAGCATATAACCATGACTACTGTAGTATATTGGGTAAATGTTGTGGACTGCATCAGAATAACTCATGCATTACACTCATGACTGTCATCGTGGAGCACGTATTTGAATTTAAGGGCTGATCTGCAGGGATTGGTGCCGTCAACCATTAGAAGAGGTAGTCTGTGTAAGATGCGTCTGTGTGTGTGTTCCTGTCTGCAGTTAGAAAGTGTATTTTGGAGTTTCCCCCCAGGCTGTAAGTTGTATTCCTGGTAATAGAGGTCATGAGATATGCTCATTCACAAACCCTGAGGATACAGAATGCAGTGGCCCACTAAACTTTGAAGAGACCGCTCAGTCTCAAGATTTATTTATTTCTTTTTTTGGCATGGGGAGTAGGATTTTTATCTGTTCCTCTCTCTGTATACTGAGTAATTTTATCACCTTATCAAGCGAACACGTGAATATTGGGTGACAAAAGGACATTGTGATACAGTGATTTGTATATAGTACATCAGGGGAAAAAATCAATCAGCCCAATCTGTAAGCTTTAAAACAAGATGTTTACATTCAAGTAGCAAAGCACAGTAGCAGTTGTAATAATTATAACTCTTGTTCACTGGGAGCAAAGGAAAATGTCTGCAGAGAGAAGCAGGTTGAAGAGACGGGTCAACATAATGTCAGACTTTAACTGCTGCTGACAGTCACAATACCGTGACTGTGGTTGTTCCCCAACCTTAGTCAAACAATGATCTTTCCCTAATTCTTCTACTTAAAACTATGGTTATATTTTTCAGACAGCAACGTCATCCTCTCAACAGTAGCATCAGATCCACAACGCTGAGATGAATAAATGTATTTTGTTGTTTGACTTCGAGGTCCGTCATTGTCTCTGTTTAATTCTCACTGTAATGCCGTCTGTGTCACTGATGTGGGCCTGAGGGTGTAGAAGGCGATGTGTGTCTCTCAAAACACTGGAAACCACCAGCTGCTGCTTTTTACCACACAGCTAACAGCTTCACCGAGAGGCCTTTCTATCTAGTGTTCTGTAGTTTAGAAACATAAACGTGCCTTAAGGAACTTTTTTGAATTATATAATTGTTTTTAATATAAATTAAAATAACAATAATCCTTCCTTTTCTAGCTGAGGTATTTGGATTACCTGACTATTCAGAGCACAAATCTTAGTAAAATTTAATGCCCTTGTTTTGTCCCCTTCATGTTTCCTCCTCCTCTTTATTTTTGTGTTTCAGGCAGCGAGAGGCAGGAGGGAGAGGAGCATGGGTGATAATGACTTGTCAAATTAGAAGCGATGGAACCTGCAGCTGGTGTAAACACAATTGAGAATGTTCAGATGACATTTTCCAAGCTGTATTTCTACTGGGGCAGATTAGCAGAGTGACAGCTCAGCCTGAATCTCATGGATCACAGCTGCACAATGGAGAGCACCAACACACATACACAGACACACACACACACACTAGCCGAGAGAGAAGACAATTACGGGCGTTTTAATACTATGTCTCAGACTGACACCTGCATAGACAAACACAGAGATTCTCCCGCAGAAAAACATATGCATGCTCACACTTTGCATTTGCAATTTGTGATTTGAAATGCTTCTCCTCTCTCAGGCCTTTTTTTCCTAGTCATGGTTCAGAGAGCCCGGCTCAGCCAGTCAGTTTCTGTATAGATTCATGTCCACGTTGCCTGCCCACACCCCATCAGCATGATGGATGGTGTTCACACACAGTCTTGACTTTATAACTTACAGGGACTTTATTTGCATGTGTTCCCATTGCCAGTAAAACTGCACATGATGTAGGTGAGCCATAGGCCTTTTAGTTGTTGCAATATTAGCAGTATTTGTTTCTTGGTGTTCTATTTTACACATGGCTGTCCTCCCCTGTACAGTGGCAGCCACGGATGGTGCTCATCATTTTCCAACTTCGCCTATGAAATAAAGAGCCATTTACAAGGAACAATGTCCCGGCCACCACATCTCTCTCTATCCTGCCCACACTATTGGGGAGATACTATTGAGAGTCCCGAGCGCATCAATTTTGGGCCTCAAATGACTTTCTCCAGCTGGCCAAATCCTGACAAGCTTTCTGTTCTCCTTAAAAAGAGCCCTTTATCATCAAGAGAAAGGAAGAAAGGATGAGTGAGGGAGGGAGGGAGGGAGGGAGGGAGGGAGGGAGGGAGGGAGAGAGAGAGAGAGAGGAAAGTCAAAAGCTAATGTCTCAGTGACACCCTTTCTCACACAACAGGGGAAATTTCTGTTCTATAACAGGTTCTGGTTAATTTGAAGTCAATTGGAGAGTTATTAAAAGGATATGAGTGAGCTGTGCTGAACTTGGTCAAGGGCAACAAACCCACCCTGGTTTCTATATGAAACAATAGAAACACGACTGTCACCTTCAGTCAAACTTGAAAGTTTGCATGATTTGCTTATAAACTACTTTATGGCTGTTTTAGCCACAAGAACCCCTTCTAAACACCGGCTCAGCATCTGTGGGGTGATTCTCGAGGATTTGCTTTGCTCTAGATATTGTTCTTGTTTATCTCTTGAAGCTACATGTTGCCTGTGAAATTACACTGCCAATATGTATGCAAATACCAACATCCACTGCCAGAAATTAGATTTACTTCATTTGTCAACTGTTTCTGTAGCCTTTTTTTGTGGTCCTCAGGTGCGGGTTCAGTAGTTTATTGTATCACTCTTACATTACAGCACAATTTACAGTGCCTGTGCTGTAAATAATGCCACGAAGAAAAGATAATAAAGCAAGCAACTGTAAGCTCTGATTTTATTTGCATTCCAGTGTATCCTGCTAATGTGGACACTCATAAACACACAGTTATGGCCGGTATATGATTTCTTATCATAGTGGAAATGTATAAAGGACCATTCATTATCTTTGAGTTGTTTTTGTGGTCATTTAAATTGTATTTTTTCCCTTTTCTTCCACAGACTCAGGCACAACATTAACAATATAAACAACAACCTGAAGAAAGAAATAAAGAAAAAGAAAGAGGACAATGAAATGCAGCCTGTAGACGAGAACATATTATGTAGCTATTGCAGAAGACAAAGAAAGTTCATTATGATATATTTACTCTTTCAGTCGTAGGATGGATTTCATTCATTTTGTCTATTTATATTGTGTATAAGGTTCACAATCTTCTCCATGTTACAGCGGGGAGTAAAACCATTGTATATTACACATGACAATAGGAGAAAAGCCAGAAAATAGCATTTGTTGCTGATTCAGTGAAATATTTGTTGTTACAGACAGAAGTTAGAGTCTGGAACATAATTAAAGTGTAGCACCGGTAAATCAGCCAGAGTGGAACTAACACATTTCCACAAGGTTGAGCTAATAGGACACTTCCAAAACATGCACTAAAACGTTAGCAGGACATTATCAGAGCAAAATGGGCAGTTATAGTTAGAGGTCAAACCAGGTTTAACATTGTTTTCAGCACAGCAGCGTGCGCCTGTTCATTTCATTTGATCTCATTCAGTATCTTTGCCTCAGGTCTCTTCTGTCGTTCCCTCCCTCCATCACTTCCCATCTGAACTAGGCAGAGGTAACATTCAACAAAGTAATAAGGCCGTAAAAGAACCATAAACAGAATGCAAATTATTGAATACTCAAATGAAGAGTCAGCAAAAGCAGCCAAATTTGGTCTGTACTAATCGTGGCAGTGGGTACATGCTGTTTTTCAAGTCGGTCTGTTCAGGCCTGGCAGACAGGCTGCTTGTTTGCTTTACATATCCCGTCACATCACAGTTTCTCTTCTTTCTTTTCCTCCATTTGTTTCTGCCTGATTATATACTGTCTGTCTATACTGTTTCACACACTTGAGTTTAAACTTGGGTGACATGGTGTAGCTCTGGAAAATAGTTTGATGCATACTGTATTTGTGCAGCAGGCCCTAAAGCTTGGCAGTGGTTTGATTTCTCAAGACCACTACTTGCCAGATGGTATTAATCTGTGTGTGGATATATTTATGCGTCTTAAAGAAAAATTAGCATTGCTTAAGTTCACATGTTAATAGTCTATTTTAATGATTTAGTTTTACTGATTTGGTTTTTCAGATTAAAATTTATAATTTTATGTTTATTATTTCGCCACAGGAGTAAGAGAAAGACAAAGTAAAAGAAAGTAGAGCGTAACTTTCTTTTTTTGGATACACAGCAAAGGTAGTATACCACTGTCTTTGGAGAGAAATGATCTGTTTCGATCCACATTTGCATATAAATGAACAATGGTGAACTGTCAGTGAAAGAGAACCATGTCGAAACTGAAATATGGAGTGGCACAGCACAGAGGGAGAGATTAAAGAGACAGATATCAACTTAGCTACTTACTTAGAGTACTTGCAAAGATGAGAAGAAAGACAGAAATGAAGAGTTGAATGCAAATACGTACACAGTCTTATTTCAGTGAAAAGTGTACAGTATGTGTGTTCAGTAAAAAATGCATGTGAGTCGTTTATCTTCTTAAAGGCAAAGATTAACTTTCAGTCGATGGATTTAACTCAGAAGCAGAACAGATCTGGTATTAATATTAATTCAGACCATTTAATTTCCTAATAAACCAGATCATGGCCCCATTGGACCACTCGAAGATCAACTAGGTCCAAAACAATGCCAGGCCAAATTAACTGGGTCTGTTCTAGTGTTGAGAATCCCAGTCAGCAAAGATGGATGACACAGAAACTTATTTTCCTTATCAGCTTCAAAGGCCCAAGGCTAAACAATCTGTTTTTTTTTCTTTCTGAACTAAATTAGGTGACAATTTAAACAGATATTTTTGCATAAAGTGTGAGAGGTGTGTGTATGAACCTCATAGTTGGCAATAAGAGCAACAATTTTCATAAAAATAATACATCTACTTTGTAGCGTCAAACTAAGACAGGACAGTAAAAATTAATGGAGCATTGTGTTGGTTCAAAAAGAGCCCTGACGACATCAACTGTTTCATTCATGCTGTGGCTGTGGGCAGCATAGTACCATTCATTCATGTTTAAACAGACACACAGTGCAGCCATTTTAACCAGAGACTGACTGTTGCTGTGCTGACATGACCGGGCCGGTGCTGTCTGCTGCTGAAGCTTCTCTTCTTGCTGTTCAAATACTTTGAGTCTTTTCAGGCATGTTGGAACTACTTGATATATTTATTTGACTGATATAAAAGTCGTATAGCTTAATATAAAAATGTGATTTAATCACTGTTGCGTTCTAATTTTTTTTGCTTTGTTTCAGGTTTTTTTGTTTTTTTTATGTACAAGAAGAAAAACAGGTGATTTACATCAACATTTGCCGGTGCTAGTTAAGGTTGTGGTTGATTCATTAATAAATAGAATAAACCAACCCAATGTTATATGATGATTGATGAAAAAACGGATAATGGAAATTATAGGAGAATCCTGGCTTCCAAGTTTTTTTGAGAATCTGCTTGAGAACAATGAGAACAATTCAAGTACCCATGTTTTAGCTACTTGATGTAAATACTCAGGTTGAGATGGACAAAATATATTAGAGTTCAGTTATGGAAGGATCAGATTTTGATTAGTAGATTTAGCCTGGTAAGTGGCCAATCGAGGTAATCAGCAGTTGGTAGGCAAGGGAGTGGCCTTCGAGGTCCAAGGCTGCCCACCCATTTTAGCCTATACCACTTTATTAAAATATGCCTCAATACCATTGATATAAAAAGTCTAAGGATGAGTTTGGAGAATGTGAAGCAGGCAGTGGAAAAAAAAGAGAAATGAACATAAAGCTAGAGGGTTAGAGTTGGCTGGATAGGGAGATAGAAATCGAATCATGTTTGGGAGTGGGTGTAAACTAAGGAGGAGAGAAGGAGAATGAGAGACAGAAAGTTATTAAGAGTCCTTATCCACATATAGATCGTTGAATGTCTTCATGGCCTGTGAGAACCCTGCCGCCCACCCAACATCTGATAATTACACTTCATTAGGAGAGCAGGTAGTGATGAGAGGGGAGAGCCTGACTACTGAGAGAGAGTCAGAGACATGCAAGTAGGTGAGGCAATTGAGGCACACCGATGTGATGCACCATTATGAAAGGACAATGGGAATTTGATTATGGGGCAAAGTAAAGCGGTAGACCCACTCTGTGATTCTGAATGTGCATGTTTGGTAGATTGGGTTGTTGCAAGTGTGCATTTGGTTGTGTGTGTGATTCCATGTGTGTTTATGTGTGACTGTGGGGTAAATGTATTCTAGCTCAGGGGTCTGTATTTATTGCCTTGGTTTAGTGTCACACGAAGACGGACAGGTCTGCCTCGACACAGAATGTAATAAGGTTTCTGTGAGACTCACACACACATACCCTATAGCTTGACATTCTCCCCTTGCTATTTCCTTGCACAAGCCATACCTGTGCCCTACACATAATGCGATGTAGCAGTGTTAGGGTATCGGCTGCCGTAGCCAGTAAAGGAGCGCCGCAGCTCACAGTGCTGCAGTAAGATTCAGTGGATGAGTACCTTGGTTTCCATCAGTCTGACAGCCATGTGGGAACGTGTCCATATGGAAACATCCTTTACAGTATGTGCTTGTCAAAGAGAGGGTGAACAGAATCACTACAGTGGTGTGACATCCCAGGGCGTGCAAGGGGGGAAAAGGGGGAAGATCCTGTATTAGTGTGTGTGTGTGTGTAACTGTGTATGTGTTCTTAGCAGAGAGACTGAGAGTGGGGCTGCTGTATTCCTCCAGCGGGATGCATTGATTTTCCAGCCCAGCATGTGGATGTGGGAAATGTCAGCCCCTAATTGAGTTGATAAAACCGTTTTGAGTTTCAGACATAAATATGGTCTCCTCTACAAAAGGCCACTGTGTTAGGCAACTCCCACTGGGAGGTCTGTTAGGAATGAAAGGTCTCCCTGTCTTGTGTGTATGTGTTTACATATGCATACCTTTATGCATGTGGAGTCTAACTCTCAGACAGCCATTCTGCATGGTGAAAGCCAATGACAGGCACGCCACCACCGAATGAAATGTTTTCTTTCATTGTGAATTTGGACAGAAGCTTGTTAGAATAAAAGAAGAGAGGGTAGAAATGGAGAGTGTGAGAGAGAAGTAGAGGTCATATCCATTAGAGGTGTAGAGGGTGAATAACGAAAAGGCTGAATGAAGCCTCCGCTGTTCCTGCTGATTAGCAGATTGATATGCAGAGAGGGCAGAGGAGTTACCTGCCTTCAATGGAAATTCATCTAATGTTAGAGGAGACAGAGTCTGTGGTGTAATGTTTCTCTTGTGATTAGCTACAGTAATATTTAACGTTTGCACTTTCAAAGATGACAGATTTACAAACTGGACGTGAATTATGAGATAATAACAGTAAGTGGCATGTGTTTCTTCCTTCTCTGTTGGCAGTTACATTGACAAAAGGGCAGATAGTTTATCATGAAGCTGCTAAACTTCATATAGTATAATAAAGTTTAAAGTCATGATGAGTGCATGTGGTGAACATACGAGTGTGAGCACGTGCCTGTTTGCATCTATAAGGGCTCTACTCTCATTAGAAGGAGAGATAATTAGACAGGGTTTCACACATTAAGTAATGCCTCACCTCCGCCCTCAACTCACACACGCAAACACACACACACACACACACACACACAAACACACACTCAGTCTCTCTGTCTTTCTCTTACATTTGTATGTAAGCGTACACACATTTGTGACTAAGCCTGCTGCTGGTAATTAACAGACATAATTAGGCAGACAACCATTCGTATAGGGAATGCACACTCATGCAAACACACACACACACACAACACACACACATTACTTCCCTGGTAATTAAGAGTATTAATTACAAGCATAGCTGTCCCCGTGAGGCTCTGCATCACTCACAGACTGGCACGCAGCAGGGTTCATATTACTTTATCCCACCACAGCATCACCACTTCCCCCACTCTCTGTTTCAATCTCTCTGGATACACATGCACACACATGTACCCTCTAATATACACCTGCTGGATAAACAAATGGTAGGCTAGTTAATTAGCCAGAGACTGATAGCTGCCCTGGGTTAACTTCCAGTAGCTTGGGAATTGAGGCAGGTCTGCTCGCTAGAACCAGGACAGATCAGTTTGCCCGAGGAGCTGTGCCACTGTCTCTGATTTGTGTCAAATGTCTGTTCAGCCATTGTGTCCTCTTATGTTCTCCTCTGTATTTTATTATATGGTAGTAACTGATACCTGGGAGATACAGCTTCCTTATGTTTTATCCTTGTAAAATGACACTGCTGTGTCCAAGAAACTAAACTCTTTCAGTCCACTCAGGGTGGAGTAAATTCTAGTATAAAAATGGATGATAGCTGACCAAGCCAGTTAGTTCTGTACCAACACAATGAGACAAAGAGGCGAAGGTCTGTAGCACCTTTACACAAGCCTTTCCTGTAGAGACATATCCCCAGTTAATGCTATAGCCCTGCACTCTGTGGCTCTGAAGCTGTGGTGCATCCTCAGCACTTGAAGGAGCTTGACATCATTTATGGAGATATTTTACAGTTCACTGCATGCTTGGATATTGCAGGAGATTGTCTTAGCTGTCTCTGCAGAGCCCAAGGTAGCACACAGACGCTGGATGTGTGAGCAGGATTTTACCACTTGTACTTTGCAGTAAAACCACAATTCTGCAGAGCAAAACGATAAATTATAATATTCACGTATTGCATCTCCATGCAATATTATTCTTGCATACTTTAAATTATTCTGTATTTCTAACGCATAAGAAGGGGATTATTGTGGGTGGTTTATGTCCTTTTAATCTTTATCCTTCTTGTACTTCCTTGTAAAGTAACTTGAAGATGCAATATATTTCTATATTGTTTTGCTGTAAATACTGTTTATTTCTTTATATGTGCTTTCATCACCCTGAAACCAATATTAATATTTATTCATATTTTATTATTTTAATTTTTTGTTATCACACACCTTTGTAATGTGTTAAAGAATGTATGTCTTTCTCTTTCTGTTTTCTGCAGTGGATGGCTGTACAGATTGGTCGGTGGACTACCTAAAGTACCGGGTGCTGCAGGGTGAGCCCGTGCGGCTAAAGTGTGCTCTGTTCTATGGTTACATCCGGGCCAACTACAGCCAGGCTCAGAGTGTGGGTCTCAGCCTAATGTGGTACCGCAGCTCTGGCCTCGGCCACAGCGATTTCGAGGAGCCCATCTCTTTCGATGGTGTGCGCATGAGCAAGGAGGAAGATGCCATCTGGTTCAGACCTGCTGACCTCCAGGATGTGGGCCTCTACTCTTGTGTCTTACGGTAAGAGGAATGAAAAAAAAGAAAATGCTGGGTATGATGCATCAAAAGTTATATAATTTTGTCTTATAGTAGTTTTATGTTGATTTTCTCAAGCATTTATTCATTTTCTTGCTGAGATTTAGATGAAGATACTGATACCACTGATTTGTGTATGTGTTAAATATTGAGCTGGAGCCTCAGGTGATTAGCCTAACTTATCATATCCTTGTGGAACCAGGAGGATAGAGCTACCTTTGTTCTCACAAAAGTTAAAAAATACACCTACTGCACCTGTCTCTGTAACGGTCACTTTGTAGGTGGGGTTACATGCTTGTTTCTTTATGAGGTACTGGAAACCTGTTACTAAAGACAACAGCATATACACTGCCTGGTCAAAATAAAAGTCGCCATCTATGATCTGGGGTTGCTGCAGTTGGTCAGGTCTAGGTTCAGCAACAGTCTGTGCTCCAAGAATGAGATCAGCTACAGTGGCTTGCGAAAGTATCCGGCCCCCTTGAACTTTTCCACATTTTGTCACATTACAGCCACAAACATGAAT
>JAUYWH010000013.1:7419962-7441364 GCA_034779795.1 Ctenopoma multispine
TGCCCATTCTTCTTTGCAAAACAGCTCCAGCTCAGTCAGATTAGATGGACAGCGTTTGTGAACAGCAGTTTTCAGAATTTGCCATTGATTCTGGATTGGATTTAGATCTGGACTTTGACTGGGCCATTCTAACACATGGATATGTTACCTAAATATACTGAATGACCAGTTTATTCCATCAATGGATTTTTTCTTCCCTGATGGCACGGGCATATTCCAAGATGACAATGCCAGGATTCATTGGGCTCAAATTGTGAAAGAGTGTGGTGGCCAATCCATGTGTGAAAATGATGACTCATGCTCCCTGAACCAGAGTCCAGACCTTAACCCTACTGAGAATATTTGGGATGTGCTGGAGAAGACTGCGCAGCAGTCAGACTCTACCATCATCAATTCAAGAAGAATTTATCACAAAAATTAATGCAACACTGGATGGAAATAAATCTTGTGACATTGCAGAAGCTTATCGAAACAATGCCACAGTGAATGCATGCCGTAATCAAAGCTGGAGGCGAACAAAATATTAGAGTGTGTGACCTTTTTTTTTGGCAAGGCAGTGTAGCTCCCACAAACTGTCATTTTAATTTTTTAAACTTCCGATTAAATAAAGACAATACAAGATGTAAATTAGTTTAGAGTTGAGAAATGCTGATAAGCCAGCGTTTTCCCTCGTTGTCTCCTTCCCCCACCTGCTTTTACTTTTTCTCTTGCTCCATATTTGACCCAGAGACATAAGTGTAGTATGGATCCTCTCACTGAACTCTCATAAAGAAAGAAAATAACCCTGTTTCCCACCATATTTTACTATTCATTATAATAATAGAAAACATTAATTTTTCTCAAAGATGACCTACAGAACATGTGCCAAAAGTAGTGAAGTAAATTATATCATCTGCATATTACACTCACACATTTTTAATTTCTTATCCCATAATGAAAATTTTAAATTCCCATTCAACTGTCAGCTTTTCACTATTTGTAAAAGTGTGTCTGTCTGTGTGTGCGAGCGTGTGTCCGTGTGTGTGTGTGTAGACATATGGACAAAGACAGACAACTGAATACCGACTCAAACAAAACACAAACACCCACACATACTGACACACTCTAGTGGGCCGTTACAGAGACTCTTCCTAATATAAGATGCATAATTATGTGGCAGTAACTTATTAACCTTTACCGTGGAGAACATCACTCAATAAATGGCTCATTGCAGCTTTTCATTTCAGAGAGTTTTTAATAAACGCAGTTAAAGGCCTCTTAAAGACTCGGAGAAGCTTGCAGAATACATTGAGTGTGACTGAGAGAGGGGGGGGGGGGTGTTTATGTGTGGTGATACCCCAGCCTGCACTGCATCATTAGCGCACTGTGTACGACTAATCTGGCACAAATACTTTTTTAGTGCTGTTTCACTGTAAATCAATTGTATTTGATTGCTGCCACTTTTTTCTAACAACCGTATTCCTATTATAATTCTATATATTATAATATATTAAAAATTCTGAGCATACTGTATTTTGTAGAGTAATGCTGTTGTAAAAAAAGGACCCCCAGCTCGATGTTTCTTGGACTATTCGTGTTGAGCTGGGGGGATTTTAAAATTTTCACATACCCGAATCAGTACACTACAAGAGACTTACCTCTGAGCTGAAATCAATTGTCTTTTTGTAAGGGAGTAAGCTTAAGAGTCACACGTTTTACCACACATGACCCAAGCACTCTCCCCTAAAACTCCCTGCAGGCAAAAAGAGGAAAAATATGTCTTCGTATTCTCTTTGACCATTTGGATTTCATACAGCAAATGCAGTAAACCTTCACTTCTCGAAACGTCAGACATCTAATTTACACCTAATATTATATAACAGCCCCCAATGACATTACACAATCATATGGCTATAGAGTTAAATCAACACCACACTACAGCATCAGAAGCTGGGTATAAGTTTCATAATGGGGGCTTCATTGTAGGGATGTTGTATTGGTTTGATATTTGGTTTGCTTAATAAACCCCCCCAATAAGCTGCAGTTCATTAATACATACTATTAAAAGCACATTAGTAAGCGTGACTTATACAGCATAGAATTTTAGAATGACAGTACACAGTTACACCTCTGTCACGTATTTTATATTATGATAGATTATTTACTCTTCTCTAAATGTGTTTTTGATGGGGCTCTTTAAACATTAAGATAAGACAAGACATTTTGTTTAAACAAAGTCAAAATGTCAGTAAACATGCTAAATATCACAGCTAGTCTTATATACCATGAAACTAAATTTCAAAACGTGTTTCTTTAGAAACTGACCCTTTTTACCAAAAAGGGGAAAAGGAATGAACTGAACCACCTCCACAGTGTAACTACAAGCTGAGTTTTTGTCATGCATAGATATTCTTGACTGCAATTAGTGTGGTTGGTCAGACAGGGACGCTTGTGTTTTCTTCAGAGGTGATGGTCACTGCACTTTTTACTGCAGTGTTATTGTACCACAGATGTAAAGACCCTCAACTTAAAGCTGCTATATCATATTGTAAAGTCACAGACATTGTTTCATATCAAATCTAGTGCACAGGATTACAAAAAGCCAAAACAACAAAAATGTGTCACTGCCCTAATATCTTCTGACTGCACTGTACGTATGGCAGGATAGTTTCCAATAGCTCTGGGCATGTTGTGTGCCGTCTATAAATGTAGGTAAATCCCTCTGTGTTAAGTTCAGCTTTCCACTGAAGCCCTCCAGATGTTTTTCTCAGAAAGAGATATGGAGGCACACCGATTCACTGAAGTGTGTGTGTGTGTTTTTGTGGCGTGTATACGTATGTGCGCATTAACTGCAAATGTGCCTGAATACTTATCTTTGTCCCGCTGTGTGTTGAAATGTAAGTCTAACTGTCACTTTTCTATGTGTTGTTGACTTCATTTACATGTTAATCTCTGCATGGTTTCTTTAACTTGTTCTCTATTTTGCTCCTTTGCTCTTTCTCTGCCTCACTTTTCTCTGTATGTCATCGCGTGATATTATTCAGATCAGTCTTTCTTCTCCACCGTCTCGCAGACACACACTTCCACCATCCTTCTTCTGTGTGTTCCACCTGATAAATTATTGTAAAGTAATTCTAGTAGTCCTTCCTTCCCGTGATTGCATTATCCAAGTTGTGGGATAGGAATGTGAAGAGAATTACAGCTAATGTCAGCTGCAGACTATCAGAAAATCCAGCTATGCTTCAATAGAATGTGACAGATGTGAAAGACACTACAGGACTGTGCATTGGCCCCCGGCTGTCCATCAGTCAGGCACCACCACTGACACCTTCCCACAATGCCACAGGGCATCTGCTGTGAATATTTAACATGTAGAGATGTCTCCTATTGGCTCCTTGGAGACTTTAGTAGATCATGCGTGTGTGAGTGTGCATGTGTATCCACATTCTACATGTGCTTATGCTATATGTGTCCACATTTGTGTTGGTGAGTGTGTACTTGCATAGTTTTATTTGTTCAAATACATTTGTTTAGTGTACTTTGTAAGCCTACAGCACAGCATCTTCCCACTCTATTCCCTCTAGATAGGAGGCATTGAGTCGAGAATGTTAAACTCCAGCACCAAGAGGGCACAGCTCTGTTGCGATATCTTGCATCTTACTTTTGCTTCCTACAGCATTTTCCATGCCCTTTTAGTCATTCTGTGTGTAGTAGAAATATAAAGCATATTTTTCTCTCATTCCCACTTGCTCTTCTCCTTCTGCTCCTTTCATTGCTATCTACACATCAAGCAGCTACACATACTGTAGCCACATTTGTCTCTTAAGCATGTGTGTGCGCGCACATGTCTGCATCTGTGTTTTATAGTCCCAGGGGGTCATAGGTGTTTATATGAGAGAGGGCGACTACCTTATTGCTTCAATAACCTGAGTAGATCATATGTAACCCTGTCATTTGCGGTGAATAGGACCATCTGGCAAGCCATAAAGGTAAATTAATTAAATTAAATTAAAGCCCATATGGCTGTATGCACAGCCTCCATTTTGACCAACCAAGGGACTGACCGAGTCAGATTACAGCCAGGCAGCAGAGGTTAGAAATACAGACAGACATACATTATAAAAATATGGTTCTGTTTTTCATGGTTTGCACCGGGTTGTTGATGTTCAATTATCTGAAACCATAATGGTACAGCTAATGATATCTTAGACTAGTCTGAATCCTGAAGCCAGGCTCAAATATATTGTAGAAAGAGGTTGTTAAGGCAGCATAGGTGTCCACATATGTTTGGCCACGTAGTGTAAGTTTAGTAGGCAGGTGCAGTGAGGTGGCATTGTGTCAGAGAGAGAGACACACACAGAGTCCTTTACATCTGCTGGCTACTGTGCATCAGAAGTGAAGTGTGTGATGGTTGCCAGGAGATGAGGGGGGATGTGCAGTGGGCACTGACTCCTTGATGACCAAGCAGCTTTCCCCTTCGTTCATGTTGTGAGGCCCCCTCAGTGTTTGTCTCCTCTGTGATTAGCATTCCCAGGCCTGGCTGACTCCCCCCATAAATCCAATAGTGGTCATGAGCGTGAGTCATTGACTCGGGAAAGCTGCTGAACATGTCGTTATTCCTAACCAGGCAAACATGGAAGGGTGAGGGAGGGGGAGGATAGATGCAGGACAAAGATACGGTAGCTAAAACGGTATCAAAGGAAGTAAACATTAAATTCAATTTGTTTGAGTCTATGTTACATGAAGTACATAAGGTACTTTATACTTTATGTGACTGGACATAAAGTATACTGTCTATTATGTATTAGTGTTATGAGTTATGACCTGATACCTTTTCATTGAACTCCTGACATCAGATAAGTAAAGACTGATCTCCTTGTGGTGTCGTGGTGTTCTCTGCACACAGGAATTCAACATACTGCATGAAAGTGTCCATGTCTCTGACCGTGGCAGAAAATGACACGAATCTGTGCTACAACTCCAACATGAGACGAACTGAGAAGGCTGAGCTCAGCAAGAGTAAAGACATCCTCTGCCCTGACATAGACGACTACATTGAACCTGGCAAGGACCTGGACATCACCTGGTACAAGGTGAGTTAGCTCTCTGTTTGTGTGATTTGTACACATGCCAGCAGGTGCACTGATGTTTGTGTCTTTAAATGCTTGTATAGTATTTGTTGGGGTAAAGTAATGAGGAGGGCGTATGTTTTTGTGATCATACAACCAAGAAGTAGTCTTGGATGGTTCATTGGTTTGTTTTCGACTAATTTCTTCGCTGTTTATGTTTAAAAGCTTTGTTCAAAACATTGTTCCAGATCAGTTGGGCAGATTATATGTGGATGCAAATTCTAACGATGTATTACATAAGCTGTGTTCGCAGTGTGCCACTGAGGATGTCATCTAAAAAGAATAAGGACTGAGCAGAGGGCAGTCACAGAGATGACGGTCATAATAAACACACAACTTGCATTAGGTCAAAATTGCACAATGTCACTCTTGTGCCTTCACTGCCTTGTGAAATGAGTGGATGTCCTCCACATACTCCTAGTGTCCTATCTTTATTCAGCATGTAGATTCTCCTCCCTCACCTGGGTCCTTGCCTTTCCTAAGTCAGACATGGCCTGCAGACAACAAAGTGCATCCCAGAAGGACTCAGGCCAGACTAATCACAGGCAGATCAGCAGTAGATTAGTTGGCCGGGCACGACCTCTAGGTTTTTCCAGAATTCAATTATGGTCTGGGTAATGACTGGGAGTGCTGGAACCCAGAGTTATTTGGACTACTGCGGGGCCACAGTGATTGAATTCGAAGGTTGCCGGGAGCAGTGGTGGAATAGAATCCGCCAAGCCATCCCTACTGAAGCACAGAGAGACTGAAGAGAGGATCATGTCATGGAGTTACTCATTGTGCCTGTGTGCCGCATAAAGACACAGAGTAAACACACTTATTTTGCCAGCAGAGACGACTGCAAATAGCATTCTCTGTCCTCTGTGGCTCTGCTGGAGTGTTGAATGGAGAATATTCACTTCAGTGCAATAAAACTTGAACGGATAAGTAGGATAATGGCTAAGCTTTATCACTTTATTGTGTGAGTTACTCTATGTGTTACTCTGTGAGTGCCAAGCTGCACATTCCTGCCACCTCGTCCACTTTCTTAACGCTCGGTGACATTTGAAAGCTTTTGAAATCACGAAGCAGGATTTTTAGGTAGGTGTTTTCAATTTGACCCACTGATTCTATTCCGCATATACAGGAGTGTCGTCCGAAGCAGTGGCGTGCCAGCATTATCCTGAAGAGAGACGTACTGTCATTCCAGGAAGTAAAGGAAGATGACATTGGGAATTATACCTGCGAAATCCAGTTTGGTGGTTTTGTGGTCAGGAGAACAACTGAACTCACAGTCACTGGTAAGTTTTGAACATGGTTTCACCTGTTTGTTTGAGGGGTTTTTTTTGTATGTGTGAATGGAACAGAGGTGTCTACACATTATCCTGTTTATCTAACATAAATAAACAGAGCAGCACTTCTAACAGTCAAAGACACATTAAGAAAATGAATGGATCGTAACAAATACACACACACATACACCACTGAGCATTGCAGTGATGTCCTGCTGCTGTGTTAATTGCTGGGGGAGGTAGAATGCTGTGGGCTGACCTCTATCCTTCTGTCTAACTCAGCACTTTCCAGCCAACCAAGCAGTGTTGAAATATTTAAGGCTATAGGCTAAACCCCTTCACACAGAGAGCTAAAGAGCCAGGACCAAGGTCAAGAGATTTACTGTTCACTCGGTCTTCTCTATCCATCACCCCCTTTTTCTCTTTGCTATGCACAGCTGCAAGGTGAACACACAACAAATAAATGCATTCATGTATTCTTTATTACAGCACACCTACATTGAAAGCGTTTCAGCTTTGTTCCTCGGCCGTCCATCTTGTGTATGCGTGTGATGGAACAGATACGCTCCTATTTGAATCGGTTTACACTTCCCACATGCTTTATGCACATAACCACAGCCTGGAGCATTTTTTACGCTTCAAGTCATCTTTCCTGCATTTTTATGTGTGTAACCACATTGATTTGTATTGGGCAGTGTGTTTTTGAACATGATATCCAAGTTACTCAAGGCGGTTGACATGCCCGGTTGACTGTGGACTACTTTTGAATTTTTTTTATTTGATAGAAATTAATTCTGATCTGTTTAAACATGTTTTCGCTTTGAATATGCTTTTCTTTTATTGTTTTTTGTTTGTTTTTTACTGTCAAGTTGTTCTTGAATTGCACCACATTCACCAGACACCTACCGGGTTAAGTAAGGCTCATACAGTATATTCATTCTGCTCATCTGTTGACCATATATGCTTTGATTTTTGTCAATCAGCAGACAGACCTCTTGCCTCTTTGCTAATTTAAGATTCTTACTGGACAAAAACCACATGATAATATATCATCCCACCCACGTAAATTCTCCTTATCTACTTGTATCAGTTTGTGTACGATTGGTTGCATTTAACTTTTTGTTAAAACCTATTTGATCTAAATGTTTCTTTGATATGTGCTTTTAAGAGACTTTGATGAAGTCCACGAGCAGAAATGTTCCAGTCTAATAACAAAGTTTTTTGATAATCTTGTTGCTTGATACTTGATGTTTCCTGATGTCTGATTAACTAACAGTGTTGTTGCGTATACATGTTTAACTGATTTAATATGTCGTATGTTTGACGAGTGAACTCTATCCCTATGTGTCCGTCAGCCTGTCAATGGTCATAAAAGGTTTATTTGGTTATAAATATACAAAGTCTACATTAAGGACACAGAGAGAAAGAAGATGAGAGGGGAAATTATGCAGACAGAAGCTAAATAAAAGGAGAGAAACAGCGAGAGAGAGAGTGAAAGGTATGAATTTTACAGGCATTTCTGTCTATATATGAGCCTCCCTTGTTCTCTGTATGCAAAATGAGTATGAAGAACCAATAAACCTGGCTGAACAATAGGAGTCACAACAATAGAAAATAACTGTGAACAGAAAGCTTCAGGTGGAAATCAAACGTGAACAAAGCTGGCTTGGAGAGAGAAATGAGTGCTTTTACTTTTGATTTAGTTTCACTGAACTTTCTATTTTCTGTGTTCTTATCATTCTAACTACATCACCTTGAGTTTCTTGCAAGCCTGTAGTGCGTGTCTGCATGCACGCGTACGGCGACTTTCTACACTAATGTAGGTCCACAAAGGACCCACAGTGTCTCGGGCACCTCGATGCGTGTTTCTGGTCAATGAAACGTCAATAAATCATAGAAGTAGTTTTCTTTGACACCCAGCTCGCAGTGAGTTACTTCAAGTTGACGTGAAGATCTTGTCACAGTAAATGACAGAACTTACATGAAAAGTGTTTCCTGATGAAAACAATGTCCATTTCCCCCTTTTATAGTACCTGAGTGTGAGTGATACAGTGTACCACTGGAAACGTCCTACAGGCAGGAAACCATCAGTGGCTCTGTGGATGTTTTGTTTGTATCAGAACATCACTGTAAGTGCCTGTCTCTGTCACCCGTTCTGTGCAATCAATCATGCTGCTTTTAAAAATATGGCTTCCTCTATTACCACATTACCATTTTGTCTTATTACCATACCAATGAAGTACCTCATTTTTAAAGCAGTAGTGTACTGATACAATTAGATTAGCTCAACCTCACCATAGGCTCATTTCCTTTAATAAACCTACATCCTCATCCCCTCAAGTGGGCGTGTGAGATTATCCACATTTTATCACATCCTGCTAAACCGATATTGCCTGGACAGCAAGCATAAAAGGCCAAACTACGTCTGAAATCCATGGACTAATGTTGTACTTTATTTGATAGGCTGGGAGGATGAAGGAGGTCATTAAGTTTAACTCATCTTAAATATAACGCAATAGAAACCAGCCTTTGCTTTGACCCTGCCATCCACAAAATGTTCGTGCATGTGTGTCTTTTCTGACCGTGCTGCACTACATAACGGCCTCCATTTGAAGCAACAGAGAAGCTACTGTCTGAATTGAGGTCAGTCTAGTAATAGAGGTTAACTACAGGCATTAATACAGGCTCGCCAAGATCAGACTGATCCAGGAGCCCCTTAATCAAGCGCTGATGGTGGTCAGGTTAATAGAAATGTAAAAGAAACAGCGACCCCTTGCCTCATTTTATGTTCTCTCCAGTTTATGTCAGGGTACATTTAAATGTTCTTATCTCATTCTGAGCATGTGGACATGGGTGGTAGAGCGTGTGCAGTGATGGGGTGTGTATAGAGAATAAAAAGACCATTATCAACAGATGGAAGATTTTGTTTTTGCTTTCCCCTCCATAGACCTTCACCTCAACCTCCCATCTGTAAATAGAGTGCCTTTTTGTGTACTCTTATAATTGATTCATAGCAGCAGCAGGTTTGCTATTTGCCAGTTCCTCTGAGGAATACAGAGTGTGGTCAGATTAGTCTACTCTCGTGTTTACCCCTTTCTGGTGTCAAAGACACGAGAAGCAACGCCTTTGCTGAAACCACAACCCAGATATGTGTGATACTGTGTGAACTGATACATTATGTACAATATAGACTTTATGTATTCTTTCATGTTTGTCTTCTTAACATTATAGATGCATACCTACAAATGTCTGATGTGATATGTCTGTTTTTAATAGCTTATTCAAATCATTTCTGTTCAATTTTTATAGTTCTCCTAGGCCTTATTCCAGCAGTGTGATGGTGCTGCTACAGTGTTGTAACATCAGATAAAAGCCCTGTTCGGCTGATGTATGCAGCTCCCTCTGTGGTTAGCAGGAAAGAAAATATTATACAGAGAGAGCAGAAAAGGATAAAGAGAACAAGGGAGTGAAAGTGACTGATAACAGGAAAGGAGAGAGAGGAAAAGAGATAGAAAGAATGAAAAAGATAGAGCAGTTGTTGCTCCTGTACCTTATCTGTATTCCCTGCCAGTGTTTCCCAGCAGAAACAGTGTGTCCACAACTATAAACAGACTATTATCCTAGTGTTTATCACAGTGCACATTACCGTTTGCCTCTGTCTGACTTACTGTAATGGAGTCGTTTGGTTTGATGGATGCCTCGGGCATGGGTTTCTATCTATTGCTCTCCTTATACCTCTGTCCACATCCACTGACTGTAGAAATATCTGTCTGCACATTCAGCATAGCCTGCAAGCATGGTGATTGAGGTTATGGCCAATGTAAATGTACCATTTTGGCACAGTAAATTGGAGGTGCAGAGGGCAAGAGCAAATCGAGGGGAGGAAAGGAATCAGTTACCTTACCTCTTGTGGAGTATCTATAGTGTGAGATGCTTGGGAAGTTTGCTTTATGTACTATGAACAAAAGTACAGTACACTGTACATGTGAGAAAACAAAATAAGTGACTGCTGTGGGTGTTTTCTTTGTTTGCTCCCTGCTCACTGTATCAGAATGGGCAATGGCTAGATTTCAATGTCTGTTGTAGGTGTTGAGCACTTCAGATTCACCCATAATGGTCCACGGTAACCTGATTGCCCCTACCTCACAGACTCAGTCTGACACTTGAGATGGGACAACATGCAGACTGTGTGTGAGTGTGTGTGTTAGACAATGACTGTTGTGTGTGTATGCAATGAGAAGCTGAGTCGTGGGAAGGCAATGTAGGGCATCATCTCATCCCAGTAAGAGGTTCCTTACAGTTCCGCTGCTATGAGGTCACCTTCAGAAGAATGAAAACTCCACAGCCTTTAAAAACCTTATAAAACATTACTGCGTGTGTGCACATGTATGGAGGACTACAAGATGTATTAATTATTGTGATAGCTTGACTTGTACCTCCTTTGCTGGGGAATGCCACCACAGTGGAAGTTGAAGCTGCAGGAGACTATGGAGGCAGAAGCAGCCATCAGAATTGCAAGGGATAGAGAACTGTGGCATCCCACATGTACCTCCTTTCTCTGTTTTCCCAATATCTCGGGCTAAAGGTGGAAAGATGGATGGAGAGGCAGCGATTAGCGCTGACATTATCCAAGAGAGCAGAAGAGGAATGAGTGGGGTGAGATAAGAGGTGTAGGGTGAGAAAATTAGATGGGTTTGCTCTCGACTGAAACCTCCATGTATCAGTCTATATGCTTGTGCCTTGCGTGAATACACCGTGACTGTGCTGCCTGCAGTGTACCGACCCACCGAGGTCACGCTAAACACTCAGCCTCAGCTACATGTCCTTGGAGAGAAGATGATAAAATCACACCTGAGATAAGTGTTACTCCAGCAGTTGACTTTTCTTAACTCCACCTACACATAACTTCGTACATGTAAATGTGTATATACACATGTGCATCAGTCCCATGTACACGCTGTAAAAGCACAGTGTGCTGTTACCCTTTCAGTAAGAGGATATTTATGAGACATGGAGATTCACACATTTTAAAAGCACTGAATACCAGTGTGTTAATAATAATAATAATAATTGATCCTTTATTTATCCCCTTAGGGAAATTTTTAAGTACCAAAGGTCAAAGGTTCAGTGTCTTGTCCAGGAACAGTTTGACATGTGACCAGGAATTGGGAGAACCAGGAGTCAAACCAGCAACCCAGGGGGTTCATAGACAACTTCCCTATAAACTGAGCTAACTGAGAGAGTGTTACCAGTGTAGGGTGGAGCGGAATGGCTCATTAATTTAAGGTCAACTATCACTCTCATGATTAATTGATCTCTCTTTCTCTCCATTTCTCTTCCTCACCCTTTACCTTTCCAGTTCTCCTATCTTCCCTGTTTCTATCTTCCCTCCCTTCGTCACTATTCACCCTCCTCCACCCTAAGCAGAACAAGCTCCACATTATTTTAATTCAATTACAACCGACAGCAAACTGTATATAATTACTAAAATTTATGTCCTCTACAATTAATCTTGACTAAGCTACCCCCACTACTCCTATAAACACCCTCAGTCTTGGGTTATCATCACTGGATATGCATGTACCTCATAACAGGGAAGGAATACATTTAATTTATTTTATTTGTGTTTTTTTTCAGTGAAGAAAAAAAAGTTTTGACTGACAATGCATATGTGTTAATGAAATTACTTATCATCACTATGCAGATGACACACAAGTCTACATTGCATTGTCTTCTAATAACATAAGCGCTGCAAATTCTACTGTTGGATGCAAATGTTTACAGGTGTCTATCTTTTAATAACATTGCCTAAGTAAGAACTAAAAGAAAATGTATTCGTGCTGCTGACCAAATTTTTTATTTGCACATCTGTGCACTGACGTTCTGGCATCTTTGATGTACAGAATAACATGTTAATATGTAAGTGTTAGCGGTGATAGTGGTGCAGAGCCAGGCTAGCCATTTCACTTTGCTTCCAGTCATATTGATAAAATATGCAAACCATCTCCTGGTTCCAGCTTCATATTTTAACGGACGGATATAAAAGTGGCATCAATCTTCTCATTTAAGTCTTGACAAGAACCTGAATAAGCATATTCTCGTAAATATTTAACTTTTCCCTAAAGGGTGTGTCCCAAGACTATATACTATATCTGACATGTTTCCAGTTGGAATTTAATCAAGGAATAGAGCACTTTGAAATCCTTATGATATATTATATTATGAAATGTATTATTTAAATATCCAACATAATGTGGTAAAGAGAAAAACAAAAAATTGTTATTTGTTTTCTTTTTGACATAAATCACTGGTATTAGAATATCATTTTGCTTTCAAATGTCTGTCACTAGAGAGGACAAATCTCTCTCCCTGCCTTTATGCATCGTATTACCTTAATATGGATGTTCAAGGTGTGTCTGAAAAGCTATAATTGTGCTTCAATTTCGTGTCCAGTTCCTGCTTTATAACAAGGTTTTTTTTTTAAATTGTGCTGCAAAATTAATCAGTTTTAAATAAAAAAAAAACCTTACACAACCTCATTTTGAAATCATAGTTCTGCTGTGTTTTCGTTAGCAGCCTTTTCACCAAAACAAACCCATGATGTATTAATAAACGACAGTGCTGTGTTAAACCACGCTTTATAGTACATGTGGGAAGAGGGGAAGGATTAGGATTTTGGTATGACTGCATCAACTGTATGTATATATGTATGTTAGTTGGTCAGCGTCAGAAGCCATACTTATGATTGGATATCTATTAGGATGTGAGACAGTACCTAGGATTTATACTTACACTACTTTTAATCATTGAAACACTGAACATATTCTTATACACCTGCTTAGACAGAGCACAATCGGTGTTTTCCCTGTGTGTCGCTCTCCTTATTGCTCTGTATCCATTACCTTACCCGATATTCTGTAAAGCTGTGTTCGATTCTTGCTCTAAAACACAAGGTCTTTTTGAACTGCTCATTGGTGTGATGGCTCACATGAAGTTCAAAGACTACATGTGATTTACTGTACAATTTAGTACCTTAAAGCAAGGTTAGTAGGTCCCTGCAGTCTCATTTTAAACACAGCAGTAGCTGCAGTAGCACTAATGGTCTCAGTAGGAAGTTTAATTTGAACAACTAGCAGGGAAGTTCTGTGTGTGGGCATGTTGCTTACAGAATAACTCCTTGTACTTACATTAGTGTTTTTTCTATCATTTTCTGCCTGTCCCCTTCCCTCTTATATCTTCAGTAATGAAGTTAAATACTATGTACCATTTTGGCACTTATCTCTTTGTTATTCTGGTCTTTCTACAATCCATGTTCTCCGTGCCAGCAGTCCGGTGGTAATTGGCCCTGTACATCCTGACTCACTTTTCCGTGCAGACATTCGCCTTTCTATTTGTTTCTTCATCTTTTCTGTCCCCCACCAGGCAGTGACCACCTAGCTTTGGGTCTGTAGGTGCTGTCACAGTAGAATAAATTTGCTCACAGTTAAGTTATAATCAGAATAGTGCCTGCTTCAAATGTTTTTTTATGACAGGATATGAAAAGGCTGAAGGTCAATTAGAGAGCCCTAAATAACCCTCTCATTATAAAGTGTCCTTAAGAAAAGAAACCTTCCGTCCAATTAAAAGATAAGAAGGTGACCATTAACAAGGGGACCTTGACAGAAAATAGAGATTGTCACACATTTGATCTCAGCCATAGAGCAATGATGGACACACTCTTTAGGAAGCCCTGAAGTGTCAAAATTAATAATGGGTTTCAATAGGTGTGCGTTAGTGACTGGGTGTATTTGCATTCACTTTTAGGAATGTGTTCAAATGCCCCACTACTAGCTAAAACATTTTTTAATGCCTCTTTCTGGAACAACTTCTCTGGTATTGAGTTTAAAATGACACGTTAGAGCTCCTATGTCTTCAATGCTCCCCTCCCCCATTCTCTCATTCACTCTGTTCTGATTGGCCAGCTTGTGGTAGGCTTCCTGTGGGCTGAACCATGCCCGTTTGAAACAGCACCATCCCTTAGCAATTACCTAGATGAAAATACTGCTGTATACTGGGGGAGGTTGTGGAAAAGGTGTGAACAGAAATAAATATATTACTTATAGGTCTGTCACTGGCTAGTTATCTTTTCTTCGTAGAAAACAAATAATTTTTAATGCATGGACGTTCAAGCTAGCACTAGCAGTGAGCAGAGCTGTGGGAGCTAACCTGAGAATATTGGTGGGATGGCGCGCTTGGTGGGTGTAGGAGTCCAAAGTGGATGGCCAGATATTGATTTTCACACCACTTTATGCCAACTGATGCAGCATTTAAAAAAACTCTTGTACAAAACACAGTGAATTGGCCAGACTGAAAGCTAGGCATTTTATCACCATCTAGCATGCAAACACACATTCACTTCAAGCTTAGGGTCTCTTACAAAAACAACTAAGCAACCACATAAGCAACAGTTGTCCACATGCTAACAGCCATTTTAGAGGTGGATTAGGGCTTTATTAAACCAGAAATATGCTCTGGTGACAAACTGGTAACATCCATTGACTGAGGTGGTAACACTCCTGTGCTCACTTACTTGTATTTGCGTTTCCCTCCCCACACTCTTCATGTGTATAGGTGAATATTTACAATGTGTATGTCCTTCTGCATCATTGTTATTTTAGACCAAATAGCAGAGCCTCAGAGTATGTCAGTGTTGTCAAAATGTTTTTTTTCCCTGTTCCTTCCAGTAAGTCCGTGACTAAATGCCTTAACTGTCATTACCATTTTATGTTGCCACCACTTTCTCTGCCACACAATGGAAATTATGTCTTTACAGCAGAATTGCTGCTTCCCTCATTGCTAGCTCTCTCTTTCTCTCCTCTGGCATCCTTGCACAGCTAGAGAGGCTGTCCAGGAACTCAATGTCAGCATCTACAGTTTGCTTTCAGTTCAGTGTGTGTTTGTGTGTGCATGTATATTTGTGTGAATACAGTCTATCATCTGTCCCTCCACTGGTGCATAAATGTGTGTGTGTGTGTGTGTGTGTGTGTGTGTGTGTGTGTGTGTGTGTGTGTGTGTGTGTGTGTGTGTGTGTGTGTGTGCCCAGCTGTGATAAGTGCAAATCATGGACAGAGAACTGTCTTCAGACCCCTGAAGACAGTTTCCACTTTGGACAAACGGTCCCAGTGCTTCTCTCAGCCAAAGAAGCGCTGGCCTCTCTGAAGCAGGCACTGCACCAAAACGTATGGATAAGATGATGACAAGAGGTGCCAGCAGCATCCATATAGCAGTAATCAGGTGGTAGGTAGCCAAGCTACAGCTGGGCAGCAGTTTTTGTAGGCTGATGGTGTGGTTCATGTTGATGAATGTCTCTGATTGCCCCAATGACCTTCCTGAGATGAAACTGTCACATTTCTGTCTAGTTATTTAGATGCTCAGCAATAGGAAATCCGTGACCATCTCTGCCCCTTACTGTGTCTAGCACAAGATCAGATACCTACTGAAATAGGCGTGGGAAACAAAGAGAAAGGTAAAATGTGCTTGCTGAAGGAGCTTGAGTCAGCCTTTATTACTGACTTGTCAGCTTGATGCAGAATGATGTGGGTGTCAAGAGTGTCATACTGGTTTTCCTCCTCCTGTTCTGTATGTGCTCACTAATTTTAACTCTCCTCTTCTCTCCTGCAGATCTTGTCTCCTTCATTCTTTACCCCTTTTTCTGTCTCCTTTCTCTCCTCCTCTCTCCTAAATTCTTTTCTTCTTTGAAGTTCTTCTAAATGTTGTCAGTTAAAATAAAAGACGTACAGGTAATTACCTGTCTGTACCTTTCCTCTCATTTTCTTTATATTCTCTACCCTTACCTTTCTCTCTCACACATTGTTCTCTCTCTAGCTATCTCTGCAGTTATTTTTAAACCCCCTCTAATTACCAGTTTTAGAGAGTATAGTGAAATTAACCACTATTGTAGACATAATCTGTTTATTCATTTTTTCCAAATTAATCTTGACTGTGTTCCTGCATGGTTTTGAATCTGCATGGTGCAGTGCGAGTGTTAGGTCCATTCCTGCAGTTGTTATTTAGCAGTGCACTGGAGCAGGCTTTATGCTGATTAACTGCATCGCATCTGATGGATTCCCAGCGACCTCTCCACCCCTCAATATAGCTCTGGGAGCCTTTCAGGGGCAAAAGGCTTCCCTTTTTAATTAGACAAGAATAGGAAATCTATTACTGAATGCAGAGAAGGCTTTGCACTGAATGAGGGATTGGTGACTTCTGCTAGTGTTGAACTGACTACAGTCATCTCCCCTGCCATTACTGACAGCAAACAGTACTCTCTGTCTTTCTCTCTCATACCTAGTTAAGAATACAGATTAGAAGCCAGTACAGATGCTGTAGAAATATTATAATAATATGTAATTTGTGTCTATCAATAGAACTTTTCCATAGTAGATATTTCAGTCACCTAGCAGATAAAGTGCTCACTAAGCAGATGATACCGGCATTCTGAGCCCACTAGGAGGTGCAACACAGCCCTGCTAACCTATGCACCCAATGACAAACTGATAACGGCCATTAAATTGGATGACATAATTTGAAGCGGGTCCAGCACTGCACTTCATCTGAGAAAGCTCTGTTTTTCTTAATTAAAATATTAAAATTAGAGCTTCTATATGCAGTTTAAGGTAGTGCTAGCAAATGACTCCAAATCAGTCCAACTCCGCCCAGCTCTCTCTCCTGCTCCACTGTGCTCTGCAAGACTGCATAACGCTCTGCCCAGCACTTCAGTCAGATTACAATAACTTACTAACAAAGCAGAAATATTTTACATTTTCTGATCGGGTATTAGGACGAGCATTGTTCAGAATCTTTTAGAAGCAAATATCTCTCTCACACTTAAATGATTCAGATCATTAACCCAATGATCTGTTTAATTGTTACATTATCATTATGTGAACCAAAAGATAATTTCTCCAAAATATTCATGCCATACACTACCAGTCATGTCTATGTTTTTCATGAAAAGATATACTTTTTCAGCTGTTACCATCACTGCAAAATGGTTTTCTGATGATCAGTTACATTTTAATTTAACATACTGGCATTGGAAAACACAACATGCAACTGGAAGACAGTATATATGTTTGTTGATGATATGCCTCTGTATATTTATGTAAATATTCCTTTAAAAAACACCTATTTCCAGATATACTAGATTTCTAGCTGTTAACAATGTTACCATGTATTTATGATCAATTTAATGTTATAAAATCTACTTTTCTTTCCAAAAACATTGTAATTTCTATCTGCGTCCAAACTTCTGACTGGTAGTGTATATAAAGTGCTCATTGTCTGAGGATTCAGCAGCCAAACATATTAACTCACAACCATTACAAGAACCAGAGCACCATATTAGTACAGTCATAAAATCTTAATAATTAATTGCTTTTTGTCTTTTCAGTGGATTTGTTGACAATAACAACTATAGAAATAAAATCAATGTATACGTGGATATATCACACACAATCAGGTGTATGTAGGCAAAAGCCTATGCACCATTTAATAAATTAGCTCTAAACATACATCTCTAAACCCTAATATCCTCCGCTTGTGCCAGTACACAGTATTTTACAGTGTTGTTGTATAATGCTCTGTGACTTTGATAAATAAAAGAGCTGAGAGGTCTTCTTGATCATGTTATATTTATGTTGAGGAAGAAACACTGCAGAGGGAGGAGAGAGCTTCAGGGCCACAGCACTCTCCCTCGCCCAACCACTCACTGCCTGCAAAGACAAAACTCAGCTTCAATGTTTATTACTTTCACAGTAAAAGAAATCTATTAAATGTTTAATGTAGGGACCGAACTTTGACTGGGAAGCGTTTGTTGAATGATTAATACAGACTCTTGCTCGTAGAGAGGAATATTTGTTTAACAATCAGCTGTGGGTCATGTAAGGATGGCCTTATTTCTGAAAAGTACACACTTTTTCATTGTTTATCTTGGCTTAATTGAATGCTTCTTAATCTTGGATGTGTTCTTTTTTCCTGCACTGTGACTCAGGAAGCAGATGCAGGCTGTGAGACACAGAGACATGTAGTGTCTCTCTAAATGCTTTCTTTTGCAATTCTGCACACTCTTCTACACGCCTTCTTCTCGTGGCATCTGGGGCGTCTCACTGGGATAACATGTTACATAATTAGCACCAAATTAACACTCAATTAGGCAACGTGTGTTGAGAGGGTGGGGATAGGCTGTCTTCAGAGGCTTTAGAAATCACATCAGAGCCTCATCCACCACCTGGCCTACTGAGATTATGTTGTATATACTTTATATTACTATGTCACTTCCATTGAAACTTTTACCTTTTTCTCTATATGTACAACAGTTTCTTCTTAACACAGTTAAAAATTAATGTCTTCTTGTCTCCAGTGTTCAACAGTCCCTAATGGAAAGAGGATCAGTGTTGTTGCAGTGTTCCGATAAGATCTGTTTTATGATGTTTCACAGAAACCTTTAACTTTAGCTTTAAGCCACTAGAAAGCTGGGTACTTTATGATGTTTCTCTTAAATTCACCTTGAAAGATTTTTTTGCGGATCCATCTGTGATGGGACATATACAAAAAGCTCTAAGGCTGAACGATATGGGAAAATAATCAAATTGTAATTTGTAGGAGCAATATTGCGATTGTTTCATTAGTATGCAATTTTCTAAACGTTCTTTTTACCTGTGTATGTTTCACTCTGTTCTCAGCATGCTCTATAGAGCTCAAGCATTGCAGTCCACCATGTTACACCACTTCTTTAGTTTTAGCCGCTCTGATGAGGAGCATCATGTTTTTCCCAGTGTCTGAGTAAATTGTCATTGTTTATTTATTTTGCATGTAGTGTTAAAATAAACTTTTAAATTGCAGTTTTGCAGTGAGCAACTTAACCTTTTGTCCCAAGATCACAAAGAGACAGAGTTAACACCAATGGCTAAAAAGTTGTTATTGTCTTAAATGATTCCCCGGACTGACATAAGAAACCAACAAATTGAAAACTAAAGTAAAGTGTTTTTCTCTTAACAAAACCATGCAGGAGCACAGAGATTTACACTCTCACTTTATATAGTAACAGACTTTTTTCTCCTCCACTCTCACAGTCTCCCTCTTTATCTTTTCCACTCTGTCATAAAATCACACGGCCTTCAACCGTCTCTTTCTCTCTCCTCACTCTTCTAACTTCCTCCGTCTTGTCCCCTCCGTCTCTCTTTTGCACACTCCAGCACACACAAACTCACACCTCTGTTGGGGTGGGGTTCTTTATTTCATTAACAGCCGCTTGCACGCCAAAATTCATTATGCCAGCCTTCTGTTCTCGTGCACCCAAGCATGCCAGCTAACGTGCGGAACAAATTTCTCTCCCCCTTCTCTTCACCCTTCCTCCCTCACTCTACTCCCCCACTCCTGCTAATAAGTATGTTTAGGATGTGATTCACCTGCATCAAAGGCTCCCTGTGAAGAGGGCTGCTTTGTATCGCTGGTCCATGATTAGTCATTACTGTCAGACCCTGTGTCTTTCTCTCTGCTGCTATGCTTTGAAGCAAACAGGTGGTTGTAGCCAAAATGCAAATACTATACATATACTGTATACGTATATCAATAGATTCTCTGGTGCCTCTTAGCTCATAGAGAATGTGATAGTGAAGTGGTTCAGGTCATGGTTATGAAGTGATGGTGGTACTATTTTTGTGAGACACAACTAAAAGGCTTCCTAGTGTTTACTGTTTAATTTCTTTTTATGTGAGTTGGGGGTGCCGGGATCACCGGTCTCAGGACAGACAGTTAGCCAGGACTTCTTCTCAGACAGAGTTTAATTTCTCCCTCTGTCATGAGTCTGTTTGATTTTGATGTCCAGCAGCAGAATCTTTAAGTCAAAAGCTTTTCTCTGGGGTTCTTCTGTGGAACGATTCAGTTTTTAGCAACTGAATTAGCTTTCTCAATGACAAAAAACTGCTCCTCTGACTATTAACAAAACACAAGGGCTGCGTTGAATTTCTTTTTGAATTTACGGGTCTGGAGCTGAGAAGTCAGTCTTGTGGGCCAACCTCTTATTGGTGAATCAATCAAAAAAATCAATAAGAAAAGACAAGACAAGACAAGGCAAGACAAACAGACAAATATGTAAATGTCTCATTTGAAATAACCAACAGTTTGAACATACTGTGTTCTACTTCATCACTTAAAATAAGAATCTCATTAGGAGAAATTCTTTAGACTTAGTATATACACGTTTTAAACTGAATACCCTCATTAACTCTACTGAGGTATAGTGCGTGGTATCAAATGTAGTAATTAGTTGGATTTGTCATTTGTATGTTTACTGAGGTTTAGGTTTAGTTTTTAGTGTACAAGTGTACATTAACAAGTTACTGATTGCTGTACTCACTCCTGTTGTCCTTGCTGGCTGTAAATTGTCGGAGTCTTCAGCACTAAAAAAGAAATGTAGCAATGGTTTGTGCACTTGAAGTGAAAATAACTTTTTTTTTGTTCCATCTGAATCTCAAATGAATAGCCACCTCCACAGGGACTGTCCTAAAGCACTGCCCACTATGCTCTTTCTACGTCTGCCAATGCCACCAACCCTGTTGCCATGGAAATTGATAGGATGGCACCTTGGGTTCAGCTGTGTTGTGACAAGTTATTCTGAGTGAAATAAAAAGGGACTTTGTCTTGAAACAAAGCTGCGGTTTAGAAGGGTTTTCTAGCCCTCTGGGACTTGCCTTATTTATGAGCCACTAGGGAACACGCTGCCACTTAGACCTTAAGTCCACAGTCCTTTTTTTTTTTTTTTTTTTTACAAGTGAATGTGTTTCGGTCAAGGACTATGAATTGCTTTTTTCAATATACTAGACATAGTTAGGAGTAGGGATGGGAATTGATTTTTACGATTCCGATTCCATTTTCGATTCTGTTTAACAATTCGATTCTTTATCAATTCTCCTATCGATTCTTATTTTTAATAAAGGAGAACACACAGGTTGATTAGCTTAGAACTTTGTTTTATATACAGT
>JAUYWH010000013.1:7441464-7547199 GCA_034779795.1 Ctenopoma multispine
CCTTCACTCTGCGGTCCAGCTCACCCCAAAACACATTGAATGAGAAGGTGTGTCCAAACTTTTGGCCTGTACTGTAAATAATAATAATAACTGCCAGCATTTGAGCCAGCCAGACTCTGTCTGTCTCTCTCGTCATGATCATCTAAATGCAATGCACAGTAATAGTAGGTTTACAATAATTCTGATATACAATGTTAGTTGATTAGTTACCTGCAGTATTAACGGGAGAAGACGTGCAAACGTTACCGCTGCTGCTGGGTTGAGATTCACTAGTCCGGAGTGGATCAAAAACACGACATTATCGCGTGTTTTGTGAGCAAATGCTTTTGCATATTCGTAGTGTTTCCTCGCGTTGATGAAATATCCACTTTGCAAATATTGCAGGCTGCCCTGTTGTCATTCTTTCTCATAAAGTATAACCAAACTTTTGAGTGTTTGTGCCGCTTATGCGCCATGTTTCCTGCTGGGTAATTGACGCTACGCAACGTGCGTGATGACGTCATTCGAGGGGACGGGAATCAATAGGGGAATCGTTTGCAAAAATGGCAAACAATACCAAGGAATTGACACAGCGGGAACTGGTTCTCAACAAGAACCGTTTTTTGATGCCCATCCCTAGTTAGGAGTGACATATGAAACTAGAACACTTTTCGGTTTTCAGAATTAGACAGATGGACTGATGCACTGGAGAAAGGATGTTACCTTCACAATAATGGTCAAAACATTTTACTTATCCAGATAAATAGCTCCTTTGCTTACTTTTCAGGCCGTGGACTCATTTTTTGTGATTTTTGTGTGTCATCTGTCAAGTGGTTGTTCTACCTTCTACTATTTTTCCTGATTACACTTTGCCTCTTCCATATATTTCCTGGTCCACACAACAGTGGTGTTCAACCAAGAGGGGGACTGTGGTCTAGTGTAGAGTTTGTTTGCACTTAGTCTTCTTGTGTGAACCTCTGCATACGCATGGAGGCTTACATTTGCATATACTTGTTAAATACAGTATAACGTGGATTAAATGAAGAAAAGCAGGAAATAAACTTTTCCTCATGGACATGAGGCCATGTAGAAGGGCACAAATTATGATATGTTTTTACTTACTGAGGACTGCCATATGCAGTGAAACAAAGACGCCTACTAACAACCTCATTAATGGTAACACATCACTGTTGTAGCCAAATATTGGAGTCTGACCTTGAAATACTGTTTTTACAGTATATAACTGGTTCGACTCTTCGTGCTAGGCTGGCGGCTTTTACTATGTGGCAAAAATATTTTTGAAAACAAGTGTGCACAAATTAGAATGTAAAATCTGTGTATGAAAACATCTACAGTGTAAGTGGCCTAATCTGTCCTGAAGAAGGCACTAAAACAACGTTCCATAGGATGGAGTGTAGAGGATTGTGCAGTACAACTTAATAGTCCCAACAAATAGAATCATAATGTCTTAGTTGTTGGGTTTCAATTTTACTAGACAAGTAAAACACACAACATTGCACTGACCGTCAGCTAATCAGCTTTTGGATAAATAGCTGCTCCTGTAGCTGGTCCCACAACCACAGTGTCTTAATGAGAAATTAGGAGTCAGGGCCACGAAGGAAGTGCAGAAGCAAATGATGGATTCAATCCAGATGGTTACTAGTGCAAGTAGGACAGCAGGAGCTCTGTTAACACCTTTCAACACTACTGCAAACAGGCACACAGCTAAACTGCTACAGTGCCAACAATAAATCGTGTCGCTCCACAGTGTGGTATTCACTTTGCCATGTGTCTCCTAATAATACCATCAATGACGCATACACTAACAAATAAGAGGATTCTACGTGCCACTGGCAAATTTCTGGTTTACTGGGGAATTGCAGCCTGAACTTTTTGGCAGATGCTTTGGCAGTCACAGTCATGATGTGTGTGTCTGACTCACGTCTAAAGAACCGCTGCTGTCCATGCTTCGATGTCAAGGACTAGAGGAATGCAGCGATGGAGGCCTCCCTGTTCACTCCAGGATCAGTGGAGTCTAATGGCTTCTCATCAATTCCTCCTGTCTAGGGAAGTGTGTGTCATGACTCCTATAACTACTTCTGACAAGAGTGATGAAGCACTTGTTAGACTTGTAAGATCCTGCTGGAGTTTAAAAACCTTTAGATATAAATCTATGTAGCGGGAGATGGACAGAGACAGCGACTGAGGGGCAAACAGAGGAGGAGATGAGTGAAAAGGTAAGACAAAAAGTGCCCGTGGTTTAGACATGACAGATCGTGGAGAGTAGGGAGGGAGAGAGGAGAGAGAGAGGGGAGTGAAAGAAGCTAATGATCTCCATCTGTCTTAGGAGGCTGGGAGAGAAGAGCATCGTTAGGCTTTTGGAATAAGGGGAAGCAAACAAACACATGACTTGCAGATCTCACCCTGGCAGTGTGTTATGTGACTGGCTTCATTTGAGTCAGCTGGTAAAATGTAGCTTAGAGACAGTTTAGACGATCAGTTGTGTCATGCTAATGAGTGCTGCTCTCCAGTAAGAGTGTTTGTGTGACAGAATGTTTGTTGACTGTGTGTATGCCAGGGTCTATTTTAGTTTTTCTTATGTGTGTGTGAACGTGTGTGTCTATGTTAATGTGTGATTGTGTGTTTAACTGAGTCTTTTGCATATATGCACATCTTGTGCTTATGATCACAGATGAGACCACTGAATCTCTAATTAGAATTTGGCTCAGACTAAACACACTCTAACATCAAGAACAGGGAGTGTGTGTAACATTAGTGGGACTATTCATGCTAGATCTCAGTATGTGTTTTTGTCTGGCTATGAGACTAACTTCTCTTCTACTTTGTTGTAACAGGGCAGCAATTCCGTCAACAATCAATTGCTGACCTGTACTCCAGGTGAAAATATGACTGTTCTCAACTCATTTTGCTCTGCTACTGCACTGTACCCTAAATATCTGTTTCTTAGACGGAGGTGTGCTCCGAGCTAAAACTGAATCAAAAGAAGCCAAGAGCAAGTGAGCTTTCTCTCTTTTCTGCTCCTCTGTTAAACTCTCTGTAGTGAAAGGTGCCAGTTCTCCACATGTCCTCATCATCTAGGGTAACATCACCTTGTACCTGAGCAAAATCCATTTCGCGTGTCTGTCCTATTGAAAAAGAACCCACAGGGTGCCAATTAACAGTTAAACCACTCTAAGGGAGCTGTAAAATCGTTTGGTCTGCTGACAAACAGTTATATTGGGGGAGTAATAACTCATTCTCTGTGTTCACTTGTTGAAGGCTTTGATCTCTAAAGCTTGTTTTTAATTGTATTTTAAATGATTAGTTGAAAATGTGAAATTCATCCAGTAGTGCCAAAGAGACCTGGTCAAGATGGCAGCATCAAAACACAAATCAGAACGTACATATTATCTAGTTAAAATGCAGGAACATTATACAAAATAGAATAAATGAGATTAAATGTGTCTAAAACCTAGTAGAGTCATATCAGTTAACTTAAGAAACATGGTAGAGCAAAAATGGACCAAATAACCTTATATAAATACAGAGCAGAGGAGGAGTGAAATGACTGTATTGACACGTTATTGAGGTATTATACACAGATGAGGAGAAACAGCAGACTCTGAAGCTGCTGAGGTTGCTGTGGAGACAGGTCAAAGGGAGCTGACGGAGCAGATGGCGTTGAGGTGACCCTGCAGGCAGCCTGTCTGTTCCCTTTTCTTGTACATTTTCCTTGTAAACCTATATGTCTCACATCAAGTACCCTACTGGTGTTACCAGTGTGTTTACACACGCGGACAGACCTGAGGCATGCATGCATATATATATCGCAGCAAAAAAAGGGGTGCACGCACACACACACCCTTCCTGTGGGTTTATACACTGTGCATGCTGGTTGTAATGTGCCAAGACTGTGGTAATCCTGTCACTCAGGAGTGTATCCACCTGCTTAGGCTTCACCCTGCAGTTCACTGGGTTAGCTTTGTCCTCTTGCTCTGACAGAGTAACAGAATGGACACCGGGCCACTGGAGCTTCCTTCTGAATTGCTCGTAGAGATCAGCACTGATTAGCGAACTAATCTTCTGTCATCACCTACAGTAAAACCTGACGCTGGATGTTTTGATGATCAGTATCTCTCTCGTCTAAAAAAATGTGTGTATTTTTCTGTCATGTTGTCCATTTAACCCCTCTGCCTATCTGCATAAGTTCAACACACGTATATTTATTGTGCTTTTTTTACTATTTTATTTTATGAGATCAGCTTTTTCAGCACCACTTTCATGCTGATTCTGTTACCTAAGGCTGATTGGAAGAGGTACTCTGTGTGAGAGAGTGTCGTGTGTTGGGTTGATGCGTTCGCAAGGATCAGCAGCATATGTGTGCAACAGGAACAGCGTCTAAACCAGGAATCCATGGTGTATGCCACTGTTGCACCTGGGCAGACATTAAGAACTGACCCGCATTACTCATGTGCACACTTTGTCTGTGTGCTGAGCCCTAATGGAGGAACGATGTAGTGTACACTCTAACCACGGGGGAACATTAAAGTTCACAGTGATATTATCCAAGATACATAGCACAGACAGTTACATACAAGCTGCCAGTGAGAGGTATGGGCATAAGCTGGGTTGAGTACAGAGTAAAAGAAGCTAAGAGAAGAACTAGCCAGACTTACTGGAAGGTAGAAAAAATGTGTGGTGGGGCCAAATCAAATCTAGGACAGTGACAAAAGAATGACAAGATGAGAGTGGCGGGAGAAAAGACCACACCTCTCATAAAGATAAAATGAAAGAAAATATTGTACTGTGCTACAGTGGAGAGAGGTTAAGAGTCAGAGACAGATGAAAAGACTGAGCTGTTGTGCTCAGTGAAGGCACAAAGCAGACAGTGCTGAGCTACACCCACACATATAGTTGATGTGTTTATACTGCTGATGAAGTAGAGGTTGAGGCTAGCGAACTTTCTCCCCGCAAAGTTATTCTCTTTTCTATGATCTTTATTTTCCTCTTCTTCCGTTCGTACCTTCCACCCTGCTTTGTCCTCTCTGATTACGCCTCCTTGCCTCCATTTCGTCTTTAACTTTGTTTCTTTCCACTTCATATCCAACCAAAGTCCCAGAAGCATTAATGTTCGGCGCCTGCTTATAAAACAACCACAGACACACGCGTGCTACTTGTGGTTTGCCCTCCCATTTAGCCATACTCATTTGAACTTTGTATTACATCACACATCCATGCTCCATTTTTTATGTATCCTCACAGGCACATAACCCGGTGAAAATCATTGTACATGCAGTATCTGCTTGCTGTCTTTCTGTTTTGCTGTCTGTTTAGCAAACACAGTTGCCTGTCTTCTCTCCCAGTATATTCAAATAAACATGCATGAATGCACACGCTTAAGCACACACTTGTATGGGTTTTGAACATGCAGATGTGATTTCTCACTTGCAGAGTTCGCACACAGGCACAATTCTCTCCTCTCACTAGGGTTGGTCTCATTGGATTTTCTGATGTCTTTGTTGTCTAACTACAGATCCAAAGATCATAAAAATTGCTTGAACTTTCTCTTGTGAATCTTGGCCTGTGATCTCAGTTGTTTGGCACACAGCATCTGGCAAATGGAAGGCGGAAATAGTCATAATGCATGCTGTAACACTGCAACAGAGTGCTGCACGCCGTATGTGTACAGATCCCTACAGACCGTAAGGGGAGACGATGGGGCAAGGTGTGTGTATGTGTGTGTGGTGGAGTTTAAATTTAAATGTGAGACAGACGCAAATCTGTGAGAGACTTTTTAAGTGTAACAACAGTGAAGCAAAGCCTCATGTTAGTCAGCAAAGTTTCACCATTTTTCACTGTATTCACTCCACAAATTTGAGAACAAATTACATCTTGTCTGCAAACATGAATGCACGTACTCATCCGTTTTCACAGAGGAAACGGCTACATTTTGTAGGACACTTCTGACTCTGTAGACCTATAAAATGATCCTCATTCAGTACAAACACTCTTCATATTCGTTTACTGCTTAATTGGAACTCTTGCTGGGAATACAGTGTTATTCTATCAGCCTTCATAAAATATAATCCTTGTTGAGAGTCAGAGAAAATAAATTAAGACAGATTTAATGAGGTTGTTTTTTAAACAGAGAATAATGTATTATTCTAATCTGTGGAGGTCTATACTTCCTGATTGTTTATTTTTTAAGCCACATAAATCCAGGCTGAAGAAGATGCGTTTCTAATTGATGTTGAGTTATAGTAAAGGCCTGTTAAAGTTTGTGAGGGAGGGAAGAATGCAGTCAGGGCACCAGTAAGATTAATGGATCGAGCATTTATAAGAGGCACAAATCTGTGGTCACATGTAAGTGTGCGTATGTGTGCACACACACACACACACACACTGACAGAGCAGAATCATGCTAAACTTCTGGCAATGAGTAACACTTTCACTTTAGCGCTGTATCCTCTCTTGTTTGTTATCTTGTTCTTGTTGTCTTTAATTGGACTCCATATACTACTACTACTACTAACTACATAACTTTTTTTCTCTATACGTGTGCATGATTATTCTGTAGCTGGTGCTAATTTTGCGAGCACTACCTCAGTTCTAGAGATTTGGTGAAATGAGAATTCATGCTAAACGCCAATCATTGGGGTCATCACAATTTCAGTCAAATTATTTTTCACGCTTATCTTAGAGTCAGAAGGAATACAAATACAAGATGTAACTGTCTGGGGTAGACACTAGCGTCAGATCCACAGGAATATCTTTCTGCCAACACCAGTTTGTGCGAGGCTCTGAACCAGTGTTCATTTACCATGTCTCCTTGCCGGCAAAGGAATACCAAGCAAGTAGAAATTGGACATGCTGATAAAATTAGTAACTGAAAACATATTTCACATACTGCTAACATACTGTATTTTGCAAATGAATAAAGATCTGACACGCGAGCAAAAACTTCTAAGTTTCTCTTTATTTCACAAAAATATGGATTATTGAGACTTCACAGCTGGAACCCCACTTTGAACAGCTCGATCATACAATGTTTCATCATCAGATAGTCTCCTGAGATGCTGCTTAGTCAGTAGCGTTTTGCGAAAGATAGTTCAGTTGTGCTCACTTTCGGTGATGATCGCTGTTTAACGGTTTGTATGACTATGATGCAGGAACCTGTCTAGCCAGATTTGTGCGGTAGAACACACACTCCTGTTGCTTTGATGTTCAAATACCTCATTTTTGCCAGAGACAGGACTCTCAAAGAGCACAACAGTGGTACACAGTAGGGGAGCGTGATTTGGTTTAGGATGAATATAACTTCTTTTATATCCTTACTCTGGATGACACCATCCAGCTCCCAGCTCAGCGTCTCTCATATGGGAAATGGTCGGGTCTGGAATTGAATTCTGTATACTCTGAGGTGACTTTATAAGAGAATCATACAGGATGGTTATTGCAACATCAGGAATGTAATGAAACTGACTCAAAGGTGACAACACTACAGAGAAAGGTCACTGTTAATATATGGTGATGTCGTGCAGTACAATATAAGGGTTTACCGGCCGTAGAGGAGAACTGAGACTTCTCCAGTCAAGCTTAGCAGTCTTGGGAGACTCACAAGGACTTTATATTTCCTCAAGTCTCCTTTCTTCTACTTTTGCCTTTATTGTCCAGCTTGGCTGTCTTTGTTGGTGAAAATGCTGAAAACCTTTGGGAGCCAATTTCCTGAGACCAAAGGACGATGCAAGCTTCACACAACTGTGTGTGTGTGTGTGTGTGTGTGTGTGTGTCCAAGCATGAATGTGTATGTTAATGTACTTAAGTATGACTTCATAAGTGCCTGCAAATGTGCATTTGTATGGCTGTGTAAGTACCTATTCACTCATATACTGCTTGTGCCAGTAATTTATATATTTTGATTTGTTCTTATTTTCACCTTTATGTCACAAATTTGCCAACAGCATATTTCTTTATTGCAAATCCCCCACAGCCAACCCCACAAATGGGACAACTAACAGAAAAAGACCAGTGAACCAAGCATCTCAGCTCCATCCTTAATTCATTAATTTGCTGTTTCTCTACAGTCAGTCACCCAGAATAATCCATCTGGAAAGTCCAGTGAGCTTTCTGCCACCAGGCAGAAATGGGATTGTGGATGACTGATCACAAAGCTTATATCCACAGAGTCCCACTCTGTGTTAATGTATCTACATATATAGGGCTGCATGCATGCACACACACATACTGTGCACACAAAGGATGTCTTAGTCTCTCCTCAATAGCACTTAAGACCTACTCACAGTGAGGCACTGTAGTTATTTCATACTGACTGTCATGTGTCAAAGAATCTTAGGCTTTGAAAACGCAAACCCAGCCATGCTTGTGATTACTTCACACATTTCACACTGCATGCTACATTTTTCACTACGGCACTCATCCCAAGTTAAAGGAATGCAGCCCTACAGTTATGTGGTTGAAGTGTTTACAGAGACGCTGTGTCACAGTGGCTTTGTGTCACCTACTGAAATGAATTCAGCCTAATTTGCAGCAGGGAATAGACAATGCTTCTGCCCTGAGGATACTCAGACGTCAATGTTTTATGTTGAGTCAGCGATCTCATAGCATCAAATTTGCACAAGCATACGAACCTGGCCATTTTGTCCGCTTAAAGAAATAGGTTTTTTTTTCTACATTAAGCTGGTCTTAATATGCATGTGACAGTAGGTCTATAACTGCCTCATTTCATGTGGAATGGAACTGCATGGAAAATATTCTCTAGAGTTTAGCTGAGGCTCAAAACTTTAACCAGCTAAGCTACGCTACGGGTTGGTGTCACTCAAAGTTGTGCTGTATTTAACACTAGCATCTGTGTAGTGAACTCCTGCTGATTGTAATTTTAATAACATTTTTGCAAGAATACCTTCAAATATCCTATATGTACACGTGTACAGACCTTTAGTTTAGTTGAACAGAAAGAGAGAGCAGATGTTTCTTTGTTCTTATCCCCTCATCAGTTGTTCATGTTAGAGCTTCAGACTTTCTCCTACAACCAATCATCTTTGATCATCCTGTGAAAAATAACTCCACATCTACTGTAACTGTCTATTTGCAAAATGAGTGTAAAAGGAAGGAAAGAGGTCTACTCACAAAGCACCACATTATCAATATTAAACCTTCACAACAGAATGAAGGACATTAAACAACTTAGTTTACCCAAGTCTCTAACCTCCATAGCTGCTGTTTCTGCAACATTTAACGTTGGATTATTATTATGCATGAATGAATCATAGGCTCATTGTAAAGCACTTTGTCTGTTACATTTAAAAAGAGCTTTAAGTGCAGCCCATTTACCATTTGCAAATAACACAGGAAGTGAATATCATTCAAGACCCAACCTGAATATGGTCCAGATTTGCATTAGAACTCGAGGCCGTCACATAAATACAGCATAATAGTCTCACAAAAAAATCTGACCAAAATTAACCCAGCCAAGCGATAATTTTCACTGAACCCAAATTGTTTTTGTTTAACAGGACTTTTAAAGTAGGAGATGGATGTCCATGTACTGAAATAACAGTTCTAACTACCTCTAACCTTAAAAATATAGCACATAATCATTAAAAGATCTTTTAAAAATAAGAGACATTAAACATTTATTCATTTTCTTGTGGTGCTTACACAACCTCTCATTAATCCACCAGATATATTTGCGTGTTTAATTACTTGTTTTTTTGTCTATGGTTGCTTAATTCCAGACGTTGCCTGGTAATGGCAAACAGAGACTCTTTCTTTTGTTAGCAGTTGCTCCCAATCCTCCACATTTTAAATGGTGTCCCTCCCGAACCGTGATAATTGATGTATTTCCCATAAAGGAGTGGTAATTAAGATAATGAGATTTTCAGAAGCAAGTGTTGCATGCCAGAATGAGGGGGAGCGTTTTTTTTTAACTGGTTCACTTTAGCTTTATAAATTTTGCTTTCCATCCTCTCTCCTGTTTAATTCACTTCATTTCACCAGCTCTACTTTTCTGTCTACTGATATCTGTCTCCTATCTGTGTTCTCCTTACCACATCTGCCTCCCCTCTTGTCTCTCATACACAGCTTCTCCTCAATTGTTTGCCCAGTGCATAATTAGCTATAGGATCACCCATTGTGTAATTATGTATAGCAGTTTGATATGTAATTAAAATTGTATCAGTATTCAGTGTAATTTGTGCTGTGTGATTACCTATTAACAGTGCAAACAGTTGTGCCTAAAAGCCCGTGACCGCCCCTCTTACAGATGTCACTGTACTTTTTTGTTAGTATTTACATATCAGCAGGTGCTACATATGAGCAAAAAAAAACTTTCTTCAGACAAACACACAATAAACATTCTCACTTTTTTCCTGTTGCCTTGCTGGGAAACTTCTTTCTGACAAGCTTGGGTAATTGTTAAATATGTTATCATTCTGCCTTAAACCAAGCACTTTACAAGACCATGCACTTTACTTCAGACAAGACCCTGCACTTTACTGTGCTGAATGACTTAGCGCAGCAACATTGTACGACTTGTTCCCCCCCAAATACAGACACCAAAACAGAGCAGAGCTCTCAAACAGCTTGTTAGAGAGGTCTTGTAATGAGGCAAAATAAGAGGGCTGGTGAGGACACTTAAGGAAACATCTTAATAAAACCATCAGGCTGCAAACTAGCCTGAAAAAAGCACCTTTGCAAATCACCACTAAATAATTAGAAATGGCTGTAAGGTCGGTTGTGGGGAGTAGCCTCCATGTTTATTCAATTTAGTGGTTTCAGCTGGTTTAGGATGTTTGTCCCCTCCACTGGAAATAAATGTTTGCAGTTGACATGCATACACATGTACTCTTCTTATCTGACCTACTGTAAAATGTAATATAGAAATGTAACTTTAGAAACAATAATTTACTGTACATATACATGCAGGCCTATATGCTACTCTCTCTGTAAATGCCCTGTTTTAGTCCAGTAAACATCTTTATCTCTAGCTGGTCCTAGAGGCATTTTGTACAGTATAATTAAAGTGGTCAGCTTCTGTACTCACTTTCATACAGAAGAAGACGTTCTAAGGTCTGTGATAATATCAACCATGCCATGCTTGCTAGCAGTGAAATGTGGGTAATAATGAGCTTAACATTTCCCAATTTTTCTTCTGATGTAACAGCACAGCAATAAAATATATATGCTGTATTTGAACAGATCATCTAATATACTAAACTCAAACTAAGTGTTAGAAGCAGAAGAGAAAGGTTATTTGCACCACTTGGATTTTTCTCCTTTAATATAAAGTGGAGCACAAGTAGTTCTGCTGTTATACAGCTGTTAAAGTTTAGGTATACGGGTACTGGCCAGTCCGCCTTGTCTGATTGGTTCTAGATGTACTTATATTTGCCATAAAGCAGGGATTTTTGTTAACATGTGAGTTGAACATGAGGTCAGAGGTCCAGAATTAGGTAAGTACAAATCTCCAACAAGCCAAAACAAATTAGTAGAATGAAACAAAAACATGAATGCATTCTGATGAGAAAGGGCCCAGTTTTCGAGTGTGTTTAAAAAGGTGTGAGTTTTTTAGGTGACAGCAACTGATTCAGATGTTCATTGGTCTCCCAGGTGCTGTTAAATCACACAGGTTTAGCGGTAGACTGTGGCTGAAATAATATTAGCCTTTTAAATTGTGTTTCCTTGTGTTATCAACTTTCAAATCAGAAAGATAAATAGAGAGAGATAAATATTTTTTTGTTTTTATGTATTTAAAAGTCCCAAACAATAGCTTTATAGAGTTTGTCTCAATCCCCACGCTAACATAACCATAGCTGTAGTTAGGAGCTCTATTCATAATGCTATAGTCAAAATATGAGAGATAAACCAGTAGTTTTTAAAAAATGTTTTGAACAGACTTTAAAACCCTCCGTGTCAAACTCTAATGTACTGTACAGACATTGTGTGACTATGTACTGTGTGAGACTTGTCGTCTTTTTTTCCATTCTCTTTCCATTTCTCTCCCCTCGTCTCACTGGCTTGGTCATGCACAATATGTGCCCACATTCCGTTCTCTTACACCTTTAACCCTAAAGAACACGGCATTTCTTGCAAAACGTGCAGACGCTTTTAATAACAATAAAACTGCTGCATGTTCTGGAGTTCCCATAGGAGGAACTTCAGCAGCACGTCTGACATCCACCGTATGGATGATTATCATCATTAGAACATCAGCTGCTCCCTTGCACTCAGATATACACACACTACATTTCTCTTCAGATACCTAACACTCAACTTGATTAAACGGTGGCTTGTTCTTGGCAACTCAGTGATGTATTTATGATCAGAAGTAGGTCAGTTGAATGGAGCTCTCTATAGACACTAAAGAGCACTATGGTTGCAAAGATGCAAAGAGAGTGTTGGCAAGGAATGAATGTAGACAAGGGTGATGAGCATTTATTTATTTCACAGTAATTATAAAGTGAGGGATCACTTCTGTCTGCTTCAGTGCTAACAAATCTGTGTAAGGCTCAAGGAGGAGTAAAAGCAATTATGTGGAACAAATGAAAAAGAAGGACATTGGGAATTACTACTAGTACAAATAGCACAATTCAGTAATATTGGTTTATCTTATCATATTTTAATTGTTTCTTTTCTCCTTTTCAGCTCCTTTGACCGACAAGCCGCCAAAGATCCTGTTTCCCTCAGAAAACAAGATTAGCAATATGGAGCTCCAGCTAGGTAAGACAATCATGGGATTTCCTCCAGCTGCAGTCAGTACTATCTGTGTCATTTCCAAATGACAGGAAATGGATGACTTTACAAATCCTCTCCAACACACCTCCAGGTGGTGAACACAGATTGATGATGGCATTTTTATTTGCTGGAGAAGCAGCAAAAGGAAAAAAGTGTTTTCTGTATATGCAAATAGTGGGTTCTAATGTCCCTAAGGCTGTTTTGTCAACAATGGAGAGCCCGTGTGGTGCCAGGGTCCCATACGCTGGCTTGCCACATGGAGAGGCGGCTGCTTTCTGCTGCTGTTGTTTGTCTTCTTTGACGTGGGGTCGCGATGGGCATACCAGTGCATACGCACATGAGAGACTATATGCGTATGGTTGTGTTTGGTTTTTTTTTTATGTGACGGCATATTGCTTGATTTCTGGGCACAGTCCACTGTCCACATGGTGTTTGCTGCTCAGTGAATGGCTAATGTGTCTGTCACGGTGAAGCCGATGGGAGAGGACTGAGAGGTCTGGAAAGTAGAGGAGAATTGGATGAGTATACGAAGAATAAGAATAAGAAGGGGTGGAGACAGAGACAAAGAAGGTGCAATGATTTACGGAGCAGTTACCTTTTGTCTTCTAGCTGATGCGATTGGAACCCAGGTATAGTCATTTCAAATGGCTTCAGGGCTGGCTGATCAAGAGTGAAATATTTCTGCTGTTGATAAACTGACACACGGCTTCACATGTGGGCAAATTCACACCCATGCGTGAACAGGTGGCACCTTGCAGGCCCCTCAGCTATTTTTGTTGTTTGTCTCAATGAGATTCTGAGGACTTTGAGTTACATTTGCTCTCTGTGTATGTATTGTATGCATGTCTTTGTTAAAGAGTTGCTGCACAGTGATTGTGGTGCCATAAAAGTGGGAGACTTAAAAGAAGAATTGTCAGAACTATCAGTGTGGCAGAGGGGCACAATCCTTTTGTCAAAGCCCTTACGTCAGGGAAATGCACATATCTTTCAAACTTTTATGTCTCCAGTTTTTAATACAGTCTGTGTAGAAGCCCAAATCAAAACTGGGGCCATTACTAGGGCTATTTTTTTGATTTAACAAAACTCCTTCAAGAACCAAAGAAGACATTATACAATGGTTTTTACATGCTATTTAATAGTCCACGTGACTTGTAAATGGATCTATGTACAGTGTATAAAGCCAGTGGGTTCCCCTCTAATGGTATGGTACATAATGGCTTGGTGCTACCATCATGAACAGAGAGTCAGAGGCAAGGCAGAGAAGACAAGAAAGAAAAAATATGTGTGATGTCATGCACTGAGCGCCCACAGATTCCCAGCAGAGTGTCTAAGGCACAGAGACACTGAGGTAAATATTTTACAGCCGGGCTCCATTTTATGTGCAGAAAAGTTGTTTCTCCCTGCAGACGAGAGTTTCTCTTTTATTTAGCTTTATTTATTCATTCTCCTCTTCCTTAATATTTGTTGAGTCATGCCCTAAGCAGCTTTATAGAGCACTGTGGCAGATTTATGGTAGTCAGAATGCACATAGAGAGAGGCCGGTCCCTTACGGCAAGTAGGAGATAGAGAGAGAAAGTGATGGGATCCAATGGAGGCCATTGGATGGGCAGTAAAATCAGACCCGTAAGCAGAGAGATAAATCTGCAACACTGCCGGGAAACACAGGCCCACTTAATCTGCTCTGCTGTTGCGACCAGTGCAGGTTTCAGACAGCTGCCATCACAACCAGCTTTACCCAGCAGACATATGTGCTGGCATAAATAAAACACACATGTTACATAAACTCCTACAGGAGAAACACGACAGGGATGTAGAGGAAAGTCAATGAGGATGATGTAGAGAGAAGAACACAGAAGTCTACACAAAAGAGAGAAATTGAAAGCCAGAAACTGGGAAGCATGAGACTGGTGTCTGAAGACAGATGTCAGAGAAAAGAGAATTGAGAGGAAAGAATGATGGGGAAGGGCATCAAAGACATCAGAGAGAGTTTACTTGTCTCAGGAGCAGTGGTGTATTCACCAGCTCTCCTTGGGTCTCCTTACATGTTTCTGCCACTGAAGGGCCAGCTATAGATCCATACTGAACCCCCAACCCCACCACCTGTATGTGGGTACCAGCAGTAGTGTTTCATGTGTTTGTGTTGCTTTCATCACGTCTGCAAAAGCTTCATGGTTTCATGAGACCTTAAGGTTGTGTGACTGCTAATGCAGATAGCAGACCTGCAAATATTACTTTCAGGCAACTTGACATTTTCAGAGTAGTTCCCAAAGGAGACACAATCAAGCTTGTGTAAGGCAGTTTGGATTTTGTCAGGAGCCATCCAGTTTTTCTTTTGCCAGCTTTACTGCTGGCCCCCAGTGGTGAGTTGGTGCAGTCCACTAGGAGGCTGATTCATATTGCGGAGTTTCAATTTGTGTCTATTTGCTCGGGATGATGAGAGCACTCAGCACACAGAAACACACATGCTTACATTATGTGGCATATTACACATAGCTCCGAATTTAAAACACAGACTCGCTGATGTTGTGTTGTTGATTCCCTTGGGATGATTTGTCATGGATTCGCTGTCCCAGATGTTGGGGTGGAGGGATTCAGCTCACACTTATGAAGCACTCTACTTTTAGAATATTTCTGTCTCGTTAGCCGCAAAAATGACACATACACAAATATTTGCACAACCCTGCAACATTTGGTGTGGGTAGGTCACACACATGCTTGTGGAGTGGCCCTCAGTAAACGTGGGATAATTGTAACTGATAGAGGATTTTACTGTCCCCCAAAGCCAGCAGATGGGTGCACTCTAGTGGAACTAGTGGAAAGGAATTAGAATCCATTATTTCAGAGAGCAGGACCAAACAGCATGGGATGGACTGCAAAAGGGAGATGACTCTTACACCTATTAAAGGTGGACCGTGTACAGGCACAAAAACACCCCCTGGAAACAGACACTGCCACATTGCACAGTGAAAAATGCTGATGTTCCCAGTGTTATATGCACCAAACAGAAAAATAAGAGAACGCCTAATCATCACAAAAAAAACACTAAGTTACACACTTCAGGGATATCAATCTTTCCATTTATGAAGCACAAATGATTGTGACTGTTTCACCTACTTTGATGCAAATGAAAGTGACAAGAGGCACAATGGACGTATAGCAAGACAACACCCTAACAGAGAATAGAGAATGGTGTTTCAGGTTGTGGCCGAAGGGTAATGCTCTCCCCTTGCTCTTCCTGACCTCCACAGATCTCCATTTCATAGCCAACTATACACTGACTGCTGTGAGATATTTGCATGAAATCCTCAGCGCAACTGTCGGATATTAGTACTGGTGCTGTGGGTTCTGGGTTCCTCCTGATGCGGGACAATGCCCAGCATCATGTGGTCAGACTGTGTGGGCAGTTCCTAAACGACAAAAGCATTGATGCCATTGACTGGCCCTCATGTTCCCCTGACTTAAATCTAGTTGAGTACCTATTGGACATTATGTATTGGTGCTGATCCAGGTCTGGGAGGAGGAGATCTCTCAGGGTGCCATCTGCCAACTCATCAGCAATATGTCCAGGTGTTGTTAGGACCAGTGTTGTATAGGGTAATAATACTTCACTACTGTACTCAGAGTTTTGTCCTTTCTTGGGTTTTTAAAATTTTGTCAACTTTCGAATGTAGTTACTCATTTCAAATATCAGATGAAATGAAATGTGGTGTTTTCTCTGCCGATCTTACTTTAGGTGAGTGCAACAAAAGATTTGTGGAAGCTGACTTGTCTATGGTCTATTAGTCCAATCCAATAAGACTTTTATTTGAGTGGAATTCTAATCGATGACTGGAGCTTTTACCAAAGTAATTTTTTGGGAGGGTATCTGTACTTATACTTAAGTGTGATTTTTGGGTACTTTATACAACACTAGTTATGACCGCATACAAACACACAAGGGCCGTACACACTTCTAGGTGGATGACTTTGATTTCCAGTGTGAAACCCACTTTTTACCTGTTCTCCATTAACTTATATCTTCTTCCCTCCCACTATTGAAACAGCTGGACCAAACGATAACATGGTTTTATTTTATTTTACAGAATTCTCCTCTCCTCTCCTCTCCTCTCCTCTCCTCTCCTCTCCTCTCCTCTCCTCTCCTCTCCTCTCCTCTCCTCTTGAGCACCTAGCGGAGGGACACACTCGTCACCTTTTCATGGAGAAGGGTGAAATTGAAATTGACATTGCTCTAGAGAGTTACTAAAGGTCAACACAGAGTCACTTCACTAAATTACTCTCTGTCTCTCTCTTACTCTGTTTCAGTCTATGTCTGTGTGACACACTCTCATTCATTTCCTCACTTTTATGCATTAACATCTCCAACATTTCCGTCACTCACTCTGAGATTGTGCGATAGGTCAATGAACACGTGTGAGAGTAGGAATGGTAGACAAATCTTTTATTAGGATTGTTTAAATAATTATCCACTGGCAAGTGAATAGTTAAGCTTAGTATGAAACAAACATTGAGAAGTTTTGAGTAAAGTCACTAAAGTGAGCCAGTGTATGACTGCATAAAGCCAGCAACTCACTGAAAACCTAAATCGTTGTTGTTTCATCTTCTGATATTTTCTTTTCTGGGCTTTTACTGCAGTACCCTTTGGTTGTGGTTTGTTTTAGAGAGTTTTTCCCTTCAACTGCTTTTTCAGAATGTGAAACGTATGTTGAGTTGAGTTAAGGTCTGGTGACAGATTTGGCCTGTTAAAAACCTTCCACTTTTCCACTTTAAGTTCTATGTTGAGTTGACAGTGTGTTTTGGATCATTGTCTTCCTGCATGATGAAACTTATCTGTAAACTGGCAAACAAAATGTTTCAGCGCACCTCTGAATTCATCTTCCTGCTATCATCAAGAGTTATTTTATCAATAAAGATTAGCGAACCTTCTCTAGAAGCAATCCAAAGCCATGACACTATCTCCACTGCAGTTCACAGATGAGCCTGAGTACTTTAGATCGTGAGCAGATTCTTTCTTCTTACCCACTTTGGCCTCTCCTTCACTCTGGTAGAGGTTAATCTTGGTCTCAGCAGTCCATAAATCTTTGTTCCTAAACTTTTGTGGCTAATTGATAGGTCGTTGGTGACTGTTGTTGCTGTGTGATTTATTTTTGTTATTTTTTTATTTGAAAATAATCAAGAAAAATGAGAAGAAATATTAAGCCAAGCACAACTGAGGACATATTCTGTTATTAAGCACACTTACCGTCGTGAGCCATATGTCATCCTTAACCTGACCAGAGCTCATATGTCTGTTTCTGGGAACAGGCCACTTCCATTCAATCCCAGAGGAAGACAGAAGTGTCACCTAATTCCATTTGAACGAGGCTGAGAATAAAAAGGCATTTTATATCCTACTGTCCTTTTTATCCTGATCTTTTCATAAGTATGATCTAGTTAAACTTTTCTTGAAATATATATGTATCTGTTTGATACAACATTTGAATGTAGATTAATGTATGATAAATTGATGTGATGAATGTAGATACATTTTTTGACATAATATAGTTTAGTTAAATAATTCAAACAATTTGTTAAATCAAGTTAAATGTTGATAATAATTATTATTAGGTTATAATAATAATAATAAGAAGAAGAAGAAGAAGAGGAATGACATTCTTTAATTTACATTTTTGGTATGTTACAAATATGAACTTGCCGTAACTAAAGTCCTGTTTAACTCTTTATGGTTTTGTTTGGGCACTTAAAGCATTTGGTTAAGGTTAATACAAATAACATAATAGACAAATAACAAATGGACAAGTATGTTTTCTATAAAATCTTATATGTAATTATAGATTTTTTTTTTTTACTGTTTCAGTTTAGTTTTGTATATAAGTTCTAGGGCACAATGTTGTTGTAAAACCATGGTCATAGTGGTGTACTTACATGTGTAAGTATAAGTACACATTTTTGTGTCTTGTAACCTACAGAGAATCAATGAAGAAGAGCATGTGGTCCAAATGATGACATTTCATCTTCTGAAACTGAGAACCTACTGAGAGTTGAACTGAACAACCACGTGTATTTATATATTTTAGGGTGAAGGATCACGATGCACTTTCTCAATTGACTGTGTCTGTGCAGTTAATTTCTTTTGTGATAAATGACATATTTAAATTCTAACGCAGAAGGGAAAAAAATCACAGAGAAAATCAGCTCTTAAAGGTCAGACTGCAGATATGGGGAACATTTTTTTATCATTCAGTTTAGTTGCAGTCCCATAGTGACCCTGTGTTAAGTAACCCACGGTGACTGGTATGGTAACCAGTGTGTCAGCAAAACAAAGCAAAATGTTTAAGTCTGTGAACGGTCGTCATTAATCACTGAGTCTGGGGCTGAGAGCAGGAGCTTACAGTATGATAAATGAACTAACAGAACTTCTACACATGCCTAACACGAAAAGGGAGCGGGAGGAAGGCAGAGAATGAGAAAACACAAAGGGAGAGACAGAAACAGCACCACATAGCAGGCGGTAAAGACTGACACAACACCCCACTGTGCATCGCATATACCGTAGCTGCTTGTTTACTGCGGCCCTGACATTACTCAGCACAGCCAATGAGACCAGTAAGAAAATGCAAGACAGATGTGAATCCCTTTGTGATTCAGGCTGTTGGTTATTTTTTCTCTGAGGCACCAAGCTGACATTGGACTGCCAGGTACTGTCTTTAAGCAGCTGTAGGTTTAGCAGAGCGCCCAGCTCTGTCTGTTTTAATAGACCTTATCAGCAGCTGTTCAGCCGATTCAGCATGTTGAATGGGCTTAACAGAGGAAGAGGCAGACGGTGAGAAAAAGGTGTCTGGCTGGCTGCGCAGCCCAATGAATAAGTGATTTCACCCATTCATTGGGTTTTTTTAGTTTTTTTACCTTTTCTTGTGCCAGTAGTACGAAGCAAAGCAAAACTTTTACAGTGACAGTGCCAACTTATTATCCAATTATCGCTCAGACTATCCCATTTAGTCGACAAAGGAATGCCTTAGATGTGATTTGTATTCCATTTGATTAAATACTGCTTTCTTGCAAATAAACCAATGCACTCACACATCAAGACAGCAGGACAAATGTTTAATGAGAGTTCAGCTGCTTCAGGTTTTAGATCACAGCCTTCAGCGGTTCTGCTTATGATATTAACTATATACTGTGACTAATGCTATGACAAGTCACAAGCTTGTTTCAGTGCGTAATATGGAGGCATTACTGCAAATTTCAAACACCAAGTTGTGCAAACCTGAAACTACCTTATGCCACTTATCACCTGTTCTAAAAAATGTCTTCACCTGTAAATCTAACCTTTAAATATATGTATAGCTTGACAGATTTTTCTTGCTTCAGTAGTAGAAGAGCAGAATAATAACCATAGTAGAAGGATAAAAGGTGATGAAGTGTTTTGTGTTTCTGTAGCATATTTTTTTATTTAAACTGCTGACTTGTTATTTCCTGTCATGTACATGCAGAAGGTGCAGGCGTTTCAGCTGTTTGTTTGCTGTATACTGTCTGCTGTATATGTTCAAGTGCTACTTACAAGATGTGAGGCAATGTGAGGTGACATGCCGGTCTGTTTTTGTCAACACTTTTCTGTTTTGTGTGTCACGTTCAGGAGCTCTGCCTCTCTATGTCCTGAGCTCATCTTTATGCTTTCCGTCAGTGTGCGTTTTAATTTTTGCGTACCCCCGTGTATTTGTCGTTATTTATAACACATCCCTTGTCCAAGCTGTGCCAAGCAGTTGTGTGAAACCAGTCACCAGTAAAAGTTTTTCCACATTTTAAGCGAAGAGAGGTATTTAAAGAGAGATTATTTAGGTAATGGTAGCTTTTACCTCGTCTGCTTCTGATGCTCAGGATTACTGTCAGGCAATCAAAGAGAAGAAGCACCCTACTCATCCCTACATCGCTCTATGTTTGACACAACAAGGACAGGCAAGACCAAGTGGTAGACATAATGAGACTCACCTGCTTTTCAAGGGGTTCAGTGCTTCCAGAAACTGTGCTTTCATCTTCTTCCCCCTGTCACTGCCACCTCTGTTTGGCAGTGACAAGGTCAGGAGATGTCATCTTAAAGAGGAACTCGACATACAGAATATACACAGTACACAAGATAGTGTGAAAATTGAGTAATTGAACCATTTGGCAGAAAAATATACTGTAAATGGACAGTAATGAGAAGGGATGGAGAAGTGAGAAAACAGAGACAAGGATCGAGAGAAATAGAAGGGAAAAGAGGGAGGGAGCTGGCACTGAAATGACATGCATGAACAGCAAAGCGAGCAGGGGAAAAGACGGCTTTGCCATTCACTTTGAAGCTTGTTCTACTTCTGTCTGTCTTACGTAACAGAAAAATGAAGAAAAACAAGTGCCAAAAAAACTAGGCAGGGTGGAGAGAGAAAAAAAGAGGCAAGAATGAACTTCCAAACTTCAGGGCTCTGATGTTTCTGGCAAGCGAGTGGCTCTATCTGGACGACGGAGTAAGTCAGCACGCTGCACCGAGCATTGGTGTTGAGCGACGGGTAAAAGAGTTAGCAGAAAGAGAGATCAGTCAGTGGTGTGAAGAGAGACAAGGAAGGAGGGTTGAGAGGAGGCGGTCGGACACGAAAAGATAAGGAGACAGAGGAGAGGAACAGAGGAGGGGGAGGGGGGTAAACTGGAAGGAGAGGAGAGGGACCACACTGAGAATTTCAACCCCAGAGAACTACCTACAGTAACTCTCTCGTTCTCCTTCTTTTTCCCTGTGTTACATAAGCAGGTGTCTCCATCCTCACTTCTGACAGGTATTTGGAGACTAGCTGAGGCCCTTTGCATATGTCTGTTCTTCATTATCCAAAAAAGACCCCACCCGGAGGCTTCATCCAGGAGTGAGGAGCACTTTTGCACTTTAGCTAACACCTACATTGCCATTACCCTCTTTCTGCTGTACTGTTGCTTTTCTATGACAATCAATCTTCATGATGTCACTATCGCCCACGGCAGTGAATGTTGCTATGGAGATCAGTAGATCTGCTCCGTACTGCTGCCTTAGGGAGGGTGTATGCAAGATTACGTTAGTGTATGTGTTAGTGTGCATCTTTATGTGTGTGTCTGTGCACACTGTTCATCTTTAATTGCCATCTGCAATCTGCATCCTGAACACAGTCAGTAATTCGAGAGGCCCAGCGTGGGGTAAATAGCTGAGACTCATTTACAAGTGTGTTAATGGACTTTCTCTATCTTTGTCTTTCGGTTTTCCTTGCTCTCCCCCACTCAATGTCAGTTTTTTCCTAGCCCTCTCACTCGCTCACTCTGCCTCACAGTAGATCACAACATATACGTACTGCAGAGCAGCAGATGCAGTATAGTTGTGGTTTGCATGATTTTATGAATAAAAACAGTGTTTTTGGTGGATAATTATCTTCATTTTTTGTTATTACCATAATCATTGTTGGATTGACTGTAGACGGCTGCCGCTGAGTCTATTGTGCAGAACACAAGTTGAGAGGTGTGGTGCAATCCTGAGGGATCACTGAGAGAGTGAAGCCAGGTGAAGTCAGCTATGCTTCATTGTTTGATAATGGCTTTCATTCTCGTAATTTTCAAGAAACGGTTAACGATAAAAGAGAAACTGTGTTAAACTTGGTATGAAAAACAGTTCAGTCTTTTTTTAACGGTAATTTACCAAGTGGTAAAGAGAGAGAAACCCTCATTTCCTTTAGCTATTTTAGCCTCTCCTGCAATTTCTTCCCTCTTTTCTGCTCTTTTATCCTCCCTGTTTCTTTCCTTCCTCTCTTAACTACTCTCTTCAACCCCTGAAATGTGTTATTAGTATTAAACAATGCAAGAATAGGCATTTTAAATACCGGCTTTACTTTCCTTAATAACTACCCTCAATGGTAATAATTACCCCCTTTGAAACAAAAGAAAAAACCTTCCTTGGAGTACTAGGCAATAAGCGTGCAGCTGGGGTTCTGTGTGGGTGAACATATAGTTGAGCGTGTATCATTAAACATTTCTGACCTTATCAGTTTTTCTGCAGTTCAGAAATTTAAAGGTTTTTGCATGTAATTAGAATATCCACCACTGATTTTGTTGACATGCACGTTGGCTGGGATTAGTCCTGTTGCTGATACTTGTAAAACAGGCCTTTTGTAGAGAGACTACAATGAAAGATATGGGTTACAAGAACACTATTCTAAAAATGCATTCTAAATTAAAAGAAATGCTAAATCAAGTAGGTATTTTCCTCTTGGCAGTCGTGTGCGGGTTTATTGGCAGTGTTGTGTGTAAAACAACAAACCTGCATTGTCAGGATGTGTCTCTCTACCTCAACTCCAAAACAAAACACTGTCCAGGACAAACCAGAGAATTTCATACTAAAAGATGTGAATTTTAGAAGATACCTGCTCATTAAGTTTCTCTCAGCTGCTGTAGCTTGCTGTTAGCTTCAGCTGAATTTTTTTATAATTTGTTTTTATTGAACATCTGTGTGTTTTGTTTCTTGCTTAGAATAGCTTTTACGATGGTGGTGCTTGATGGCCAGTATAGGAAGGAGGTATGGTGGACCACACTGCCTTTTCCTCTCTGATCATGATGCAACTTTTTTAACTAATGGTACAATACATACCAATCATGAGTACCAGTCTAATATCAGTGTTGTCTTCCCCAAATTTAAAGGTCAACACAGCAGCCCGAAGAAGATATATCTTTAATTTGAACAGTAAAGTCTGGATGATATTCAGTTCACTTCGTAAGATCAATGTTGATACAAATACGTATACAGCAAATTCAGTGACTAATCAACATCACAGTCTGTCCTTTAACTCTTTTAGTGCCTGACATTCCTGTCAACTAATAGCACTAATGACGCTGTCACAATAACACATACCTGCTGTCAATAATAACCACTTAACTGGTTAAGGCTCACACTGAGAAAACATTGATCTTGGTGGTGTGTACGCAACATTAGGAGTATAGATTGGTTCAGCTTTATAACTGCCCCAGTTTCCTCTTCTGTTTTCTATTTTTTTATCTCTTCTTTTTAGCTAAATTAGGTAAATCCTAATTAGGTAAATCTGTAATCTACTAACCGAGTCACATTTTAAATAAGATGTTTCTCTGTTAATGACTATTCTCTCTCTTTAAATGTGTCGTCTCTTTATCACACCTTCCCTGTCTCCTTGACGTGAGAGTCATATATCAGTGCAAATGTGCTTCCGTGCAGCCGTGGACATATATTACGCACATGCTGCTTTGCCTTGTTTACCATAGTGATATTATTGAGGTCTAGTCCCTTTTGAAGATACGCACTTGGACCTTTTAATTGTTGACACTTGTTTATTCTATAAAGGACAATTGTTACAATAAGTTTTCATGCTTGTCTGAAACCATTTGACATTCATTTTCCATTTTTCTGTCTCATTTGTGTTTTGTGAGTACAGTGGAGACACACTTGTGCAGCTTGGTGTGTGCAATTATGGCACCTGATTTAACCCCAGAAAGAAAGTGCTCCATTTAGTATCCAGATTAGACACTTAAACCAAGTGCTGCATCGAACAGTGTCATGTAAAGAAAGCTCTAACCAGTTTTGATTGTAATAAGACTGTAAAATCAATGTCCTTTTGTTATTTTTAAATTTAAGTTAAGTGCTAATCTCTCCAATCAGGATACCGCCATTAGTTGTTTGTTTAGTCAAAGCATCCTTAAAGCTGCTCACAAAACTAGGCAGAAAAAGCACAGCACTTTATTTGAACAGTATGTATTTATGTGGCAAAATAAGTGTGGCATATACTGTAAAGCATGTTACTTTGAATCTGGAGTGCTGTAAATAATCAGCCTTTAATCACGAAGGCACTATTTCCAGAAGTAGTTATTGTCACACGTGTCTAATTATATCCAAATTCCAACCAATCCAATTAGAAATGACTCAAGAAACATTTAGAGATCACATAAATACATTTAGTTGTTTCATTATTAGTCCTCCAGTTCTAATGGTGATCATGAGACACTGTCACATACTTCCTGGCCTGTCATCTCTCCTCTTTTACTCTCACCTAAGGTTGCTGTCACTGTCTATCTCAGCACTCAGAGGAGGTGTTTTTTTGAATTCCTGTAGAGCTCTCACCATCTGTCCAGTGCTGCCTGCTGGCACTAGAACCTGCCAGTTGTGAGGAATCACTCGTCTGTGCACCCAACAGCCGCCGGACCTTAATCCTCCACATTTTTATATTTCTTTGCGATAAGATAGATATTATTTCTTGTTTTTTATTATTTACTTATATAAATAAAAACTTTGTTTCCTTCCTAAACCTCTAGAAACCTATTAACTTTAACCACAGTGTCTCCCTGAAAATCTTGTTGGAAATTAGTTGATTAGTTATCAGGTTGTGAAAGAAATCAGTAAAAACAAATTATGACACTTGTATTTAGACAAGAACGACACCATCTAGGTATTTATATTTTTTCATACTCTATCTCAAAGAGTTATTATTTTCTGTAATTTCGGACTCTTTTGTATGAAGCCAATTGAATAATGAAATGTCATCACATACAGTAATGTAGACAATGTAGACAGACAACACCAGACGAGCATACAACTTTATTCCATTGAGTTGTAATTGTATTAACATCCTCATTCGTCTACTCAGTGGCTCTCTTAATCAAATGCCCTTATTACAGATAACATGACCTTTTGTATGTTGGCAGGTTCCTGTGTGACCTTTAAGAGTGAGGCAGACTGAGAACAGCTGTAGATCAAGTGAAGCATAATGTGGGGCTAAAGTGGACCCCATCGTGGAGTTCAGTCAGAGAGGGCCATTACAGCACTTTGTCCTCAACTGGAAAATGAGAAAATTAGTCACCTTTACGTTTGTGCATGTGTAGCCAGGCTTACAGGGACTCGTCTCTTGTTCTCTTCAGTAGAACAGGCCCTTCAGATCACGCTGTGTTTCACAAGTAATCTGTCGCTTTCGCTCTTTTCTGGTGTTTCTCCTCATCACATTCTTTGCTGCTCATTGGTTTTCCTCTTCTTTCTTCTCTCTTCATCTCTCTCTTTTTTGATTCCCATTCCAAGACTAAGTATGCTTTTGGGGTTTTTTTTCGCTAAAGCCAAAGCATCATCAGATATACCTTATTTACAACATCATCTCAGGTGAATATGTTGAAGTTCACCTTTGTTGTTGCACAGCACTGAAATTAACTTAGACTTTGATTCATCCCTGTTTCTTTTCGTTAATTTTCCTTTGAGTGTTCAAAACAAATTTGGTTTCGTCCCCCCTTTACACCTTACTCTCTGATGAGTGATACTTAAATTGAAAGTAATTTACAGTGAGCATATTTTTAATATGCTAGGTTGGCTTTATGGCCATAATTAATGTTCAGTGGCTGGTTAGTGAGGGAAAAAAAACAGCTTTTTGTACAGTATATGTGGGCACTGCATCGGAACAGCACAGTCTAATATCGTCTTTCCTTATATGAGGCTCTGTGTGTATGCGTGTGGTTATTCAACCACATACTCATGTTATTTCAAACTGAACAACTCTTTTTAAATCTATTTGTGAAACAAGTAACCTTTCCATTACCTATGTGAAAAGCATGAACACACAGTGGTGAACAAAAAAGGAAACACACATGCACGTGCACACAAACAGGCACATACTGCCATGCATGATAACTGAATCGTTGTTGTTTGATGGATTGTTCCTCCTCCCATTTTCCCACACATCATTCCCCACAGTCACATCCTTCAGGTCCTCCTGAGGGAGCTTAATTCAGTACTTTGTAGAAGCCCCTTTGGCAGCAGTTACAGCTTTGAGTCTTCTTGGTTAAGCCTCTTCAAGCCTTGCACACTTGGATTTGGGCAGTTCATCCCATTCTTTCTGGAAGAGCCTCTCAGGCTTCATCAGATTGGATGAGAAGTGTCATTTTCAGTTTTCTCCTCAGATGTTCCATAAGGTTTATGTCTGGGTTTCTTTGGCTGGGCTACTTAAGTGTTAAATGCTACATTCACATTTCATCCTGAAGTAGCCCAAATTATTTTTGCCAGAGGATTCATACCTGATCACTGACAGTTCAACCACTTTCAGAACATTCAGATCAGAATTCATGTGATTGTTTTAAGCATCTCACCTCTGCTCACATTTCAAAGTCTGGTAAAAAAAAAATAAGTATAGGGAGGAGAGCAGGAAGAGAGATAGAGGTGAAAAGAGCAATGAAGTAGTGTCAGATTTGTTGGACATTTGTGCAGAAGCTTCTGCTCAGGGCAAACTGGAAGGATTCATACTATGAAACGAAGAAATCTACACAATTCGTACTGGTGTTTGACGCTAAAGCTGAATACATCTTACAAACATAAACAAAAAGAATCAAAAATAAAAAAATTAATGTAGTGTGAACGTAGCCAAACACCTGGCTAAGTGATTTAGGTCATTATTGTGCTGAAAGGTAAACCATTGGCCAGGTCTCTGAACCAAGTTTTCTTTCAATGCATTCCTCCTTCCTTACTGGAAGTACCAGTAACCCGCCAGTAACGTTGTAGTTTACACACGTCTGTCCAGACTCATATTCTAATAAGTTCATGCATGCGTCCAAACAGATGTTTGTGCCAGATGTAGTTAAATGCCTTCCAGAAATGGAAATACATGAGGTCACTGTGACCTTGACCTTTGGGCGCTAAAATCTAACCAGTGCTTCTTTGACCCCAAGTTTGACAGTTTGTGAGAAATTTGAAGAAATTCCTTCAAGACGTTCCTGAGAAATCGTGTTCTTTGTGTAAAACCTCACACGCCACAGTGAGATTCAGCAGAAAGCAGGGAAGCATGCTTGCAGGTTTAGCAAACGTTACTTAGCATTACCTGACAAATTCTTCATATGGGCTTATGCAGTACATTTGTAAGCAGTATTTTACTAATTTCTTTCCAAATGGCTGACGATTTAACTTGATCATGTTTACTAACTCACACAGCTGAGCTCCTCTTTGTCTTCTTCCCTATTCAGTGATTAAGTATCATAACCATTTTAATCCGAGTAGCAAGGCAATCACACATATTTTGCCTTGCTGTGTTATTAAAACTACGTACTTGTATATGCATGCTGTATATACTATATACAGTATGCACACATGAACACAAAGGCAATGCGCCAATTTAAGTTAGTTGCTACAACATATCATTTATACTTTGATTGTTCCAGTTTCTCTGATGTGATGGTGTTGGTGGGAATGATGTTGCAGTGCAGTGGAAAAGTACAGAATGGTAATGGGTATCCTACAGGAGAAGTTCCAGTTGTGTAGCGATAATCATTTCTACAGGATTAAGTCCTGACCCACATCAGCTCAGCATATTAGCATTCTGAGAGAGTACTGCGGCAAGATTCCCCACGGACTAAACGCTTGCAGTTGATAGGATGGGTAAGAGGAAGAAAAATAAGGGTGGGAAACAGAGTGAGTGATAGAAGCAAACAAGACTGAATAATGTGGGGAAGAAAGTCAATTTTCACCATGTGTCAGGGCTTGCGTGTTTGCTGTATGTGTTTTCTGGCTTTCTTTTTAAGACAAGCCCTCCTGCCAGCCTGTGTTCGGAGCTGCACGCTGTGGATTCATTTGCATTTTAACTCTTGCATTGAAGGAGAGAGGTATCTGTGAAATTCCCTGCACCACAGTGACAGTGGATGGCTGATGTGGAACTTCAGAGAAACTTTATTTAAATTTCATTTATTTTTTTCTTCAGCATTTAAATGTGGGAGGTCTTGCCTCCAGTTTGAGGACCCAAGAGTTTTTTAGCCAAAGCAAGATCTATCAAACACTCACAGATGTGCTTTGCTGTTTCTAACATTTTGTTTCTAACTTCATTGCACTTTTAACTTAAATCTATTATGGTACAGTCATTGATATTTTATATAGTGAATTAGTAATTCATGTTTATCAAACAGCCTTTAAATGCATCACTGGTTTAAAAATTTTAGCATCATTTAGCACATCTAGCAGCAGATGGTTTGTTGGAAGTCACAGAAATAATAACACTGAATCATGTGTCCACTCGGTGCTGAAATCAATTGTCTCATCAAATGTGTCTAATGTGGATTCAACATGCAGTCAGTGCATACGTCCTGTACCGCTGCTCATGAACTGCAGGTTGAGCACCTCTATTCTGATCTAGATGATTCATTGTCATTCATCTTTTTCTGTTTCGCTTCCACGTCGCTTACAAACAAAACTTTGTTCACTTGTGAATACTTACGTTGCTGTGGGTCATCCATCAAGTTAAAGTAGCTCTGCACAGCAGTGGTCAAATGTCAAACATTTAGTGTGGCTGTGGTGAAGTCAGATGATTTCCTCAGTAAATCAATAGCTGTTTACACGGCTAACTATACTAAAGACTAAAGACCGTCTCAGAACTTTGTTTAACATTATTCTCTAATTAATGCCAGTTCATCCTGATCTGGGTGTTGGCAGGACTGTCTGTAGATGTTCTGCAGAGATAGCACACAGTGCACAAATTATAGATCCATCTTATAAAGTAGAGTAATACATAGCAAAGTGGACGAGAGGCTACCCTCATTGTGAAATATAAACTGCTAGAATCCACAGGTTTTGAGCTGAAACAGTTGCTCTGTTGCTATTTGATCCCAAAATAAAACTTAAAAATTCACACATTTCAACATCACACATTTTGTGCATTTTTTAGTCACTTTCCATGTGTGTATTTGTTTGAGTGCGTTGTGTGACTTGCTGAAGGGAACTTTATGTGATGGTAGCATCATGCTTGTATTCTGTCTGTAGACAGTTAATACAACTGTTTGGAGAAGTCTGGGTGACCCGCCGGAAAACAGTTGACGCTATCTCTTTTATCCATGATGTTCATGGATAAAAGGTGGTTAATTTATTTAGTTTGTTCATATGCAAAGTGAATGTAAAGCTGCCTTTATGGAGAAAGGTATTCCGCAGGGCTTTTTTGTACATGGTCTCAGTCATTGTGAGAAAGTATTAACAGAATTAAACTGGATCTGCTGTAAATGATCTGACACAGCAACACAATAACATATACACACTTTTAATTAATCTTTTTTGGGGGATTTCCAAAAACACTGTGAAGGTCAATATTGCAGCAACACTCACACCAATCTCCTCATTTCTGTGTGTGTAGAGGATCTCCCAGCTGAACCTGGCCCACTTGAAAGCACGTTTGTTAGAGAAATAATCATAATAATCAAATGTGACCCCAGCATGTATTGTATATGCCTGCACTGTTCACTCACACACACACACACACACACACACACGCATACACTTACTCATAATTGCTAGCTTTGTGTGTTTTTGTGGATATCTGAGTGTATCACAGGGCCACTTGTCTCAGAAATGAATTATCCCGCTGCCTTGCTGGTAATACCTGTCTCTTTATAGAATCAATTCCATGGCACAGCTTCTGTTGTCTCACAGAGAATAATCACCCGCACTTTCTCTCAGCCCAGTGGACCACTGAAAAATCTAGGCTATTGTATAGTTTAGTGATGGAGTGAGTCATTTAATGGCCGCTCACTGCAATAAGGGATCGCTTTATGTATGTGGTCAGCATTGTGTGGCAACAATGTCAATTGTGTATTTACAGGATTTTAAAAGTGAACTAGTATAGCTGGAGTTTGAGCTGGTTTGCTGTCTAGTTCACTGATTTGACCTTTTGAATTTGACTGATGTAGCTTCTGTCAAAAAGTGCAAAATTGTCTCTTGGGTCTGTCAACTCATACCAGATGTATACATACAACTGGTATGAGGGGATATATGGTGGCAAAATCTCAAAGTATATATACATCTAAAATGGAAATAATACGGAGAATACATTAGTGAGAAAAGTACATTCACATTAAATATTTCTGTTCACATTATTCAGTCAAAGAATGCACCATCAACATGGCTCTTATATCCCTAGAAACACACACACACACACACACACACCATTAATAAACAATATGTTAATTACTCTGAACATATGCAGCCATTAGAGACTCCAATGCAAATGAAAATGATTTGTGAGAATTTTAGGGAAATGGAAACGAGACGTCTTAATCTTTAATGTACCTTCACTTTGCATTGATGTATTTTATATTCTTAATCTTTGCCATACACATACTTGGATGACTCTTAAAGGTAGTTAGACTGCATTGCATTTTCGGAAAACAGGGCGAATTAGTCAGCACAGCAGAGAGACCTCACAGAGACCTCGTATTTTTCTTCATTAATGAGACATTTTTCATCACTTTAACACAGCTGAAACAAACTACCTTACTCAGTGTGATGCAGCTGTGAGTGTAGACTCCGTCACTGGCAACACACTAGAGCAACCTGCAGCTTCATTTAGGCTGATGTGTGATGTCAGGCTGGGTTAAAAAACAAAATAAAAGTCTACTTTATTAAGAAAAACATGATGGTACGGTTCTGAGGTCTCAGCGTGTAACAACACAATTCCCATTCAGGATTAGATTCTGGTTTAGGTACCTCTGTAATGTGAATCTGTCATTCATTATGAAAGCATGAATACATCAGGCATCACACTGTTTGCACAAAAGTTAATGTTTGTGTATTTAAATAATATATGTTGCATCCAAATTGTTACAAATTCCGAGTGTGTAACCAGGACACATACGATCAGACACATTGTGTGTATTTCACTCATACATGCACACGATCTTCATTTTCTGGTGATAATTAAAAGCCATTTTCACTTTCACTTCACTTCAGGCTACTCTGCCTTCCCAGGCACAAACACAACCTGGGAACTTTTCTGTTACTATAGAAACCAGATCCCAGTTGTATTCTCTTAAAATAATGATCCTCAGGGAGAAAAAGTGAAAATAGGATATGATGTGATACATCTTGATATCTTCAAAATGGAGTCCTGGTAAGGAGTCATCGTTTGGCTTCTGTGATGCAGCATATATATGTTCTGTAGGTAGGCGCACACACACAGACATCCAAATACACACACAGTCTCACAGGAAATCATTGCCATAATTAACGTCCTAGTGTGCTCCCTCGTTGCCACTCTGATTGGCTGAAAGTCATCATTAGAAGCAGCTCGGCGCAGTTCCCACAGGTATTTTGCGAGTGAAATTATCCCAGTGCTTGGCAAGTACCAAGGGACATCATCAGCCTGTGTTAGTGTGTAAACATTTCTGTTTTCCCCAGTGCCCCTGTGCTAGTGTCTCCAGCCCACTCGGCACAAGTCATTTGTCAGCCTCGATTTAGATTTATCAACACATAGGCCTCCTGTGGCTGGGGCTCAATCTGAACACCCATTTAAAAGCGCTGAATTCACTGGACATGCTCTTGGTGGATTTGGAAGCGGCAGGTTACATCAAAATTTGGCAGTGGGATGTTTGCATGATGGAGAGGAATACAAACGGGAGATATGTAGATGACATGAAGGGAAAGTGTGAGAAACAGAGAAAAAGAAAATGGGAGGGGTAGATAGTCCCATGTAGCTGAAGTGATCTGTTGAGATTTGATGTGTCTGAGGTCTAAACTAGAGGTTGAGAGTTAGGACACAGAGGAGAGTGCTATAGCTGTGATAAGAGGCTGAGAACTGGGAGCTGAAGAGGGGTGGGTGATCTTTTTGTGTTATAGGAAAGAGGGTTGAGACAAAATGTGTGTTCAAGGGGGCTGTGCTTGTGGAGAACAGAAAAAAGCTAAGTAGTGGAGAAAAAAAACAGGACAAGGGGGGTTTCGGTGATGTTCAGAAGATAAACCACAGCTTTGACTGGGGGAAATAGCTAGATGAACACCCAAAAAGTGGAGTCGCAATATATCTGGAGGATAGAGAAGAGCTACAGAGGGTCTCTCTCTTCAGTAGGTGAAGATATGTGATCTCTCGCATGGAGAAAGGAGATGAAAGAGAAATTAATTCCTTAGATCTGCTAATTCTCAAGACAGGGTATGAGCATAAGCCAGGGGTATGTGTAAAGCTCACAAAAAAAAAATCACAATTTGTGCATAAAATTATTACATTAAGTACAGATGGCATTTTAGCTTTTAAACTGCAAATGAGTTTGATGCACTGTTTCTTTCTCATTTTATAAATTAGCCGCGCTGGAATTTTAGTCCAGATTGGTTTAAATGCACCACATTTGTGTCTAAACATTTCTCTGTTGCGTGAGTGCCATCAGAAGCTTCAGCTGTGACTTGATTAATAAATGCGAATGTTATCATTTCAGTCTTAACAATCAGTGAATGTGAGTTGACTGACAGACGGAGCTTGCATTTGGTTCTTTGATGAAACATCAAAGTTTCAAGCTTGTGTACACTACAACATAAGGAGCGAACGTTACTTCATCTCCCTTTGTGGATTTTAGTAAGAAACCTCCAATTTCAATTAAAATTCTGATAATGAAAGGTAGATGCTTGAGCTCTCTTGTTTAAGAGCATTTATAATGTACCATACTTTGATTTTAGTTCATTTGTAACATAACATGCATTTGGATTTTGCTTCAGCTTGGATTCACGCCTCTCACTGGCTTCATTTCCATAGCAACAACATCTTAGATTTGTTTATTCAGTAATATAATAAACTATATTTTCAGAGTTTCGCTTTTTGAAAAATCCAAATTACCTTCCAACCTACAGTACATACCCCATTATTTGGAAACATGCTGCAGTGAGGGAATAGAGGGATGTTCCAATTACAGAAGTGTGTGAACAGCATGTGATGAAGTATATTCATGTAAAATAAACCCACTGCAATTCTGGGGGTAATAACAATAATTGATACTTTATTGATCCCCTTAGAGAAATTGTTGTTGGACAGCTGCCAGACGGTACATATCAGCCCCAGTATGGGGTTTCAGTGTCTTGTTCAAGGACACCTCAGCATGTAGTTGGACTGAGAATTGAACCACTCACCTCCGGGTTTGAAGACGGCTGCTCTGCTCACTGAGCGGCCACCCTAATAGTGGATGGCCTGGGTTGGTGTGACCTTATCATGGTTTGCGAGCTCCGTTTCTGAGGTAATCTGGCTTCAGTTGGTATTCTGGTCAGTGGGTCAGTGCCTGAAGCCAGGCCTCTCCTGGGTCATTCGGTAAAGTGATGTTCCTCGTCAAGTGTTCAAGTCACACCGTTTAATTGGCCTCCAGCCCCCTGGACAGGAGCCAATTACAGCTCTCGCTTTCTAAGCCACGAATGTCTGTACTTATCTTTAAGTGTCACTGTTTTTACTATTCTTTTACTCTCCATCTATCTCCTATCCTGAAGTGTAAATTTTATAATCATATGTTTTAACATTAAATCTCATTTTCAAAACATTTGGTCTGTGGCGAATTTGAGAGGGTAAAGTTCCTCGTCTTTTTCAAGTTGCTTGGTAAGCATTTTTCAGCAGCATTTCACCCTGTGTCATCAATTACATTCTCATTTTGGCCATAAAAGGAGGATTTCACGTGAATGCACAGCAGTGAGAAAACTCTTTAGTGTTTGAATGAAAGAACACTTTAAAAAAGACAGGATGTGGAGCCTGCAGCGATGGTGACACATTAGGGACAAAGGCACTTTGTAAAAAAACAAGACACAATATGTTTAAAATGTCTTAGTTACAGTGTGCCAGAGTGCAGAAAGGTTATAAAGGCAAGAGTCCACAACATGAGTGATGCAGGGTGTGCTGAAGAATTTAGCTTTCCCATGGTGTGTGCATTCATATCATATTGTCATGGGATATGGGGCATGATATTTGAGGGAGGAGTAGGGTAATTGTAGCTATGTTGATTTCTCAGTCAGTATGAAGTTGCTAGAAAGATAAAGGAACATTTATTTAGTTCATCATTTCATCATCATATAATCCCCCACAGTGCCTCTCTCGATATAATAGGCCTCTGTCTTCCACTGCCTCGGACAGACCTATTATGTCATCAAAAAGGGACGATTAGCAGACGAAAGGGAAGATGAAAGCGAGGGCACCAACTACCTGTTCACAAAGGCCATAATTTTTACCGGTAATTAAAGACTTACATTTCGCTGACGAATCATCAGGGGCCACAGAACAAATGGGGAGAACGAGCGACCAAGAGGAAAAGAAGCAGGATTCTCCTCTGTTAAAAGCTCTCAGGCTTGTAATGGTAATTAAGGACTTGTCTCTGGAGAGGGGACGATATTAGAACAGAAGAGAGGCTGAGGTGGTGGAGGGGGGTGGGCCCCAAGTTCTTATTGCCCTTACTCATTCCTCTACTTATTCAGTCTAAATCTTCCAGTTCTACTGTACTTCTAACCCTTCCAATTCCCACATCTCTCCCCAACCTGCACTTTTCCGCAATGCAGAGTAAAAAGTTCAGCCTACTGTCATTGTTTCACAGGAGCACTGCTATGCCATAAAAAAAGTGCATCTTTGCATATAGTGGGGTTCTACGCTCTAAGAGCTGCCTACCTAAAACAAGCCAAACTCTTTTCTGGTCGTGTGCACCAAGAGTTTTGTTTTGGCCCAGCTCCACATTAGAGCTGACTTTGATTGCTGCTCGCCATTGGCACAAATCCACAGAGGTCCTGATGTGGCACAGTACCTGTCTTTACTGCATTTTCTGTCCTGACGGAGCCTGCAGAGCTGCTCCTACCCAGCACAGTAGGTGTTGTCATGGTAACCTGCTGGCGGGTAAAGGAAGGGGAATAACAGATTCTGACTTTTCGGAGCTCAACATCCTACTTCTGATAGAACTAGACAACAGTAAACACACCTGCCTGGATACTGTTCTCTGGGGGTGCTGGATGGAGCGTGTGCCTCCATTCGAGTACACACATAGTAGTAATTAATTAAACGCAGTCTCAAATATACCAAAAAGCTTGATTCAATCTGAAGACAGTTTTAAAGGCATAATCATTTTCTTGTTCAAATGCCACACAATTTATTGCTTCCAATGTTTGTTCTGTTATTTTTCCTGCAGTATGTGCAGAAAAAAAGATTACACAGTACCATGTGAAGTTTTTCATGCTCGTTTCACACCTTGTGGGGGAAGAATCATGAGTGACAGGACCTGTATCAGATTTTCCTCCAGCTATATCTGCAGTTAATCTTCACACACACACACACACACACACACACACACACACACACATTCTCTCTTGCACTTTCTCAGACACACTGATATACAGTACATGCACACTCAAGCACTTTCTGCTCAGTCATTTTAATTAATGCTTAAAATACCCAAACTCTGAAATTAAATTCTTTGTGAAAAGCTAGTGTGTAGAGAATCACTGTTCTGCATGAAAACCTTTCAGAATCATTCAATGTTTTTTGTGATTTTGACTCTAGATGAAGAATCAAATGTCCTTGTATGGATGCATTCTTAGGTTTAAACTTCCCTTAAAATCTCAAAGAACAAAGTCAAGCTAGAAACAAGCTGCTATATTCTGCTACTCTTAACTTGTGATTTTGTAAATTTAATATGAGCTTTTCACCCGTCTCAGTATGTTGGTGCCAGCAGAATCTGTTCATCTGAATATTGTGGTAGAAAGACTGAATAACGATCAGTCAAGTGTTGTCTTTAAAGCATTGATCAGTGAGGAGAAGCACAGCAAATTATTCATGATTACAGTGACAAGCATGACGATGTTTCTGGAGAGAGGTTTCATTCACTTATATACCATAAGATAAAAACAAGTTTAAATACCAGTTCTTGAATAGTGTTGCTCAGTCTTGAGATGTGAAAACACTTTCCCCACTCATGTTTGATTTTCTAAAAAACCCTCAGTCACACCTGAGAGGATGCTAACTGGCTGCCATTAAGAGGTCGCAAAAAGTGAATGTCTGTGATTAAAGAAGAGGAAATTATAGGTTTTTAATCTAATGGCTCACTTTCTGCTTAGCCATTTCACTTAATACTTAAAGTACCCTAATTCTGAAATATAAGTCTATGTCAAAAGCTAGTGTGTATAATATTACTCTTCTGCTTGAAAGTACTTATAAAATAAAATGAAGGATACATATATGACCTTTAATGCAGTTAGAAAACTCACATTTTTGGTTTATAACCCTCCTTAAAATCATATTCGACAAAGCTAAGCTAGAAACAAGGCTTGTGCTATGATGACATTTAAAGAAGAGCAAGTTTTCTCCCAAAATTGTGTCTCAGTATGTTGCTGCCAGCATGATCTGATCATCTGAGCTCCATCTTGGTTTACCCCCCCCAAAAAAACTCAACTAAACCCGACAGGATGCCGACGCATCACAAAGTGTCTGTGATGAAAGAAATTATATGTTTTTATCCAGTGGCTCAGTTGCAAGAACAGCAATGCAAAGTGGTGAAGCACAAGGCAAAATAGGCACATTGAAGACAAAATGACAATAGAAAATAACAACATGTGCAGAGTGGTCAGGTGCAAACAATCTGCAACACAAATATTTGATGAGAGGCAGATAATATGTCTAAAGCAGGTGATATTTCTGGGAATAGTAATGTTTTCAGAAATATTGAGGCACAGTTTTATTTTGTAGAGAGATAACCATGAGGTGCTTATACTGCAGCTTTGCTTTCTGTACAGATTTAGCTGTTTATGTTTTAAGACGATAATGTTTCAATGATTAGTGTAGGAGTTTGGTTCCATTAAGAATGACAAACATGACACTTCCCCATAATAACTATTGATTTTACTGTCCAGATAGCCTGTATTTATTTATACATGTGTACAGGGCTAAAAATCTATACTTATTATGGTTTCACTGTTGAGATTTTGTCACTAGAAAACTGTCTTCAGATTTGTCTGTTGTACTGTGAGTTTGAGACATGCGCACATGGGCACATTATTGTGACATCATAACCAGTGTGGAATATCGTCATTATGGCCACAAAATCAAATGACAAGCACAAATGAAACTTTGAACTCTGTGGTGCACACAGTGTAGACTTAGACCAGACGTACGATAAGTTGGAATCAGCGTGAGTTCAGTGTTTGCACTTTTAAAACTATCAAATTGTGTATGACACAGAATCAATGAAGATTTTTGTACTTTGCTGTTTTAGGTGAAAGTTCTGGACGAAATGCTAAATTAATTACTTCTACATATCTTAACATGTGTCTGGGCAGCATATTTATTTTACAGTACAATCTCATACTACAATTAAGATTGCTCATAAATATACTGCTTTCATCACATAACATGTAAAAACAAAAAAAGAGGGATGATGCACAAAATAGCTTCCCTTGGTAACCTGTTGTGTTTGGATGAGTGCACTGAGAGAAAAGACTGGTGGGAACAACCAGTCCTGAAGACGTGATGTGATATTAATAGGAAACTTCTTCATCCCATGTATCCCCAGACTCTCAACACCTCCTGCATTTGATGCAGAACTGGGAGATTAGTGAGTTTATCGGGGATGGTGTAGTTATTTTTATGGCAGCCTGGTGTTTTGTTCTGCATGATTTCATCAACGCGCATAATGTAAGTAACGGTAGTGTCCTGTGGTGCTACACTGCTCTCTCTAGATGACTGTAGACATTCATGTGAAATGGACGGTTGTCATGCTTTGAAATTTGTATAACAGAAAGTAATGATTACTTATTATTTTCTGGCTTAGCTATTACAAATGGTACTGGTAATGTTTTTAAAATACTTGTTGGAAAATATAAATAATGGATTTTTACATGCATTTCTATGTGTGGGACTATGTGTCTTCCCACCTGCACTGGTAAAAAAAATCAAAGAAATAAGCAAAGTTTACTTCAGGGTGAGCACAGATCAACATGTGGTATGCTTATTGTTCCAGACTGCCTTGAAAGTAGAGCTCTAAGAGAACACTAGGTTGTGCTGAAGACCAGAGCGTGTTATGAAACATCAAACAGACTGTGACTTATTCAAAAAGCACACGAGATTGTAGCTTATTCTGCAAATAAAACATGGTGGTGGCTGTCACACACAAAGGAACACACAAACCCAACTCTGTTCCACACAGTGACATGTGAAAGACAAGGGTCCTATTCAGTAGATTATAGGAGAAAAAGATAAAACAAAAATGACATTGACGTGCATGTGCGTCTGTTCATTTACAATCATGTTTGTATGCGCATGGTTTTATTGGAGTTTTTCTGTCTGTCTGTTCATTCATGTGCCCTTTTGTCTGCGTAACTGTCAATCTCACTGTGTGCTCTGTGCATCTGTGCTGCATTTGGACAGCATCTGCAGACTGTTTTCTGTGCAACATTTGTTTTCCTGGCTTGAAAAGTATTCCTCTGTCTGAATCTGTGTGCCAGCTCTGAAGCCTAATTATCCCAGCTACTGTGAAAATCAGCTATACGTGCACCAAAATGTGATGCAAATCAAATTCACATGTGCAGCACACGTACTCGGATATTCACTTACCCGTTAAGTAATTCATTCGTTTATTCACTCATTCATGTGGTCATGCAATAAAGAGAGCCAAAGACTTGCTCGTGTTGTAACTTTGGTTGCATGTTGAATGTATTTTCTAACAGAAATTTTTGAATTGATCAAGTACAGTCACTTAATCCTTGTAAGAAACTGTAGACATACTGTAAGCATCTGCTAGATGTTTGTAATGTTTGCTTGCTTGTTTCACTGCTTTTGCTGGTTGAAATTCAGGAAATTCAGTGACCACACTGATTTCACATCATGGTGTTAAGTTTAACATCACCAAATCAAGATGGGAATGGGAACTAATATTATCTGCTGTTAGTTGCCATTAAATTTTTTTTTTTGCTTTCCTCAGTTAATTGAGAAGGTACATGAGTCTGAACATTTGTTTAATTTGTATAAAAAAACAAACTGTAAAAATGTCACGTTGCAGGTTTTATAGGAGGTAATACATAGGATGACAAGTTAGGATGATGACATAATTCCAGGAATTTCCTGCATGAAACAAAAGCTGGGGTGGGTTAATTGTTGAGCTTCTATGAGGTTTGTCGGTGGTTTGTTATTGTGGACAGACTCAAGCTAAGTGTTCCTCTCCGTTTCCAGATGTGGTGCTTAGCTAAGTTAACAAGCGTCATGCGTTTTAACATTACATAAACAGGAGTGGTAACAATCTTACCACCTAACTCTTGGCAAGAAATAAAATAACCATATTTCCCAAAACGCATGTTTACTTATTATTTTGTTAGCTTTCACATGCAAGCAGAAATAAAAGGAACAGTGGATCTTAAGTCTACTTTCCATCAGGCACCGTAACCAACTTTCAGCTGGGGGAAAGATGTCAATAACTCAGATTACATGGATTTGTTCCACACCCACGCATGCTTGAAGGCAGAAACAACACACAGAGACGTGCACATACAAAGAAACACACACTCATGAAAAACACTTAATCATGCTCTTGTGCTGTACAAGGCACACATTCAATCAGCGGGGGATATTTCTCACACCAAGTCTTGCCAAGTCTTGTAATGGCACATTTATTTGTGAACACTAAAAAAATGACACAGTGATGGACTTTTGAGTTTTTACCTAAAGGCTGGTAACACGTTAATCCACAGGCAGAGAATACACCAATGTTACTGGCACTCAATGAAATTGTATTTTGCTTCGGTTTGTTGTGTTAACACTACCGTACTGCATTCGTTGAGCTGATATTTTGTTTTATGTTGGTAGCAGGACTTTATTGTTATAATGAAAACATCATCGTAATAAGCGCACAATATCATGATAATATCACAGAAGAATTAAGATGAAACCAACTGGTTGTTTTCTATCAAAAGAAGACAAATACTTTAATATACTAGACTATTTTGATAATGTGATAAATCTTTATATCAGACTGGTTTAGGCTTCTAAATGTGAGCACTTGATGTTTTTCTTCTGTCTTACACAAAGGACTGAAGTGTTGGGCTTAATTCATAATGAAAATGTATTTATCATTACTTTCAGTCCTGAAATCTATATTTTCCAATGGTATCACAATAGGAAGCTGCTCTTTCTAACAAAGACATCTCTGTGTCACTTTAAATCTAATGCTCCAAATGAACAGCTTCAAACTAGTCACATAGTTAATGGTTTCAAACACTGTTTGATGAATTTGACAGCATGTGAGCATTTGTACATCTTGTTGTTTACGAAAATCAGTGCATGACATTTTGGTTTTATGTTGTGCTTAAGTGAAGAGAACTAGTACGGTGTTGACTGTGGAAATGACCTGTGAGCTTAGCTGTGTTTCCTCATGGCTAAAAAATGTACAATACATACAGTATAATGCATTTCTTTAGAATAAAAGATTAATATATATAACCCAACATTTACTTGATCGTGATGGTTTTAGAAAAGTTCCCAATGTCACTGTTACATTTTGACAAAGGTTTAACCTGTAGGTGCCTGAAGCTGTCAACGCTACAGGTTGTTCTAATATGTGAAGCTGTTGTGCGACTCACTGCTGCTTTTGCCACAAATCTCTGAGCTTGTTCTTGTTTTTCATGTTATTTTCTTAAAAGCCTCTGTGAAGCCTAAGGTCATAATTTAACTTTCTCTAAGATGCTATTACTGGCAACTTACTGTACAGTGCATCTCTTTGAAATGGACCAGTAGGCTTTTAATTAGACATGTATGTTTTTCTTCTGCTATGAAGCCCAAGATGATTGTGGTAAGACTCTTAGCTCTTGTGCACGTACACACACACACACACACACACACAGATAATACACTTGTGAATTACACTGTGTTCTGAAAATAATGATAGATTACAATAATAGTGACACTGCTGTGAGACTGGACAGCAGGAGAGCACAAAGGGATTTTGAAAGCTGCTCCTCGTCCTCTGTAACCTGATAGTGTGCACCTTATTGTTACAGTCCTGTTTAATAGTCTTCGTACCATCTGTTCAAACTTTAACCGGCTTGACACCATAGCAGTTTGCTGGCTCAGAGGCTAATGACAGAGTCATGCCAGCCTTATGTAAAAATGTACTCTCTCTATGCCTAGTTAATATTTTTGTCTGTCTCTTTCAACAGGGTTACTAATGCAATTGTTCGATTGCTCTTCACCCAGACAATTTAAAGTGTGACTCTAGTTACATGCTGTATGTAACGCCAGGAAAGGAAAGGTGTTATTTCATATAACGTAGGTGTTATTCCAGCTGTACATTGTAATGTTCTGGAAATAAAGAGAGAGGAAGGTGAAGATACGTTAAATGCAGACCAGAGAGTGTGACCATGCATATATTAATAGAGCTAGATATAGTGTAGCAGAGTTAGCCTTGCTGCCAGTTTATGTCCACTGCCTGCTACAGTACAGCAACAAAAAAAAATATCCATAGGTCATGTCTATAAATCTATAAGAACATCTTGAATGGTGCACAATTGTCTTTATTTTCAGGATAAGTTATAAGAATAATTATTTAATGCAACTTTTTTTGTATTTGGTAACAGTAGTTGAGATACAACTTGTTCTTCACTCATTCTTCTCCAGAACCAATGTTTTACATGTATACCTCTAAGCCAAAATAGACAGAAAGTCCTCAAGTGCTGCATCTACAAGTCTGTGACAAAGATCACGTGATATGATAGAAACCTCTTAAACAGCTACTACTGCGCCTTGTGGGGTTTTATTGGCAACATTTAAAGACAGATTAATATATTTATACTTATTTACACTATAAGAATGAGTGGCCACAATGTCCTGCTCTCATCTGCATTTGAATATGATGGTGATTTTGCAGATGTGAAAGTACCCAGTGGTATTTTAATAATAGAAGAAGTAACAATGGTGAATTAGACTGTGTTTGGGAGAGTACTGCACTTGGATTAGAATCAGACAGCATGAGGCCTCCAACAATTTCCTGTGATTCCCTGGGAGCTCAGTGGAAACTTCCTCTCCAGGCAATGACTGCCGGCAGCCTGACATTCCTAGTTTGCAATTGATCTGTGGGATAAACTAACAACACAGGGGAGATTTACAAACAGAGGAAAAGGGAAATGTTGCATCTGCTGCAAACAGAATTACAACCTTGTACAATATGTAACTTACGCAGTATGGTTACTTCCCACATTTACTACACAAATAATTAAGACCATACAATAGTGTGTGTGTGTGTGTGTGTGTGTGTGTGTGTGTGTGTGTGTGTGTGTGTGTGTGTGTGTGTGTGTGTGTGTGTGGGTGTGTGGGTGTCAAATCACACACAGAAGGTTCCTGTTTTGTAGGTACAACGTGTAGCCTTTGTAGAGCCCGGCTGTGCACAAATACCAAGCTGAGAGTGGCTGTTGAACTTTGGAAATGTCACCCACTGCTCCTCACAGTCAGTACTATCAGTTCTTTCCTGGATGTCCTCCTATTCTCCCTCCATGCACGCTATAAAACTTTTCTTGTGCTCAGAGTGACCTACAGGGGAGGGCAGGGGAGCCTTTTTAAAGTAAAATTGCCAGCTTTGCGCTGAACACGTGTGCCACTGATCATGGCCAGGGCATCTGAGAAACACATGCTTGTTAGTCATGTGTGGTGGGTTCAGAGGTGAATGACCTAACATATAAACCTATGTAAAATGTGGTAGTCATTCAATAAATACATATGCACTTAGTTTTGACTGTGTCAGAAAGTATTGTCACTCATTTTTGAGGCTGTTGCCTCTGTTCCCTACACTAGACTGTGGGGAACTGTCCATGGTACTGTAACATGCTAAGCAGAATTCATGGATGGATGTTCCATACCAGCACAAACTCTGCTGTGAAAGGGAACAGCACCCCTTCAACCCATCCCCGTCATGCCTTTTCCCCCAGTGCTTCCCAAATTGCATGCCTCAGTGTCAGTCAGAGCACTGGCTCCACCAAGAGGAGCATGCTCCAACCACACAGTTTACAGTGGAGTATGTCCTGCATAATGAGCCCCCATCATCTGTATGTTGTTACTGTGTGGTTTACTGAGAGCCTGCATGTTATTTCTGCAACACAGGGCCTTTGAGAATACCACATCAGAGGAATGCAAAATAAACAAGTGCATAGTATATGCCAACAATTTTCTATCTTTATGTTCACGGGCTTAACACATGCATAGTTCATAGACACTAAGGGCCTTGCATAAGTGCTGAATAGGACCTTTCCATGTCAGCTCTTTTACAGCTCACACCAATGCTACATGTAACATTAGATTACATTTTTCAGGTTTTTTAATTGGTGCATGACATTTGTTTTCCTTCTGAACACTCTCCCTCTTTATTGAACCAAGGAGACAATCCATCTGTTCACAGTACAAATACCCTATTGGCTCTTCAGTGACAAATCAACTCTCAGCAAACTGCAGTTGTTGACCCCTGACCTGCTCAGCAGCAGCTCCAAATAAAATAATGTTATTGGTCTCCTCTCGCTTTCTTTCATCTTTCTTCTCATGAACACGCGGTCTCGAGGGGGATTATAGAAAGCTCTTGAGTGCCCTCATGTGTTCATCACAGCTTACTTGTATATCAGTATACTCTATGCATGTACTATTGACATAATCAAATCAAAACATTTTCCAAAGATGTTCCCCTTGAGTCTGTGTAAAAAGAAAGACTGTCTGCTTTTATCAAAGCTGAACATCCCAAAAGGTTTGTTGAGAGTGTCCAACTTCCATATTCTTTTATGCAACCACTTTTTGACGTGGATTTTGTGCAAGTTTCTGTGTTTTTTTGTGTCAACACATGTATTAGTGTTTGAAAGTGTGTGCAGTAGCATATGTGTGTGTACGATGCTCAAATTACAAAAATTTGTGAAATCACATCCCAACTTGTCAAACAAAACAATGTGTTTCTCTTGATTTTAACATAGTTTGAAGGCACTTGGATGATAGGATACATTCAATTATGACAACATGTTGTCTTCTGTGTTCGCAGGGACCACTTTGAACCTGACTTGCAGAGCGTTTTTTGGCTACAGTGGTGACGTCAGCCCGCTCATCTACTGGATGAAAGGAGAGAAGTTCATAGAGGACCTGGATGAAGAGAGAGTCCAGGAGAGCGACATCAAGTAAGAAACACGCTGCTGGAGTTTAAATCATTTCACTACATTTGGCAGTAATGAGGAATTAAGAGTAGATGCAGATAAATTCACTGGAAAATATTAAAAGACGATACCAATGGTTTTGCATGTTTCAGCTCATTAACTCCAAATTGCGTTCACTAAACTGACAATTTTCTAGAGATTTATTCACTGCCTTTCAAGCAGTTGCTGATTTCCATTTATTTTGCCATGGTATGAACATCATGTGGAGGTTGGATGTTAGTTTTAAATCATTAATTTTGTCATCTTAATTCTTCGTTAAATTACATTATTGTCCTGCAAGAAAGCACCTGAAAGCAGCTGGCAACAGGATGAGTCATAATACGCTATACTGTGGACAATAAGAGCTTTTAGGTTCACATGAACAAACTGCGGAGGCTCTTTTTAACAATTCATCATGTATACTGCATCGTTTAAAGGTTTAACAGCAATAAACTGTGAAACCGCACTGTGAGAAAGCAGAACGGCTCAGAGTTCTAAGCATTGTTAGTGCACATTATAGAGTATTGGTGCCAGTGTATTGGTTTGTGCTGCACTGACATATTGATTATTTGTCCTAAGCCTTATTGCATTTACCTGCTACACTGTCAGAAAATCAAGACAAAAAAAAACAACAGCAAACCAGTTCTACACAGTCTGAAAAAGGAGACTGTGATGTTTTGTTGTTTCTTGCATTAAAAAAAGTTTGTTTCTCCCGAGTCAGGAGTGGACACCACAACAAAGAGAGTTTTCAAAAGTTCCTGTGTGCAGTAAAAAAAAACTCTGACAACAATCTGAAAATAGTTTTGAGTTGTGCGTCATGGTGGATTATCTAATGCTGGTCTTGTAGCTGAAGCAGTCGTTATGTAAGGTTCAGTACTGCCCTTTAAGTTGTTGCCAACACATAAACAAAATCTACAGAACATATCCAACAAAAATATAATGTTACATATGCTGAAAAAAATTTGTATTAAATAGCTGCTATTAAAAGCATGTTTGTTCCTAAAACAGACACGGAGGAAAACACGCCTTGCTGTATGATTCTTATTTCTCCAAGTGCTGCTTGAGTTTGAATCATAAAGGCTCAAAGGTTCATGTGAATTGTTGTTTTAGGCAGTGTTACCAAGACCATCTCTGTCCTAATGTAAGTTACATTTAGAACTAATTTGTTTTTCACTGTCTAATTATTTCTGTCTGTGGTAAATGTTTGATCTTCACTCTTCTTTAGCTTTTTGTTCATCTAATGCAGAATAGAAAACGTGTTGCCATCACACTGTGAAACCACAGTTTAAGAAAGAAAATCTGTGGCCTTTCTTTTTACATAAACATTATTGTTAAAATTTTGCTCTTTGAGTGAATTTGCTGCATGTTACACACACACACTCTTCTTTATCTTGCTCTCTCTTACCCTGTCCTTTCAGAATAACATTGTAAAATTTGGCCAACAGGCTTTACATTCAGGTCTCCAAGACATTTAAAACAAGCCCATTTCTATGTCTCTGCCCCCTAAACAAGTCCATTCCTTGGTCCATGTGCATGTTTCCCATTAGGGCTGTTTGGAGAGGCTGCAGCTCCGGGGAGACAGCCCTGTCAGATGGTTAACAACCGCCATTTTTCACACCGCCACCACTATCGCTATCTCCCTCGGTGCACCCACCTATAGCAGCATGCAGATGGGCCGTGGGGAGCTGAGGAGGAGGGGTAGGAAGGGAAGAGAGGGAGAGGCAGAGCAAGAGAGAGGAAGCATACAGAGAAGAAGAGGAAAGATTAAGAAATATGGTAGAAGCCACTGAAGACGAAAGCGAAAAAGACACATTTGTGATAGTGGGTTTGCTTGTGCACTGATATGAACAGGCAACAGAAACAAATCTGATTTCAACCACTGCTGTCCTACTGCTCTCCTTCCTTCCTTTCTCTCTGTGGCTCTCTTCCACCATTGTTCCCTGATACCAGGATTCCCCAACTCCCTCACTGAGGGGTTATCTTTCAATAATTCATACCAATATTTCATGCAGCCAATCAATAATGTATTTGATCATCCACTCACTGTTGGTGATGCTGCTACTCTAAGCTTGTTCAGGTCCAGTCAGTGCCTTGGTTTTGTGTCCATGAAGGTAGCCAGAGATACGGACTGGGCAAAACCAATGAGTAATGAAATGAAATGTGTGCCTACCCTGCAACCAGTCTTCTTTTCAGATGATACAGTGGAGATATTTCTAAGGGTTACCTCTTTTCTTTAGGCTGGCACCCACCCACTTTTAGCTTTATTACTAATGCATCAGCGGCCAAACTTGAGGTTCGAGAAGAGAACTCATACATTAAGCTCAGAGTTTCTGCAGGCATTTATTTACCCAACTCTGAGCCTATTGATTTAGAGGAGTTCATTTCTATGGTAACCTAAGCCCATAAATTCTCATTTGTGCCACTGGGACAGGGCTATTGTTGTTATCATAGCACGGATGACTGGACATTAGCATAGCAGGCCTAGATTAATAAATTAGCAAAACAAATCTGGCTCAGCATAATGAAGGAGATGATCAATATGTTGTTAACCCAGTTCAGTTGGTGTTTTGCAGGTGTGCATTGAATTGGATGTATAAAAGGAATGAATAAGCTGGAAATTGATCACTAAATGAGCAAACACAGAGGTTTTGCTAATGAGAAAGGGAGAGAATATTGAAATGAATAAGTGCCTGCAGCAGCAGTTGCCTGAGAATGTGTTCACGATTTACTCTTTTGACTAACTCTATATCAATACACTCAATGTAGAGGATTTCACAGAAACTGGGATGTGGCTAGGAAATGCATTATGCCAATGAATGTCCTCACTTTGATGGCCATACAAGTGTGTGTGTGTTATGAGCTTCTCATTCATCTGCCCTGTATTAGCCACCTAACCACTCTAACTTTAGGACCTCATCATTTCCATTTGAGGCTTGGGTTGAATAACAGTGGCGATTATCCATCAGGTTATATGGCAGCGAGCTCCACTCTCTTATATAGTGGGATAATGTAAAACGGGAGGCTTCAAAGTAACCACCACTCCCTGGAGAGACATGAATTATTCCCATGCCTCGTCCCAGTGCCCCAGCCCCCAACACACTGCACAACAAACTCAGCTGACACTACAAATATCATCAGCACTGCCTCAGCCTCTCCATGAAAAGCCCATGATACACTTTCAATTACTGATGCCAAATCTCCCCAACAAGCTGTCCTTATGTGCAGTTTATCGGCTTGAAGGCAAGAGAGAAGATGCTTGAGAGTCATTACCCCCCTACACACTCGAACACACATGCTCTTTCGCGTTTCCTTTTCCCACTCCTCCTTCTCACTACATGGCTGTTATTAACACATACAATAGATGATACACATACGTGCACACATTCTCACAAACTGAGGTTATTTCTTCCTAATTTGCACTTTGTTTCCTCCATAGTGTCATCTGTTCTGTGGGTGCTGTAAAAGTGGGCTAAGTAGTGTGTCTGTGGTATGAGGGAGCATTATCTCCCCATTCCCTCCTCCATCAGGCTCAACCAGCCCAGTGGGGGACACTCATTTACTTTATGGAATATTACTTTCTCTCCTTCTCTCTGTTACCATGGCAGCCGCTATAAAAAGATTTTCTTCTCATTGCCATTATTTGATTTCCCCCCTGCACGCGCAGAGGAAGAACCCTTATTGATTTTCATTTCTCATATGTTTTGAGTGCAGAGAAAGAAATTAACATACCGTGAAGTACTTACAGTAACACAAAAGGGGCTTGATTGTTGTACAGAAGGATGCTGCTTGTGGACTTTCATAGCCACCTAACCCTTGTGAATTGTAACAATATGTTTTATGATTGCTGCATTTAGGTTCATGACTTGAAGCACAGTCATGTATATGCTTCTCAACATCAGATTCAACTGCATTGATTACATTGATTACTGACAACCATCGATAAAACTGCTGCTACACAGATGCATTGTTGACTTTTGTTTGTTTTTTTTCTTTTGCAGAGTGATCAAAGAGCATCTTGGTGAACAGGAAGTAGCCATTTCATTGACTATTGACTCTTTGGAAGAGGAGGACTTGGGAAATTATTCCTGTTATGTGGAAAATGGTAATGGCCGTCGCCAAGCAACCATCCAGCTCTTCAGGCGGGGTAAGGGCTCCTTGATGTTTCCCACTATGACCGTAAGGAGTGTTAACACCTGAACATCCAGTTTTTGGAGTTTATGTTTCCATAAGTGTCTTTAAGGTTTGGAAAGTTTCTCTTTTTTCACTCTCTCTGTGTCAGTTTGTTCCAGTTCTTTATACAATCACATGAATGAAAGATTAAAAGATTGGCTACACCTTACAATAAATAAAATATTTCTTGTGGATAATTTTATACATCTTGCTCCAATATGTGGTCAGACATGTTTGGGTTTACTAGGTAATTTCTTACATTATGTCCTCTGCTGAATTTGTAAATAAGGAACTCTTTACTTTACTCGTTTGTTATAACAGCTGATCATAATCATAAGTTTGTATATGTTGCTCAAACTGTCAGAAAGGTGATAATTCTTGTACTGTTGTACTGAAGTACATTATATTGAGAGTTATGTTTAATGCTGTGGCCCCCGACCAATGAGTGTATGAGGTAAGATATGTGACATCTGCATACCTTAATGGTGCTGTATGCAGGGTGGTGTGTGAAAGGTACAGGCCTCTTCCTTGTTGCATCTTACTGGTTTACTTTTTATTTCCTCATTCTATCTATGGCTGTGTTAACCATCTGTGCTTTAGCTTCGTTTGGTTGTGCTGTTTCTCTGTATATTTGTCCCAGCAACTGTGTAGCTATTTTGGCTCTCAAGCATGGCTTGTCTGAAGGTCTTTTCATGCACTGGTTGTCACCCTACAAAGAGAGGTAATTTGAGGCTGTTTAAACGGCAAATTGGTCCTCAGCTTTTCCCGACAGGCCAATAACGTCAGCATACAATTACATTTTAAGTCTTTATCTGTCTGTCTCCTCACTTTAATCTCTGTCTCTGTGACCGTCTTTTGTAGTTGGCCCAATTCCATTTGAGTGGTCTTTGCAGACTATAGACAGCTTCATTTAACTCTCTTCTGTCAAAGCAGCATTTCTGAGGAGAGGGATGCTGAGAAAGAAAAGTCTCTCTGTGTATCTCCTTCTTTCTCTTTCTATCTCTCTTCCTTTCTCATCCACATTATTCTGATGTTTATTTCATGTGTCCCCTGCAAGAATGCTTCACTCATAGGCCCCCCAGCAGGCCTGTGAATGTCTATTCAGGCTGCTTTCCTTCCATGACAGGAGAATGAGAGGAATGGAGAGTGGGGAAGAGGGTGGTCAGAGAAACATAAACAACTTAGAGACTGATTGCTGTTAATTAGTAATAACCACATGATACAGAAAATCTGTCCTTATAAGTTAAAGGACTAGCTGTTGACATGTAGTAAAACGCTCTTAATGGCATTCTTGCTTAGAGTAATATAAAAAACATGGATAGCACTCTCATGCCATTACAGTAAATAACAAACTAAGGCCAACAGCTGCTTGGCTTAGCTTAGCACAAAGGCCTGGCCCAGCAATAGTTAGATTCATAACCCCTTGTAAATCCAGAATTTGTGATTTTCTTACACGCTGGCTTGTTTATGGCTTCAGCAAATAAGGTAAAATGTGCAGTAAATTAGGAAGCTTTACGTGTGCTTGAGTGTGGGCTTTTGTTACAGCTGGCTAAATCCAGGCTAGCTGCTCACCTGTTTCCAGCTAAGCTGACCAGCTGCTTGTAGTAGCTCCATACTGAGCAGACACTTTTGTTCAACAACAAAAGTCTTACTGTGTGGTTAAATAATTTCACTTCTCTTTGATGCGGCCTTAGCAATTTACTTCACATAAGTGATGTTACCTTGAAAGGAACAGTCACTCTGCTTGTGGGAAAGATAATTCCCATAATTTCATGCCACTGCTGCAATTTGCAACTCATTTATATAAAAGCAATATATACACAATTTTATGACAGCATCTGATGCTAGTAAGATATAGACCTACATAGTGTACTGTGGTGCCATGCAGTTTCAGACCATAGTGTGAGACAGATGTAAAGTGAAACTGTTCTAACTGAGCCAACCAGGTAAACGCTGCTTTAATACACACCATAAGTCATCCTTCCCCAAGCTACACCTCTGGGGAGACGGAAAGAAGATAATAGAGAAGTGAACGAGGAGATGGAAAGAGAAAAGAGGTTGAAGGGATTGCGGGAGAGAGCTCAAGAAGGTGTGATGGAAAAGGAAGTAAGTGAGATGAATAAACTGAACCCTCGTATTTTGAAAGTACCTTCAACCATGTCCAGAATGTCACAAGTCACACTATGAACAACAGGCAAAGTGCAGAGCTGGGTCACTGCAGCGTTGCTCCAAAGAAATGAAATTTCTCATCATCTCATCTTTTTTTCCATGTGTCTCCCTGAACAGTGGCCTCTTGTTTCTCCCATTCTTCTTTTGGTCCTCATGTGTCTTCCCCCTGAAGATTAATGTAGCTTTGTTGTGAACCGAGGTCTGAAAACACTGATTATTCTCCAGCCTTCCAGTAAATGTGAATGTGTCCTTTAGGTGCCTCATCCTGGGAAAAAAAAAGTTAAAAACCATTGAGTCCAACCTGATGCAGAATAATCTTTTTTTTTTTTGCATTCATAACAGACATAACTTTAAATTAAGCTCGAACCATCGCTGTCTCATAAGTTTTAAATATTTTCTTGTCTCTGTGTGTTGTCCTCAGCAGAGCTCATGTACACAGTGGAGCTGGCAGGAGGGCTGGGAGCGATCCTGCTGCTACTCATCTTTCTCATCTCCCTCTACAAATGCTACAAGATCGAGCTGATGCTTTTCTATAGGAGGCACTTCGGCAGCGAGGATGTAGATGGAGGTAATGACAGCATGAAACATCTGAAAAAAAAAAAGCTCTCTTTTTTTATCTTTACCTGAAGCACTTTTTTCACCAGGCATGTCTTATCCAAAACTCAATGTCAAGCAAACATAGATGACTATTTGTGTTTCTTTGTGGGTTTGTTTTCATGCATGTGAATGTGTTCGGTTTGTCTACCATAGACTTTTATCCATAGCAAACACTCCTTGGTAGATAAACGTGTCTTCTCTGGTTCTATGCCAGTGACAGTAGCCCATTTTCTCTCTCCCTTTTTCTCTCTTTCTGTGCATGTGCGTGTGCATCTGTGTGTGTGTTTACATGCGTGCTGTTTGGGTGGAGGCGCATGTGATTGTGTGTGTACATTGCTGCATAGGGAGAGAGGAGACAGATTTTCAATTTGTTGCCCATTTAAAAAGAGATCAGTCTCAATATGTCATGGAATGATGCCTACCCTCTGCTGTCGAAGGCCAGATAGTGGTACATGGGGACTAGACGGGCTCGAAGAGGCTTCCTTCAGTGAGAAATAGTAGCATAAACAGTCTGAAATTGGAGGGCAACTTTTTGGTTTCTCTGCAGAACATAGTTAACTTCTGCCTCAGTTAAGGATTCATCTGTTCATGCCCCTGTAGCTTGCCTTTTTGCTTTGTATTCTGAGTCTCTCTGTTTTCTTCTCAAAAATTCTGGAAAGACGGAGCTCATTTTAAATCACTGGATTGTTGCTACAGGAGCATGAATTATCTATTACACACTGTTTTGTTGACTCAAACTTCCACATGATTAAGTCATAACGTCTGGGAACACCAATACAAGCTGTTTTTGATTTTCTAAGTTTGCTAGGTGGTTAATTTGCAAGGTTGGTTACTAATTTGGAAATGTTGTTTGATGTTTGGATCCTTACTGAGCACAGCCGTAGCCTTTCCAGTGTGTTTCAAAGCTGTGTGTGCTCCTCACAGAGTTTGCGAAAAAAGCCCCTCTTCCCTTTTTGGCTGGCCCACATTCCAGTTTCTACAGAGCATAATGACTAGGACTTACTGAACATGTCACCAGTGCTGCTTTTTTCCAATTCATCTATTTTTGCTTTTTCAGTTGTTCCCACTGTCTTCAGGGAAATCATTTCAAGGTGGAGATGAGGATACTGCTTGCATCGTGATTCATGTATTACCTCCATTTGTTTCTAATTTACACAACATAGTCAAATGTGCATGAACCCACTGTCCATGTATATTTTTGATTCTCTTGGTCTGGGCCTGTTCTAGGCCTGTTCTGAACTAGGCCACTTTTGTCCGATTCAGAATGCAAAGCAGAATTATTTTGACATTAGTGTGCTTCTGAGAAAGGCCGTTTCTTCTTTCAATATGGCAGTGTCCCCATGCACAAAGTGAGATCCATGAAGAAACTGTTTTGGCAGTTAATGTGGGAGAACTCAACTGGCCTGCACACAGCTCTGAACTCATCTCCATCCAACACCTCTGGGATGAAGTGAAAAGCAGTATTCTGAGCCAGGCCTTATCACCCAACTTCAGTGCCTTGATCTTGTGGCTAAATGGGAGCAAATCTCTGAATCAAGATGGCAAAATATTGTGAAAAACCTCCCCAGGAGAGTAAGGGCTTTTATAGCAGTATATTACAGTAATATGTAATATAAATCTATGGTCTTGTGTCTTGATAAAAAAAAACAACTTTATGGTGGATGCAGAACATAAAAGCAACCTGTGCAAGGAAGTTAAATCTGAGTCATCTATTTGGCTTGTGTGAACTGTACTATAAAGTCAGACTCTAGTTTATGTTACAGGAATAAAGGATACTCAATAAAGTTTTCATTTTTGTGATGAAAATTGATTCTTTTTTGAGAACATTATCTGCTAACAGTTACGAAAGTAAAGACTATTTGGTAATAATGCTAATGTTTTTTGTTTAGATATACATGTTTTCATTCTGTGTGCCGTATACAATTTTGAGCCTAAAACTGTGTATTATAGAGTGATGTAATGCCTGCAGGGTTTTGGACTAAGATGTTAAATAAATTAAATACAGTTACAATGGCAACTTGTCCAGGGAGTACCACACCTCTTGGCCAGTGACACCTGGGATCAGCACCCTTGAGACCCTTAACAGGATAAGTGATTTAGATAATGAATGGATGGATGTCCACATAGTTACGTCCATCTAGTGTGACGATGCATTTACAGCACTTTTGTGATGACCTGCTCCCTGGTGTCTCTCTCTGTTTTTCAGAAAACAAAGACTATGATGCGTACCTGTCCTACACCAAAGTGGACCCTGATCAGTGGAGTCAGGAGACCAGAGAGGAGGAACGTTTTGCCCTAGAGATCCTCCCTGATGTCCTGGAGAAACATTACGGCTACAAACTCTTTATTCCAGATCGAGACCTCATTCCAACAGGAAGTAAGCGCTATGTCTGTGAATACGTGTCAGCACACACGCTCTGTTTATGTAACATACTGTAGTGAAGTGTGAGGATATTCACAGTTGCCTGTATACTTGCTGCAGTTGTCGCAGTGTTTGGCACATCTCTTACAGTACACTGTGTTATAATTTGGAGTGTTTGTTTTGTGTTGTTTGTTTTCAGTGTTGTTTATCACTGTCACCGTCTTGTGTTTGAGTGTTCTGTGCTGTTAGGGAAGATTCAAGCAGAGTATTTTCACACTTAAAAGTTATGAAGTCATTGCATATTCCACATGTCCAAATGAAGGAAAGAGAGAAGAAGACATATTCAGTCCAATACTGTCAACAAGAACTCTTTCTTGTGTCCTCTCAAACCTCTATGGATAAAAGTAGAAACTTACAGTATTCCTCACTTGCTATTCCCATACTATCTACTACAGATATGGGAATACAGTACACAGTGTGTACTGGGAACTGATATATGGAACAAATTTATCATCCTCTCTGGTTTTCATCCATGCATTAATAAATCAATGAAAATTCTGTCTGAACATATTCTCATGTGTGCTAACTCTGCTTAGTAGTGCCAGTCTATGCCAGCAGTACACAGTGTGCTCTAGTTAATAGTGATGCTGAGTGCTTTTACTGTAGGCTTCATGTGGAACTGATAAAACACAAACACGTCTAGTTCGTCCAGACAGAGTTAAACATCAGTAGGAAATGTGCAAAGGCTCTAAGCCCTGCTGACTGATCTGCCTCTTTCCTTTAATCAAAAGAAAATTGCTGCCAGCATCAGTGCCAAGCAAAATCGTTGTAGATGAATGTCCAATCAGGGAAACACGGAATGCGATTAATGATATGTGAACCAACGAAGATGAGTGAGAGGAGATGCAGGCACTTTTACAGCTGTGTTGAGTATGTTTATCTGTCTGTACTGTGTTTTGACTGTGACCTGAATGTTAAAATGTTTATGTTTAGGTCTCACCAATGAGCATTACCAGGATGACACACGACTGTTTGGAGGTACTCACCCTCAGTCTTTTCCTCTTGTATCAGCTGCTGTCATTTATCTGCTCCTACGAAGTTTCAAACAGATGCTTAGAGTCGTGCTGTTGTGTGATCTGAAACGTCAGGCCCTGTTCAGTAGACAGCAACTCAGCTTAATCTTGTAGATTATGTAGCTTTATCAATCATTTAACCCCATCTGCAGCCCATTTAGTGCAGCACTTAGCTTTGTCTGTGGGTCTGTCCTCCATCAAGAATATTGATTACAATACACAGAATACAAACAGTACATATAGTAGATATTTTACACTATGACAGGATAAAAGACACATCCAGTTGCACAGAAAACATGCTTTTAGACCTGTATCTCCACATGCATATTGTCACAGCCCCTGTGTCTTTCTGCACACTGTAAAAATTAAAGGCCAAAATAGCCATTTGTCATTGTCTTGTGTTTTGTGTTTGATGCTGTATGTTCATCCATTGTTGTTCAGTGTTGAGGTCCTCTCTGCAATATATTTTTATCTCAAAACGTTCTGAATGTGCATTAGTTAACTCATTTGACACTCTTATGTCTTTGTCCTCTTGTATTCTTTCCTGCAGCTTACATAGAGGATGTGGCACGCTGTGTTGACCAGAGCAAACGCCTCATTATAGTTATGACACCCAACTATGTGGTGCGGCGAGGCTGGAGCATCTTCGAGCTGGAGACGCGGCTGCGCAACATGTTAGTGACTGGTGAGATCAAAGTCATCCTGATTGAGTGCGCCGAGTTGCGTGGCATCATGAACTACCAGGAGGTGGAGGCTCTTAAGCATACCATTAAAACCCTCACTGTTATCAAGTGGCGCGGCCCAAAGAGCAACAAGCTCAACTCCAAGTTCTGGAAGCAGCTGCAGTACGAGATGCCATTTAGGCGCACAGAGCCTATGCTCACCCACGAGCCGGCGCTGGACGTCAGCGAGCAGGGCCCCTTTGGTGAGCTGCAGACCGTATCCGCCATCTCCATGGCAGCAGCCACCTCAACCGCCATGGCCACCGCCCACCCAGAGCTGCGTTCCTCTTTCCACAACACCTACCACACCACCATGAGGCAGAAACACTACTACCGCAGCTACGAGTATGACATACCTCCAGGAGGGACCCTGCCACCGCTCTCCTCTCTGGGTAACCAGCACACCTACTGCAACATCCCACTAACACTGCTGAACGGACAGAGGCCTCCCGGGAAGAGCCGAGAGCACAGTCTGGAGGAGGCACACGCTAACAACGCCATGCTCCCACTGCTGCCCAGAGAAACCAGCATCTCCAGTGTCATCTGGTAATGATGAACAGACCCAGCATCAGCTGCAGGAAGATCAGTCAGGGCCTGGGCTAAGCTCAGTCTGGTAGCTGTAAAGAACTGAGTTCACGGTCGTGGTTTCGGTCAGAAGTGTTTTGGATCCATTTGGTTTCTAGTGTTGGTAACTAACAACATGTAATGGAGATACAGCAGGTTTTTGGACACCTTTTTGTTTTTGTTTTTTTAAGTGGACTACTTCCTCTCTGTTACAGGGCATGTTTTCTATGTGAACCTACAGGAGATATAATGAAAACACTGTTTCATCAACTAGCAAGAGACGGACTTGCACGAACTCCGCATTAAAGAACCGACACACTATTGCAATTGTGCACATACACGCATACACAAACACTCCAAAATGTGCATACATACAAACACAAGGAAAACAGGGTCTTGTACATATATTTCAATTTATTTGTAGCATCAGTGTTTTCTTGTTATGTTCTTTTGTTTGTTTATTCAGTCATGTTTGTTGCCTTCTCTACTGTAGGACTTTGCTTTAACTTGTTACACAGAGTTGTATATTTTTTGTTGTTTCCTCTTTTTAGTTTGTTTTTTATTCTTATTTCAACACGCTTGTTTGGAAAGCCAGTATGTCAAGTACCTGCGCTGTTTTTTTTGTTTAGTTTATTTGCTTGTTTGTTTTTAAATCTTTGTGTAGTTTAAGAGATCATTTTAACACTTTTGGAATTGCCTGGACATTTCAGGAGCTTCAAGGAGCTGATACTTTGTTTTGTTTACCTGTACAAGGTGTATCTAGTTTAAAAGGAAACTCTCTTTTAAAAAATCATAGAATATGCAAAAAGAAGGAGGAGCTGGCAAAAACATACTGTCCTGTGAGACAGAGAAGGAGGAGCGGTTGGAGGGCAGTGCTAGTCCTCTCCAATCACATAGACTGATAGACTGGCAGATCTCTCTAAAGCTTCATATTTTCTATTGAAACAAACAGCCTTGCTGTTTTAGAGTGATAGTGAAATGCCTCACCTTAAAAAGAAATCTGTAGATTATTTTAAAAAGAATTCTATTTTTATAACAGAAATGAGTTTGCTTGAGAAGTCATACTTATTTGCATTTCATCGACCATAGAAAGGGGATTTGTGTTTAAGTGTTATGCTGGTTTTGTATCTTTGCAACGTGGTTCCTGGTTTGTTAAGAGATTAAGGTGGCTTTTAAATCCCACACGAAAAAATAAGTCCTCTATCATTCTAGATTCAAAAGTAAAGCATTTTCAATGTTTCGGTTTTTAAAACATAATATTACTCCCATCCTGATAATTACTTTGGTTCATATGGATAGTTCATGTTTAAGGAAAGAAAAGAAAACATTTGTGTTTTAAAAGACTTTTTAAATATATTTGAAGGTGTGATTTTTGAGTATGCATAGCAAATAGATATGTATTCTATATATAATATAGATATTTATATAAATATATAAACACAATTTTCACTTGGAAAGAAATGTCTATCTTTATAGAAACACAATCATTATCAGTTGCCCTTACTTTCTCACTGCACATTAAAAACATTGATTTCCTTTTGATGTTTTTCTTTTGTTTCCAGGTTTGACCGTGTGTTGTCAGTAATTCCTCATACTTATATCACATCGGATTACTCTCTAATTGTCACATTAATGGCAAATTCCTCATCCTCTGTGACTACATTGAAGACAGCAGTCAACCAGTGCGTTGAAAATTGAGTTTGTCAGTTGAGTCATTGATCTTGCCAGAAGATCAGAATCAAGGAAAATGAACAAGTGTCATTGTCTCAAGATACTGATTGAAATTCCTTTAAACTCTACAGAACAAAACTATGCTGTTGGGGAGGGAGTTTAACATAACAGTTTAAAATGTGCTGTATGAAAACTTTTATATGTTAAACTACAGTAATGAATCAACTAATGATTCAAATGAGTGTAAATGTGTACGTTATCAAATAGTGAATATTCACGGTAAATACATCTAAAATCCAACCATTACATAATAAATATTCATATCTAGTTATAAAAAGCCAAATATCAGACTGATGTAGACCTGAGGACATGTACGTACAAACACACTTTGTGCTACCAGTAACATTTTGGAAGCTAATTATGGTCTAAGAAATAACTAAAAGGGTGATCTACACGATCTACACTGTTATCTCTGAATGAGATTGACACAGTTTAGATCATGTAGGGATAATGTTTGTCGTTAATCTCATTAGCCATGTAACGCCATAAATTAAATAATGATCACAATGTGAACCAGTGCAGCAGTGTTGACTTGTGTCTGTTGAAACCTTCAGCAGAGTGATCGCACAAACTGTTACAGCACTTCTTCATATTGTGATGTAAGAAAGAAGCTGACAGGATCAATGTTCAAATAGTTTTCAGGTCAAACTACATGTTAACCGATGCAGCTACTGTCCAGCAGTCAGTCAGGACTCTATAATATATTCTACGAAGATACGCATTACATAAAATTGTGTTAATATGTAAACCGTGCTATATGAGTAAGCTTATTGTTTTCACTGCTCACCGCATTTACATCATAACAAAGAACACTTTTATTTCTATATTTTGACGTCTATATTTAAGTCACGATGGTGACGGTTAGGGTTAGGATTGGGGATAGGGTTAGAGCTAGAGGTTAAGGAGCTTTCTACTATAATCTATCAAAAACGTTCTTCCTTTATATTTCATAAAGGTGGAACAATTTAATAGTATAAGTCAGACTATCGAGACATGCTATGGTGGGACATCTCAACAAGGTCGGATAAATCAGCAGAACACCACCGTAAAATCTTAGAATTCTGAGATCAAATTCAACACTCTTGAGATCAAAGTCACATCTCTGACATTTTTATGTTTTAATCTTCCGCACTTCCAGCCTAGGTCTCCTTCCTTCATAGGGCCTCTCTGGGAGTCGTCTAAGAATGTGAAGACAGCCCCGGGTTTACAGCACACATACAACGAGGTATAGTCATCATGGTGATGCATTTCTACAGTTATTCTACTAATTCAATATTTCTTTAAGAGGAAAAATCCATGTGTGCAGATTGACAATCACAGCATAGTGTGTTGACCTTTTCTAACCCTGAACTCTAAAGGAACGGTCGTTTGTGACGGGGAGCGACGACCTGGCGCCCGTTACCGCGGTGAACTACGGTTGCTAGTTTGAGTTGTCGTTAGCTAGCTTGGTGGATCGAGTCCAGAGAAAACAGAATCGTTTTTTTTATTTTGTTTGTCATGAGCTGGACTGTCAACAGTATTGGAGAAACCGTGTCATACACGGAGGACACAATTGAGCCTATGAGGCGCCTTGAGGCTAACCAGGAATTAGTCTCCCCCAGTGTGCTATCAGTGAGTAGCCTAACCCAACAGGTCTCCCTGCTACTCTGAAGACGTGTCCGTGTGGACTAACTGGTTTCCGCCTTCAGATGCGATTGTCTGTCAGTTATCGTCTCCATTTTTATTTTTGTGTTATCGACAGCTTGTGAGACCACGAATCGACGAGGCTAGCTGACGTTAGGTGAGCGGACTGAAACGTTAACAACTCGCTGCTGTGATAAATACCCGAGTCTTCAGTTAAGGGAAAATGTGGTAATATACCAGGTTTAGGTCTAAATGGGAAAAATACACTTACACTTCCATTATCACAGGCAAACTAAATAATATTTTAGGTCAATACAATTTAAATTCTGATTGTGAAAATGTAAAAAAGAATGATTTGATTTTCCCCCCTCACACATCTGACCAGGTCCAGATCATCAGATGCTGAAGTTAGCCTCCTAAAATCTAGATCTGTGTGTGTGTGTGTGTGTGTGTGTGTGTGTGTGTGTGTGTGTGTGTGTGCGTGCGTGCAGGCAAAAAAGCTAATAGAAAAAAATAGTATAATTAAGAATCACAATTGCAGGCACTCAGATTCAGAATGAAAGAGAAATGCTATAGCTAGGAGACACAGTTGTTAGTGTGGCGAATGACTAGGCCTGTGTGCAGCATAGCCTCTGGGGACAATGGGGCGATGCAGGACATGTTCTGTGGACAGACAGGTGCAATGGCAGGAAGAGAGTGAGGTCAGCTGGTGTGGCAAGAACACTGGTGACTGAAATAAAAGTACATGCGGAATGGAAAGAGAAAGATTAAGTCATTTCTCGACCAAATGCTCACAACTAAGAGATATCTTAATATATCACAGTGAAGGTATAGACAGAACCAAATTAAACCTATGACACTGTGTTTCAAAAGGTAAACGTTACCTAACGTTTTGCCCCCCTCAGTTATGTAAAAAGAGCAGCCAAAACATTAGAAACAACCCTTAATATAATACATTCGAGCAAATAAGTAAGAGAAATTCTAACCTTGTAAAAGCAGAAATCCATGACTGAGCTGCTGTATTGGATTGCATAAGATTGTACGTATCTATAATGCCATAACCAAAAATAAATAAACAGTTATTTTGCACGTCAGCATTCAAATGTGTCTAAGTGTGTAGATTTTGTTCTTACGTAACAAACGTTGGTGAATGTCAGAATCTTAAAATATTAGAAAGTTAGAACTGCGTGAGCGGGTTTTAAGAAGAAATGTCTTTTTAAGAATGATTGGTGAATGATGATCTTATTTAAATTTAAATCTGTCACATCTGGAGAGGTTTGTCAATTATCATGAGAGAAGTTATTATTCTAGATATCACGTTATTTGCATAAAGTAATGGCTGGAGTAGATTCTAATTATTTGACTAATGTATGTCACCATATTTTAAAACTAGTTATGCATTACATGATAAGAGAGTAAAAAAAAATAAAGTCTCCACTATTCTATATTAAATTTACAAGGCAATAATTTCTTCATTCCTTCTCAGCATATTATAATTACTCTAGTTATATATTAGGAAAATGCTATGCAGATAATACAGAAATAAGACGAGAGACGAGACAATGTGATTGTTTACAATATGCGTTTATTGCTCATTCCTTCTTTCAAAAGATAGCTCTGATAGTATACAGCCACCAGCTGTGAGCACAGCTGCAGCTGCTCTGCATGGCTGTGCTCGTTGATGCTGTAGTTGTGTCTATGTTGCTATGGATGCCTTGACTGGTTTTTACTGCTTTTATAGGGGCAGTAAAGACCAATGCTTCTGTCAAGCACAGCAGATATGTTACCAATACACCTCAGGAGCTTCAGTACAGTGCTCACTGTCACATTAGTGCACATGTATTTAGATACACTCATTATGAACTAGTTATCTTCACCTGAGCTGAGGTAGCATACAGAGTTGCACTGTGCTGACTTGCACACATAATATTTTATGTTATTGTTATTATTACAGTTTTGGGGGATAGGAAAACAAGGGAGAAAGTGCAAATAAAAAAAATATATATATATAAAATGACCTTTCAGGAACCTTAACATCTTTCAATTAATATTTACGTGATGTTTTGCATCAGGTATTATGTGTTTACTGTGTTCATATAAAAACTATTATGTAAAAGTATCTGTCTTAATGGTGCATACTGTAAATACTGTACAGTAGAAAACAAATAGCCAGTGTTAGTATTTTCCAGTGTCTTACCTTCCTGCCACTGCACACTCAAAGTTTTGGACCATTCTTTACACCGTTTTGTAGAAGTTTTATACACACCAACCAAGTTTAAACAGCCTCAAGTTATATGTGTGTGTATTTATGACACTATTGGTACAGTTGGATCATGTACCATGGCTTATACTTACCAAAAAGACGGGTTTAATTTCATAGAGGGGTTTATGCATGTGGAAAAGCATGTTGATAACTCAATATAAACTGATGAAAAACTGTTTCCAAATGTAAACCTTTTCTCATTTCCAGTGGTATGGCAGTTGTGAATAGAAGAATAATTCTGTGACTCAGGTGTATAATTACGACAGATCTCCAAGAATAATCTTAATGGGTGATTATTTTCTCAGGTGGAGCACTGTAATCCATAATGGAATTAATGGATTTTGTGGCTTTGTGGTATCTTGACGCGTCATCGACCAGTGTTTGAGCTTGAGCCTGCCATCAAGAGTTCACAGTGATGAAGGATGTGAAAATCAGGATGTGGCAGCCTTCATGGTGTCCAATAGAGGGATGGACCACAACTCACATATAACAGACAGAAGTGACCATAATCACAGGTACTGAACCCAAAGAGTAATAACTTATCAGTGCTAAAATGGTAATTGTAGTAACTGACATTAAATTAATTAATTAATTAATACCTTGTAGTCTGTATGGTAACAAAGGTAATTGGATGTTTGCCAATAAGGAAGGAGCAAATCTGTGTTAGATGCAGTCAGCTTTATTACAATGTCACTATGTTCTGAAATTACATAAACAATTGTCTAGACTTATATTTCAGAAAGCCTGTTCAGTTTTTAAAATCTTGCAGGACTAAATAACAAAAAGCATTATTCTTACCATAGAGAAAAAACATCCAACTGTGCTGCCCACTCCTGCCCTTTTATCTAGATTGATATCAGGTCTCTGACCTGTTTCTCAAGTGGAGCTGAAATGTTTATTCTTGGCTTTAATGGAGGAACATTTTGTTTATTTGCCATTTTTGCAGACAAAGGTCGTCTTTCTCATTCACCCCAGAGTAAGAACTAAATTCAACTTTATTGCACCTATCATGAGATTCAGAGGAGACGACTAACAACAGTGTTGAGATGTCTTTTTATAGTGTTTGTTAAAGCTCAGTGTACAATGGATGGAGATGAATATGCTGAAAAGCTTCAGCAGAGGAAAATAAGTGTCTCCAACATTGTGTATTGTACTTCTAAACAGCAAATTGTGTCAGGTCTAGTTCATCTTAAGCTCTTTTTCTGAAGAGGTACTAAAGATAGACATTAGCATTAAACAGCAAGTCTTTGGTGTGTGTGTGTGTGTGTGTGTGTGTGTGTGTGTGTGTGTGTGTGTGTGTGTGTGTGTGTGTGTGTGTGTGTGTGATCACTTACATCCTCTGCCTCTTGAAATACAAGACTTTGTCCAGATATGGTCTCTTAAATGTGTTGCAGCACTTCTGAGACTGTAATATTCAGCAGATATTTCTGGTTTAACCTCTTGAGTATAATACACAAGCATATTCACATGAATGCAGGCAGAGGCTGTTTTAAACTTTAAAACACCAGGGTAAAGAAAAGGTGTTATGGTTGCTGATGTAGCGTTATACGTGGTGGTTCTGCGCTGGTGGTGTGGGATTACTTTGCTTGCTTTTGGGTTTCTATAGATTTTCTGGTTGGACTGTGGATTACAGAGAATAAATTGGCAAAAGCAAACATTTAATGTTTCCTCACTTATATGTAAATGAATAAATAACACATAGCCTACTTGAAAAATGAAACGGTACGCTGTACAGGTTGTCATGAAAAGCCTGTGAACAGTAAAATATTCTTTCATCCTGAGCCAGTGTAATTTTGAATTTAGCTGTTTGTGTAAGTTACTTCAAAAATGTTCTTACTTTTTGATGATGTGTCAAATACAGCACTCTTGTTGAAAGTGTAGTGAAATTTTCACTCGTTTCAGTTTTGCTGGAGCGCATTATGAATTACATTGCGCTCTTGCATGTTATTTATTCTGTGCTACTGATTGCTACTGTCCAATGACACTTTCCACCTGACTGAAAAGAAGTTGTTCTGTGGTATACATTACAGATTTACTCAAGAAAAGTATTTGCTGTGTGAAGGTGCTTTATTTATAGTGTATTCATTTTCTCTCTCAGTTCGCACACAGTCTTCAAGTGAGGTGAAGTAGCCTGCCTCCACCATTTATACAGAGGATTGGGAGCATGTCGGTTTATGATTAATACTGAAGTTTAATTTTAAATGAAACCTGTAACCCTACCTTTTACATACTGGCAACACTTTGGAAATCTTGTTAAGATGTATTATTTGTGTTTATAGTATAAAAGGCTGGGAAAAATTATTCATACATATTATACATTCTGATATACTTAAAATTAGTTTTTAAAGCATCCATATAGTAAGTATGGAGTATGATTGTCTTGCTACATAACCCAGTTGTGTTTGGGTGTCAACTCACAGACTTGTGGCCTTGAGGATTATCTGGTAGAGGGTGGAATGTTTCCCTCAAATACTGAAAGCTGCTCTTACCCTGAAGCAGCAAGGCATCTTCACAACATTACACAACCACCTCCATACTTCACCATAGGTATAATGTTCTTCATGTGGAATTATCTTTGGTTTACACCAGATGTTGCAGTGCCCCTTTCTTCCAAATGGTTCAGCTTTTGACTCATTAGTCCACAGAATATCTCCCAAATGTTTAAAGGGTGATCTACATGTGTTGTGTCAGAATTCAGATTTATTATGCTTCTGAGTGAGCAGTGATTTTTGCCTCACCACTCTCCCATGGATGTTATTTCTACCCAATGTCTATGGGATAATACAGTCATGATAACAGATTTTTTTAGGTAAGAGGCCTGGAGTTATTTTAGATGTTTTCCTTGGATATTTTGTTACTTCCTGGATAAGTGTTTTTTGAACTAATTTTGCAAAGTCACTATTCCCTATTCTTCCAAGGCATTTGTAGATAGTTTCTCACTGTGGATCTGTGGAGTCCCAGACACTTAAAAACAGCTTTCCTTCCCAATCCTTCCCAGATCAGTGAGGTTTGGTAGCTTAATGTTCTACGTAAAAGGGGGGAATGCTTTTTCCCACATTCATATCTGGTATTAGATTAACATTTTACCTCAGTAAGTAAATTTATTATTTAACATGTGTAGTTTGTGTTTGCTCAGTTGCCTTTGTATGTTAGATTTTACTTGAAGATCTGAACCAATTAAATGCAAGATACACACAGAAAGAGAGGAAATCAGGAGGGGGTTGAATATATTTTTTGCAGCATTGTATAGAGGTTCTCGATCCTAATCTTTTGAGTATTGCTGCTGTTCACATTACATGCTACACACGTGAAACATTTTTATGTTTAAATATTACACATTATTATGTAATAATTACATATTATATTCTAACATAAAAAAATCCACATACTGTATTTGATAGGGTTAAACTGTGCACCATGTCCTGGTCATGTCCCTGGTTCCATACTGGCTGGTGACATTTATTTTATTTTTACTATCTGTCTGTCCTGCAGATAGGAACAGAAATAAATGCAGAAAAATATATTTTTTAAATGTGCTGATATAAGAAGCATTCTGCTTTAAAGCATTGTACTGTGTTTATGGTTCTTGGCAGCATAAACACAATGGTGTTTCAGTGCTGCCAAACAGTGCCATCTCCTGGGGATAAACACTACCTACAAGGGTTGTTTGTGATTGAACGGTGGTAAACACAAAGCAGGTTTACTGATTTTCTGTCAGTCCCTGGAGAGAACACAGAAAAGGAGAAACTGGGGCAGAGGAAGAAGACAGGGACACACAGTAGCAGAGCAGAAGGTAGACGAAGGGAGAAAGTAAGTGAAGCAAGCAAAGACAACATGTTATCATCCACAAGTATTGCTGGGGAATGTTGTCCTGCCAGACAGCTGGAGTTTTGTTAGCAGATACAGGATTAATAGACTCTTTATTACCCAGAGCAATTGAGGACTTAATTGCAGAGAAAATAGGCCCCACAGAGGAGGAACATGTAGAGGACACAGAAAGGAATAAGAATATTTACACTGTGTGTGAAAAGAGTCGTATTGTGTGTATGTCGTTTTAGTCTTTTCCCGTAGTGTCTTATCAGACCGCGAAGAGCTCAGTGAGTCACCAGTGATGGTCTCACATGGACATCAAAGTGGTGTCCTATGTTTTCAACTCTGCTTTTTACTGTCTGCACCTCTTTCTCTCTTTAGTGGCATTTCATTTTAGTTAATGTGGTTGTACTGAATAGGAAAAAAAAAAGTAGCGCAGAAGAAAAGCCAAGAACACTTTAAGGCACATTTGAAAACCTACAGCTCTTGTAGACATCTTTTTATGGATTTTTTTTTATTATTCTATTTTTTTGAGAAACTAGACTGCAAATTGGTGAAAATCTCAGGAATCTCCTTTGTCTACTTTTAGTATTCAATTTTTTTTTTTTACTTTGTCGTAACTACTCAACAGCAGAAGTTCATGATAAATATACAGCATCTGTGAGTGGAGAGCTCCTAGACACGCTTTATTTAGTCAGACCTGTGAGACATCCATCAGGTGCAGAAATGTGGCTGATAATATTTCTAATCAGCCACTTTTATTCTGCATCAAAGAGCAATTTAATAAGGTTGTTGTTGGCTCTAATCCTACTGCTGTGTGAGTTCTGAACAACATACCTCCTCATACTCTGTACCTCTATGTTGCCTCCTCTATTCTTGAGTTACATGGTCACTGATGCCATTGCTTAATGGGTAGTCTAAAACAAGGGGTAATTTCAGGCTCTAACTGTGATATGAGTATTTCTCTAAAAATCTCTCTTCAAGTAATTTTTCCTTTTTATTTAGGCACAGTGTCAGAAAGTCACCAAGTATATTTCATCAAGCTTTCTAGTCAAGTCAAGTTGTTGTTCTCTCTTCTAGAAGTAAAATATTGGCCTTTCTACTACATCTTTTTAAACTATTAGTTACTTTGCAGATAACTACTACAAAATATAATCAGCAACTATGTTACGGTGTGCTGTTATAGGCTAAGATACAACTTTATTGACTGTTATAAGGGAGAAATTCTGAAGCTACCGAACACTAAATAAAGTAGTTAAAATGTGCAACTGCAACATTAAAGTGGTGTTTGTGTACTTTTACTTTAGGTACTTTATATTGAAGCAAATACAAAAATTTTAAATGTATGACTTTTACTACTGTGGTATCATTACTTTTACTGAAAAGATCTGAGTACCACCACTGTTTGGGTATAACCCAACAGTGATAAGAGCGGGGGCTTATCTCAGTGTAAAATAGTGACCTTGTAGTCATGTTACTTCATTAAGGCGGGCCAAAACAAAGCCACAGGGACTAAGCACAGGTACAGGCCATCTGGCTTTTGAACAGTGACTTAGTATCTTATCTACTGGAAGTGTTAACTAGGGACTCCACAAAGTGATTTAGTCATACTGTATATACTGTTACAGCAGGAAGTCTTTTGTGTGTTGTCCAAGGTGAACATTCATGTCTTACACCAAAGATAAGTGTATCCCTAAAGATTTTTCTCCACAGGTTATCCTGTAGGTATAGCCTTCCTCTAGATATTTTATTCCAGACGTACTTTAGTCTACATCCACAAATATCTGCACTGTAATGACCAGAGATAGATGGACAGGTAGGACATTACCTAAAGGCACTTTACCTACACCATGTCTGCACCAGTGGAGAATGCGTGAGTGTGGTGGTGATGCATCTGCATAGCACACTGGCTGCATGTGGTTTACTGTTGCACTCTGGTGGTCTAACCTGGCATTTCAACAGTATTTTGAAGAACTAGACACAGATCCACACTCTGCAACCTCCCTACTGTACCGCCATCCTAGACTCACTGTACTCTACAGTTAGCGTAATAAACCTTTATCAATAACTTGCGTAAACAACATGAATCAGTGTGAGTCATATTTTTCAAGGTGATATGTGAGTTTTATGAGGGCACCATGGTTGTCACTGCTTACGCACTGAGGCATATCTCTGTGGCCTACATAACATGCCGCTGAACACTGATTTCACACTTGTCCCAATGGAAAGTGTGTCACTAACGATAGAGCTAATGTCAACAATCATCGCAAGCACAGTAAAAAAAACAGCTCAGATTGTATTTTTATTATAGAAAAATAGTTTATATAAAAACAAATAAGTTATGAATTCCACTAGCTGCTTTGCATTTTTCCTCTGTAAAACATGTCTTGCCCTCAACATACACTCTTTCATTCTCTCATGAACGCACACTGTCTTGCCTGTGTTGGGCATGTCACAGTCCTTGAAGATCTCCCACAGACAGTAGTTGTAAGATCAGTCTCTAATATTATCTTCATCTGACTTCACTTCCTACCCAATAAGAGTTTGGAGGATATCAGTCCACCTGGCAGCTGAATCTGCTGACTGCAACCTATTTACCGTAGAACATCTCCATGAGAACCTCCTCGATGTTGACGGTCCCTATGACTGGTCTGAAGAAGAGCTGAGCCACCACCAGCGGACTGATGGCCCTCAGCATGGACAGAGCTATGAGCAGCTTGGCGAACCGGGTCGTGTCCTCTCGGTGGATTAGCCTGACGTGCTCGTTCAGAGCCTGGTGCGCCTCCCGACGCAGTGACTGGATGTAGTGGAGACAGCGTAAACCCTCCAGGTCTAGGGGTCGAAAGAGGAGAGAAGGGGGGGGGGATGCATGAGATGAAAATGTTGACAAAAGTAGGAAGAATGTGGGGAGAAAAGTTAAGAACAGTTTCCTTAAAAACATGCTGTAAATATGGAGAGTGGACAATGAGAAGATGCAATAAAAACAACTTGTTAAATGTGAAACGACAACACCTGGGTTATATGATTAATGGTATCTTCAATCCTATTTCATCCGGTTGCTGTTAGAAAATGTCTGACGTTTGGTAAATTAACTAAATATGCTTATTCTCTATGAATATGTACGTATGACACAAATAATCTCCCATGAAAACACCTGCACCACCTCTACGTCAGGTGTGTCACCTGTGTTAAATGACTTTGATGCTCAGGTAAAATCCTCACCTACCTGGATTAAAGAGCACAGCTCCTTTCAAATACGCGTACTCCTTCGTACTGATATCTACACTCCAGCACTTCTTCAGGAAAGCTTTGATAGCTTCGATCTCCACGACAGAGACCCCGGCTGCCCCCCTGCTCTGGCCGTCCGGTCCGTCGCCCTGCCTGTCCGGTAACCCCGTGAGGATCCGCTGCAGCATGCTGGGCTCCACAGTTTCCGTGGTCTCAAAGTCCACCCGGTCTTGTGCGAGCCCCAGCACGAGCAGAGGCGCCCAGCCGCTCCGGATCAACACCAGCTGGTCGTCCTCTGGCAACTCACGAAAACAGGGGACGTTTTTAACGAACCGCAGCGTCTTCACCAGAACCGCAGACGCGGCTTTGCAGGTCACCTGCGGGGAGCGCAGGATACCCCGGCGCCGCGTCGAGCCGCAGGAGCAAGCCTGCTGCCGGAGCTCCTGCGTCGAGGCTGAAACGGAGGAGAAGCTCTTGTGGAACAGGTGTTGCGGTGTTTGTTGTTGTTCTTGGGGGTGGTGGTGGTGGTGCTGCTGCTGCTGCTGCTCATCGGCGGTCGCATGGCTGTTACTCTTCAAAATGCTGTAGAGGATGCTGTTGCTGTTTCGGCCGCTGGCACCACGACAGCGGCAGCCCTCCAGCGTGGCCATGACCGCTGGCCGCTCTACATGGGCCGGAGCTCAGCGCGTCCCGCTCTCTTTGAAGCGCCGGAGGTCAGTGACAGAGGCAGCGCTGTTTTCTTAGCCCCTGATAGCCCCGAGTGAAGGGCAGCACGTTTTTATTAGCTCCTGTCTGTCCCTGCGCTTTCAGAGCTCGTTCAGACTGTCTGCACATCCCGCCTCCCAAGGCTCAGGCACCTCCTCTGTTTCCACCTCCTCCTCTTCCTCACGCTCTTCCTCACGCTCTCTGACACGCGCGCACGCACGCACACACACGTAAGTCTTCACCTTACAAGCGTCCACTTATCGGTACACTGTGTTTAAAGGAAGTCGTGGAAAACGATCACCTGTGATAGTTTAGGGAAGCCTTAGGTAAAACAAAAAATACTTCTCCTCATTTTTGGCTGTGTCATTCAACCACAAAGATGTGCAGCAACAGTCAGCTGAGAGAAGCAAAGTCAGACAGAGACCAGTTCTATTCTCAGCATTACCTTGACTCTGGCAGTGCTGTTTATCAGACAGGAGCTGGTAAAAATATAGGCCAGTGACAGAACTGAAGGCTTAATTATTTTAGGGACAATTTATATGATTTTCTATGAGAAAGAAGTAGGAAGAGCTGAGCTGTGAAGGCCATTCTCCAACCTTGACTCGGACACACTGATATTGATTTAACCGTGAAAACAGGAGCTGGTGAATTACGATGTCATGACTCAGTGCTCTCCTTGCATCTGTCAGTGAAGGAGGATGGGGAGCAGGATGGGGTGTTTTCAACAAAGGGAAGAGTGGAGATCGGCAAATGAGAGACTGCAAAAGACAGGTTGGGATAAAGCAGATGAATTAGAGGTTTATCTTAATTGCTCCTAAGAGGGATCACAGGTTAGGGTTGACTGCAACTGGAGAGACACAGGGAGGTAGGGGCATCTGTAAAAATCAGAAGTGATTATAGAGGAGTTTAACCAGGACGAAACAAAGCAAAGAACACAAAAATGCAAAAGTTTTGAGTACAGGTCAGGACTTGGGGTCCAAAGATTGAGTTAGATCTGATGTAGCCAGCCCAACGAATACCGTCACTTTGTCACACAACAGTCTTCACAGAGGGTTATCTTTGGTGTAAAGAAAGGATGACATTGAGTGCATGGCCACATTAATGACATAGCAGTAAGCAGGACATCAGTGTCCCCTGCTCTGTTGCACTGAAGGACACAACTATGAATTGAAGCAGGATGAAAAACTTTTGCAGTAGTGCTACAACATTGTTCAGAGGCCAAATGTCTTTGTATTGATTTAGCTGAGAGAGAAAACAGAGAGATTTTTCACATGTTTATATCAAGGACACCGCAGGATAAACAGCCTTCACTCAGCCTGTCTTTTCTCCTGTTCAAGGCCCAGCCAGCGCAGGTTATAAAAATCCTTCCGTCTCAAGGAGAGATTACATTATGTCTTGTTGCAAAAGCACGGAGTTGAAAAGACAGCTACAGTGCTCTGTCACTATGTCTTGTCCATAGGTCCCCGCTTTCTTCTTTTGTTTATTTATCAAATATAAGTTGATGAAGTTTCTCACTGACAGAACAAATTGAATGTAAATTCTGTAAGTGTGCAGAGATGTGCAGCTTGTTTCCTGCAGCGCTTCATCTGACAGATCAGTTGAAAACCAATCTGCTCCAACCACAGTGCGAAATACTGACAAATGCATTCCTTAAAACTGTTTCACGTTAAACTGCACCCTGTATTTTGTTGAGGTTCAGGGTTTTGAGAATTTGGTCACCTTAACTATTCCTATTTTCCACACCAACACTGAAGCTCTCCGCCCAGTATGCGACTACTCCACTGTAAGAAAGGGGAACAGAATTAACTTGTGAACAGTGGAACATGCTGCTGCACTGTGTGTCATGTGTCTTCTTCACAAAATATGCAACTCTAATGCTTTTAGAAAATGAAGTACTCCAAGGACCAAGAACGTTCATGGTACAAAGATGTTAATTAACAGAAGCAGTTCAGTGTAGGTTTTAGTTAAAATGTAGAAAATAACCTGCCTTATCTCTTAGGGATTCTAGGGGAAATTAAAACTGGGGTTGTTAATAATACTTTGATGAAATATGTCAGTTTTCTTTGGCATGGAAGGACTGGCTTATACAAACAACAACATACACCATACTAAATTCATTGTCAGAAGCATTTTGCTTTCTAGAAGCTGTGCCATCAGAATAAAGTGGTCCATGCCATGGTATCAGCTTCACAAGTCAAGTTTGATCTTAGTTTTCTGTGATATGGCGCAGACCTTATTCACTGGCCGGGTGCCCACTAATCTGCAGCCCAGTTTAAAATGTTTCTGCAGCAGGAGGACTTTTTACAGACCCACCACATAACTTTAAAGATACGAACACTGACAAAACATTAGTGTGTTACCATTGTATTTCATCATTATTGATTCAACCTTTGTCTAAATTTATCCAAACTATTCTCTTGCAGGATTATAGTTTCTGCCAATGACTCATCTAGTCTAAAATATCACAACACCCATATTCCAAAAGAGAGTTTACATGTTCTTGTACAGAAAGTATCCTATCAAATCATGTTGATTGTTCTTGTGTAGTTTCAGATACACACAGTCTGTGACCCGCACTTCTTAAGCTAATGACACTGTGACACTCGGGCACTCTGAGTCAGACAGTTACAGCCGTGCTGCAGCTTTGTGTCTGGTCCTGAAATTCAGAGCAAGGTCAGGAGCAAAGTTACTCCGACGAGAGCATGGGAATGTGAGACAGACAGGCAGAAATTAAAGTGGAAAGGAAAGTTAAGCACAAATAAAAGTAAATTCCGTTACTTTTGAAAATTCCCCTTTTGTGTCGACATTGATAAGGATTTCTCACAGCTCGTGTGTGTGTGTCTCGTCAGCTGAATTGATTTAAAGAAACACAGTTTAATCTATCTCTAAAACTAACCATCTAAGAACTTTTTCTATATGTGCAGATTGCTCAAGTAAATGAAATGTTTTCAGTAAAGGAGTATTCTTACATTTTTTTCTTTTGCAACAGTAAGCATTTCCTGAAGGCTGATCACACAAATGAAACTCTGAGGTTGCCGTGACCCAAGGAGACAGATCTTTGGCAAATTGAGCCAAGGCAGCCTTGAAACACAAGTGTGGAGAAAAACACAAGGTTTTTTACCAAACACTTGGGGCTTAGACACCCACAGACACTCTAGGACAGGTCTCAGAAACTTAAGAGGACATCTTTGTATGATTCAAGGCTTTGCATTAAATGGCTCCCCTGGAAAAGTCTTGTACTGCATTGTTTGTTGATTTGTTGGGCGCTCTTCTGGCGGTTGCCATAGTGACTGCCTCCATTTTCTCTCTGTGGCTGCTCACATAAAGGACCGTGTCCTTGTCTCCATAATAGTTACAAATTGAATACTGCACTTTCCAAGGACTCATGTCACCAACTTACAGCAGAGTGAAAGTGTGTTAGTCTGTGTGTTTGTGTGCTGAGGAGAAGAAATAAGACAAGTTTGCTTTAGATGTGCTCGATAAAATTGAGGTAAAATGTACAGGCTTTAAAAAAAATTAAACTCAGAATACAAAGAGCTAAAACCATTGTAATACAAATAGTGACATTAATTTAAAAAATAAGATGTCACGTGAATATGTATATGTGTATATATATATATATGTATATATACTACCAGTCTAAAGTTTGGATACACATAGGAATTACCATGTCTTCAGTTGTGTTACTGTCATTACACATAGTTTTCTAATGATCAGTTATCCTTTTAAATTAATACATTTGCATTAGCAGACATAACGTACTATTAAAAGACAGTACTAACGTCTGCAGAATTTAGGCCTCCGTATGTCTATGTAAATTTTTATAAAAACAGTTTTCAACATAAATGGTAATTTACAATAAGAACAATATCTACACATTAATTCTGATCCATTTGATGTTATGAAATCTGCTTTTTTTTTTTCATTTCTATGTGTGTCCAAACCTTTAAATTGTACTTTACCCTGTTTTCAAGCCCACAGGCTTTTCTTAACAAAAAATCTATAAAATATGGTTTAACAAGCCCTCAGGAGTTTCATAAATCAGCTGGACACTGTAGTTTTTAGCAAACATTGCTCAAACAGTACAGTTTGTGCTTTGGAAATTAATACAATTGCTTTTTGTTCTTGTTAGTTTGGCAGGCAGACATCCTTTTTACTAACCCTAACTCTGTAGTTTTGTGGCTTCAACATGACTAAGTTGTTTTCTTGCCCCAATGTAACCAAACCATCATGGTTTCATAATCATAACATAAGTAGGTGTTTTTATATTGTTTCCATGATGAGAAAATTACTTAGTTATGGTAAACATGTTAGTCATTGAGATCCTGAGTATCCTGAGAGGAAACATCAAGTACTGATGAAGTAAACATGTCTGTGGTGTTATGGTATTTTGGCTTTTTAAAAATCCAACATCCAAAAGATTTCTGTGCATCAGTGCTGTGCAACAGCATCTTCTGTCACTGAACATCGTGAACCATGCTTCCAGTATAAATCATGCTGTTGTTATTTTCTAGTGTTAGGTTCTTTGATCATAGAAAAAAAAGAATTAAAGAGAAGGCACAGAGATATCGCATGCCATTGCTGCATTTGAAAAGATATGGCACCGATATGCACCACAGAAATGAGGGATTCAAGAAAATGTCAAAGATTTCAGTAACATTAAGTTATTAAAATTAGCTTCAAGTTTGCAGTCATTTCCATTTGTGGTAATTTTAAGGGGGTTCCTAAGGGAAAAAACAGGAGCTTTTAAGTTAGGAAATAATGACATGAATTACATTGTTAGAATTATTGATATGAATAAAAGAAGTTGTCCATTTTTTTTGTTTGATGCATTTTTTGCCATATTGCACAGCCCAGTTAAATATGATAAATTGCATAAGTTCAGTTAAGTTTTTTTTTTACCACCACTCACAGCCTTCTTTGGGGGCAGGAGTTTGTTCATGACTCATGGAGGAAACTTGTCTCTCAGAAATTATTATATTGCACTAAACTATTTTTCCAAATATGTATCCAGAGTTCACATCCTGAATTTATGTGTTTGTTATGTTTTTCCATTAAACCAAGGCCATGAACTCTTCTCTAACTTAAAACATGATCTGCTATTGGCTAAATTTATCCATAGGAAAAGTCGTAGTCACTATAACCATATGTAGAGTTTAAAAATAAAAGATTAAAAATTAAAAAGATTACAGACAACGAATGAAATACAATGTTAGGGAACATTTTTATTTTATGCCATATATTTCTCATCATGTTAATAGAATAAATTAAAAATGTAGTCCATTCTACAAGGAGTTACGTTCAGGAAGCTTGTTCTGTTTCAAATTAGTTGTGCAGTATGTAAACTTAATGGTAGGTGGCAATAACCCAGTAGTCTTCAGGTGATATAAAAACTTTGGTGGTATCAGGCGATCATAAATGGTGGGCCATGGGAAATCAAAACCCATGTCTGGCATCACATTTACAGTTTCATAGTCAGCATCAGTCTATACAAACAGCTCTGTGATACACAGAACCTCTCTGTGAACAAACAAAGCTTTGCTCATTGTTTACCTTAGCTGTGAATCTCTCACTGAATGTGGGTAAACAGCGTGCACGCACACAAACACAACACACACTTGTGTCTATTTGTCTCTCCTCTTGTAACAGCGTTCAAGGTCTGTATATAAACACAAAGTAACTCAGTGTACAACAAACAAAGCAGCAGAAATGCTAGTTTTGAAGCCGAGCATAGAGGGTTTTGCAGTGCCTGTTGTGGGGTTATGTTCTAACATATCGTGAAACAATGTGTTATGTCATGTTGCTGCCATTTATTTGTCTTAATTAGCATGGTGATAGCAGTGGTTTGTGTTATTAACCCTGCAATAGAGAAGTCTAACAAAAATCCATGTTTAATTATTTTCATTATTCATTCATATTAACATTTTTAGCAGATGTAGTGTTTTGCATTTAAGTCTGTGCCATACATTGAAGTGGAGACACTAAAAACACTGTTTTTGTAATTTAATTAAATATTACATATTTTTACTTATTTAAATAACCTTAATGTAATTAAGAAATAACATTTAAATCAAAAATAGTAGTTTTAGAAATAAAGAAAACATTCAAAATAAAAAATGTGTTCTGACCTTGTGAAAAAAGTCCTCATTGCAGATAAATATTAAGATTAGAGAAAGAGTTGGATTAACCTTATTGCTTTGGATGAAACACAATAAAATTACTCATTTGATTCTGTCTTTTTCCTGCACGGGTCCAATTATTTAGCCCCACATCCATGAAGCTTGGTACAAGACCCAAACCATTACCTGCACTTATTAAAACTGTTAACCAAGAGATTGCAAACCGACCCCTATCTGTTACCTAATTGAAATGATGACCTGTCCTATTCAAATGTGCAGCACCCGTGCAGATACAGTTGCTTATTGTTGCACAATTAAGAAAGATTTATCTTCCGTCTGGATTTTTTTGAAAAACTAGAAAAATAGCATTGCTGCCATATTTGTAATTAAGATATTTGTGTGACCAGTAACACTTTTATCAACACAAACTAAATCTAATAAAGAAAAAACTTTAAATATACGTTTTATAAATAAAAGAAAAAAGATAATGATTTCATTGATACACTGTGCTGTGAAAAGTCAAGATCATCAAACTAATTTTATTATTACACAAAGATAACCTGAGTAAATACAAAATGTAATATTAGAGTATTAAAGTTATTATTAAATTTATTTAGGGAACAAAGTTCAAACCTTCTTGACCCTATTTGGAAAAACTAATTGACCCCTTTGCTAAATCATGAATAAACTATGATTAATCCAATGTTTTTGGAAGTTGAGTTCAATTTCACTTGCCACTTCCAGGCCTGTTTACTGCCTGTTTATTCAGGAAATCACTAAAAGGAAGATGTCTGACATAGTGAAGCACACTAAGCAACAGATACCCTGATCTAAAGAAATTCAAGAACGGATGAGAGACAAAGTAATTGCCATGTATCAGTCTGGAATGGCTTACAAAGCCATTTCGAAGGCTTTGGGACTCCAGCAAACCATGGTGACAGCCATTATTCACAAATGGTGAATACTTGAGTTGAACCTTCCCAGGAGTGGCTGACCTGACAAATACACTCCAAGAGCACAATGCCGACTTATTTAGTCCCAGAAGAACATCTAAAAAACTGCAGCTCTCATTTGCCTCAGTTAAAATCAGTGTTCACGACTTCAACAATAACAAAGAGACTGGTCAAAAAAGGCATCCATGGCAGAGTCTCAAGACAAAACCCACTGCTGACCAAAAAGAACGTAAAGGCTCTTTTCACATTTGCCAAAAAAAATCTTGATGATCCCCAAGATATTTGGAAACATATTCTGTGGACTGACAAAACAGAAGTCGAACTTTATGGAAGGTGTGTGACTTGTTACATCTGGTGTAAAAATCACACTGCATTTCATAAGAAGATCATACCAGCAGTCAAACATGGTACCACCACCATGTTGTGATGTGATGGTCTGGGGCTGCTTTGCTGCTTCCAGGCCTGGACGACTTGCTTGATCGAACCATAAATTCTGCTCTCAAAAAATCGGGAAGGAGAATGTCCGGCCATTAATACATGACCTCAAGCTGAAGCGATCCAAAACTCACCAGTGCACCTATGAATGGCTCACAAAAAAATTAAGTTTTGGAGTGGCCAGTCAAAGTGGGCAGTCTAACTTAAATCAGATTGAGATGCTGCGGCATGACCTCAAACATGCTCAAAAACTCTCCAATGTGGCTGAATAAAAAATAAATCTGCAAAGAAGAGTAGGCCAAAATGTTTACACAGTGATGTGTAAGATTCATTGCCATTTATTGCAGTTGTTGCTGCCAAGGGCGGCTTTTAATAATTTAAGTGTGATTTTAAAAAAAAACTCAGAAAGGGGGCAAATACTTGTTCATAGCACTGTGGTCTTTAACTGAAATCCCAGCTGTGGGTGGATACAAGGTCATCGACCCGTAGTGACATCCATCTGGGGCACAGTGCCCCTCACACTGCAGCCTCAGGCTGTTCTCCAACTGAGCATGGGAGTCTTGAGTTTGGCCAGACCATTCGGCAACTAAATGCCAACAAGAACCACCTGTATGTTAATATTTCACATATTGTCAAAGTGTTTTCATGCTTTTCTTGTCCAGTGTTTGGGGCATATCACATGAACACCAATTAAACCAGGCAATGTTAGAACTGCCCGTGACCTGGCAGCTTTTAAATCACAGCTTAAAACCTTTTTATGTTCCTTAGTTTTTAATTTTTAGTGGAGTTTAATACTTCTTTCTATTTTTATTTATTTAATTTTTATTTTTATTACCCTCTGTGTACGCTTTTTAAATTCCTTGTACTTAACTTACTGTTTCTCTTATCTTATTCCTGATTGTTTTATTTCTTTCTGATAATACTCGATGTCTTTTGTTCATCCTCTCTTTTATTTGCTCTTGATGGTGGTGTTATTTTATGTACAGCACTTTGGTCAACACGATGTTGTTTTACAGGTGCTATATAAATGCATTTGATTAGATTCGACCACTTGATGAGGTCCTGTGCTCGTTCTTGTTTCTGCTCTGTTTTGGTCTCCATCAGCTCCTGAGGGAAACATTTGTCTCTTTACAAAAATGCTTCACTATGTTCACCAGCTGGTCTCAAAATATTTTTATGTGCTATTTGGTGCTGGACAGGTAGTGAACTGGTTTGTGTAGAGATTATTTGGAAGCAGCTGCATGCTGCAGCTAGAAATTAGACAAGAGCTGAGGACTGCAGAGTCAGGTAAGTGTTCATCACCATGAGCATGTCCATTCACACGTATAGTTTTTTAGTCATTGTTAATATAAAAAATATTGATTAACAGAAAAAGAAAAACAGACGCTAACAAACTCAGATTGATAATGACAACGATGACTCATAAGTGTCTGTATTATACCCAAGCAAACACAAAAGCAGACAAACACATTACAGCACAGTAACATGAGGGAGTGAGCAGTGCAGAGGCGGGACACTGCAGTTGTAATGTCCTTGTTGTGGATAAATTGTGTGTTGAACATATGCCACTGGGACATGAGCTAATTAGCCAAGGTTGAGTGGGACCCTGGGGGTGGGTGTGGGAAGGGGGAGCAGGGCTGCCAAGGTCAAACCCATGAGTGTGCATGTGCTACTGAATCCATACAGCACAGAAGTCCCCTAATGCCACACTGATAGATCCCCAGTACTTAAAACCATCTTGACTGGAAATACACATCTTTGTTTCAGTTATGTCGCTCTTACCGTATTACCACAGCAACTCACAAAGGATTTACTGGACAGTAGTGTCATAAAATACATTTAGACACGACAGAAATTAAAATGCAGATTGCCTCACCTGACTACTATATACGTATCACATTTATGTGCCTCTGTTTTCCTTGCTTGTCCTTTCTCCCCATCTCTGCTTGTCCTTGTCGATCTATTCCTCTTATTCAAATATATGTCACCCCATCAAATATGTCCCTGTTTCATATGTATACCTATTACTAAACACACGTAAAGCATGTGTGTATGAGCATATGAGTGTCTGACACGTGTGTTAGGCTACTGGCTGAATAATGAAATATTGTAGCTATGGAGGAATAATTTATGTTCCTCCTATCTCATTCTTTATTGGTCTCAAAGTGACTACAGTATGAATATTCTGCCTTATAGCATTTCGAGGACAGGGTCATGTTTGCATAAGGAGGTGAATTATGACACTAATAACAATGTTTCCATGCCAAGATGCGACTTGAGGAGATGAGGGGGTGAGTGGAAAACAGGGAAGGGCTCACATGTGTGAAGGACCCAGGTGAGGGAAAACACAATGAGGGGTGAAACACACATTTAGAATGTAAACAAAGGATATTCAGATTTCACCTTTGTGTTTTTTAGAATGATAAAATGCTGCATGATGACTATTTTTCATTCCATCCCCCCAAAAAAAAAATATCTCATTAGGTTTGTCAGAGAATTATTATTCATTTGAAACTTAGGCACCTTGAGCAGCAACAAAGAGACTTTCCAGACTTCTGTAAATGATTTGCTTGCAGGAAGTGAGTCATGCTGTCTGACTGTCTGACTTTGCTCTGTGCTTCAGTGATACGTGATTCTGATTTAAGATACGCATAGCCTTGAAAATGCAGTGTTTTCTGTATTGTATGCTAACCTGAAAGTATTCATCATTATGTTTTATAATTATGTGATAAGATTCATCATTTTCTGAAGTTTCTGTTTTTTGATTTTCTGAACTTTAAAAACTTAAAGTTAACTGAGAAATAAGTAAGTATTCATGCTGTTATTTTGAAAGCATCCTCACACATCCACAAGTGCCCAAACCTTTTGGGCAGTACTTTATAGAGACGTATTAAGCTCATAAAACATTAGCACCACCTCAGTCAGCTTAAATGCTACTTACAGGATATATTCTTAATAGGGTGAGATCGTGTTGTCCTGGGCCCAGCCAGGACTGTCGGCGGGCCTGGGTGTGGACACTAGGACTCTGGGCTGATAACTGCACAACTGACTGCATCGCTAAACCAAGTGTGACTCTGTGCTTACATCACTATAGCTCCACCATCATGCAGAGGTTGTTGTGAAGAGGGTGTATTCTAAATTTATGGCCTTGCTGTTCAGACTCAGCTGTTATTTCAGTGTGCATATGATTCATTTTCAGACGTTTTACCTTGAATTTTCCATCTTTGCTTAGTAAGCTTTAAATTTAGGTTAATATCAATCATACAGCTATATCAACACTTGCTGACAAGATATGTTGACTAAACAAAGCATTATAGGTGTTCACCTTTGTCAACGGATGTTTTAAAACATGTCAGATTTCACACATATTAATCAAATCCTACATTCTTTCATAACAAGAAGTTTTTCCCATTACCCTTCTTTCCATTCTACCCTTTCAAGTTCATCCATTGGCCTTGCTTAACTGGATAAATTGCTTTAGCAAACCATTCTGCCTCCTCTTCACAATTTATTTGTACCAATATAAGTTTCTTCTCTTTTCAGGGTGTTGCTTTATATACATGTTTGCTTTTTTTCCAAGGCCAAGGCCTCCACAAAATGCCAGTTGAGCTTGTTGAATTTCCTGTTTATAGAAGGCAGTCTTTTGCTGAGCTACCTTGGCAGGCACTGTATGTCTTGTACTTGTCTTTCATCACTATATCTTTCAGACTTCCAACTAAAGAATCAGTTAGTTTACTTGGATCAGTCATGTTCATATGTAAGAGAAAAGAAAATGTTATACATTTTATACAGTATTATTAATAATACAGTTTTTAGTTTCATGTTTCGTGTGATAGTTGATTAAGTGCAAATTTGTTTGATAGTGGAGAACAGCACAGATTGAACTGGCCTAACCATGACATCATGAATCCTAATATTTGTAAAGTGCCTACAATTTAAAATATACATGTTGTATATTTAATATTTGTAAATTACAACAAACTAAATACTCATACCCACACTCACAGTAATGTGTACAATATGCATAGAGAGTGGGACAGTCTGAAGACTAGTAAGGCTCACAGCTAATTTCTGCTCTGGGGCCATTTAACTTTTTAATCAGGCCCTGTCAGCAATAGATAATAACTTACAAAGCTTGATGTTTTGCTTCTGTATCTCTAAAAAACAGTCAAAGATTAACTTTGATGGAAACCTTTGAATTGCAAACAGTAATTTCTCCTTGCCATGTGACTTTATATGAGCCTCTTTTCATTCAGTATTTCCGTGTATTCACAGAATATTATTCAAGCCCATTAACCTTGACTTTCTGTGGAGGTATAGAGATGTTTTAAAGGTGCGTAGTGTGCACTTAAACTCAAAACATCTGAACCTCGAGGCAGTGTGATGTTCAGTTCAGTTCAGATCTTTATCATATCAGAAGAGAACAGGAAGTAGCAAGCCATCATTAAAAAGAGTAAGACAAATGAAACAAGCACTAGTGTTAAAAGCAAGGGTTAGGTGACAATTGCAATGGTAAAATTTATTTTGTAAAATTGTTGAGGGAAAAGAAAATGTGAACCTTTTGTATCTATTTTCAGAAACGTGTATTTCTTGTATGGTAAGATTCAGATCCCTTAAAAAAAGAGGATGGTGCAGATTTGCTATGATGGATTTTGTTTTCTTTGTCATTTACCAGGTGAAAATGTCTGATAAAGGATGCAGCTGCTCTGCACTGACTTTACTTTCCATTTCAACAAAGCTGGTCAAAACTGCTTCCTGTTTTGCACATGTAAACGTGCATACCAATAAATCACAGAGGTTAGAACCGATGTTTTTTGTGGCTTGAAATGTACCTCCCCTATAAAAATAGGTAGATGAATTTGTAAACTAAATTTCTCTCAACATTAAACTTATTGTATATATCTCCACAAAAAATCCAGAAGGGGTGCAAAGAATTAAGGAGATAAAAAAGAGAAATTGTGTGTCACAAACCCTAGAAAATATGCTGTGTATATATGTATGGTTCATGATAATCTGATTTTTATTACAAACAGGAAAACCATGAGAATGGAGTATTGTTTTGAAACATACGTTAAAAAGATGTTGTTCAGAAAATGTAAAAATATAAAAAATGAAATATGTGAAAATATTCCACATTTTGTATCACCCAATTTACATACAGACAACAAGCTAAAATGTTAAAACTACCAAAAATATTTTTTTAGGGATACCCAGTAAACAAGAAAAAGAAAATGATAAACATTAAAATATTCTGTTTTTCCAGTCAGTTGCTATCCACAATCACATGGGTTCTGTGCAGTAATATATGATCATGAATTGCTACATTATGTTTCTTAGCCCTTTGAGCGCTAGATCCTGTTGCCCCGCTGTCTCTCAAGGTCTCCCTCTGTCTGCTCTAGCTTAGTCAAGGTCACGCACTCTGCTGCAGGCTCCCTGCAACCTTGAGCGACTAACTGACCAGGAAACGTGTGTTCTCTGTTCCATCACCTATGCGTCCCAGTCTCAATCAACCAGATACAGAGCAGGACTGTCATTAAACGTCCTAGCATGCTGCCACCTGGACATTAGGTCACTCCTGTGGCTGTAAGCACAAATAAAAACATATTTTCCAAAGCCATCTTATAAATTAGCAGAAAGATCTTGTAGCTGATTCTGTGCCTCATTACATTTATTGAAGATGTACCTTAACATCTTAATGGGCAAATGAAGTGGAAATGTGCCTGCATTTGTGTGTGTGCATCAAAGATCTTAACATAGATGCTGAAAAATAGTTTTTGAACATGTGTTCACAAAGGAAGGAAGAATATACAGTATGTAAAGGGTATATGACTGTTCCAATTAACAAGGCTACATACAAAATCTTTTTTAAATAAAGGCAAGCCAGAGTGCTACAGAGCATTAAAGCCACAATAGTGAGAGTGTATCTAGGACCTTGGCTTTGATATGAAATCTTGTGGCCTTGCTTGTACTGCCCTCTGTGTTAAAAGCTTTTTGTGACAAGGAATTACTTTATGAACCTCTGAAAGACACTCCAACACTTAAATGTCCCTGTTAGTTTCATTGCTAGGCCATGAGAGAAGTGGGGTTTTTTTCTACTGCAAATCACTGAAGCTTGCCATTCGTATTATCAGTCTCTGTCCCTGCTCTTATTTCGTGGCTTCAGCCCTTTAAACAATCCTCCCCTGTAACATGAGGTCTGTTTTTCATTTTTCCAAGGTCTTTGGAAAACACTTTGTTTCAATATGCTCACTCTGCTAGGCCTGGCATTGGGTGAATGATATTTATATGTGAATGTGTTCTTGTTTAGGTCTTTAAGGACTTGGTTCCTTTTACATGTACCTGGAATGTTCAATCCGGATAGAAGCAGAAATACCAACCATGTCTCTGAGGCCTTGAGACTTCACAGGGCTCCAACTCAGCGCTCAGCTCAGTAAACACAGTTTCCTCCTGTGGCTCTCAGTTTGGACAGGAAACAAGGAAGCTGATCAAACACTGGCTCAGAAGGCCATGGCTGCACTGAGCTGGAATAGAGTCACGGGTGTTTCAAACTCCTTTATAATAGTGAGAAATGTAAAAAGAATTTAACTTTTAGTGTGCAAATCCACTGGTTCAAAGCCCTACTGAGTTTCTGATTTGTGTTTGTGCAAGATGTTTCCCAAAATAAATCATGCAGTGTAGATATTCTTATCTCAAGCTGTCTACAAAATAGAAAAAGCAGTATCACAAAGGTGTTAGTGGCATTAGTGCCTGTGTTGTAGATTTACAACCCAGTCCTGATGACATCATAAATTATAAACAGCACGGAACAGATGATAGAAAGAATTAGCAGGACAAACAGATGTTTGGTGAGGAAAAGGGGGCAGACAATGAGGAGGAGGGAAAAAAAATTATAAGAAAGGAGCATCAGGGTTAATAGGTTGAGTGATAATGCTTCCCCCTTGTGACTGTTCATTAAACTGCATACTTAGGAAGTGGTGGTGGTACATGGTTTTCTAATGATCAGTCATCATTTTAAATAAATAAATTTGTATTTGCAAACATAACATGCTATTGAAAGACAGTACTAATGTCTGCAGAATTTAGGCCTCTGTATGTTTATGTAAATATTCCTTTTTAAAAAAGCTACAATAGTCATTTACAATATGAACAATGTCTACACATTCATTCAGATCAGTTTAATGTTATGAAATCTCATTTTCTTTCACAAACATGCTCATTTATATGTGTGTCCAAACTTTTGACTGGCGGTGTAAATGTGTTAGATGCCAATGATCAAGATTTGGCCAGTAATACAAAAGTAGGACATGTTGTGGATGTTGTGTTGTTCTTATAGAAATTAAATATCTACTTTACTTTAATTTTAATTTTATTTATTTTAGTTTTGAAAGTGAAGGATACACAACACATATGCAAACAGCATGACTGCATATTAAAATGATGATACACAAATTAGTAAATTCTCATGGTAATTAATTATAGTCAGAACCTATTTTAAATATCTTCTCAACATCTAATAACAATACAAAAAAAATACATAAAATGTGGCAATCAGTACTGTATGGCCTTTTCTAAAATGAAAGGGAAAATTGAATAAGTGAGTTCCTTGACACTGGTTCTTATTCATTTTTATTCTCTGAGAGTTGTTCCCTGGATGCCTCATTTGAAATTTGCAGAAAGGGAGTACTGATCTCACTCGACTGCATGTCACCAGCTACCCGCAGCAGACAGCTCAGGACCATGTCCTTGGCCAGGCCTGTCTCCAGGTTGCCTTCCCGACTCAGCTGCAAAGTGATCTGATCCAGGCTGGTCAGTACCAGTTCTGAGCCCAGCAGAGGGCAAATGGGGCCTGGGTTGGAATTGGAACCAGAAACCCCTTCTCTCGCCATGTTTTCCATCATATATTGCTGGTATAGATCCAAGAGTTTCTGTTCGAGGTAATGATTTAGAAGAGAGTTTGAGAATGGCCCCTCTTGCCCCTGGAACAAAAAGCTTCGATCACGGGCACTCGTCTGTCTCCAGCGATTGGAACCTCCCCTCAGCGGATGCAGGAGCCCATTCTGAGATGTCTGTCCTGGGGGAGAATCCTCAACAGCTGGGAGGACATCACAGGACTGTAGAAAGGGGCCAACCGGTGGCCCATCAGTACAGAGCCGCAGCTCACCATCATTAGCTGAGAGAGGCAGCACCTGGTCACCTCCAATATGGAGGTCACTGTAATTCTGGCAGATGCTCTGGCAGAAGGAGGGAACTAAGAAAGGGCCATCACCTTCCAAGTGAACCTGAACTGGGATCTCTATTTCTGGAGAGATCTGTCTGCATGGCTGGGCTGTCTCGAAATCCAAGGACTGGAGAGGAGAAGCGTACAACTCCAATGAGGCACTGTTGTCCATGCTATCGGTCTGCTCAGGGGAATTGTATTGACTGAGTTGAGTATGTTTAGTGTAGCCTGGCATGAGGGTAGCAGCTGCTCTCTGCAATCCATGAGGACTTTTGAGAGCCTTTTTAGGAGGGAGGGAGTCCACCTCCTCCAATTCACTGAACATCATGCTCAACAACCTGCCTTCACACAGCATGCTGCAACAAAGAAGAGTCAGTCAGGCTCTGTGAGCCGAAAACACTGCTTGTCAGAAATAAGCATATGACTCATATGAAGCATAAGATGTGGCTGTTATTATGAAATCTATGATTATCTATCTATCTATTCTATATATATATATGTATATATATATACATACTGTGAGTTTATATAATAAGGCTCAAAACTAAACAAGAATACATGTAAAACAGTAAAAAACAGAAATACTTATACAAGAAAATAACAGCCACGCTCAATGATAAACTCAAAAACAACTTACCCTATTATTTAAAAACCATAACGAAAACTCATATTACTCTGAAAAAAAAACATCTTCCTACCTTGAATCCAAATCAGAGCCTCTCAGTCAGCGTATCTCTCGTCAAATGTCTTTGTAGAGTCTTTATAATGGTAGGAAAAAAATACTTAAAAACATTGCATTGCCTGTTGATAGAACCCACTAAATACATAAACTGAACTTGATTGAAAGACTGTTTTCATAGTAGTGTGTGAAGAGTTGTTGTTGGTTGTTTTGTACTACACCAAGAGGAAGTGGGAATGCCGGATTCTTCTTTTTTTTTTACTATTTCTGCAAACCTAGTGTTGCACCTGTGAAACGTGAATATATACAAAACATATTCTTATTTTCCTCTGGCACACAAGCTGGAACTATTTGCATTTACTTCTTTATTACATTTTCAGCTGTTTTGCAGCATAACAACAGAATGTACCCACCTCTAGTTTTTTGTGTTGCCAAAAGAAGAGAAATGGCAGATGTTAAGTTCTTAGGAAGGATACAAAAGCTGTAACCACAGAAGTCTGTGTTTCTCTGTAAAGAAAACAGGTGCATGGTTGAGATTAGGCACAAAGCAGAAAAGAAAGTCATATTAAACTTGGTCAAATTATCAGGAAATAGAAAGTTTGACAGATGTTGATTTTGTTTTTTGATGTCACAACACAGATTCTTAACTTAACTTTTGTGAGCAAAGTTTATCATTTTAATTGTTTTAAGTTAAATACTTGTTGTTTAGACTTTACTTGTTCTGTCAGTCTTTCACAGAAAAGCAGAAGTGTGACTTCATGCTCAATTATGTAACCACAACTCAACATTTCCTCCTTGAAGCCATACCAAGGAAATGTTAAATTGTGAGTCTTCACTGTAGTAACCTAGATGCTCATCTGACATAATGTTACCCACCTGATTAGAGCTTGTCTGTGGAAACTAATTTTATAGTTCATTTTCACAGAAAACCCAGATTTAAATCCGTTACAAAGCTCTGAAAAAGTATTTGCCCCCTTTTTTTTTATTTTTTTGCATGTGTCACACTTAAAATGATTCAGATCATCAAAACATCATATTTAAATAATACACAAACTAACCAAAGTGAATACAAAAGGAAGTTCTGAAACAATGATTTCCTTTATTAAAGGAAAAAAGCTGTTGGCCCCATGGAACACCCCCTCCACCACCCTACTTGGCGGAGGGGGTGTTCCATGGGAGAGTTCCAACATCCGTTGTTAAAAGCTTCAATTTCTCTTGCAACACCCAGGCCTTATTACCGCCAGTCCTGTTAAATCAAGAAATCACATAAATAGAAGATAAATAGATAGATGTAACAAAGTGAAGCAGCTCAAAGATCTCAAAATGTTTGGGTCCTGTTACATTCGACTTAAAACTAACACAACATTTCATAAAAATAACATACCAACAGTCAAACGTGGTGGTAGTGTTATGGTCTGGGGCTGGAGACCAGGGCTAGGAAGGAGACTGTCCAACCATCAGTTTGTGACCTCAAGCCCAAACACACCCAAACAATTCTGCAAAGAAGAGTGGGCTACAATCCTCCACAGTGATGAATGACTCATGCCAGTTATCGCAAACACTTGATTGCAGTTGATATTAGGTTTAAGGGGCAAATACTTCTTCACACAGAGCCTGGCAGGTTTGGACAGCTTTTTTCCCTTAATAAATTAAATCATTTAAAAACTCAGGTATGTGCTCAGGTTATTCTTGAGTAATATTAAAATTAGTTTGACGATCATTTATGTGTAACAAATATGCAAAAAAAACTACCTTTTCACAGTACCGCGTGTGATGAAAGTGACTGAAACCTTCAGGCTATATTTATGTCCCGGGCTTTCTCACATGAAAGTACCTTATCTGCATATGTGACTCACTTTTTAATGTAGTCTTCCCCCATGCAGCTGGGATGCCCAACAATAGAAGCACATGAAACATGAGAAACCTTGTTCTGTCATTAATTAGGTAACGAAACCTAGACATAAATCAAAAATGTCAAATTTGTTAGATTCTTGGTCCATATATACCTTTTTCAGGCATCAGTATTTTAGTGTTTTCTTGCCAAAACTTGGAACAGTTTTGGAAAAAACATCTTGGAACATCAATTCATTTGCAGTTTTCATGTTTTCTTAATTCAAATATTGTCTAACGCATAAAACCGGTAGATTCACAGAAAAAGTAAAGCTGCAGGTTCATATGCTGGCTGTTATTTTGTCCACTTGTATCAGTCAGGATATCTGACACAGGGCTGCTACTGTAATAGTAGCTCAACGTGTAGAGTTACCTACCCGTTGCCACAGCAATGTTGCTGAGCAACATCCGATAACATTAAAGACATGTAGAGATCAGGTTAGACAACTGTCTCAGATCTGCTTTTGCTTTACGTCACAATGGAGCAGATGTTTGGTGATAACAGGACTGTGGACAGCGTTGACTCGCAGTGAACGGTGTTCGTCCAGTTTTTTTGTTTTTTAGCTTGTTTGTAAAAATATTCATTTATCTTCAAGGGAATATGGATAGATGCTACACAAACACTAAGGAATTTAAAGACAACTCTGTAACGCTAAAAACCTCCACTTAGAGGAATGTTCAGGAAGATTAATAATGTATTCCGTCCGAACCATCATGGACACAGAGGGCAGGATGGTGGTGGTGGTGGTGGGTTTCGGTCTGAGCAGGACTATCACAATGCCTGTACCATCAGGCTGGTCCGCAGCACCTCCATGCTTGTGGTGGGAGAGAAAACTCAGACAGCCAAGGGCTCAACTTTAAAACGGAGCAAAAGTACCGTGAGCATTGAGTCTACTTTGTACTATTACCAGAGACAAGAAGATAGGATATGGCTGTACTCTCAGAATCAGAACTGCCTGGAGTACCTGGAAGCACTTGTGGCTTTGAGACGGCAGTACATAAAGAGTGTGAGTGACTTGAAAAACAAAGATGCCAAGGCCACCGTGTCCTCCAAGAAGAAGCCTGCACCTCCGCCACCTGATAGGGAAGAACCGGTAAGCGTAAATCATTTCTCCCAGAACAAATGGCTGACGATTTCAAAGATAAATGTTCTCCCATTTTTTTTTACCACAGATATCAAGAGCCAAACCCTCTGCACCTCCAGTCTCTGTTGAGGACACTTTGCAGTTCTTTGATGCAGTTATTGCCAGCTGCGACAATGAACCTTTGCGCAAACCTTACATGGATGATGGGCACGCTGACGTGGATTTCATAGGTGAGTTTGATGATGACTTTGTATGTTGTATGATTTTGTATGAATTTTTACTGCCTCACTGTAAGTCACAGATTGGAATAAACAGTCCCTAAAGTTGGATCCTAACACAGGTTTTGGAGATGAAGTTTTGAGGTGAACTTCTGTTTGCATGCTGCCTGGAACTGGAATGCCCAGGTTTCAGTCTGGCAAATGAGTTAAACTCAAATTGTTCCCAAGGGTTTTTTCTAAATGCTAAAGTGTCTGACATCAAGTGCTGAGGAGATCCATTACCGGTCATCCATCTCAGCCAACGGAGCGAATACTTCTTATTACAGCCCTGTATGTTTACCTTTCAGTCTGCATTGCTGTAAGACCAACACTTACTTTCTCTGATTATACTTCCTCCCAGCACTGAGTTGCCAAGTACATACTACGCTCCACTGACATCTACTGTGTGTCACATAACTATCAGTGCCCTGGATATGATGGAGACAAAAAACACCTTTATCATTCCACGGCTCCACCCAGCTTCAATCAGAGGTTTAATCAGCCAGGATTAGTTGAAGCACCTGTGTGGGTATCTCTATTTACTAGTCTACGATGCTATACTATCCTCAATATACAGCTAGTAGTACTATAAGTTTTCGTTTGTAGTAGCATGGAGCACCACCTGGTTAAATTATAAAACTGTTTAAGAGGCTATTCATGACAAATTAGCTGTTTTTGTTACCAAACCTTCACATAAACACTTTTTTTATTTAAGTAAACAGTATTTTCACCACATACATTCTTGTATGTATTTGGAAGACAACAGACAATAGTACTTTTAATTTCACCTAAGCATTCCTGTTGAAAAAAATATTTTCTTGTTCTGCCATTAGTTTGACAGAGTAAAGTCCTGTTTGATTAAGAATTAGACATCCACTTATAGAAGTGTTGCCTGCTTAGTTAAAACGAAAACCTGAAGAATTTTAGGTCTTAAAGCAAAGGGCTGAAGACTACAATCTCAAAAACCTTTCATCCATTGCTCCTCTACAGTGGCCTCCAGCTCAGCTGAACACAACCTCCACTCAAACTGGGTCTTGCGAGTTCCTCGCATTGCAGATGATTCCAACGAAAAAGCAGTTCCTGACTGTGCCAATGAAAGCATCCCAAAGAAGAAAAGCCAGAGCGGGTCCACAAGTAGCAGACTGCGACTTCAGAGGAACCCGATCCACCTCCCCAAAGTGGTGGAGAGCGCGTTCCAGACTCTGCGATTCAAGCCCAAATTAAAAAAGCAGTAAAGCTTGATAAACATTTAAAACCACCAGCACTACTGCACTGCTGGTGAAGAACCCTAGTCTGTCTCTGCAACAAAAAACTCCATGCGGACAACATCTACATTTTAAGAAAATGAAAACATCAAAAATGTTAAATAAAATCTTGTGCAAAATGTCTTTTTGTAGAAAGTCATTTTGTCTTGACACAGGAAGAAATTCACAGGTGTTACTAATAACATGCATGATGGTGTCTGAGTCTGTCTGTGTGACATTGAACCAGTGTGAACAACACTCAATGGATTTCATCATAATTTAATGTATTATTTGTACTAACATATCAGAATGTCTTCATAGAAAAAGGCCAGTATGTTTGCTGCAGACTATGACCTATTAACTGATATCTGATGGATATATATTAACAGGATGGAACTTAAAGTAATAAGTAGGACTTTGATGACTTGCTCAGCATAATCTGATAATAAAAAATGTGTAATTCTTTCAAACATCTGGCCGATATGTTTTTTTTATAAATAAAATAAGAGAAATTATTATAGTTATCGTGGGTATGGAATTTAGTGAGTGCATCTTATGGTTCAGACCTGCAAACACTGCTTTACTTCAAGGTGTCAAAGCCACTTGTAAAATTCAATTGGCTCCTTCACAGCAATACAGAGTGAAAGGTAAACATACAGTGCTATGAAAAAGTAGTTGCCTCCTTTCTGATTGTGTTTTGTCACACTTAAATGATTCAGATCAAACAGAACAGACATGGGGCAAATAATTTTTTTTCAGTACTGCATGAATGTCTGTTTAATTTGAGGAAGGTTCAGATTTGCAAGATGAGTCCAAGGGCTGAGCAGTCTGAATAGCTGAAGACCAGCTAAATTACTGTGCTCCTCGCTGCACTAGTTTAATGGTCTTAAACATGAGAGGTCAGTTCAGTGAATGACAGTACGTACTACCTGACTGTCTGACTAACTGTTTTGGTATCTAGCAGTTAAGATTTTTTATTGAGATATGTGTTTATGATACGGTGTGGCTGTTACCTCCCTCCACTCAAATGACTTAAAATGAAAATCTTTCACATATTTTTATTACAAAATGTGTCATGTACTAACCACAAACTATACAACATTCACTTCTTTTCCACTTTGACCTTGGGGCTGAAGAAGGATGACATAGGCTTCATGCCAGTCTTGTCCACCTTAGCCAGAGTCTTTTGAGCAGCAGTCATCTTCTTGGGTGGCTGGAATAATGGGGTAAGAAAAAAATCAGTATGATAATTCACTGACCTTGCACAGAGAGAAGAGGGAATTTGTTACAAATCGGGAACGTTTCCACATGCTAAGCTGCGGTGACCCAGGTGTATCATCTACCTACAAAGCTTAAAGAAACTCAACTACACTAGCAATTATCATGGTCTTCACTGAAGGACCCCAGACAGAAAGGCAAATAAATGACCACTTCAGCTATTAACTAAAAACTAAACAAATGATAGCAAAGCAAATATCAAAGCCACTGATTCCTGCAACATCTTTTCAGGCAGACTGCTCCGCATACACTCACTTTCCGCGCAAAGTCTGCACTGTTGAATTTGGTGTAGTCCTCTCCAGCCTCCACTGGTATGTCTGAAAGTTTCCGCTTCTGCCAAATGAGGAAGTAAGAAAAGCTTTTCATGACAACAGCCACCAAAGGTCTTTTTTCCCACAGAAACACACACCACTAGTAGTTCTAATCACCTCACTGTAAATGGAAAGGCCCTTATAACCCAAATTAAAAAAACACGCAAGCAGTGGCTGAGGATGGTGAAAACATCTAAAAAACATGCTAGAGCAATGTTAGGGCGAGGTGGAGGACTACAGATCACCGCGATTTCGACGGCATGCTCAAACACGAGTATGTGTAACACCACTCACGTTTAAGAAGCACACTAACCTACCTTGGAGGGAGGCTCCGTCTCCTTTGGGCTTGTCAGCTCTGGTAAACTGTGAAGCAGGAAGAGAAAGAGAGGCAACAGTTGCATTACGAGCATATCTTAGAACTAATAACTGTCATGGTGTCAGAGTTAGATGTCTGAACATACTGTAAGTGTCTCAGAAGGGCTTTGCTCAGGTCTTCACTGATGTACTCTGATATTAGGCCGTGGGCATAGCGTAGGTAGTCCTCTGTATCATAAAGATGAGAGAATCACAGTTATTACCAATATAATTCTAGTTATTATATAAATATATAAAATTAATTTGTGTAAATATTGAATGATTTTAAAATCAAACTTAAAGATGGGAATGTTTCATGACTAACTTTAACCCATCAACAAAAGCCATATGTCTGTACTGCCATCTATTGGTCACTATCCTTTCTGCTGGAAATGCTGGAAATTTTTGTCTTTTCATGGGAAGGCGAAGACGGGACCTGTTTTAAACAGCTGAAGATAAATAGACTTACCCTCGCAGTAGTCTGACTCTGACTTCACTCTGACGTATGTTGTAGATTTGACTCCTTCTCCCACAGAGATATTTCTCTTCTTAAGGGCAACAACTGTCCTTTCCACCTAGAACAAGAAGTAAACAAAAGTATCTGATGTCGCTATACAAAAACAATAATCCACTTCTCATCAACACAAAACGTTTTTAATTTAATTGAAGTCGCAATTCATAAACTGGCGAGTTAGTACTGTACTTTAAAATACCTTTTTTTTCAACCAATTCATCGTCTTCTCTTCACTGTATCGATGAAACTTCAGGCTTCCCACCTCTGGAAGAGTGAATTAAGCAGTTAAAGCATGGCATAACCTTATCGTTAAGCAATATCAGCTTTAAAATAAATGTTACCCTTTTCCTCAGCAATGTGGTGCAGGGATGCCAGGGAATGTGTGCAGCTCAGCAGCCTAGTGCAAGCTGGGAAATCCTCATCCATAACAACTTGATCAACAGGCTGGAACTTCCCCTGAACCGCAGATAACAAAGAATGATAAAGATGATAAAGAAATTGTTTCTACGCATAAACCAATATGTGTCATTTAAAATTTATCTCAATGTGTACAAAGATGTAATAATAATACAGCACTGGCGCTTCATGAAGTCTTAAGTTTGAAACATTGTCTTGTAGCCCATTTGTCCATATAAACAAATTTTTTTTACAGCTATGATATAAACAATAACACTAATAGATTTCTGTTTCTTACCTCTCTACCAGATTTTATCAAATAGGGCAGAATTAAGTAGAGAGGATCCATTGGTGTTATAAAGAGAAGCCTCCCATCTGTCAAAACAAAGAAACAACTGTGAAGGCACAGAAACCTGATTAAAACATGGTCTAATTCTGACTCTGAACCAGTTAAATTACAGCATAAGGATATGACTTAGACTAGATATCAGTCTGCAGCATGTGACTAGGTAGATCTGATGATTAGTATTCATTTGTGTCATCAGCTCTTCATTCTTACTTGCTACTTAATTGACTTGGCTTCTCTGTTTAGTTGTCCCAAGCTGCTAAATGCTGATAACAAAAACTAATTTGCAGTTGACAAACACTGATAATGGGGATTTAAATGTACAATCTGCATATTAGTAGCAGTGTTTGCAATTACGGTTAAATTACTTTACAGTTTACAATGTAATGAAACCAACCTCTCTGTACTGTCTGGCCGATAAACCATGAGTGGAAATCTTCATCAAATGCTTTGACCTCATACAGCTGTACATCGCAGCTGCCCAGCATGTACAGAGACGCTTCATCTGCAGGATAAAACAAAAAGGAGGAACTGTGTTGTTTTCACTACCACATTACAAGGTACAGATTTAAACTGCAGGGAGAACTGGAAGCAAACATGCAGGCACATCTGAGGTTTACTTGGCTTTGTGTGATATTAGGTGTTTCCATCCTTATGTTCATGTTATGCTTTGACTTTGTTAACATTTGCAGCAGTTTTGATTGTCTTTTTGGTTCCTTTATGAACAGAATGGCAACATTTCAACCACTTTATGACCTGTTAATATTTGCACATTTCCAAATTTTTTTACGATCAAAAATATCTTCTGTCACTTGGATAAAAATAGAAAGCTAAAGGCATCATCTAGCACCAGAAAAACGCGCTATTATTGCGTAATGGATGCGTAACAATACAGAAAATGATAAATAATACGAAGACAGACCTGTATTGGGATTCCTTAGTCTCACAAATGCTGGGTTACTGTCGTGCTTCTGTGAGTCGATGAGAGAGTCTGTGAACATCAAAACAAACAGTAGCTCTGTGTAATCTGTGGAAGATCATCTTTGTGAAACTGCACGCCATTCAGACACATCTTACAGCAGGTTGCAGACTGACTTAACTAACAGCTAGCTCATAAATAACGTTATCCGTTTAGTGGTAACATGCTATTTTCTGCAACACGTAGCAAAGTTTAGCGGTATGCTAGCACAGCAGCAAATCTACCACTAGTTACAGTGCGTGATGACAGAATTATCAAGGCTTTAAACTTCCACTTTTAAGGTTTTCGAAGTCTGTAGCATCCTAGCTCAGTTAGCTTATTTTACATGTACTAACCTGTAGCGATGACAACCCAGCTGTCATTTTGAACATTAGGCGCTCGCTTCTTTTTTGTCGCCATTTTGTATAACACGCCTTTGACGGAGTGGACTTCTGCTGATGTGGTTTCACACTTTTTTATTTTGTTATATTTATCTGACCTAAAAACAGTGTCGGCCTACTAACATCACTTGTTGTTTTTCGCCTAACAACATGAGCTCAGAAAAGGCGCCTCTCTGTGTCCACTTCCTGCCTTCGTCCCACAGGGGGGGGAACTTTACATTTCCTAGTCAGCTGTCAGCTAATTTGTATTTGTATTGTTTTTTTTAGACAAGCAACACAAAACAATTGTTCTTTAATCAAAGGAATATTCTTGCATTAAATGTTGCTAAGAAGAAACAAAATAGTCACAGTAATAGACTTTTAATTCACCCTGTTTTTAACGTAATGGTATGTTCCGTGGTGACGTCGTGTCAACATGCCGTTCCCCTATGTCGCCGCTAGAGGTCGCACGATAACTTGGAATAAAAATACAACATAGATACATTTTCCTGCAGTTTTATGTCAGTAACTTAGCTGTAATATAATGAATGTGATTTGGTCTCCACTTAGAGAGGCAAAAGATCTCAGCTCTCAGGTGCATGATGTTTGGTGACCCGTTGTCCTTTGGCACACTGGTACACAACAGATTGGGGGATCCATCTGCCCTCCAGTAAGAGCGGGGTATTTCTCACCCTCTCTCAGGATATGACACTGCGAGCCCCAGTTGGTTTTCAGTGAGTCATGTGTGTGTGTGTGTGTGTGTGTGTGTGTGTGTGTGTGTGTGTGTGTGTGTGTGTGTTTCCCTCCTGTGCTGTTCATGTGAATGCTCGAGTAGAGATGTGCATGACGCTTAGGTGTGTTTCCTTCCCTATTTGATAGCTGTGTCATCAGTTTATTCAAGGGTCCCTATGTATGTTAATATAGCTTTTTTGAGTTGTTGATTGCCCTGTTTTATGAGGACACCCACGCCACAGTCATTAACTGTTTTAATTTGCTTGTTTGGTTAATGATTGTGGGAGGGATTTTTTTCAACATTGCCGCCATACAGTGGGCATAGAGCTCTGTGTTCCTCTGACTTGTCACTTATTCCTACATTTTCAGTCTTTTTATGACTTGTATCCTTTTCTTTTGTTTTTGTCTGTTTAAAAATAATATTGCCTTGCAGGCCCGTGTGTCCACATTTGACCAACCCTTTGAACACTGTCTCAACTCCTGGAAATCAGTTAGATTTATGTTGCAGTAGTCTGTGGCACAGAGAGCGTGGGTGAGATATTGTCTGTGAATTACTTGTTTTATGGGTCCCGGGAGGATCATACACAACAGTCTGTGTAGCTATATAGAATATTTCATGAAAGCTTTCTTTCTTTTTGGGCTGCTTGAGGGAACGTCTGTGTTTCTGACTGCCAGGGAGAACAACAGCGGCCTTTCTGATACACTGGACCACAGACAACCCCAGAGAGCCGAGTCCTCTGTCACCAGCATGCAGACAAGAACAAAGTGGGTCTAAATTTAGGCCCTCTATATGGCTTTGTGGACCCGGAATCCAAGACCCCTCTATCCTCTTCCAAACCCAACTTCACAATCCTCATCAATCATACATCCAACAAAGTGAATTTGAAGACAACCAAAGCTATGTCTGTTCTCTCTTTCTTCCCCTCAAGTTCTACTTCCTCCTTCTCTATATAATTCACGTTTGAGCTTGCTATTTTTTGTTTAAAAATAAAATAATTCCAGTAAACCTCTCTGTGAATATAGGAGCTTATTGCAGTCAGCAGTCTGCAGACACACTCTCACACTCTCCTTAGCTCACTGAACAACATGTGGACCCATCTATCTATCTCTGTGGCCTCATTTGCGGTGGTCCAATGCAGGGTGACAGGTCACAGTTTACTTATCGACTCAGCCCTAGGCCGTCACCACCACGTGCTGTGCATTGCTAAGAGTGTATCTTAATAATCTTTAAGATTTATGGACTGAAAAGACTTGATATCAAGAGCATACATGTTCACCGCAGAGCATTTTTAACTGTGGTGGCTGCCAAGAGAAGCAGGTTATAAATAGAAAGAAAACGTCACTCTGTGTGACACTTTTTCTATACAGATACACACATGGGCTGTTATTTCATGCAGCTGTAAAAGCCACATTATCATTTTGGATTCCCTACAGCTCAGGGAGGTAACGTACACAGTGATATGCTCCTAATAGACATGCACGCACATAAAAACAGATGTGGAGAGAATTCCCCTTGGCAGCAGTAGCCTTTGAGTCATCATCTGGGATTCCCTTCCTCTCACTTCCAAATATGGGTGGGATTGTGAGAGAGAGCGGGAGGCAGAGTGGAACCCCCATGTGATGTCAGAGCTGTGAGACTCATGCTGACTGGAAATTCACAGGAAGGAATGTCAAGAATGCAAGAATCACCAAAATGCTATTCTCTCGTACATGTTTGTCAAGTCCGAGTTTGTAGCACACATGTGCACCCACACACACTCATGTAATATTTTTCGGCAGTCCTCTCACTGGGGAGATATTCCTTCCCGTAAAGTCTTATTTCTCTTCCCCACACCCACGTGACCTAAGATCGTGAGTACTTATTCCCAGCATCAGTTGCTCTGTGTGAGGCCTCTGGTTCATTGTGGTATTTCCCTTCTCCCTGAGTGAGAATAGTGTAATGGCTTGAACATTAGCTGCTGTGTGCTTCGTGTAGCCCTTTATTTTTTAGAACGTATGCATCACAGTCTTCATTTTAATGCTTAATGTTGTTGTTCTGATTGTCCACATTGTAAATCTTCTTTATTGTTCTGTTCTGTATATGTGACATATATTGTGTTTCTGAGGTTTCCTCATCTTTTTGTCTGATTTGAATTGCTAAGCCTCCTGGGGCAAATATGTGATTTCAAATTAGATTTTATTTGATTCACTACGTCACCTAATCACACGTTTCACTTTTTGCTCCATTTAATCTGAGAGAAGGCTAGTTACTTTGCAGAACACGTGCAGCATAAATATGCTTATAAAGTTTAAATCGCTAAACCAGGGCTGGATTAACCTTAAGGGGCATAAATGTTTTCCCCACAAACACACCTGGTCTCTTTAATAACACACCAGGTATAATTGACAAACAGTACCATAATACCCAACCCCCGTAATTGTTGTGTGGTCATTTGAATTGAATTTATTTTGAATTTCATTTATTTGAGTGGCACAATGCATATTAATGTAAATACATGAAATAAATGTAAATACAATATATACAATATAATACTGTAAATATACAGTATTGTAGCAAGATGTTCATCTGTAGTGCCAGACATAGACATGGACAACATGAAATCATAAACATTGCACAATACAAAATGAAATTCTAAAGATGTTGCATTTTGACACATGGCCCTTTTGATAGCATTTCAAAAATAGCCACAAGTGATGAAGCCGCTTTAAAGCAAGTAACTTTTGCTGAGCACTGGTAACAGCAACCTCTGAAGCATCAAGTGATAATTACAGGACACATGCACAAAGTCTGTTTAGCTCTGAGCAGTGAATTATACTGAAGCAGGCAGGAAAGAAAACATGTCTTCAAGTGAGGTAAAAGACAGAAAACATGTGAACTAACAACAGTTGTGCTCTGACTATGTTACTAGCAACAGAAAAGGGTCGTCCCTTGGCAGGGGTCACAACTCCTGCTTCAGGAGGCAGTTATATAGTTGATAATGATGGTAAATAGACTGATAAGTGATAGAAAGAGTCTCACAGTAGATAATTATAGCAAATAAAATTCTGGTCATGCTAAACTATGAGGTAGTTTGTGTAGCTTTTAGTCTTTGAGATCAATTCCTATAAATCTATACTGCCTTCTGACTACAGGTTTAAACAGGGAGCATTAGACTGGACTGGTTGATTGTTCGAGAATTAAAAAGTTCTGTTAAGTTAAGTTAAATCTTAACGTTACTTTTGCGGCAAAAAGTTTGTCACTGATATTTTTGCTTTTTAAACTTCTTGTGTGTTTCGTACATTATTTTTATAGCTTGGAAATGTAACTTTTGCTTTTTATGAGAAAGATCTTTTGTACTTTAAAATGTTACATAGCCTCTTTTTAATGGTGGGGTCGTAATTGATTAGAACAGCCTGTTGTCATGAGGGGTGTGAATGTTCCACTTGGTTGTTCAGATAAAAATAAATTGTGTCAAGAATGAAAAAGGCTGATGAAGCTGGTGTGGATGTCGAAATGTCAGTTTCGTAAATCAGTCAAACCCCCTTCCAGGTCCAAAGTTCCAGGAACGAGAATCATAGGATCAGAATTTCAGAGTCCCCTTTATGTATCGGAAGACCCATGAAAATCAATGATGAGTCCCATTAGTCAGTCTGCAGAGATATAATCACCACTTAAACACCAAATATTCATTAATTGCAGTTTGTGAAATGTGATTTCTTTCTGTTTCTTATTATTTGTAATGTAATACCTTTGGGGTTTGAAATGTTGGTTGGACAGAAGAAGCACTGTGAAGATGCAATCTTAGCATCAGCGAAATTAAAGCCCACACCGCTTAGTTTTTGTGACAATGTACAGACTGAATAATTAGTTTGCTAAGTGAAAGAAATGTTGACAGGCGACTTAAAAGTGAAGCTGTGTTAGTTGCAGCCCTGCATGCAACCCTAGTGCGTGGGGTTTGATAAAAATTTAAACTCTCACCCTGTCTCGGGGGCTGTCTGTCCCAGGGGCTTTCATCTGCCCATGATCCCTGCCTGTCTCCTCTCTCTCTTTTCTTCTCCTCTCTTTACTCTGTCCCGCCGCGTAGACGTCCCGCAGTACACCATCCCCAACCCTAATTACTGTTTACTAGAATCAATCTCTCTCTCCCTGTCCCTCTCTCCATCGCTCTCTCTCCCTCGCTGTCTCCCCCTCTCTCAGTGTACCAAGGACCAGAGATGATGTGGTAATTACATCTGCCGACTGCTGGTCTGCCGCAGACGGCTCCGCAAGTCTCTCTGCTCAGAGAGAAATTAGAGACTGCTCAGCACATGTTCAGGGCTGCAATTAGAATAAGTACTCTGTGTATGAAATGTGTTTATTTGTTTATTTATGAGACCCCTGAATTCCAGGGCCCTTCTCTCTGCTTCTGCTCTTTAATGTTGGGTCACATCAGGAGATCCCTGTTTGAGAGATATGAGAAAACACTTGTGTAGAGGTTGTTCTTCCTTCCCCTCACCAGCAAACTGAATTTACCTTTTTTTTACCATGTGACTCAGTTTGCTATTAATTTGGCCTTTGAACTGCTTGTAGTGATTATGGTATCAGCAAAAGCAGAAGATAGTATCAAGTTCCAGCATTTAAATCGGTCAAATCAAGAGAGATTCTTTCAGAGTAAGATTCTTTTAAGTACAATTCTGTCTTTATGTTTTTCCCAGATGGTGTTTACGGGCTAAGCTGCAGTGGACGGCTTGAACAAGGAAAAGAGGAACATTTGTACTAAAAAGACTGTAACTTTGGATGATACCCACTGGATCTGACTGTAATTTAGACTGCTGAAGCTTTAAGGGATTTCTTTAGAGCCAATATGAACAGCAAGAATTGTTTTACAATATACATTTAGGCATGTGAGTTAGTGGTGAAAGAAGTACCCAGATAATTTATTTAAGTAAAAGTACCACAGTCTGAAATACTTCTAAAAACACTTGAAGAACCAAAATCTAAACTAGGAACTAAAAGCCCCCTTTGTGCACTGGAAGAACCATGGAAATTAGGCAAAATTACCCCAACGGTAGATTAGTAAAGAGTGATTCTGTTGTTTTTATGTTTGTGGAACAGTTGCATGACTAAGATGTAACAAAGACATAAAAACAGCCCTATAATACAATGTTTTGGGTAGATTCCCATTTAGTTTGTATCTCACGCACCCCACTGAGGATGAGAGTCACACAATATACATTACTTTTTTCTTTGTATTTAATACCTTTGTGGTTTAAAATGTTGGTGTGAGGTTATGAACCACAGGATAAAAATCAGTAATTAGTCAAAGTAAAACTACCATTAACACAGAATCACCTGTTTCTCATAAATAAATATATAATTATTGATGCATTAATTATGTCAATAATTAATCACTTTAGTGATTCATTTGATAATCAGCTTATTTTAACTTATCTTAACTCATCATGATTTCATTATATTTTGTGTCATTAATTTGATTCTAAACAGTAACAAGAAGCTATATTAATTAAACCATATAACTATATTAAGTACAATATATTAAATGTGGTGAAGTCAAAGTATGAAGTAGCAGAAAGTGGAAATACTCAAGTAAAATAGAAATACATGAAGGTTTTATATGTGCTTTCCACCACTGATGTTACAGATCTTCTTCATTGAGATTATTCCTCCTCTGCGTGAATAATATCTTCAACACTTTCTGTGCTCATATGTATTCTTGTAGTCTAGTAATGTTAGTTAACTGTATATAATGTCTTTGAACAAACCTGATGATCCTTCTGCTTCTATCTAACTGCTCAAAAAATGAAGAGAACATTTCATCGTCAGCATTATAACACCATGTCAGTTAAATGTCAGGGATGTTTTGGTGCAAATGAAAGTGAAAACAGGTGCAGTGGATGGCCATGGACTCCTTATCCTTCCAGAATCAGTCAGATTCTTCTGAAGTTTTGTGTTTTGCTAGTTTGCTTGTCACTACTCCTAGGCAGATCCATCACTGGCATTGTCTTCACAGATGAGAGCAGGTTCACACTAAGCACATGTGACAGATATGAAACAGTCTAGAGATGCTGTGGTGAACGTTATGCTGCCTGTAACGTGACTGAGCGTAACTCGTGTGGTGGTGGGTCAGTGATAGTCTAGGGAGTCAGATCCTTGGAGGGCTGCACAGACCCCCATGTCATAACTTTATCCTGGCTGCTGTGCGGTACCAGGATGAAATCCTCAGAGTGATTGTCAGATCTTAGCACTGGTGCAGTGTGTCCTGGGTTCCTCCTGATGCAGAACCATGCACAGCCTCATGTGTATAGGCAGTTCCTGGATGACAAAAGCACTGATGCCATTGACTGGTCCTCACGTTCCCCTGACTTAAATCAAATTGAGTACCTATGGGAGATTGTGTATTGGTGTATCAGACATCAGCCATCAAGTACCACCACAGACAGTAGCTCATTGATGCTCTGATCCAGGTCCGGGGCGAGATCCATCAGGAAACCATCTGCCATCTGCCAACTCATCAGGAATATTCCCAGATGTTGTCTGGAGTGCATACAGACACACAGGGCTACACACACTGCTGAGTCACATTATGAGTTATCTGTAGTGGAATTCATGCAAACTGGGCCTGAGCCTATGATTTCAGTTCATCACTTTGATTTTCAGTATGATTTTGAATACAAGCCTCAACGGGTTGATGGTTTTGGTTTCCACTGTTGTTATGTCATTTTGTTCTGAACAGTATACAGTGTACATTAGTAAAGATTTCAAACTTTAATGATTTGTTTATCAAATTCCCGATTTAAGTGTTCCCTTGTATATTCAAAGGAATGATTTCCCATTTTGGGACATATGCTTATTTGTTTTCTTGCAGATACTTAGATGAGTATGACTGTCACTGTCATGTAGGTAGTGTAAATGCCATATAAGTACAGTAAAGCTCTGGTCTGCTCTCAGAATCAGAAATCAGACACATTATTACCAAGTAGGTTCTCACATACAAATACTTTGTCTTGCTGAGTTGGTGAAAATACTAGTTATAATATATAAAATGAGAAAAAAACACACAAAAGATTAGATTAAGACTAGAGTTGCATTACTGTAATGTGGCACATGAGGCTAGTCTGAGGGACAAGAGGACTTTGTTAATAAGACCGTCAGCACTGGAAAAACCTGTTGTTGTGGTGTGAGGTTTTGATCCTGATGGAGCGCAGCCTCTTTCCAGACAGGAGTTATTCACAATGAATCATGTCATTTATTTACTAAAAGTTGTCTCTTTGTTTCTCTTTATATTTAAACTCTGCGTACTGTATACCACCTATTACACCTGCTGTGTCCGTCCTCACAGATCATTTCCTCTCATGAATATATTTTTCCACAAAAAAAAACATTTATTTTTTTAATTTTCTTAACTGAATCGTCCGGCTAAAGGAAGAGGGGAAAACAAAGATAATACATAAATATAACTCATAGAGAAGAGGCTGGACTGGGAGACGTGCAGCTCTAATTACACAAAATTCCTCATAAATACATTGCGATATTATCACACTTACCTGTACACCAACTGCTACCAGCTCAGCAGCAGGACTGTAAAAAGTCATTGAACCTCTTATACAAAGCAAACACCCACTATTTCCCTGATAGCATCACGTCCCCCATTTCACTTTGAAGTTCTGTTTCAGACACAAAACAGCCAAGGGGACCCAGGGCTGCTGAGGGCCGCTTTCTCCACTCCCAGATTTATGAGCTGTGCAATGAGATGGTCGGCAACTCGGGCCATTAAAAGATTATCTGGATCTTTCTCAGTCATACTGGGATAATTTGGGAGCAAAGTCATTATGTTCATACCATATAAATCTACAAGGTGGAGGGTGACACACTGGGGAGAGAACAGCATATTACACAGTGTAGTCGTGTGCATACATGTGTATGTTGCTGCATGTGCTGTGACACATCTGTGGTTATTTCATGTTCTCCCTTAAGACATATAAATTCTTCACTATTTACAGAAACCATGTACATATGTTCATGTCTTTCTTTGTATACAGAAGACTGATTTTGATACCAAACCTCTGTCGTCATGTATTTCACATCATCCCTGATCAGGAATGCTGAATGATTTAGTGATGAGGTTTGGAGTGTTTGTAAGCAGCTTTGCATTTCCATCATTTTCACTGCTTTTTCAGCCCTCTCACACTCCACAATCTGAGAATCATTAGTGGAACAGAAAAGCAGCTGCTGGATGCTGGCGTGGAGGACGGACAGAAAGGCAAACACGTGAAGGCGTCCATGTCGAGGGGGGCACAGCAATGACAGGTATCGGATGGCCGAGAGCCCAACGTGTAGCCAGTAACTTACCTCAGAAGATGGATTGACGCAGCTGCTCTATAAAAGTAGTCTTTTAGTGAAATTGTTCCAATGATGGATCTATGCTTTTATGTCAGAACTGTCATTTTTCCACTAAACTGAAACGACTGTCATCACAATTGCATGTGCTCTGAGAGACTTCACATTAGAGTGCTGCTGAATTTCTTGACCCAATGCACATAATCAATAAACACATTGGCATTTAAATACAATCATTTTAAGTTAATGCTTTGAATGGTGTGTGTCAGCAAATATTTATATAGGGACACGGATGGATAGACAGTATGTAAGCCCAATGACTTCATTAATCGTGACAGGAGAGACAAAAACATAATTCATGTGACATAAGGGTTTTGGCCAGTTTCCACGCTATAGATAATGACAACTTTACTTGCCAACATCATTATCACAAAGAGTGAACAAGAACGTTAATTCTTCCAATAAACTCCTCTGACTGGACAACAATGGCTGAACCAGACGGTCTCATCTCAATAGCGAAATTAGTAATTACTCTCCAGACTGGACCCAGTCTCACAGTCTGCATTTTGTCCTTGGCTTTTCAGGGATTAGGGTCTTGGCATGAAGTGTCCAAGTGTAATGTAATCAAAAAACGTACGGCTGTGAATCTGGTGGTGTGATGTCATCACTCTGAGACACTTGTGTGATATCATAATTATGAGGTAATGGCGGGAGGGGTGTGTAAGTTTATGACTTTGGCACACGCTCAGTTTACCGTCAGCCGACTGCAACAGAGTACTAATGAGAATAGATGGCCTGCCTCAAGCTATCCGTGTGCCTGTGTGTGTGTGTGTGTGTCAGAGTGTACATATCCATACTATGATAAATTGATAGTTATCGGCTGTCGACGATGCAGTCAAGAAAGTGGAGATGCAAATGACCTACAGGTACGCAGCAGAGCTCGCAGGTTTTGAAGTCAACTGGTTTTACATGAATCTGATTCAGTTTTCCGATGACACACACTTTTTTTAAAAAATGTCTCCTGACACATGGGTCTAGACGATACAAGACCACTCACCAGATGAGTGAATGTGAACTCAGTCAGAATGAGCAAAGGTTGAGTCTGTTTTGAAATTCACACTGTGGTCTGAGCAATCACCACAACCTCTCACACATACGCCACTGTCTGATTGCTAGTTTTTTATTAATGCAATCACAGGTTTCTACTACTGTTGGACTTGTTAATCATTCTGATCCCAAAAGAGGAATCTATCCACTTTCTCTTCCTGCACCTGTCTTTCACGTCATTTCACGTACCCAGTGTCTGAGAGGAGAGGGTTTCAATTAAGTATGGAAGATCCCTTGAGGCAAATGTGTGATTTAGGCTAAGTAAATAACAGTATGGTTTACACATATACTGATCCCAGACATATGATTGCCTTTCACGATCTTTGGTTAAATTCATTCTTCACATGGCCTCTTTATCAGTATGTCAAAGCGAAGAGTTTTATTAATCCCATGAAAAAACATTTGCAATGTTACAGCTGTTCTCTGCTCCAACAAGAGAAAAACAGGAGAGAGTTTACAGTATATACAGCACATATAAAATAGGCTCAATGTGATTAT
>JAUYWH010000013.1:7551413-7592181 GCA_034779795.1 Ctenopoma multispine
GAGTGGACTCCCTGTTTATACCTTGTCCTAACCAATCCTACCTCTTCCTCGCGGTCACCTGGCTCGCTCACCTGACATACTCAGAGCCATCTGCCAGAGGGTCTCCTGTTTGTTCCCATCTCCTTCATTTCTATCACAACTCTTGGCTGACCTGTCGTCCTAGGGTGTCACAAACACTTTGTTGTTAAACAACAATTCTGTCTGCACTCAAGCTAAAACCTCACAGAGCCTCTTTTCTGAAAGACCCTGATCCCACATCTCCTTCCTCTTCATTATTATTCTACCATCTTCTGGAGTAATGTCAATGGTCCTGGCAGAGGTGGACAGGCTCTCAAAAGTGGTCCACCTAAGTTACTGACAGTCAATGAAGCAGCAAAGGCTGTAATCAACTAGGTCTTCAGACTGCATGGCATCCCCCCAACATAGTTTCAGACTGTGGCCCCCAACCCACTGCCAAGTTCTTGGCCCAAGGTTTTCATCCACAGACCAATGGACAAACTGAATGCCTAAAACAAGAGCTTGAGCTCTCTGTTTCTATGACCCATCCTCCTGGGTCAAGAACCTTGTTTGGATTGTATGAAGTACAAACAATGAGGAGGCCCAAGTTTCATCTGCCCATGTTCTTGTTCTGAGCATGATAAACACGTTGGAAGACAGTGACAAGCTACAAACATTGGGCCAACAAACATTGTTCTCCAGTTTACCAGGCAGGTCACATGGTCTGGTAGTCTACAGCAGATGCGTCTCTTTCTGTGGAAAATAAGACGCTGGCTCCTCGGTTTGTTGGTCCTTTTTCTATCGCCAAAGTCATGAGCCCCATGGCTGAACCCTTGTCTGCTAAGAATCCATCCTGCATTCTACTTCTCCAGAGTCAAGCCAGTCCGTCGGAGTCACCTGATTTTTTTCTAGACATTGGACGTGGAATTTGTCTACCTTAGAACTGTGGTTTTGGATCTGACAACTTCTCCCTGGATGATTTTTTGTTTGCAAAGTCTCTGGCCTTTTGTTTGAGTTTTTGGACTTTCCTCCTTCCCCGTGAAGCATGGGGTTTATTGTCACTGAGTGCTTACACTAACTTATCTGTCACCTTTAAGCATTTGTCTTCTTAGTTCTCCACACAGGGTACAGATGCCATATCACCTGGGCGCAGCCATTTTGTCCACCTGCCACTACATTAACCTGCCTCTCGCCATTTTGTCCTCATCCCTTTCACCATCTTTTGGTCCAGTCTCCTGCCACCTGGGCCACCTGTTCACTGCTCTTCTGGAAAACTCACCTCAACCTTATATCCTCCACTCAATACAGTAAGAACCATCTCCTGCAATACTTACCCCAGCTGTTGACTTCTGTATGTTTAGTACCTGATTGCCTACTCCATTGGTGGAAAGTGTTACATTCCTGGTATTGGCTCCAGTCACCACATCACCTCCACAACCAACTTCTGTGATTTTCTGTTCAGTAAATCTTTTAAATCAATTCTGGGTGCAAGGCTGCTTATTTGGTGTAGAACTCACGCATCACTCATGCTCCATATCTCACGCTAGGTGGACTGATCTGAAGGTATATGAATGTGTATTCCAAATTTCCTGGCAGTGCATCAAGTATTTATTTTACTTGAAACGACAAATGTCAATCTCAAGGTGATGCTAGAAAGAAAGAAAAGAAAGAAAAGTGAGGTAATTAAGATGAATTCTCTGGGGGCCGTGAATGTCTGTGCATATCTTCATGCCAATTCATGTAAAATGTTTAGATACTGTAGTCAGGACCAAAGTGAAGGTTGCCTTTTCTAGTGCAATTCTACTAGCTAAGAATTAAATTCATACTGTTATAAGGTCTATAGTTTAAAATAAAGTAAAATTGCTAAATGTGGAGTATTTCTTCCAGTAAATAACCCCCTTCCCCCCAATATCTTGGCACAGAAGTTCTCCAACACTCTCGGTCCTGCTTCATGCCCACAGACGAGCTTCCTTGTTGGTCTAAATTTAGCCCTGGTCCCCTCTGGAGGCTGGAGCAGGTGGAGGTGACGGGGGCCTTGGCCTGTACTCATGGGACAGACGGGTGAACGCCATGACCAAAGCCCCAGACCTCACAATCTAGATATAGAACCGATAATGACATCCCCCGCCTCAGCATACACACACACAGACACACAAACACAGAAACACACTCACACACACACAAACACACACCTCTAAAAACGAGTCTGTTATTGCCTCAAACTGATGGTTATAATCTGCGTCATGCTAAGTTATAATCCCGAGCTGAAAACAACAGATTTCACTGGCAGACTCTAAAACCACTTATCAAAACTTTTCAGCACCGCCACATGAAAACCTCCAACCATGCCTCAATATTTTGAGACTTGCAACATGCAATTTGAGACCAGCTTTTGTGGGCACAAAGACTCAAAAGCTCACTATTGTCCCCTCTATAGAAAAAGGAAAGAAAAATGCACACACACACACACACACACACACACACACACACCCCAAAATGCTGCACGGTTACCTTTACGCTATAAAGACTTCAATATTGCTACTACACATGGTGTCTCTCCTCACCATTTCTCATTTCAGAAAACTTGCTGATCCCCATATTGCTGGCTAATTCACCAGGATGACATCATTGGCTCAAACTGTGCCAACTGTGCTCAATAAAGCCCAGGCGTGTTTCAGTGTGGGAGTGCCTCTGCTGCACTGAGACTTGTATGAAAAACGTGAGTGAGAAGATCTTTGTATTAAATTAGTCATGGCAAAAAATTTGAGAGCATTGCTTGACACCACTACTCACGAGTAACCATGAAGAATTTAATCATTACAGCAACCTTTTTTTCTTCCACTATTAGATGTTAGTGTGCAAAGCTGAGTGTGGGCATGTTTTTTTATTTTAAAACTGCAATAAGCTCTGTTTAAAAAAATATAAAGTGTTAATGTATGTGTCAGTTTTATAGGTCCTGGTACATAGTTTAAATTGCCCCCAGGGGACAAATAGAATATTTTGAATTTAATTAAATAGTTTGAGGCTGTTCTTGTTCTTGGTAGTCAAGACGAACAAGAGCATCAATTACAAAATATGTTTATGTGGAAGAGACACAGCCCTGCAGCAGCCAAAGGAATAAAGATGGGGGCAAAAGAGGAAATATAGTGACAAAGTGTGAGTGTGGAGGAGGTCAGATGGATGGATAGGTCAAGAAATCATCATGCTTTAACATGGGAAACCATTGTTTGTTTTTACATTGTTTATTTTTTAAAGTATAACCACACTCGTACTATAACCTTAACCACATGTTCCTTATTTTAAGCATGACAACAAAAGCAATTTTTAAATAAACTATGATTTTTCCCTAAACCAAACCAAACCTTAACCACAGCATTGTAAAATCAAAAAACTGCTTTTGTGCAAGTCACAGAAAAATTCTTTGTATCAGATCAGATGCTGCTACTTCTACATGAGGACTTCCTGTTTTTATTACAGTTGACACTCAAAGAAGATCAATACCTCTTTCATATCTGTAGTATAAAAAAGTTTGAGCGAGCAGCAGGTTTGCTTAGCTTACCATAAAGACAACAGAGGGAAGGAGCTAGCGTGGCATTATACACAGTATACCAACACCTCTTACTAATTCACACGTTATACTGCACTTTTGTAATCCACACAAAAGTCAAACAGAAATTCTAAATTAAACCAGAAAGATGTTGATTTACAAGGATTTCTTGGCTGGGATCAGTGACTCATGAAATAGTTTATCACATTCACTCCTGTAAAACCACAGTGTATATGTATTATTTTTATCTTTGAGTTGTACGAATTTAACGAACAAGATACAATGTGTTAATTTGTGAGGGGAGGCGCTGGTGGTCACATTAGATTACCACTTGGGATACAATTATTTCCTACTCTTCAGAATGTACACACAGTCAAATGCAGACCAGTGCCGTTTATCGAAATTAAACCACGTTGCAGAACTCTTCTCCAATGTTGTATATGCTATTCTCCATAGAAGAGTTGCCTGTTTTAATTTTCATGGATTGTTTTTGAGATTTACATATTGCATTGCATTGCTTCACTTTTCACCATTTCAGACAGAGCAGGATAGCTGTTTCCCCCTGCCCACAGCCTTTGTGTTAAGCTAATTCAACTGGCTGCTGGCTGTAGCCTTACAACTAGTGTACACACATGAGTACAGACGTGGTATATTCAGCGTATTCTCACCCAGCTCTCATCAGTAAGGTGAGCAATCGTTTGCAAAATGTCAAATTATTCCTTAAACTCATTTGTAAAAATCTTTATACCAGACTGTGAATACTTAAATATAACTGTGTTGACAACAGACAATAGAGCCAAAAATAATGCAGACAGTCTGTGGCACTCTTTCATGTACTAGTTTTTATCTTAATGACAGCCTGGGTTTTGTGGTGTTATGGTAGCAGCAATATTGTGTAATTAAACTAACTTGCCCCTCAGAGCCCATCCCCTTGCCACACCTCCATTTTTCTTTCTCTCCCCTTATATCACACCACTACTGCTCTAAAGGCTACCTCACCTCTTTCTTTTGTGTGCTTGTGTTTCTGCCTTCCTGGCAGCCTGCGTCTATCTCCCTCGTTCTCCTTGTCCTGCTCTCTGCAAGTACTTGTGCTAGCACGGCAGTTTGGCTGATGGTCTGGGTATAGCGGGTGTGTGTCAAACAGCACCTTCCCTCTGAGCAAAGAAGCAGAGGGAAGGCTGCAGGAGGAGGAGGAGTGGGGAGGCACACACACACACACACACACACACACACACACACACACAGCACAAACACACATACACTGCATGGTGATGTCATCTGAAATGACATCATCCCATGGAGAGGAGCCAAGGGACCTGATGGGTTAGCATCCTCCAGTAAGTTAAGGGGAGACAGCAAGAAAGAGACAGAGAGATGTGTAAATATGGAGAAAGAAAAAAGAATTGACACTGAAGGAGAGACAATAGCTGTGATCTGAATTTCCCTCCTTTGTTTTCTACATGACTTCTTCTTGTTCTTGTTCAGTCTTTGCAGAGCCACGCGCCTCTCTTTTAGGAATACTTGCTTAATTTCCATTTGCAGGTGTTAACGTCCTCAGGGAAGTATGCATGAGTGCAGCTAAAGTGCAGCAAGAGTGTAAGTGAATCAATACCAGGGAGCTAATACAAACTCATCACACACGCACAGCCATATCTGCAAGACATCACACACAACTGCATTTACTGCAGTCATATATTGTATGTATAGACACATGCTACATGCAAAACGCAACATTTACACAGGCTCACTAATAAACATACTCTCACACACGTTGGGTTTCTTAGTGGGGACACCTGTGTCTCTGCGTGCTTCCATAGTTGTCCACTTGGCTGTGCTGTGCTCCACACTGTGCTCCCAGCATGCCTGTCATCTGAAACCAGACCTATGGATCGGCATCCCGCCGTAGTGATACACCTCTCCTTCTCTGGACCCACTGCTGATGCTGAAGACATTCCACTTGGCACATACTCCGTATAAAAAAGCTTACTTTGCTCTATTTATTAGATAGAAAGGTTGAGATTATGCATGCATTTCTTTGGAGCTGGTCACATCTTTTGGAACTCTTTCATGAACTGCCAGTAACTGTTTGCCTTTAGGACAGCGTATTGATAGATAAAGGTGGTGTTTCTAATACGTGATGAGTCAATCTTCCTTACTGCTCACTGCTGTCAGTGGCAAACTGACTCAACAGTATAAATAGAGAGGCATGTAGTGTGGGACAGAGAGGAGCAGGGATGAGAGATAGGAAGGGAATGAGGGAGGGCTTGTCGTGATGTGAGGGTGTGAGTCCACACAATGCAGGAAAAATTGTGTCAGGGATAATCAAGAATAATAACTAACAAATATGAAGCTGTTACAGTCTCTTTTTGACCAGCTTCTAGTCTTGGCGCGTTTATCGCTTGCAGGCTGCAGCATGAATGTGATGTGGCCTTGTGCTCTCTCAGACTGTCATCAGCTCACATTTAAGAAGTTAAGGACAAAGATACAGTTTGAACAGAGAACAGGAAGCGAGCATTTTAGTTAGAACTTCCCCTTTAAGTTCGTTCTCGTTCTCCTGGTGTAGAGCTTTGTTGAAATGACTGCTAGCAAACTATCCCGCCCCTGATTTAGAAAAAAAAACAAGTGCATATCATGCAGGCTATCGGATGAACACAATATATTGATAATTCACATCCACGGACCTGCATTCACTTAGCTCTCTCAGACACAACAAGCTTATTTATGATTCAGCATGTGGGGTCAAAGAGTTCATCAAAATGTAAATGTTTACTTAATTGAGGGTGAATAGCGCTGCCATCCCACTCCATACACACTGCTTATGTTTGGGCTTATTTGGTGTATCCGTGCTGGTCCAATCACTGTCCACTTTTTCCTACTTTATTTCTTTTCTCTGCAGTATTGGTATGGCAACATTGGCACAGGCACACTCCTACTCTCTTCCGATCTTAGTCATAGGCCTCACTCATAAGGCACCAGCTGAAACCATCCAACAGTTTATATGTTTGGTCACTTCCGCGTGTTTTCTCTCTGCGCCGTTATCACTCCTGCACACATACTGTATACTGTACACACGCAACCAACGCCTGAGTCCAGCTCTTAAGTGGGGATTCAGTTTAAAATAGAGTCCTCTCATTTCATCCAAGTCTTCAGGTAAGTTATGTGTGCATGCATCTCAGTAACACTGAGCCTCTGCAGCTCAACATAAAGGGAGCATATACGTACTGTTGGGGTTAGCTACTGTATTCATGTTTTCTATGGACAAATGTGTTTGGCTCTGGTCGCTAAGTTACCTGTTGATTCCCATTGTGCTGAGAGACTGAAAAGGGTAAAACAGTAAAACAGGGAACTTATCACAGGAACACGTGCTGTCCCTATGGACACCAGCCCATAAGTACCCTGTGAATATGGGACACCTTTTATTCATACAATGTGTTATGTTGATGGTCTACGTGCATCTGACTTTGTGTTAGCTTGTTTCAGGTTGTTGCATAACCACAGACGGTATGTAAGACAAGAACTAAATACTGACAATTTTTAAATGTATGTAACAGTGATTGATTTCTTCACATCTAGTCCAAAAACACTGCATCTGTGTTTGGATTAAATGTTCTTCTTTGTTTCGGATGCTTACATTGTCATCAAGATTGTCAATGTCATCATTTTTTTTCTGTGTTGCGGTGATCTAGTCCTCAGTGGGAGGAGAATAATTAGGATAAAAAATAACGTTTGCAATATGCATATGGTCATGTGAGTATTGATTCTTTTTTTTAATTGCTTCTTAAAACACACTTCTACAGAAATCTATCTTAAAATTTTATTTGTGTTCTAGTTCTATGTGTGTTCCTGAATACTACTTTATATTTTGACAAAGACTGCATGTGCCTCTGCACACTGGGCACCTCTGAATGTAAGTAATGTGTAATGAGAGAAGAATAGGAAAACCTTTGAATGCACGGCAGGCACCTTGCCATTAAAAAGCATAGTTGGAGGAGTGCGGTAAAAAGCTCTCAGCCCACTCCCAACTAAACAGTTAACAGTTTATTTAAGGGGACAAATAGGTCAAACAGTCTCTAATTATCCCTCAATCGAAGGCAAGGATTTTCTTCTCCTGCTTTTTTGCTCCTTTTCTTTCCTGTGTGTGTGAGAGAGCAGCATCGTTCCAACTCACCAACCAGCGGTCTCTGTTGACCTAGTTCTGCTCTGGACACAGGGTGCTTTAGTAGGGACAAGCCTCACCCACTGTCTCCTCTGGGCCCCTAGACACACAGTTCAGGACATAAACATATTCACTCAAAGAAAAGCTTTACGCACTCACATCCATAACCCCTCTGACATTTCATCCATTGGGTTAATTGAGTGAACATCATTGATCTTGGATTCGTCCCCAGCTGACAAGGATCCCATTGTCAGAGTGGCAGTGATTACATTTGCATGCTGGCAGTGCATTTTCAGTCTATAACCTATAACATGAGTGGAGAGCAGGACTCTCATGTAAAGTGTACTCTATAGCTGTCAAGATGTTTGAGATTTCACTGCTAATTTAATTTATATAAAAGTCTCTCTGGAGCATCAGATGCACTGGACTAGGTCGACTTTAACTTAACTGAGGTCAATGTTGAACTGTAACTGCTGAGTTTAGTCTTTACACGTGTAAATAGATTGTTTAAGAGAGATATATATTTTTATTTGTGACTATAAAATTAATAACCAAAAGAAATCTTCAGAGTCTGAGAGGCAGCTGAAATATGAAAAGCTGGTTTATTTGGATGAGTTTGTCATGTGCGCAATTACACATAGACCACATAGTAGCAAACACCTACGGGTTTTTGTTTTGAGTCATATAGATTGCTCCCACACAATATCACTTTTCAATTGCGTCTCATATTCTAAATATCCGAGTTAACACAGAAAAAAAGGTGTGGCGGTTTTAACTGTTCTGTTTTTGCGCAACCGAATGCGCTTCTTATATGCGTGTGGAAATGCTGCGGACATATAAACGATTAGAAAGTTAAAATAGGAACCTTTTGTTAGTAACTGTTATAAAGCGCCGAGGAGAGATTTAAATGCGCGTTTCCACCTGGCTGTAACAGAAACAAGTACAATATTCTTCGTTTATCATCTCAAGTTCAAGTGTATACACAGAATACGCATGGAATGGTATTAAGTATTTTGAACGGAATAGAAAGTATATTTTCCTTAAAATGTTTCAAGAAAGAAGAGGTTATTCGTGGTGCATGGACGATTTCATGTTTCATGTTTTAAAGATGCTTCTCATGCGCGTCTCTGATATTTTCAATACGTCAGCAGTCAAGTAAATGTTAAACCACAAGAGCAGAGAGGCACAGACAGAGAGCACAAGCCTACACAAACTTTCATGTGTTTGTTTAGAAGAACATGGGTGGTGGACACTTTTTTAAAAGTAAAAATTATATCTCCCCATAAGAATATTAGTACTCTCATGGCAGTATTATTCTTTATCGATGACCTTTAAGGGGAACTTAGCTCATCAGATTACTGTGCCTGATTACTGTTTCTTCTTTGCATTCTGACTGTGCATCAGCCCACACATCGGGCAAATATTCAAATTCTGCTGCATAACCGTGAGTGTGACACTCCCAAAAAACGCACACACACAAACAGAAACAACAAGCGCCTTAACAACTCCAGTCACTTTTGTTCAGCTGACTAGTTTAATGTGAGCACAGAAACCTGAAGGTTGACTCTCGGTTGTACACAGTCAATACGAGCAATTTATAGCAAATACTAATTCTCAGAAATTGCATTATGTCTTAGGACTTGTCATTCCTGTTTTCAGCACCCGCAGCTTCAGGTTTCAACTTATTTTTACAGAGTGCAATGGTTGTTTGAATCTCAACACATACAATATGCTAAAAAGACGTATACAACAATTCCATATTTGCAAATGTACGATGGGAATGTCGAACAGTGATCATCTAACTGGTCTAACTAAAGGTGATTTTTTTCCTCAAAGAAAAAGAAAAATATTTCTATGCACTTTCCAGGCATCCAATTCATCAAAAAATCTGCTGAACGAGTTAAATGTCCACATGCATAATAAAGACTGCACATGTTTCATCGCAGGCTTTAAACAGATTTCTCAGAGAAGACTACAACGAGGTGGGTAAACTTTCAATAAGTCCAAAAACTAAATGAGCCCACAAACCACATTCTTTAATGTTGTATGTGTTGTTTGTCTTTGTCGTCACCTTTCAGCACAAAAAGCCCGTCTGTACTGTCACCTGCAGCAGATGGCCCGTGTGTGCCTGCTGTAATGGGGATAAAGTGTGAATCCGGCACAAACGAAACCGTTTCTGAACGTGTATTAGATTATTTTAAACGTATATGCTCACCTGTTTATATTAGGCGCTAAACTAGTTCCTCTAATCTCCTGAAAAGACGCAGCACCTTTTACTCTCTTGTTATCAACCTCCCCGGCTCACGCAGGATAGCTGCGTCAATCCCTCCCTTTGTACACTGTCGACAAAGTGATGGTACAGTTTGTAGACAGTTGTGCATACGCTGCAGAAGTGCTTTATAAGCCAAAGATAGGATCTCTATTAAAATCAAATATGCCATCAAAACTCTGCTTTTCTGCTACACAATGACAAATCAGAACCTCGCAGGCTTCTACGGCGTGTTTTACGCATGCAGGTTATCTATGTTGTTTCTGAAAGCCACAGTTCTTCTACTTTATGTATGTTCAGCCTGTGAGGTTTGAGGCTTATTGTGCAGTTGGTTTGCAAAATATGCCCAAATTATCCCTCACAGGTTTAGATTTTTATGCAACTTTTAACCGATAAATTACAGATAGCTTCAAAAGACTTTGTAAAACGTGCATGTACGAAGCAGGCCTGAAACTACAGGCCTGTGTGCACTAGGAATGTCTCTTACGAGCTCGTTTTCTATCAGTTATTAGTTGGTTTGTTGTCATAAAGCTGTTGCACCCACCAGAAGTGCTTATTTCTCAGTGTTGTCTTTTTAAATCCGTCCACAACCTTTGAAATTTACTTCCTCTTCAGTGAAATCTGCAGCCTTTTATTTCTATCGTACCAAACATTTTCTAACAGCCTCTCGGGGGATGAGGTTAAATATTTTCATGGAGATTTCGAAGCTGAGGGCACTGAGTGATTTTCATTTGATATAGAAAAGATCTAAGCGCTCTCCGTTCGGGCATACGCTGCTAGTCGTCAAGCTGGATGGAGAGAAGGGCGTCTTGGTGGTGACTTCACTGACACCAACAGCTTCCTGACGCAACGCTACTGTAACAGCAGCGAGGAAATAGGGAGCTCACCTTTTCATCCAATGAACCAACATGATCCTATTTCTGCATAGTAAGCTGTCTCAGCTCTCCCTCCCCTCGGTTCCAAGAACACCGACTGACTCGTTATCAAAGAGTAGTCTGTTTTTACAACAGGAAGACAAAATCCTCTTTCGGCACAGTGTACTTGTTGCATTGCTTCTTGTCCCTGTCTTTGAATGTATAAAGCAGGAAACGTAATTACCTGTCTTGTTAGTGATGTACAAATTGTCTCTCCATCGTTCTGTTTGATAGAACAAAGAAATGAACTTTCTGTTGTAGAGAGCGAGTAACATGTCAAACAAAAGGAATGGGTGGTTGGGATAATTACTCAACTTCAGTCCGGCATTTAGGCTGACGGTATTGTCAAAGAGTTTTCTCACTGGAGGAAATCATAGCCACCGTCCCAACACCTCTGCTCTTTGCTGGGAACCCGGTAGTAACGCGTTACTGAGCATGCCATCACCACCCTGTACTGTCCGGGAACTAGTTTGAAGTGGAAAGACGTGTAGGCGCCATGCGTTCTCGTTTTGAAGACTCCAGCTCGGTGAAGTGTTAGAACGAAAGCATGTGAGCGCAACTGAGTGTCAGGAAGAAAGCCGGAATGCGATTGGATTGTGGGGTTTTAGAAAAGAAAATCCAAGTTACCGAGCGGGGCTATGTCAGTGTCTCCGTTCCTCTAGGCGCGCACAGGGCGCACCGACCTGTAGTAGCCTGATCTTGGACAGCCTATCGGACCCGGGCACCGTGTACCGTGTCTATTTCACTTTGAAGGGATGCTGGTCGTCTCAGACACGTGAGCTGAGCTGGTGAGACGACTTTATCGCGGATTTAGATGAGGTGTTTTCAGTGCGTTAATGGCCAGGCGTGTGAACTAAGCTATGGTGCGCTCAGATGTTTTTTTTTTCTTTCTCTCTCTCGGTCTCTCTCTGTATCCACCGCTCCGCCTCCCCCTTTTCGCAACATTGACGCAACTAAAAATACTGGAACAAAAGAAACAACTTCCTCGAAGCTTTGCTGAAACTGCACTTAGTCGGAGAATGGAAGCTTGTTGTCAACTTGCCTGCATGGAAACACAGAGGTGAGGGTGTCACCCGTGGCCGGCTGGCAGCTAGAGAGATGCAGTCGATCACGCCGAAACGGATCCAGGTTGTCGGGTAAGTGCCATTAAACCTTCCGTAGAGCAATTTCTAACTTTTGGTGTCTGACCTCACGACAAGTTGAGTTTGCCATCTGATGTCAGTCATTGGGAAATGAAGTCGTTTTGGTCGATTCTCTGCGACACTGGGGACAAAGTAAAGTCCCTTTAAGGTAATGCTGTCGAATTGACGAGCTGGAATATACGTTATAGGCCTATAGCCTGTGTTCATTGTGGGAAATGTCGATGTGCATGCTGTTCACAATGACAAGTTTGCACTCTTTTTTGACAATTTGACATTTAGGGGCCATTGTCCGCGAGCCTGTAACTATTCTGCTGTCAGCCTAAAAGACTGGGGTTGTAGGTTTAGTGCATCTAATGTGAACGACAAATAATTTCACGTGAGGTAAATGTCAGCAGAAACTGCTCGAGTAGACGTCGGTGTGTTGTGCATTGAAAGTCTCCAACGCGGGCTGCCAGTTTATTCTTGTTATTCATGCAGCAGCCTTGATCAGTCGCCGGTTGCACGAAGATCACCGGTAATCAACAAACACGTCCACAACAGAGCAGCAGTGAGATCGTTTTATTGAACAGATGTGGTGTCATCGTTTTAGGTGATGTGTGTGTAACTTTGCTTTGAGGTTTGCTCCGCGGTTTGGGCGGACGATCACTCTGCTTTGTCGCGTCGGTGTTTTTACTGCATGAACAAAGGATTGGATGGAGTAGTCGGCTCGGCACAGAGCGTCGGTGGAGAGCAGGCGGGCTGTTTACAATAATAACACGATCGCGGTGACGTGCGTGACCGACAGTTGCCTCGGCCAATGAGGAGGCCGCTTAGCCATCAGCAACACGCTATATTTGGAAAGTGGTTACATCATCGAGGTGCAAGAGTGGACGGTGCAGGGAGGGACTTCCGCAGGAATTCTGAGTTTGTAGTCCAGAAACAGGACAATGAGTAGCCTACATCAGTTTTATCTTTGGAGCTTAGAGTCTGTGTTTTTACACTTTGTCTGCATGTCTCACATAGTGAAGATGCTGTTGGGTGTACTGCCTTAAGCACTGTTTATACACATGTCATTCCAGAGCAGCCAGACATTAAATTGACAAAATAATCTCTGGAGTTTCAGTGGAAAATGTAGATATTTGTCATTAGCATGCTTCCGGTTTCAATGCTAAAAATACTTGGCTGTGGAAGTTAGAAGGAGTGCTTTAATAATCCCAAAGGAGAATAGCTGTGGTGCAGCAGCCGCTTCAAAGAATTACAAAAAAACAAAGAGGTAGGTAAGAAACAATACACAAGAAGATTTATGACATATTCCCCCATTTCTCAGCCACGGCCCACTCTGTAAATGTCTACGGATACTCTCAGGATGTACAGTAGTTGTGTACAGTGTACCTGTATTTTTTATAAAGTGTTTTATAAAGTTTTTTTGCTCAGTAATGGTCATTTTTTATCCTGTAATAATAGAATAGGTACCCAATAGTATAAAATACTCACAGTACAAATTCTTGTTAAGTTGTTCCCAAACACAAGATTGTTGCTTAGCACAATAGATTAAACAGACCACGAATAGCTGCGTCTAGAAAACCTTATACTACGAACATTTTCATAGTCTAATAATTAAACTTTCCAGGTTGTAGTCTAGTTATTGCCCAAACTTTATAACTTGTTATCATGAAACTGCAATTATTCCTAATATGTATGATGTTATGTTTTGTAGAGCTACGGCCTTATTACAAAAAGGTACATTTAGGTCAATTGCACTGCACACTTGAAGCTGAAATCTAAAACATTAGTGTCAATTTTATCAGGTGTTTTGGTACTAATCAATTATGTTTGTCACTAATATAAAAAAAAGCTTTTTAATTCTACAGGTAGAGGTTTGGCTTCAGCAACGCAGATTTGTTCAAACACATCAGAGTTAATCACGAGAAAGAGCCTACAAAGCTGCAACAAAAGAGAAACTGTGCCCAAAAGGATAGATGTTGCACAGAAAGACTCTGTTGAACACAGGATCTTTGTTAGGAGCTGTTGCCATCAGTCGCAGGTGCCTTGTTACAATCTGCATTACTGCTTCATTATTATTATTATTATTAGACTGTAATATAATAATAAATGTAAGAATGTAGACAGTGATGTTTAAATTAACATTAGTTAACATTGAGTACGTTCTTCAGCCGAGACGTGATTACATCAGTGAGCACAAATGAACAGCATTCAAAGTTTTTAGCAATGTAATGTATCAGTATTAGTTAAAGTGATAGCTGCTCTAATACCGCTTGGTCAAATTCAGCCCAAAATTTAAGATATCCCCCATCTCTGCTACTACACACTCGAATCACTCTTCACACTCAACATTATTTTTCACAAGAGCATAAAATCATTAAATACAAGCAGTGTACTTTAAACAAGCAGCCAGGAGATATGGATGTTAGTACTTCCCTCGAACGTATATCGACGTAATGTTTAATGAAGATTGTGCTTTGATTAGCTTGGTACTCTTGAGAAAAATGTTAACCGTCATCTCACTAGAGAACAGTATTTTTTTTTTTTTCTAGCATTGTAAAATATTGCAGTTCCCAGCGCAGTGACGTGTGGTGATACCACTGCAGTCCAGTGTAAAGAAACTTTTTATCATCATCTAAAAGATATATATATATATATGTCTATAACATTTTTAATCAAAAGAAGAATAATGGTTTGAACAGTGGAGTCTGAAATATGCTAATATAGTGAGATTCACCATAAACTCAGGCACGGTGTCTACTTTCTTGTCAACATCATCTTGCGTTCCAGCAATAACTTTCTATCCAGTGTGACAACTTGACTTTTGTTCACAGTGATGCCTAAAATACATAATCAAATTCTCCTTATAATTTAAAATGTGTATTTGTGTGTATTAGGTATTACTTACAATGAAAAATTGTGTGTAATATTTACTCTTAAAACTGTTTGTGGACACAGACTAATGCAAGACTGAAAACAAGTTTTAAGTCTAAACATAATCTAAATGTTATCTAAACACTGATATTCATACAGTATGAGCACAGGAATGTTGCTCAACACTCATGAATGCAATTTATGAAATCTGGTGGAGACTTTAGTGGTTTTTAGATCCTCCGTGGACTGGAAAATGTTACTGGGTGCCGGCCGTGACCTAAACACAGCTTCATATCAGTTAAATGTAAAAGATAGCGATGGAAAAACAGCTCATAACTCAGACAGTCATGTAAGAAAAAGATTTAAAATAGAAGTGTGTTGTAGGACAGTTGAATGATACTGTAAAATAATTTGCAAATAGTCTGTTGGCCTTATGGATATTGATCTGTCTCATGAGATTCCTTATATTAAATGCAGTACACCTTTTTATGAATAGAACCTGTTGTTTTTATTCAGTATTTTGATTAAATTGTACTCTAGTATGCACATAAATATTATTGTTGGCATTTATTTATATTACGACCATTCAGGTCTGAGTTTAGAGTCTTAAGTCCTCTGGTGTAGATGCTTTTCATAACGCCCTTAGCTTTCTTTTTCAGAACAGTCCTCCACAAATGTAACGCTAAAGACTGTAGGTGCAAAATACTCTCAATCAAGCGTTGGGCAAAAAACAGTGCTGTTAACGTCGGCCCTCAAAAAACTTATTCTTCAAGGCCATTCGGTAACTCTGCTGGCCTAGGATTAGATCATGCTTGTGTTTAGCCCTCTCTATAATCCCTCTCAGCAGTCTGCCTCTATAAAGAAAAAATACTGAGGGGTGTGGACAATACAGTCAAGCTTTGAAAAAAAATACTACTAGACCATTTTCAAAGGAAAATGCCTCTCATCTGGTTAAAACAGCCAAACTAGCCACTGCATATTTGATTTTTATTTTTGTAGTAATATATGTGACTGGTGGTATTAGTCCAGAATCTATTGCTTTATGCATATAGGATGCTGTGTTTTTATTGGCACATGGCTCCACGCTTACTCTTAAAAACACAGCATTAAATACGTATGGAAGTAGATAATTGATGTTGACCCTAGAGCAGACACAAACGCAATCTGGGGCAAAATCAAGCTGCTCTTGCAGATGAGTTGGCAGACCACATCTTCTGCAGGGTCCTTAGCAAAATTTCTGCTGATTATTTTGCTATTTAACATACAAAATCTTCATTGGAGGTGTCAAACCAGAGAACTGACTACTACTACATCGCTTTACTCTTCTCAGCTTGCCTTGATTTCCTATTAATAAATCCTTTTCTCCCCCCTCTGTCCTTGTTATGTCGTAGCTAGCCAAGTTTCCTCTTAATTGTCCCGTTTGTAATGTAATTTTTTGCTCTATGAATTATACCCACTTAATTTGATTGCTGTGTGTGAGAATGTCTGTAAACTTATAGAGAGACTAAATAAAAAGAGCTTCTTGTGCTGTAACATCTGCAGGCCAAGCATGTGATTGTGTTTAGCGGCACCGTGACTATTAAAGTCTGGTCTTTGCTTTTACTTACTTACTTTACTTAACATTATTTTATTATGATTTCAAGTTTTGATATAAATAAGTTGTGTATATTTGTGTGAGAATGCATGTGCACTTTCTATAGTGCTCAGGGGCTAATGTGACCACCTCACAGCCTTTGTGCTAAAAAGAGGTCAAAGGTCTCTGTTGTGTTTTCAGGGTCTGCTTGTGACTATTAGCCATTGATAAATGTGATGTCCCACAAGTGTGCGGGCCTGACCCCTCCAAAGTGGGAGGTGTCATAACACGCCCTGCGCTAACCTTCCAGCCAACCCTACCTCAACTACTGCATACACACACACAAACACAGACAATCTGCCCTGCTGACAGGAGCACAAGGGGGCAGCTGCTACAGATGTCTCATAGAGAGAGGGGGAGGGGAACTGAGGACACATCAATGGACAGTCTCTCTCTAGTATGGAGTTCTCAGTGGGGCTCATTGTGTTCTCTAAAGACCAAGACGAGGGAATAGGCCACGTTAATATAGTAAGCCTATAGTCTCTCATACTTAGTTTCAGGGTGTTGCTCAGTTTGTCTGTTGGGTCGTTTCATGCATGTGTGCAATGTTCTTAAATGTTAGTTCACACCCGATGAAGTTTCTTTCCTCACTTTGCTTTGTGGATTTGAATAACAAAAGTAAATTGTTTAGAGAGTTTAAACTCTAGATCTTACTGAATAGGACGTGGTGTCTAGTACGCTTGATTCAGAAGTGAATGGGAGAAGCTATATTTAAAATGATAACCATCCTAAATTCACATCTACAGCGTGGAAAGCAAGAATAATGCACGACAACTGCACACTCTCATTTCAGCCAATACTTAATGCTCCCATGAAAAAGGTAATTTCACTGTGTAGCGCACATTCAGCCAGACTAAAGTGAAATCACCTGCTAGTGCCTCAAGTTGACACGAATGGCGCAAACTGTTCTCCCGCGTTACATGGGTGCTTATCCGTGGTTTAATTTCAGTCCTGACTGTAATTACACCTTTGGGAGTTTGTTAGTATTTTTGTAATTTCAGTAATATTGAGTAATTTGCATGTTATGAGCAGAGCGTGAGTGTCTAGTTCCCCATCATTTGCTGTGATGTGGTCCTGTGTCTGGTGGTGTGAGGGGCCATCTTTTCAGCTGCGCTAGGAAAAGCAGAAAGAAAAAAAAATCCGTAAAACTCTTCCTTGAATGAGAAGCAGCTGAGTGTAACAGCCAACTATGCTTGCAAGTCATCTAACATGAAATCAAATTACACTGAACTAAAACTGCCCCAGCATGGCAACTTTGCAGTGGGTTAGCCTGCTGTGGCCAAACACTACGATACATGACACTGTGGCTCTTGTTCAGCTCATCTACCAGAAGACAAGGGAGAGCCCACTCGGTCTGAGCCCTCCTAATGAAGAGATGCATTATGATGTGATTTCATTTGGGCCTGCAAAAAAGCTGCCATGGATAACAGAGCAGTCTGAGTAGCATGGTTCATTTGTGTAGTGACATGTGACTTGTGTTTTCGTGACTCATAAGGATCTCCTGTCTAATGGAAGGCAGTGGGTGCTCATGTGACGGTGACACAATGCAGGATGAACTGTATAGTATTCACCAGAGCTCAGCTTGGCTACTGTTTGGCACTGCTAATCGGGGCCCACGAGTGTCTTTTTATCTTGTTAATTTATGTCATTGTGACACTAAACAAACCACTGTTTCTGTTCATGTCACTGCTGGGTTTTGGCTACAGTGGTTACTAATCTTTTTAAAACTTTATGAAGGACAGTACACTAATCAGCAAAGCTGTCAGTACTGCATAAGTGTCTTTGCAGATATTAATGCATGTGTGTGTGTGAGTGTGTGCAGTGTCTTTGAGTACTGCATCATGATCTTCCCTATGGTAATGGTTGTGTTTTTGCTGGCTCATCCCTGCCTCTCCACATGCCTGTTTAACAACACAGAGCTCCTCCTTACTGGCTTCCTGTCCAAACCAGTTTATCTGTAAACAAGTGTGTTTTTTTCCTCTCCGCCCCATTGTCCACACTACACCAGAATGCATACACAATGGGCGCCCTCTCTCTCGCAGTCTGCTTTTGTACTCCAAAGTAGAAAACATTATGTTTTTACGGCCACACACAGCAATGCAAGGAAATTGGATGGCCCTTGTTGATGGCTAAAAAAAATATAAACTTTTAAAATGTCAGTACCATGAATTAAAAAAAGATAAATTACTTCTGTAATTGTGTAAACTTTTTGTAAGAAGACAAGAAGAAATATATAACATAATTAACGTTATGTCCAAAAGATCGGCCTATGTTCACCCTACTGTAAACTAATAGCAAGTTGCATGTAATTCTTTTTCCAGTGCACCCTACTGACATAGCAGGTGAATGTTATGTATCGCTGTTATGTGTGTGCATTGGGATGAAATCTCTGTTTACCTTTCTCGAGGTACACTATGCTACAGTAGATATGATAACAGCAGGGTTATTGTGGCAAACTCATCCACACTTTGGCTGTTGCACATACACTATAATGGTGTGTGTAATCGTGTGGTGTTGAGAAGAAGGTTATGCCATATAATTTACTCATTGAATTTGATTCTTTAAAGTTAGATACCCTTTGAAAGGTGGCGGGAAACAAATTAGTCATAAGTTAAAAACAAAAATAGGGCAACTGAAAAGAGAACTTAATTAAAATGAGAGAAGGCAATTTGATGTCACAGCAATTTAAGATAAGGAAGCAATGTCCTTATTTGAACTGTGCAAAATAAACTAAGACACAGTGTCGTTTAAACCCACGATGATGGAGAAGAGGCTGGAAGGAGAATAAAACTGATGAATGAGCCCCTGCCCTTATGTCACTGGATCAAAGTTAAACCTTTTTGCTTTTTGATCCTTGACATTTTGGCTTCATCTCTTCAGCCTTAGGACTTTACTTACTATACCAGTTTGTATACTTCTGTCATCCGTGGCTGCATTAATGTTTTTTTATTTGGCTATCATTTGATTGTTTTGAAAGGTATGTCATTCCAAGACAAGCACTACTGTGCTAACCACCAATTCTATAAATAAGGAACACATTTTGAATGGACATTTACAGTGCTCTTATCACAAATAGAGAAATACTGCAATGTAGCACTCTTTCACAGCCATAGAAGCAGGCCTCTACAGTATATATACTTACCATGAGGAATTCTACTTCTGTAAACAATGTGCTTTAACAATGACTTTGAGTCACTAAATGAGTCTAGGTTATAAACTTGACATCAAGTGTTTCTGTTTGCTGTGTTCTTGTGTACTGACAAACAGTCTTTTCATACAGAATGTTTCTGGTAAGAAAAGATCTGTGAGTGAAAGTGCAGTAGCAGACAGGTAACACATTTTAATTAAGGTCACTGGGATAAAGAACAGTTGACCTTAACCACGAGTGAGCCTTTGAATTCTACCGGTTCAGTTGGTACATGCTTACTGGCACAGCCTGTGGAGCTTCCCATTAAAGTTACAATATGCAACTTTTGAGAATGAACATAGTGGAGACTTAAAATCACTCCAGTCAGCTTTCTCTCTTTCTGTTGCTCTTCACTTTGCCCATCCCCTCAGATTAGTAAAAAAAATGACACATGACAATAAAGACAAAAATACAAAACTTACTAGTCATGTAAAAATAATTACCTTTTCTGATTGGTTATAAGGGCAAGCCTTACTCAAAACCAGGCTCCCAGGATCAGATCTGGGCAGTGAAGCAATTTTGGCATAGTGTTCAAATTGAGGTACTACAACTTCCGTGTTGATATGTGATGCACACTGGCCCAAAGTATTTTTCCCATAGAGAATCATAACAAATTGAGCAACCAATGGTGATTATTTCTATTATCATATCTATCTACATATCTATATATGTGTGTTAGGAGCTGAGAGGCACAACTGGATAAGGTTGCTAGTGCTCTATGGGCCCAACAATGCTGAAGTATGAGGATCAACCGGGTAATTGTTTTAGACTTGAATGTGGAAGAATGAAGAAGTAATTCAGTACATGTCGCACTGACAAATTTTCATAGGACTGAACGGTGCAATGTTTTGATTCAGCATGCAGTTCTTGTAATACAACCATGTTCAAAAGCCTTTATAAGGGAACATCTCTGCACTGCTGCAAGGCTGTTCAGTGAGTCTGGCCACCAGAAGCCTTTGTCACCACATCTCCACATTGAGATGTATTTATCAAGCATATTTCAAAAAAAAAAAAAAAAAAAGGTACTTACTGCAGCTTTAAAGTCTTAGGCGCATATGTGGTAACACATTTGACAAAGGGTATTGCTGGTATAACATACAAGTTACAAAAACAGATGCAGCTATATTTTTTAAATTCATACCCAATTTATTCTAGCCTGTAAGTGTAGGTTTGAGCCTTCCCAGTACCTAATCATCTTTACTGGACTGATACCGTTACTGTACATTTACTGTGGTGCATTAGTTTGGTGACTTATAAAAGACGCATGTTGTTATTAATACGTACTGATGTGTGACTGGTGTTAAAAAATGCTGTACTGAACAAGTTTGAATGCAAACGTTTTGCGAGTCGGTCGTTTTTGTAAGCGTAGTCGCGGAAGGTGAAGGGTTAAATTGTCTGTCTCTGGACGCTGCGGTGGGCTGCGCGATCATTCGAGAGTGCATTTTCAGTAGCCAATCAGCGGCGCGGAGTCCGCTCCGCATCCAGCCAATCGGGAGCGTGGGAGGCTCTATCGAATTTGAATGAGGAGTGTATCTTTCGGCGCCATTTTCGAGTGAGCAGCGATTGCCTCAACAGCTGCGGAGAGAGGATGCTGCGAATGTTAAAAGCTGTCGCGGAGACGGAGGAGAAACCGAGCGCTCAAAATTAAACTGCGCTTTTAGGGAGGGAAACCACTTCATTTCAACGCGGAGACAGGTAATTGCAGCCACAAATTATTTTAATTGGTTTTGATCGGACAGAATAAGCGGACTGAAGGAGAGGAATACGTGGAGACGGGAAAAAAAAAAAGAAGAGAGACCGACCGCGGCAGGGAGACGTTAGCCATTTGGCCAGCTTTGCCAGCTTGTACTACTCCTAGCAGCTAGCCTGTTAGCTTAACGAGCTAGCACGCAGAGAGCGATCCCGGAGTTGGCTGCGCTGTAACGGTAAAAAAATATGCATAACCTTACAGTGAAGCGTTTTATCCAGGAAGAGAGGGGGATATATTCGAAAATAACTAACAGATGGGATATTATTTTATGTGGGGGAGACACGTAACTTGAGGGTTATTTGCCAAAGTTGAACTAAAATGGACTGTTTTTTTTTTTTCGCATTGAAGCCCGGTTTTGAGCGGGAGGTGCAAAAGCAGCCAGGCTGGAGCGGAGGAGAAGCACAGTCGGCAGTGTCAACAAATGCACACGGCACCGACTCTGGCTTGGGAGGGAAAAAATCAAAACGAGACACCGAGACAGACACGGTGCCTTTTGTGGTAACGTTAACTTAATTTCACCAGGCATGTTAGCTAAGACAGACTTCTTGTCCGAGCTGGTAAATTGCATGACGTTGTGTTTTCTTTCAAGCGCATTTGGATTCTTAGACACCTGGGAAATTTGTCATAGTATCGCTATTTGACCTTGCAGTCAGTGATGCTTTTAGTAACAATGACAGTTTGTTTCATTTTCCTATCTGTGTGTCTGCAGTCTTTACTAGTGACAGCTCTTATTAATGTATCGTTAACTCGTATTAATAATTAACTTAGTCGTATCCAATATTAAGTACGTGCTTCATGCTGGTATCTGTAAAATTATGTGAATATCTTACAGTAAGGTTGTGTGACCAGTGTGGCTCTCAGCCAAGTGACAACAATCATAGGTCGCAACTTCTAATGGTTCAACTTTAATAGCTGTGTTAAACGTTAGATGGCTGTCATAACCACGAACGATGCAGTAAATATGAATTAAAGTGAGTTTGTAAAAAAAAAAAGCGTTGTATTGTTAGTTGTGGTAGTGCTGCCTGGCTATAATGTTTGAGCTTTTGGTTCATCGTAGTTAGATGCTGAATGCTTTTCAGTCATTGCCTTCTGTTTCCTTTTGGCTTTTTTGCCCATACTAGCCTTGCTTCACTTTCTGTGTGCCCTGGACCCTGATTAAATTCAAGTACACTGAAGGGAAAAAAACCCTCAGGGTTTTGTGGAGTGACAGAACAGACCTAATCACTAAATACTGCAGAGGTTGTATGTGTTATATTTTAGGCTGCCTTATGCTTCTCACCAGGAACATGACTATTTGACTAATAAAGCACAAGAGAGGAAAAGAGAGGCTCCTTATAATTGTGTGTCTAAACCCGCCCCTTCTACTTCCTTCTAAGTAGAGATCGGTTTAATGTGTTACATAATGTTAGTCTTTTCTATCTTTCACATTGCTGCATTTATTTCAAATAGATAAGTGTCTATATTGCCAAGCGTCATGTTTAAAATTCTAAAATGTCCTTATTAAGATTTATTGTGTTGAGAAAATTAGACCAAGTCTAGGCACTTCTATTCGTTTTCCCTGAAATGTCTCTTTTTTTCTTGGCCTGTTACATCTGACAGTGTGCTTACTAATAGAAATTTTCCACTACTTCTATTTTGTCATACATATTTTGCAGCAATAAGGTAAAGGCTTTTGCTTCCACTTAAATTAGATATGCGTGACCTGAGTGAATACCACAGTTTTAGGTATAGGTGTCAACACTGAATTGTGGATTGTTCTCTTACTACAGTAATTGTTGCAGAAGTGGGACATTTTCATGATAAAACCGCCCACCTCATGTAGTAAGATTTTGTTTATTTTTATGGCATTCGGTTGGAGGGAAATTAGCTAATGTGATATGAAGGGAAGATCTTTCAAAGCCACATACCAGAGCAAAGAGGTGGAGGAGGAAATTACTGTACTATAAGATATGATGTGTCACTGTCAAGAAATTTACTTTAATTTGTGGGTGTATGAAGCACAATGAATAGTATGATGACTTAAAATGTGACAGGCATATTATTATCTGATTTATGATTAAATCAATTAGTTGGTTGTTTAATGTATACCTTAGGCTGTATTCAAAATTAATGCCTAAATTATATTTAATCCAAGTTCCCATTTTACAATATGTGCATAGCTGTGTTAACTGTCATACTATAGTTAAAAAAAATCCCTAGCTGCGAATTGACGATTATATACATTAATCTACAGTTTTAAAAAGCTGTTTAGCTTGCAGGCCAGGTTAGAGTGTGTTTTTCATACTGTTGAACAGAGTGGATGTAAATTAGTTCATGGGAAATGTAATTATTCAAAGCTCAATATATAATTGTTTTTTAATAAGATGGATTCACAACATTCTGGATGCTACTGTTCACTAATTTACATTCATTATGTTTACATACTCAAAGATACTGATGAACTTAATACATCTGCTGGGTAACTCTTGCTAACAAATGAAATTTTCAGTCTGCTGGACTGTCATTGTGTGAATTAAGCCAAATAACTGTTTAAAGACAGGAAGTCAAATAGCTCTAATACTGTAAATGGATAAAAATATTACTGACGGTTTGGCTGTTAAAGTGTAGCTATAAAAAAAATCACATTTGAGATGTTATGATTCAGTGTCTTTATTTATTTATTTTTTTTGTTAAAATAGGAAGACACTAAAATACACTATAAATGTAATATTTCATTTGAGTCAACATTAGTGATTATTAAAATCTAGTTTTGTCCAATTTAGTTGATGGAAACAATGCATGTGTAACCAGTCTTACAGTATCAACTGCAATGTGTGCTTATCCCTGATATTTGTTATAAAAACTATAGATTAGAATTTGTAGATCTAATTAGGAGAAACGAGGGGGTAGCACTTTGTTGAACTGAAATTTTATGCTCCTTCATTTTAGTAATATATAAACTTTTACTCTCAGATTACTTGAATTTAGCATGTGTATTTGCTGTATTCACACAAGTGTAAATATTTTGTCTAAATTCTTCGAATAAGCATTTCAGCATTGTTGGCTCTGTCCCTGTGTACTGTTGTCAAATTAGTAGTGGTGTATTTTGACAGTTTCTCTTCCTGTGGTGCCTGCAGTTAATCTCTCATAAATGCTACAGGTCTATGTCTTCCTTACGTTCTCTGGTATTTGACTTTTCGTCGTAGAGCACCGTTTCAGACTGTTAGCATGACATTCTGTGACTCATCATTATGTCTTCTAAGACCCCTCCGGCAAAATGGGCTCCCACCCCCATTTCCTGGTGAAAGTGTGCCTCACTGCTTGTACTTGCTCACATGTGTTGTAGCCAGGCTGCAGAGAACCCCCACCCTTCTCTTCCTTCTTTCTGCAACACTCAGCATAAACTTTATAGTATTTAAATTTGCTATGATGGGAACAGGTTTTCACAGGTCTGTTGGTTGTTTTCCAGAAGTTGGCTTTGGTTTCAGTTCTATATCCCAGTAGCATTAAATTAACACTGTCAAATAGTTTTATTTGCATCAGTCAGTTCTCTTGCACAACATAACTAACATAAGTTTTGTAACAATCTAAACTGTGGTCATGCTAAGTAAACTATAAATTAAGATCTTTAGCAAAAATTGCTGTCTGTTTCATTTGCATGATGTATTTAAGAATAAAATTGAATCTGATGTCACTAGTGGCACCAGTGCAGTATATGAGGGTCCTAGGTCCTTGCATGCTTCTTACAAGCACTTGATTTGCATCCGCTCAGATTTTTTGCATACAGTGTGTGCTGCATTACTGTAGTGAATATGCCTTAACACTTGTTTTACTAAAACTGTTAAAACAGTTCATAGAGTTGCACCACAACATTTTTAAATAACTGCTTTACAGTTTGTGTCTGTGTCACTATATTTTCAGTAAATCTGTTCAATAATATTTGTGGAATTTAGTGACACAGTAAGGTAGGATAATCTGCTGTGAAAACTTATGTATAGAGGCTAGTCAATTAGCAACTTTATAATGCTTCTAAATTTTCAAAATGTCAGCCACTCTTATCTAAAGGTCTAATCTTATGTGCCTTTTGCATTTTAAAAGTTGCACATTTCCTTTTATTGCTGTTTTTTTTTTGTCTTGTAGTGACAGATGAACTTGGGCAGCATGTTTAGAAAGAACACGTCTCCGCTTGATAATTAAATTTTAGGTAGTAATATGATAACCTGCAACAGCACTGGCAGTAAGATCTGACATAGCAAGAGTAAGTCTCCTCTGACTAGACACACATGGTGTTTTCATTTCTGCTGCACCAAGCTTTTTTCCCACCTAAGGGCACTAGATTAACCCAAAGTAATAACTTGTAAGTGATTAGATTGGAAAGATTTATAATGATTCTAAAATAGTGTTGGATGTTTTTTGTATTTTGATTTGATTACTCCCAACTTGGTAAACAAGTAACACCTCACCTCTGCCCTGAGTCAGGCAGTGTACTTGGGTGCACATAAACAGCTACTTTCTAATATAGTGTGACCAACAATGTCTTGTTTGATCAGTTTTATGTTTGCTTTAACAGCTAATTTGGTCAATTTTCAACTGTAATGTCAGCACTCGTGATTTTGGATTCGATCCACTAGTGTGTAATTGTTACTGCCTGTAAAGTTGTGAGCAGGTAGGATAACTTAACAGGAATATTATAGTCCTTGTAGGCATGTGGTTATTTTATTTTTTAAAATAATTTGAGCCACAACGTTCATAATAGTAATAATATGCATTAGTTGGTCTGTTTTTGTGTCAATGTGTAAACTTATTTTTAGCAGGAAAGATTTTGATTGTCATGAGCATTTAACACTTTTTACTTGCAACCAGACAAATGTCAGTATCTGAATTGAAACAAGTTGGAATATGTACAAAAAACAAGTATAGACTTTGTGTTTGTGTAGTTAGTGCACAAGTGTATGGGTGTGCCATTCAGCTCTCACATTTTAGCTTTGCTTCCTCTTTTGCCCCTCCTGCTTGTGTGTGTGTATTCACATACAACATAGAGTAGACTTTACATGAATATTAATTTGAGCCTTACAGACGATTCTGTATAAACTGATTCATTGTAATGAAAAGAGTTGTAGTAGACCTGTTAAAAGTTGTGAAAGTTGTCAAAGCTTAATTTGTTGATGTGGTTGTAGGCATGCTTTTTTATAGTGTAATGGTACTGGTCAAGTGTAAATCAGGTCCTCATGTTGTACTTTTGAAATTGCATCACAGTGTACTGCTTTGCCTGCATCCTGTTTATTGCTACTCTGTCTGCTTGTGGCTGTAGGAGGAAGCTTGAGATGGTTCAGATGAAGTGGTAAATAATTTTGGAGAAATCAGAAATGAATTTGCTGAGGAATACGTAATACTGAGCTGAAACGTTTTGTTTACACAGTAGGAGCAGGTACTGCAATTGTGTGTTTCCATTAAATATTTCACCAGACACACTGTGGACACTCTGGTGTGGTTATATGACACTGCTGTTGGTCTTTAGGAAACCTTATGTGGTCCACACTCTCACTTGAGGTAAAATAAATGATTTTAACTATAATTAAACCTGCAAAGACATTCACTCCACTTAAATGATTTATGTGTTTCCATCAACCAGTTTTAGATATTTGTTATACTTTATTTGTAATTTATTATTTCTGAAATCTAAACTCTGAAATCTAAATTTCAAGTCCAGTGTTTGAAATATATTTATTTACTGGTAAAGATATTGTGTATGTCAAGTGTAAAGAGTTTTTTTTGTCACAGGCACACCTGACTGTAAGTGGGGGGGTGTATACCTGTGGGGTGCAAAAATGACTCAGAGGTCACTCTCACATATCTGCCAGTGTTGTCCTGTGGAATAGGGTGATTCAGTAGTCAATCTCAGGTATGTGTTTTCACATGTTTCCAGGGTGTTTTTTTTTGTGTAATTAGTTTGACAGGGTCTGGCTGAAGCCCTTCCCAGGGAATCCCAGTCACTCTGCCTGTGCTCTGCTGGACATGTTTTGCTGGCTGTGCGAATGTAACACGTTTTTCTAGGATTAACAAGTACTATTACAGCAGTGGTGCTTGTTGCATCCCTAGTGTACAATAAACATTCACCACCTCTTGGTTGCTTTTACACTTGCATGCCATCTAGTATTATTAATAAAAGGTAATACAATATTTTCTATTACTGACATGCCGTAATAATCAGTTAGTTTATCATTGTGTGTGAACCTATTCTGTATTAGCTTTTACTACTGTAGAGAGCTCATGCTGTAGCTGATGAAGTTGTGAATATAGCATATTTGCGCTGTGTACTTTGCCAAATACAGAACAAAAATTATTTGGCTAGCCTAGCACCTGGTATTACCTAGCTTAAATGTTACAAATGATGTACTTCTCATTCTGTAGAGGCATATTTGCTTACATGCCAGAGTGAATACAGGGAGAGAGGGAAAAAAACATTGCAGTTAAATTTACATTCAGTGACTGATGGATAATACAAGTATTTATCAGTAATGTTTTTAATTATGACTCTTAAAGTAGATTGTGTCTGTGGATATTTAGCTTGGATTAGTTTACTTCATACCCCAATAGCCAAAGATAGAAGACATTATGGCCACAGTCAGTCAAATATGCATGGATCTTTCATGTAATTGTAATTGTTAGTCAGGGTTATTTTTTCACAGCTTAGGTTGTCATTGTAGATCCCACATTAGTTTGTGTTTACACAGGCAGAAGACTGTGTGACACAGACCAGAAGAGGACAGCCCAGACCACTTGATCTTGGGCGGTGATGGGCTGTCATGTCCATGTTCCTGTACCCGATGGGGTGTAGGAGGTTACTTGACCTTCAACCTTGAGGTCAGGTGACTCTTTTAGGCCATTGTATAGGGAGCAAATGTCGTAGGAATGGGTTAAAAAGGCTGAGCAGTGACGGTGACATGTCCGGGCATGCTTCCTTAAAGGAGAGAGAGAAGAATAGGGAGAGGTTAGAGTCATTGATGTGAACATTTTCACCAGGACTTGTAAAGAAATTATCCGCTTAAAATGAAATTAAACAACCTACATGCTTACTTCCTTTGTGCATTTTTGTTGAGTAATCTCTAAGGATGAACAAGGTAAAGTGGTTGTTTTATGACAGCTTCAGTTTAATTAATACAATCCAGACTAAGCCTCAGTAAATCAGCTAAAAGAAGACCAATTAATGTTCAAATTAAGTAAGAGGAAACATGTATGCAAGTCACAATGTACATGCATATTTATATATTTCTCATGTTTGTCTTCTTTGTGTCATACACACAGTATTCTTGCATATCTATCTAATTTCAGGTTGGTGGGGGGCACAGGTGGTTTTCTGCTCAAAACAACTATCAATATTTTTTCTAAACAGTTATCCTAGTTGTCCTTTTTCATATTTCCATTTTTAAAATTATTTAGCTTTTCAAAAATAAAAATGATGACAGGCATCCAGAACACTCCCCCAAATACCCAGGGTCCATTCATGTCTTAAATGTTCTTATTAGGTCTGGACTGCTTAAGTAGGTTGTGCAAATCCCCATATTTGAAAAAAGCTGAAGCCAACAGATGGGTGGCATTTTATTGTAACATCTTTTTATTGGTTTTTAAGAAATGTGTTAATTTCTTTGTTGCTCTTTATTAGACAGTGATTCCAATAGCTGTCATTGCTCCCTCTTTTTGGCAGGGGATACCATAATGTGGCTTGCACAAAGTTAACAGCATTACTTATGTTGCCTTTAAAAAATAATAATTTGTCATATACTGTAGATGTTACAACAGATTTTGCAAAGGCTTTTAAAATTGACTGTTTGAGCAAAATAATTATATTTATTGTTATACAAGATTATAGACTGTTCTGTAGACTCAGAATAAATACAATTTTACTGTATTTTTCCAAGCTAAGATTTTATTACAGTGTGCATGTAATTACAGGCAAGGCTCCTACTCACGCGACGATTAAACAAAAGAGAACAACAGTCACTGGTTTTTACTGTCTTCCTCCCGCCAAGTGTCAGGTGTGTCAGACTGTAGACAACACTGTGCTCTGTCTTTGCTTACCTAATAAATTGCAGGTAGTCATTAATATTAAGATGTATTATCCTCTGTGAGACAAAGATGAGAAAAATCTGTATGACCTAATTATTACAGATACATGAGGTGTATCTTAGACATTCTGCAAAAAAATGTGAATTATCATATGTTTTTATAGTATTGTTATTAGAAGAAAGATGGTCAGCCTTAAAATGACACCTGTGTGGAGTGACATGCTCACTAACATAGATGTCGCTGGAGGTGATGTTTCTTCAAATGTCATAGTATAAAATTTTATTTCAACAGTCACACACTTTATGCAGCTAATACTTACCATGTATTTAAACTACACTGCAGGTTTTCAGATTTAATTATTATGACCTTTCTCTCAGCTATTGCTCAAAATGTGCAATCTGTCACTATAGCACCATTTGTTTTTTAACTCAAAATGGAAAATTGCTTTTTATATTATTTTCAAGTGTTTACCAGGAAATTTAATTGTCAAGTCAGTGTAATTTATGAGATCAGTGCATAGGTGCAACTCTCAAATCTTATTTTTAATTTTAGGGTCAGCTTTTTTTTAACCCCCTGTGGATTGAAAGTGTTCCTGGTTTTTACCTCCATTCACTGCATCACATGATGCAAATATAATGTGGACGAAACCTTTCTCAATCAAGACGGTTTTCTTTGTTTGTTTTTGGTAGTTTTTGACCTGCACAGGAGCTTGTGTGTGTGAGGGAGAGAGAAGGACTGAATGTCTAGTCCTAGTCTTTTTTGGAATGGACATATGTTAGAGATGTCATTAGATTCAAGCATCAAGTCCATATCAGACCTAAGTCATAATTACAGGTCCATTGAGACCTCTAGTGGCAACACAATCGTTGGACCCAGGACTGCAGGATTCTTATCAAGATGTAGTTTAACACTTTGCATACAAACTAGGTTTTGTCTAAAAATTTTTTTTCTTTTTTAGGAATCTTATATGTTGCACTTTTTTGCCTCTTTTCCAGGATAGCCTAAACATATTTCTACTAATGTTTAGATATATAATTAAATTTGAATTTTTTATGGAGTTTTATTGATTCATCCAGTGGGGTAATCCTGTTGTTCTCCACATGTGATGTCAGTTATTGAACAGTGATGCTGGTGGAGATTTTATGATGTGCTCAATGATTCTTAAACAAACAGTAACATAAACGCAAAAGTTTGTGGTCTCCTTCAAAGACCAAATGCATTATTCTCTACAGAGCAGCTGTTTTTACAGAAGTCACACTTTTTAAAATAATTAAGTAATAAAGTAATATATTGGCTAATTTTCCTGTGCTTAAGGTACAGGGGCTTTATGTATGGTAAGAACTTGCAGTGGTTTCACTCACTGTGAAATTAACTTTGAACCTAAAGGTGCTGAATGGGATACTGCACTCTCTCTGACAGTCTTTGTAACTTGGACAAAATCAATCTACTTATAATAGTAACACCTTCACAAACAGTCAAGGGGAATCCTAATGCTAGAGGACACAATGTCATTCCACACTGCATTGCTAGTATTGTGGCAAAGGTTTGGGGAATGCCCTTTTCTGTGAATCATGGCAGTTTCCCTGCACATAAACAATAATGAAGTTTCTCTCTTGATTTGGAAGAACTTCACCAGCCTGGAAAGATCTCTGAACTCAACCCCTTTCAGCAGCCTTGAAATGAATTAAAGTCTGACATAGAGCCAGGCGTCATTACCCCTACATCAGCACACAACCTCACATTATGGCTAAGTTGGTGTAAATCTTAGCCAGGTTAAAAAAATCTTGGGAAAGGTTTTCTCAGGAGAGTGGAGGCCATACTGTGGCATATTTATGCCCATAAATTTTTGGTGTCCACGTAGTTTTAGCTACATCATGCTCCTGGGTGATAACCACTGCATTTTTGACAGGCTGACCTCAGACATTAAAATATTGTCTTTGCTGTGTGTTTCAGATGGAGAGCCTCCTTCTCTGCTTGGGGAGTGGAAATGTCAGTCTGCCAAAGATGCTGATCATCTAGGTAGATAAATGATAGCTATTAATTGTCTTTGGACTAAGGACTGAAGACTAGAAGATGAGTGTAAATAACACAGAAGATGAGAAGAGATGGAGGCGGAGGAACCGTGATTGCAGTTCTGGTGATGCTGTAGCAGCACGGAATGGTTTGTGGGTCATGGTAAGATACAAGCCATACTGTGCTGCTGCAGCAAACCCTGAAAACACAACCTGGCTGTCACCTATCGGTTCAACATGTGGCAGTTTTTCCAGTGATGACTGAAGTTTGATTTGTTTTTTACAAGCCTCAACTGTGTGAACTAATGCCACATAGACATTTCTTCTAATGATAATAGTTATCATTCTGATCTGCTGGTCGCTTTACTGTAGCAGCACGTAAATATTGGAGTTAAGACTTTTGCTGAAGCCTCCAGTATTGATCGTGCTGCTGAAGCAAAGCTGGCCGCTCACAATCAGTGTACAGTGGCTTTTCCTAGGAGATGCTCACATATTTTGATTTAACCTTCAGCACATATGATCTTCTTATAGTTAAAGTTTTTGTCTGCAAACTTTCAAAAATAAAAATGTAAATTGGAATTTTTCTGTAATGTGTTTGGCATGTTAATTATATCCGTTTTATATCTAAGTTAACTGTTCAGTGTCAACAGCTGAAGGAGTTGTTAACTGAAAATTCATGGCTTTTTAGTAATAACATAATCTGCGCAGAGCAGAGCAGAGCGGGGACGCGCGCTGCAGCGCTGCTCGGATGTCCGGCCTGTTCAGCAGGAGCTCTGACGCACAGATTTACTCAGGATTAAAGTCATTACGCCTATCATTGTGTAGCTTCTATACACCAGAGTTATCCTTAAATTATAAATAAGACATTCGCTTTATAAAAGTCAGTATTTCTTTCTGGAATATAAGAACGATATTTGTTGGGTTTAGGCCCGATTGCACCATTTATCCATTTGATCTGTTATAAAGGAGTCGCTTTGTTGCAATTTATGTCTGCTTTATGCCTACAAAGATTTGTTGATGTAGCTATTCTTTGAAATAACCGTGCAAATCTGTTACGAAGAATGTGCAGTCCTGTGATAAAACAAATCTCCAGTCAAGTGCACGTTACACGGGCCCATCCAGGACATCGGCTGAGGATAAAACTGTCGACACGCTTTTTCTTTTACAAATCTTTAGGTCAGTTTCGCAACTGTCTCTGACTTTAATAAAATGTAAGGCTGCGCAGGTGAACCCGAAAACTATATATACGAAGTTATAAAATTTCAAATATGAGATAAATAAATGTAACACAAATTATATCTTGAGTGTCTAATGAAATTTCCATGCAGAACATGGATGTTTAGAATAGAAGGCCCAGTAATAATTTGTTGGTCACTGAATAAACGCACAACAGTTTCCTTCTATTTGGCCTTTTAAAATAGATAATTGTAAATTCTCATTATTTATCTGCAATTAACCTATAAAATCGGAATTAAGCGATTTGGTCACAGTCAGTTTTAAACAAAAGTAGTTAGTGAGACAAAATGGTAATCACGATTTGCGCACACGTTTAAAATAATTTTAGAGGAAAGGATTGCCCTTTTCAAATTATAAAAAAAAAGATTAATATTTGAAATATATATAACATTTTTATTACACCATGCAGGTGTTAATGTCCTTTAAATGTAAAAGAGGATTAACCAGAATTTAACAAGCTCCGTTGTCTTATGACGCCATGTCAAGGTGGACTTTGCAAATACAGAAACTACGAGTGTGTGTAATAATAGCAGCAATATAATTCCTCATAAATCTTTTGGAAATTACTAAATTCTTGTATCTTTACATAAGTGCTGAGATTTAAATTTTAAAGTAAGGTCGAGTGTTTTTGCATATTTAAAAAAGCAGTCGACTCCACACAGCACATCAAAATGTGGAGACAGCAGCGTGATGAGCGGCCTGAAATTTCTACTTTTGTCTCAAGCATGTTGATAAACGTTTCTTTTTTGCTGTTGTGACATTTTATACATGTTTGTGAGCTTTTACAACGAATAGAGATTTGAACAACTTGTATAAGTGTAGAAGTACACACCACTGGCGATGTCACCGACATGGTTTGATGCGCTTCTACGTTATTTATAACTTAAATCATCAGAAAACTTTTGCTTAAAATGAATATAACAAGAGTAAAAAAAAACCTATACGTGATGTTTTAATAACAAATCAGGGTTTCACTGAAATTACCATCACACATTCGCAGTGTAAAAGCGCAGGACTTGAACCAGGGATGCCATTGGAAACGGGCTACACAGAATATGTTGATCACTTATTATTTGGAGATTTTGTCCCCTTCATTGACTGTAGATGGTCACTGTAAGTTTAATTTTATTAACCCTCATCACAGGTCCACTTTGATAGAAAGTGTTCATAGTTATTCACAATATTATTTTTTTATTTGGGTTGAGTCACGATTTGTGAGACTATATTTAAATTTGCGTGCTTTGATAAGTAAAATATTAACGCACTGTGGTACTTTTATTTTCATCCTATATTTGCCTGGCAACAGAAGGCTATATATATGTACATGCGTGCCATGACGTACATTCTGAATTCTGGTCGGTGCTGACATCACAGATTCACTTTGTGGTGTGATTTTAGGATTTCCTCTTTTATTTTTCTTCTTCCAAAAATACATCTACAGGAGAATAAATTAAAAAGCATAAGTGATGGACGTACAATTTACTGTTTGCTCTGACTTAGTTTAATAAAGATTACTGTTGGTGATAAGCCAAACATCTCACTGCGTTAACCCACATTTGTAAGATTTTTTAACAACTTCCATTTCCCCACACAATTATATTTTGATTTGCGGCTTAGGATCCTATTTTCTCCATATTCTGATGGGTAACATAAAATTGGCTAAACAGTGATATAACAGCCTGCAGCTGTTTTACTTTTTAGACTGAAGAAGTCACGCAACGAGTGAGTCGCACGGACCTCTGCAAATGCGTTTTATAGAGAAACAGTAACAAGTGTACTCTTACCTACGTTTTATTATTACTGACCAAGAAAAATTTACGTTTCTTGAAAACAAAATCGTTTCCCATGAGTGTTTTTCCTCTTGCACTGTGTCTGCAGCCTGCTGAATATTTCACACGGGCCCTGTTACGCAACGTGTGTAACCTTGACGAGGCTGCAGCATCACTGTGTTGCGTGCGCTCTCTGCGGGGAAGAGAGCATGAATTCCACAGTGCGTCCTCTTTTGTCACTGACTTGCTTACTCTGAACAGTTGTCTGATTTGGTCTGCCGCGTTAAATAAAACAAACAACAATGTGTCTTGAATCTCTGTTTTATTTACCAAGACCAACTTCGGCATGTATAAAAATTAGATTTCACAATCGTGGAAGTAAATTTGAGTTAGGGTGTGAGCAGCAATCTGTGGCTTAAGGACTGATTGTAACGATTCTTGATTTTTATGGCTTCGTTGAGGTCAGAGCTTGACCAAAAAAAGCAAACTTCATTATAAATACTACTGTAAACAAGTGTTTCCATGTACTCAGTGTCATATCTGTCTGTGTTTTGTGGACCTAGTGCATGAGACGCCACAGGCAAGTAATTAAAACAACTTACAAGTGCCAAAAAACTTGACAGTGGAGTCAATTAGGTTCACGATACATTCCTGGCCTGAACCAATCAAAGCTCTGCACAAATCATTCATTTCCCGCAGGTACACATCGGTGTGGGTAAGATGCGAGGAAACTGTAGTAAGAAAGGGTTCCAGATGTGAGGACACGGACACAGCAATTGTGAGCATCAACAAACTCAGACACAGACAGGTCTTCCATCTATGCGCTGTCGCCCGTGAGCCCCCCGCTCGGTAGGAGCTGTTCACGTGTGGGACTGAGATTTTGTCCACTTCTCTGAGCCTCATCGAATCCCACTTTTTCACATCGAAGTTTGACACAAGGGGTCCGATGTCCATGTTCTTCCGGGAGGGCAGCGGAGTTTCCTTGAGGACATTCAACTTTTCCCGAAACTCCTGCATCTGCTGCAGAAAGAACAGGGGGTCGGAGACACTCCTGAAGGACTCGGCGATGCTGAGTGCCAGTCTCTGTTCGTCCAGCGCCGCGCTCAGCTTGGTGATCTCCGGGTCGTACGCTTGCATCACCATCAGCTTCAGCGTTTCAAAATCAGAGAGGATCTCATTCTTTTTGCATTCAAACGAACTGATGAGTTTATCGAAGTAGTCTGTTACCTTCTCTGCGTCCTTGGTCACCGACTGAAGAGCCTTTTTCTTATTGGTTTGTAGTGTCTCCAGGCAGGACAGTATGTCTGCGCTCTGCCAGCTCTCCACTCCGTGAAGCAGCTCTTCAAAAGCCTTCTTCTCTTGTTTACACGCCTCCTCCAAGGAGCAGAACGTGTGCCCTCTGTGGTCATTTGTTGTTGCGCAAAACCCACATATGAGTTTTAAATCCGTGGCGCAAAATATGTTTAGAGGCTGGCCACAGTGTTCTTTACAAACAGACATTTTAGGCATAACCCTGATTCTGCTGTACTTCTCCACTATTCCGCGCAAAGTGTAGTTGACCTGCAGGCTGTTTGCGCCGTTGTGTGGGGTCTCTTTGCGGCAAGTAGGGCATTTGAGGGGTGTTCTGAAAGCTGCTCCTCGGTTCCCCTCCAACAGTCCCTCTAAGCATTTCTTGCAAAAGCTGTGTGAGCATAACAAGACCCGTGGGTCTTCGAAGAGACTGCAGCAGATCGGGCAAGTGAGTTCCTCTTCTAGCTGCTCCATAGATTCCTGTAAACACATCATCCAAGCGTCAAATCGATGCGTAATGTAAGTGAAGAAATCCCAGTAAATCAACACTCAGTGAAACAGGTTACATAATACGCACCCAGTTCATGCCACGTAAGGCAGCAGCGGCAATAAATTACACACGTAAATGCCGAAGCATCGCAAAGGATACAGATTTTGTCATGTTCCAGCTGTGTCTGGAGTATCCTGAAAGCGAAACTGACTTGCAACGCTGTACCCGCGTAAAAGGTTGGCACCAGCTCTGCCAGAGGCTCGGTTCGCCAATCTAACGTTAAGTAACATCCTGCTTTTTGAAGTCCTTCTGTGATCTGCTGGCGATGGAAGACACTTAAAACAGCGTCGCATAACCAAGCTGGGTGTAAGCGTGACGAACTCTACAGGAGTAAATTGTAACCACGAACGGTTTTCTCTTAGCTTTGTATTACAGAATAGCCCGACTGTGGTTAGCTAAGTCGAGCCCTAAATTACCGCCGTCTAACCAATCAGATGCGACAATTTATCGACAAGCAGCGTTCGCTGTATCGTTGCTCCTGTTGGCAAGGTGCTGAAGGAGGGCTGTGACAGATTTTGCAAGCGCATAGTAACATGCAACTACTGGACCAAAAGAATCACTCACCAGCTGCTGAGACGCACAGTGTAACGCAATCATGGCGCTTGTTGCTGTGCAGACTTCGCCCTTTCCGGGTTTACAGTTAACCACTTCAGTGGTGCACACAGACGTTTAAGATACACCGATTCGCCTGTGTTTGTGCACAGTTATGTTTATGTGGATAATACAATGCACCAACACGCAGGACACTTAAGCTTGGGTCTATTTGATTGTTTTATTTTTGAACAGCGGGATGGTTACGTTTTTGTCCGTGTTGGGTAACTTGCAGAGGATCCCTGGCTGTCGGTTGGGGGAGGGGCTGTTGCTATGCAAAACATTACAGCGTGAAAAACTGTCAACTAGGTTTCAGTCCGAGTTTGGCATAACAGGCTTTTATACCGGCCCGCTTGAGTCAGTCGTTTTGGGTGCACGTCTATGTGTGCGTATGTCCACAGTCAAAAACGTAAACGGCGCGAGCGGAGGCGCCAGGTGCATGAACTGACGCAAAAAGTAAACTTGAGTGCTGTGTCTCACTGAGTAGGTAGGTAGGTAGGTTAACCAGCCTCCACGATTAAACGTAAACTGAGACTGATTATTGCAGCAACACTGCATTTGCCTCATGTTTTTAGCCAGTTCTGAGAATGATCTTTAGCTTTGCATTGGTGTCACCGACTCAGCTTTTGTTCACTACTAAACATTTGCTATTTTGCACCAAGCTCACTTGCTGTTCACTTGTGGTTATGTAACTTCGACATCCAATAGTTACTTAGTCACGTGTAGAAAATTTGACCTTGATTTTCTTCCCTTGTTTCCATGCCATCAGGAGCAACTGCCTATCTTAGCCACTGTGATTGGATACAGTGAGGTAGCGGGGGCTTGTGTAGTACCGACCTCTACCGCTGGGTGTCACTGTTGCAATGGAGAGCCTCTCTCAGCGCTCTTTGGTTCGATGGTATGATCTTGTTTCCGGATGTGAAGCTAGCATTTGGGGAAAGAATGGCTGCGTTGTTTACGTGTTGTTTAGGCTGCTGCGGAGATGGCGGATCGGGGCATATACCCCTCAAAGAAATGCCCACCGTTCAGTTAGACACTCACCACATGGGTAAGTTAATTTGGCTTTCATTCGCACAAACTGTTGTTGTTTACTCACTTCTAGTTGGCTGTGTCTGTGACGCGACGATCTGCTACTTCCGCTGTTACCGTTAGCTAGCTAACGTGGCTAACCTAAGCTATATTTATAGTAAGTAATAAAGGTACTCTACAGGCGCACTCTCAAACGGATCCGTACAGAAATACAATTTACTGGAATCCAAGGAAAATTTAAGTGAAACCTGAATAAGATCAGGATGTTATGTCCTCTCACACACGTTGTTTTTGCTAAGTCTGAATCGGAGTTTGCTAGCAAGATCACGACTTAAAAGTCTGATTATGACAGTTTGAGCATGACCATGTTTTTTTAAAGAGTATGTTGTCTGACTTCAAATCCAGTAATTAACTTAGAGGTTAAATATTCTTCTCCTGAATAACTAATGCATGTTTTTGTTCTGATAAATCTGTGTAATAGGTTACATCATGTGAGGTTAAACGGTAAACACATTTTCCAGCTTACACAATGTCATTGGAAAGTGGATATCTCTGGATTGATGGTTGAGCAAAACACACAATTTGGGGTTGTCATCTCGATTTTAGGAAACTGTTGTCAATACTTACAGAATATTTTTTGTGCAGTTCTTAAAAATTCAACAAATAGTTGACAAAATAGACACTTAGGAAAAGAACTATCCGTTGCATCTCAAGATTGTTTTTATGAATTTAATGTTATTGTACTGCAAAATGTATTTTTTGCTTTTGTTTTTCAGGCACCGATGTTGTCATTGTAAAGAGCGGCCGGAGAATATGTGGAACTGGAGGCTGTCTGGCCAATGCTCCTCTGCACCAGAACAAAAGTTATTTTGAGTTTAAGATCCAGTCCACTGGTAAGTGTTTGCCTCTTAGTTGATGATGACAGTGCTTACATTGCTTTTCTGCCTTCTTTCCTTGTTAGGTTTTAATTTTCTGGGGCAAGAAAGCCTACCCTCAAGCAACTCAACACTAGTCTCAGACTTGTTTAATATGCACATGAACCTCAACTAATAACTTTATTGCATCCATGTTTTACTCTGTGCTTTAAAGAAGCATTCTGAAATAACAGATACTTCTGTGATGTGCTTGGTTTCCAGGTGTGTGGGGAGTGGGTGTGGCTACGCAGAAAGTGAATCTTAATCAAGTGCCTTTGGGCAGAGACACAAACAGCTTAGTCCTGAGGCACGATGGGTCTGTGTACCACAATAATGAAGAGAAGAGTCGTCTACCTGCAAACAGCCTTCCTCAGGAGGGTGACATTGTGGTAAGTGCAAAGTTTGTTTTACTCAATCCTGGATAGAACTTTGATATATTTATTTATATAGACAGATAGCTAGATAGATATATGTATATATAATATTTACACGATTAAAGTGTTGCATTTAAAGCAAACCTTAACTTTTCTCTGACTCATCAAACAGATGTGGTGTGAAATGGATGAATGAAATTAAAGGGCTTAAATCATATGATCAATTGCTCATGCAATTTCTTGCCCAGTAGAGGTGCTGCTATAATTTTGATGAGATTTCAGTCTTGTCTGTACACTTATTGGGCTATCTCATGATTTTCCAACAGACATGTGACCTTTGATTGTATGTGTTTACAAAGCTTAGTCAACCTCTACGGACTAATTATCTATTAGAAGTGTGCTATAGCTTGCTGGCTCGCAGGTGACAGGTGATTATGTCTGAGGCAGGTGGTTGATGGAAGCAGTCAAATTGGAAATCATAGTGTAATGTGTGCTGGATTGCATTCTGATTGCAGAAGTACACCAAATTCCTTCTTGGCACCAGCTTATAAATCATAACTAATTTATCAGTACCCTGAAGCAGCATTTTTAACAGTTGTTTAGAAGAAAATATAAAATAAGATAAGATAATCCTTTATTAGTCCCACAAATGGGAAATGTTAATTAGAGCTGTCCCGGGCGTACACCACTTCTTACCCAATGACATCTGGGATAGGCGCCAGACCCTTAAGAGGACAAGTGGCTAGGATAATGCATGGTGTATTAAAAAAAATAATAAAAATACCCTACCTACATTTTAGGTAGATTGTGGTATTGTTAGCTGTTATTGGTCATGAACTGACTGTCACTTACTGTCTGTTTATGAAATGCCTGCAGGGTGCTGTAGTCGTGTGCAAAACCCACACACATTGTTATGTATTTATAATCTGTTCTTGGAACAATGACCAGGAAAAACCGGCTTTGTTCAGCAATTACATATTTTCATTAAATAGGCCATTATTAATGGTTTTTGAACGATTCATGTCATTCACACAACTACACTACTACTACACTGATTTTCTGTTTAGTTCTAAGAGTATATAGAATACTTACCCCACCTGCTTCTTCAGCATGAAAGTATGTGAAGATTTATGTAGATGGAAATATCATGGACCGTAGAAGCAGCAATAATTCATGAAATGAATTGTTCCATTGTTGTTTCTGTTCCTCAGGGCATCACATATGACCATGTGGAGCTGAATTTATATCTGAATGGAAAGAACATGCACTGTCCAGCCTCAGGCATCCGGGGAACTGTATACCCAGTTGTTTATGGTAAGTTAACTTGTAAGCTTGATATGCTGACTAGTTAACCAAGATCCATTAATCTTGGAATTGTTTGGAATTTTTTTTTTCATTTGAACACACTCATGCAGACATTACTGACAACTGTCTGTGAAGATTCTCAGTCATCCAGGTAAAGTTGTCTGAAGTTTGAGTCATGGCAACTGGACTTCTTTCTTCCAA
>JAUYWH010000013.1:7600816-7624542 GCA_034779795.1 Ctenopoma multispine
GTCGGTTGGGGGTTGTCCCCCCCCCCCCCCCCCCCCCCTAAATAAATTACTAAATGTCAGTGTGTTGTGGTGTTATGATTTATGATGTTATGTTTGTCAGTAATATTTATTATTCCAAACATCAAAGAACCGTTAAAGAAGAACACATTTTCTCCTGAGTTGAGATTAAAAGTTCATTCTTAATTTTGGAAAGAGCTGATGACAAAAGTGTGTTCAGTGTATGTTCTGGAGATTTCAGTCATACTACATGATCTTCTTTAAGCAGATTTTTACTGTTATTGTGGAATTGTAGATCTTCAAATTTACAACAAGTGGTTTCTCCTAAAAATGTGAAGTGGACTTTTGAACATTTGTTTCCATGACAACCTTTTAAACTCTATCTGCTGAGGAGGATTGTTTGATGTGTTTGGGGGCTACCTAGCAGCTACTAATGGCAGGTTTGGTGAGTGTATTTAGTTGTTTTTTTTGTCTGCTTAATGCAGACTTCACTTTAGTTATATCTGCTAATATTTCACAGCAATGATCAAATATATTTGAAGAAACATTTACCTTTTTATTGTAATTCACTTTGTCAGTTTTAGTTAAAAGTTGATGTCACACACCAAGCCTGTCTTAGTTTCTATATACTGAAGACCTGTAAAATGTATAAAGAAATGTATAAATAAATATAAATTAATAAAAAAAATAGGTAAATTATGGAGTTGCAGAACGAATCCTACCATTTTGCAGTTGTATGTCTACAGTCACAGCTCTTAAAATGAGTATTGTTGTCCTCTGCAAGTTATAACAGGACTAATATTCCTCTACGTTTGTTTTTGTGCAGCAAAATGTTACGCTTGACGCCATCTTGCAGGTAAGAGAGCATGTCATTCAAACCTTCCCTTATAGAGCACTTGGCAAAGATTTTAGGCATTGAAAGTAAAATGAGGATGCTTAATAATAATGCCACCAGTAGCATTTCATTTTACATTCATGCACAGAACAAACCTAGTTAAATCAAATCAGTATTTAGCATGGCCATTAAAACGACACCGATTCTCCTCAGTACACTCTCACACACAGTTTTTCACAGTGTTGTCCTTTGTATTTCATCTCAGTGTTTGCGTCGTGTAATCCCAGACTGACTCGATGATGTTGATAGCCACACCATCTGTTTCAGGACCCCCTTGTGTTTCCTGTGGATAAAGATAGTTCTTTGCGACTCTGTGTGTATGTTTGGGCTAGTCGTGATTGTGCTGAATGAATTTGGGACCCATCGGACTCCTCCCTGTTGGTTTACGGGATGGATCTAATATTAAACTTCAGTACAGTGCTGCGTATTAGGCTGTCTGAAATTAATCCGCAGTAGCTTCGAACTATTATGACATTGCTTTTTGTCACTACAGAATGCTACCAGTGATAATGCAGTGATACAGCTCAGTGCTGTACAGGCAGCCAGGTGAGTTACTGACAAAATACACACATTTACACACACCAGCTGTTTTTGTATATGAAGATTGTGAGATTTATTTTCCTATTTTTTATCAGAAAACTGCTCTCAAGTGACAGAAATCCTCCCATTGACGACTTGATAAAGTCTGGAATCCTGCCCATTTTAGTCAAATGTCTGGAAAGGGATGACAAGTAAGTCCTGTGTGTGCCTTCAGTGTTGTTCTCTACCACGATGGACTGAGTGTTCTAGTCGATAAGACTCCAGACTGCTATGCAGTTTATACTGGATTACTGATGCGGCTGCATGACGTCTTTGCTGAAACAGAGGTTTTGTGCGCACAGCAGTGTGTGTATCCCTCTGTGTCCACACGTGAGAGTGTGCGGAGGCAAGCAGGGAAGTTGGCAGGTCCTGTTGGTCCAGGCCAAGCCAAATATAACAGCATTCCAGTCTCTTGGAGTTCCCCAATTCCCAGGACCTAATGTTCACCGAGGGGGGAGAATGAATAGTTGGGGCTGAAAAAAACTTTTAATGAAGAAGTTGTAAGGATTGTTTTCCATGGCAACCCACAGCAGATAGCATCACGTTGACATGGAACACAAGCTTATTTTCGATATTTATAGTTTTTTGTTCACTGCATAGCAAGTTATAACAACTACAACATCCACAGACAACCACAATGTGAGCACCACCTTCTGTTTACTGTTTTGTACTCCAGACAAGACTTAAGAAACCAGTAGGAACTCCAGATCATGGTTGTCTGATAAATGTAAAGGGATAGGGAGACTTCCCACCCTCTGCTGTGATTTACTAGCATTTGGCTCGTGGGTGGTGTTAGTATCACTTGTGACTCTGATTTCAATTTTTTGTACTGCATCATTTCAAAAAAGTTATTTCATGATGGTTTTTGCCTTTGAGTTTGGCTTCTGCCAAGCAACACGATGTCTGGGTAACGGAACTTGTATCAGATCTGCTGTACATAACACAAACTCTTTTTTTAGTAGGATTTCACAGGTTGTGCAATAATGTTTTGTCTTCATTTGGTTTTGGTTTCTTTGTTGTACAGTCCCAGTCTTCAGTTTGAGGCTGCTTGGGCTCTGACCAACATTGCCTCTGGGACGTCAGCACAGACTCAAGCTGTGGTTAAATCCAGTAAGTTGACCCCTGTCCTCCCCAATTTTACTGCTTCAGTCTGTGTTTGTATACTGTCTGCAATCTGCCGAGCAAGCATATTAGTTTTTTCACTCAGTGAGGCCCTGTCATTATTTTGGATGTTTGTTCTGTTTCAAAATAAGAGTGCCCTATTATCTAATAAAAACATGACTGGTAAGTGCCTGTTCAGTATTCGCATGATTAGCTGACTGTTACAGCAGCAGGATTTGTTTACTTCAATCTAATCTGCGTAGACGATTTCATACATTGTAGCACTGACAAATCTTCATTAGCCCTTTCAGGTTGTGTTGATCTTCTATTGGTTTCAAGTATATACTCTAACATATTTATATCACCCTTACTTTATTTTCTTTCAGGAAACACAGATGACACTATAATATGACGCTTATTTGACACAAATAACGCAATTTTCAGAAATGTTCACTATTGTTTTTTAATTAATTATTTGCAATTTTACATTAGTACTTAACTATTTTATTGATGATGCAGTCACAGAGTACTGAATCCTTCACCATCTTTCAGGGATGCTTTTTATGTCCATTCATAAGACTAAAAATTTGTATCACACACACACACACACACTGGTGTTTTGGTGAGATTCTTTGGTTTTATTACTTTTTCTAGGAAATCAAAACTCAGCTTTGGAAAGAGTCTGAGATGTTAATAAAGTCAATATATTAAAAACATATTAGAATATGCAGTGTAGTTACTAGAAATTAGACATATCTCCTCTGCAAAGCTTTGACTGTCAAGAATGGGGCCATGGAGGGGACCTCATACAAATTCATTCAGTCATTACGTTTTTGTGTCTGTCTGCTGTCATATGCAGGAGTTGTAACAGTGTTTATTTGGCTTTGAATGTGACTAGACCGTTTTTTTTTTTACTGGAGTCACAAACTGTGACCTTGTGAAAGTTTGTGACATGTTAATGTTTGTGTGTCTAGATGCAGTGCCCCTGTTCCTGCGACTGCTACACTCCCCCCATCAAAATGTATGTGAACAGGCTGTATGGGCTTTAGGAAACATTATAGGTAAGTGTTAGGGTTCTTATCTAATCGTTGTGGGTGTGTCTGTCTCTGTCTGTATTGCTTGGAGGCAACTTCAGAGTTATGCTGACCTCTGCCCTGTGCCTGCCCAGGTGATGGTCCACAGTGCAGGGATTATGTCATCTCTCTGGGCGTGGTGAAGCCGCTGCTTTCTTTCATCAACCCATCAATCCCCATTACCTTCCTCCGCAATGTTACCTGGGTCATCGTTAACCTCTGCCGCAACAAGGATCCACCACCACCCATGGAGACTGTGCAGGAGGTGGGTATATGTTTATGTGTGCAGGCTTTCATTTTCCAGACAGATGGATGTGTTGCTTTTCATCCGACTGTCACTGCAGGCTGAGTCACACAGAGATTTTCAGTAATCAAACTATAAAGCTCTTTTGCCAAAACTTGAAGTCTGGTTTTGACAGCTATTCCTCTTTGTGATTTTTTTTTTTTGTCTTTTAACTCTGCCCTGTTTCTGCCTGCATCTGATCCTTCTTTTCCTCCTGCCTACTTTCAACCCACTCACAGCCTACTTTTCTTTCCCCACAGATTTTGCCCGCCCTGTGTGTGCTAATATATCACACCGATATAAATGTAAGTACCAGGGTGATGGGTGATTTTCTCAGTCCCTTAACATGTGCTGATTTACAGCATTTGTAAAAAAAAATCATTTTCTCTGTGCTGTCATGTCATTTATCTGAATGTTAACAGCCTAATTATTATACAGTGACAGTATGTGCATGTAAAGGTTTGTGTGTATGTGTTTAGATTCTTGTAGATACAGTTTGGGCTCTGTCCTATCTCACGGACGGAGGCAACGAGCAGATCCAGATGGTCATTGATTCTGGAGTCGTTCCATTTCTTGTGCCTCTCCTCAGCCATCAGGAGGTGAAAGTTCAGGTGAGACTTTATTTAGCTGATTCAGAAGTCTTTGACTTTAGTCTCTAGTAAGATGTTTTCATTAGTTAATGTGTTTTTTTATTCTTCTCCTTTGTCCTAAAAACTGCAGACAGCAGCTCTGAGGGCAGTGGGAAATATTGTGACAGGGACAGACGAGCAGACACAGGTCGTGCTCAACTGTGACGTCCTCTCACATTTCCCAAACCTGCTTACACACCCTAAAGAAAAGATCAACAAGGTATTACAAGCCCAACCTTGATGTTGTATATTGATATTGAGTCTGGTGTCTTTTTCTATGCTTACATGGCTATAAAATATAGTTTCTGCTTTTTGTGAACTGTAGTGAAGTTCATGGCATTTACAAGAGACCAGTTTGATGTTACAGAATATAATATATCAGGCTTAGTTTTGTTATTTTATGTTTTTCTTTGTTCATTAATTTACACAGTAGTTAATAACCCATAAATTAGGAGATTGTTTATTAAGCTGTCTGAACTGGAGAAGATTATTTCAATCACACTGTATATTAAAATCTAATAATTTCTGGAGTCACTTATTTCATGAGTGTACATTCATGTATGCACAAAGTGCAAAGGCCTATTTCACATTTTTCTAGTTACATTTGATCTAGAAATTCTCATGTTAAGGTGATGCAGCTTGATGATTTGCAGAGTCATATGTAAAATAATTGCAAATTCTAGCCAGCACCAGAGCTTTGGCACCAAATCCAGAAATAACTAGTGTTTGAGAGAATATTTATCTTTGATTGGTCTGTTTGCAGGAAGCCGTCTGGTTCTTGTCCAACATTACAGCTGGGAACCAGCAGCAGGTCCAAGCTGTGATTGATGCGGGACTGATTCCTATGATCATTCACCAGCTGGCCAAGGTTTGTTCATAGTGGAAGAGCAGAAATAAAATCCTTAAATTATCTGTTCTTTATATTCAGTTTTTCAGTTCCAGACTCTAAAGTTGGTTGGTATTAATCATGTGTATTCAGTTGCACTGACACAACAATATATAAATAAATAAATGAAATGGACACTGAATGCAAATGTGGCCTAGATTTTTAGTGGGGTTTAGCATTAGACTGTTGTAAAAAAGACCTGCTATGTCCACATCTTAGCGACAGCCTGTTTCTCTACAGGGTGACTTTGGCACTCAGAAGGAAGCAGCGTGGGCCATCAGTAACCTCACCATCAGTGGGAGGAAAGACCAGGTGAGCTGGACAAGCGATGTCGAAATATGTTGCTCATGTTTAAATATGTTTATTGTTGAGCTCAGCTTAAATGTAGAAACCGTACTTAGTATGTCTTATGTCTTAGTAAGTCTTTTAATTCTGTAATAGTAAATGTTTACCTCACCATTTTACACATTGTCAATGAACAGAACTGTCCTCATCATTAAAGGATGACGGGAATGTTGAATTGTTGTGAGTGAATTACAAGAACACGTTCCACACTTGTAACCATGCACCTATGTTGTAATCAAGTATGGATGTGGTGTGTATGTGTGGGTTTGTGTAGGTGGAGTTCCTGGTGGAGCAGAACGTCATACCTCCTTTCTGTAACCTGCTCTCAGTGAAGGACTCCCAGGTGGTGCAGGTAGTCCTGGATGGGCTCAAGAATATCCTCATCATGGCAGGAGACGAAGCCAGCACTATTGCTGAGATCATAGAGGAGTGTGGAGGTTTGTACATGTAACTCACATTACACTCTGGCCTTCTCTTCTAATGGTTAAGCTTTTTATGAGAATTGTTGTAGCTCTTTTTCTTTTTTACATGGCTAAAAATGTAGGTCTTTTGGAATTTTACATATTTTAACTCTATTTTAAATTGTTAAACTGTGGAACTGAACTGCGTCTGTTCAGAAATCGGTGTACGCAGAAATCAATTCAAAAGTTTTTGTTCTGTTTTTTTTTCAGGTTTGGAGAAGATAGAAAATCTGCAGCAGCATGAGAATGAGGATATCTACAAACTAGCTTTTGAGATTATTGATCAGTACTTTTCAGGAGACGATGTGAGTTTGCCACCGCTGATTTACACATCAAAATATTTGTTTGTTTTTCCTGTACAGTGATCTCACGATGTGTCGTTTTCAGATTGATGAAGATCCCAGTTTGATCCCTGAAACCACTCAAGGAGGAACCTTCAACTTCGATCCAGCTTCTAACATGCAAGCAAAGGAGTTTAACTTCTAAAAGCCAGGATGTTTGTTTCAGCCAGCAGCACGGGTACTCTATAATCACCCCAGACATTCATTCATCTCTCCTCCAACCTGGCAACCTGGCAACCTGGTACTGAAGGATTTACTTAGCATCACTTCAACATGGAAACTCACCACTGAAGGATTTATCCACACTCACCTCTCTGCGCTCTGAGGTGTTTTTTTCTCTTTAAATGGTCATCCTTCCAGGACGCAACCCTTCATTGGAGGTCCTGGTCATTCAACAGGCATCATCACCATCTGGCAACCTGCATTGAGAGGATTGTCAGTTTTCTCTGCCAGTGCTTCTAAATATCACACAAAAATAAAACCGGAAGGAAGAAAAAGTCGTTGTGGCAAAATTGAATTGCCAAATGTCAAGTCTTCACAAAGACAAAAAACAGAAACACAGACATGCACACACATGCGCACACGCACACGCATATATACTCACTTTTTGACACTTAGAATTTGTGTGCATACTTCTGTTAGAAGCCATCATATCACCTATGGGGAAGAAATACTGCTGTTTGTTTGTGGTTTATTATTTGTGCTTTCCCTCCCCTGGATTGTCCTTTGGTATTAATTCACCCACACACACTTACTGACATTCAAGGACACACATCAATGCACTTAGTCACACTGATTCCTGATGGCCGGCACCTCGAAAAACCCTCTCTCACCCAGTTTAAAGAGTTAATCCCAGAGCTAAGCCATGATTAACCACGGACCCCTGCTGCCCTCCCAGGAGAGTCCTGGTGCAGGTGGAGGGGTGAAAGGGCTCTTACGCAAAAAGAGGAACTCCGTGGCAAACTGACTGACGGGACTTCTGATTCAGTGACGTCACTTTTCTAACGTGACCTCCGTTGAATTATCAAACTTAATGTTTCTTTAAAAAAAAAACAAATCATCAAAAATGTGAAGAAAATGCCATGATTTTTTCCGACACAACTGTAAGATCTGCTATTTGCTTGCTCCTGAATCAGCAGAGCGATAACACTTTTGTTTATTTACGGATGTGAATACCTGTCACAGGAGGAAGCACCTCCGGGTGAAGGTGCAGAGACTTAGGAGAGATGTCAGCTGTAGCGTTTATCCCCCCCTCCCCACTTCACCACAGGACATCCATTTTTGCAGCATGAGCTCAGTCACATCATTTGATCCAGTGAACTGCTACGGACTCCCCTGTAATGTGAATTTCAGAGGGGGGTTTTAACAAAAAAAAAAACGTCAAGCTAAAATCATCCCAAATAGCTTAACTAACCTTTATTTTTAATTCATTTAAATTCTCTCTTCAATCAAATATTTCAGGTTCACATTTCAGCTTCTTCTGGTTGAGTCTGTGAAGCTTCCATATGTCTGTTTTTTGCATTTTCCTTTTCTTCAGTCTTATGCACAGTTCTGAGAGACATATTGACGTCTGCCTGCAGACGGGGACCTGCACTCGTTGAAGACTAAACTTGTATGAGGAGTACAGGCCCTGACCTTTACAACACTTAACTACTTTCGATGAAGAGGTCACATGTCATCACTCAATTTGAATAGTTGTACAAAAATGTGATGTGTATCTCTCCTTGCCGTCTAATGAATATATGAATATATTTACATTAAGCCTGTACAAAGCTGCTGCAGCTGACAGTCATTGGATGGACGATAACTTTACTGTCAAAGATGGCTGGGGAGGGTTTTTTATTTTTTTTTTGTTGGAGCAATATTTCTTTGTTTCATTGTTCTTATTTTTGACTTGCATATGTATTGTGATGACATGCTGATAAATTGAAACAGGCTGTTTTTTCGTTTTGTTTTGTTTTTTTTGTCTCCCCCCCCCTCTTCGTAGTGGTGACGGGCTGTTTAACATGTACCGTCCCATGTCCCAGTTGGTGTGTGGGTTCGGGTTCGACCTTTCAGACTCGGAGCCCATCCCTAGCCCTGGTCTTGAAGACTTTATGATCCTCTGGTTGGCTGCTAACTACTGAGAGGGGGTCACACTGGGGTTTTAAATATTGGGGTGGGGTTGTTATAAGCAGCCCAGGCTTGTTTTTGGGACTAGCTGTTTATTACTGAACAAAACTACAGAGAGGGTGTACAGTCATGATCTAGCAGACTAGACCGAGCCACTTTAAAGATTTACAATTTTGTTGCCTTGTATCTGAATTGGATACAAGCTTATGTTTGTAGCAAGATTTTTACTTGCTAATGAAAAGTTGTTTTAAATAAAAGAGAAAAGCAACAGACAGCGTTTTGGCCTCTGATTGTTTATATCTTTTTATAAATTTTAGATTGAATTCTTTAAGGTGGCTCATTGATGCTTTCAACTCTTGTGCATATTAAAGACAAGAATGAGTTGAAAATCATTGTGCCTTTTGTTTTTCATTTCAACAGAAACTAGGTTTTATTGAATAGAAAAGAAATTTGAAATGGGAGATGTGGCTGCAGTGAAATTGGTCTCCCTGTTGTTGGAGTTTGCCGTGGGAATGGTCAATGCTGCTCTCTGCTGTTGAGGGTAACTGCTCCCCTAAAGTCATATTCACTGAACATTGTAACACATCATTTTTCCCCACTCATTATTTACCCCTCTTCAAACGCCACAAACCATCTTTGCCATGTTTCAGTCAGGGGATTTTGACGTCATCCTGTCATCTCGCCCTCAGGACATTCTCTGTGTTTCTGATCCTAACCAAAATAAACTTGCTGTTTAGCCGTTGGATCCTCCGTGCTTGCAAGTGTTGTGATTCACACATACAATATCTATTAGACAAATTTAAGTGTTATGAGGGAATGTGAGTAGCTTTCTACATGGATGGATTTTTTTTTCCTCTGAGCTCATGAGCTGCTCTTGTTTTATCAGGGACATTCACCGTAATGTCTTATCAAATAAGATCTTTACTTGTCCCATTGTTTTTCTGTGGTGTGTCCTTTAAATGACAGGTGATACCTGTCAGTAGCGAATAAAAGAGTGGGACAGTCATTATCTGTTAATGGCACTAGAGTCTGATGTTTGTGAATCGCCCCGTCTGTGCCAGGGCCTCACATTTTAACTGCTGAAAACCAGGTTAGTGGACAGTTTGTAAAGCTCATTGTTTAATTAACATGTTTGTTTTGGACACGGCAGAGTTTCCGTTAGCTGAATTCATGCATGTGCGTTGGTGAACATGCTTGCTAAACGTTAATGATTAACCTGGCCTACAGACGGTGAATTGGAGTTTCAGATGGGGTCTGTAGCACACCACACAAGTGTAATGCAATGTTCACTTTGGACCATCTGTTTAGTATTGACATGGTTGTAATTTAGGGGGAATGTCCACTATCAAAATGTAATGGTAAAGGCCTTATGATAGCTTTTTAATATTTTTAGGCCTGTGTCAAAATCCAGTTTTAACACTTCCTATTTATATGTGTATGTAATCAAATGACTATGTTGCTATAAAAGAAACCCTGCTCCAAATAATGATGTCTGATATACAAAAAAAGATTAGATTACCCTGATTAAAAATTAAAAAAATGTGAATCTTATTCATGTAAAAAATTAAACAAGATCTGAACCTAAGATAAATAACTTAAAACAAAGTGAAAGTGCACATGGGGGCTGCAAGTTTTTTACACTTCTTTAAATTGGATCACAATTAGCTTCCAGTCTAGTGTTAAAACTTACATGTTGCAAATTTAAGACGCTTTTCCACCTTCATGTTATTATAGAAAGCTATAGTTTTGCAGCCACAGGACCAGAGCACCTTACAGTCATTGAGTTGACCATGAACTTCTGTATACCAGAGTATTCGAACGGCACATGTGAGGCTGTCTGTCTGACAGCTAAAGCCTGGTTGAAATTGGGTCATGCGACGGGACAGTGAGCCAATGCCCACTACTAAATGTATATCAGGATGAGAATGAAGGTTTTTGGAATGACCTAATCAAAGTACAGACCTCAACCCAATAAAAAGCTGAATTTGAATTCAGAATTTAGTTAATTAATATATTTATGTGAGTTTTATTGAAAATAATCGTTGTTTGCAGCCTTAAAGAACTCCTGAGAAATGTTCAGTGTCTTCATCGCTTAACTATTTGCTATTTGATACACACACATCCTTACAACAAACATCCACATTATAGATCAAAAAACGTGCAGGTCTGAGTCCTTCTACGAGACAGTGCTACAGGACTGAGGGTCTCTAGGGGCCCATACAGGTGTGGGGCTCCCAGACCTGTAGACAGAAGCAGTGTAAGCAGGCAACTTGATCTTCATGGGTACAATCGATGAGATTTCCTTTCACTGCCTGGAGCTCTGCGATCGATTCATTGGGTCTTTTTGAACACGTGACATTATTTTTCCTCCTCACTTCCGCAAATAAACTCCGCAGTTGCTGAGTGAGAGTTGCAGCTCCAGCCCAAAAGTGAAAACACGGACACCGACGCATGTGCCATGGTGAGGCCGTCGATCAGAACCGTTACCGACACCGCAAACGGACCCATGTAACAGGTGAGATCAGCGGCACCGGTAACGTTACTCCAGTCTAGTGTGTGTGTCTGTGGGACTTGTTACAAGCTGCTTTCTTCGAACTGGTTTGATGATTTACCCGCAGCCAGGTGGAAAACAATCCAGACCAGATGAGAGAGACTTTCCAAACGGATCATACTAGTACCGGCTCCGTTCACCGTGCTGTGTCGTGTCAGCTGGATAGTTTGCTGAATAATGCGTTTGTAACAATGGACAGCTCCACCCAGCAGTTACTGTGAGTGGTCCATGGATGTGGTAACAACAGCAAACATACACACTTTAAGTCAGAAATCATTTCACCACTTATACATTTAAAATGACTCTACTTTCAGTAATAAACTCTCTCATATGGTTTTACACAAACTCTAAATAATCTCCTTACAAAGCCTCAGAGAAACTTTCCCTGTAGTGTTCATCTCTGCACAAAAACCTCAATCTGACAGGAAGCACATAAACACAACCACTCAAGTATGAGCATCAAGTATCACTAAAATATCAATACCAAATATCTGCTATGAACTGGAAGTAAAAAAATCCACCATGAAGCAGATTAAACTATTAGTATTGCTGAGTTTGCTGACAGCCTCAAACTATTTACAAAACAGAATTAAGTTGCTTCCTGAAAACACTGACCAAACACCGACTTTTATTTGTCTTTGTCAAATATATAAAAGGTCAAACAAATTAACAAATGACAGCTTTTAGTTTTTTTTTGTTTTTTTTATAGTTTTCTTAACATGGCTTTTATACATTCTTACTTGAAAATGACAAACATTTACTGTTTACTGCTTCCGAATGTGAAGATTCAAAGCTTTTCTTTTTTTGAAATCATAGTAAAATAAACAATACTGTGGAGCTAGACTGCTGATCGGATAAAACAAGACGTGTGTATGTTAATAATTATTGTATTTATTGGCTGTTTCTTAATTAACATGAACAAATATGAAGGCTTCGGGCAGAGGATTAAGCAGTATATTAAAGCACTCTTTGATGTACTTTGGCAGTAATATCACTGTTTACTCTCATGCAGTACTGGGCCTTAGTTTCTTTCCTACAGGCCAAGGTTGGTTGTCGATGTCATGAATCGAACTTTCCATTTTCAGTGTAAACAGCTGATGCCTGTCAACAAACTATGTATCAGTGGTGGAAAAAGTATTGTTGTACTCACCTACATGTCCTGCAGTAAAATGAGATGAGGCTAAAATTCTCTAACCACATCTGAATCACAAAAATAATATCTGATATCATCTATTTTAAGGTGGGTTTTTTTCCTGCAAACTCCAGAGAAAAGGAGATTCAGGCATGTCTCACTGCTTAGATGTCTTAAGTTGCAAAACATATTGCACTGTGATTTAAAAAAAAGTTTTTAAAGTACATTTTCATTTCTGTCTTTGTTTGGCAGTTAAAAAGAGACTTGTCTAGAAAGAGAAAGGGCAGAGCAACTGAGGAAGACGTACGACGAGGTGCCCTGGCCAGACATTTAAAGTGTGGACACTGGTACTGTGGACGTTAACCAGGTAGCTGCACATAATATCTTCTCTTAGGTCTTGTGTCTGGTTCTGTACACTTAACTCAGCAATGTGCTGGCGACTCTCTCTAACATAAACACCAAACTGAGTTTACATTGTTAGTTAAAAGATTTTGTCACTTATATAATCTTAAGCACAGAAGAATTTCACTCTGAGCAGCTTAATAAATACCAGGCCTGAGCTCTTTGGGCTCATGCTACACAACATGACCCAACGTCTCTTTAATCTCCTCAGTGAGATCATGCACGGGCTTACTCTTCATTTCTTACAGACCTGAATATCATTGTGTGTAAAGCCTATCTGCCCCAGAAAGCTACGACTTTGCTCTAAAATGCTTTTTTACTTGTGTTAAACTTGTGTTAGTATGTAAATGTGTTTGTTCTTCCCCCTGCTCAAATGGGTGTATTTTAATTTGGTGTCTGAACGAATGTTTTATATTGTTGAATGTCTGACACTCCCTAACTGTGTATATTTTCAAATCCATTCCTCACAGCGACTTCAGCGCTGGCAGCCTCACCTACCCAAACCCTCCCTCTGCCCCTGTCCCCTGTCCTGCCTTTGGATTGAGGTTCATCCCTCGATCGCAGCACCCTCGCCACAGACTCTCAGCAAGCGCATCATGGTGGACGTAACCAAATGGACCCTTTTCAGCCTGATGGGGCCTCAGGAGCTCTCTGCCATACGGAAAGCATGCGTGTTTGGATCCTCTGCTAATGAGGCCATCTACATCACCAGTGATGATGAGGTGAGAGGCCAAGAGAAAAGAGGGTCGTGGTTGTGTGTTAATAATGCAGAGGAAAATCAATGCTGACTTTTCTATGTGATGATGTAAGCAAAGTTAATTGGTGCATACAGTAATTAGAGAGTAAATAGAGGACCTGTTGTTTTTGCATATTTTAGCCATTAAACTACAAATAATGTCTATAGCATTTTAAACTTGAGTATACTGTGAATTTTTACATTGGTATCTCTTGAACGCAGCTAAATATTTCACTTCATGTCAGGTTTACATTTAATCAACAATGGACGTAAATGTGCTTATAATAAAGCACTAATTACAGGGGACATCCACTGCTTTATTTTCATTTCTGTCACGTGTCATGGTGATATAGTGGTGAGCTAGTTCAGCATAAAGAAAGCTCCAGTGATACAGATATGAGAGTTGGCAGCTGGAAAACATCTGCTTCACCACTGTCACAAAAAGTGACATATTCTATGAAACAGGAAAATAACATAAAGTGAAGGTTTTAGAGGGCAAAATGGCATTATGAAATAACCACTGTTGAAAGGGGCCACTGGGGTGTGTATTTGATTATTGATCAGATTACGCTGATGTATGATATAATACAACTTACATTGTGATTGTGCAATACGAATCAAATTGATTTGACCTGGTTTAGCCTGACCTCCAGCTCTCCGCTGGTGTTGATGTTTGTGTGTGTGGTATGTGGCCTGCTGCCTGCTCGACTGACTCAGGCTGACACTGGTCATCACAGATCCAAATTACATGACCCCACTTTTGTCCCCCCCTCTCTCCATACTCAGGTGTATGTGTTTGGGCTAAACTGCAGTAACTGCCTGGGAACAGGAGACAGTCAGAGCACCATTGTACCCAAGAAGCTGGACTTTCTGAGTGGGAGGAAAGTGGTCAGTTTGAGCTACGGCAGTGGACCCCACATCCTGCTGGCCACAGAGGGTAGCTGCCCAAAACGTGTAATCCTCCTCTTTAGAGTTGGATTAAAAAGTGCAGCAGGATGACTATTCTCTTTGTGTTCCAGACGGAGAGCTATTTGCCTGGGGCCATAATGGCTACAGCCAACTGGGAAATGGGACAACCAACCAAGGAGTAGCTCCAGTGCTCGTGTCTGCCAACTTGCTCAATAAGAAGGTCACTGAGGTAGCCTGTGGCTCTTACCACTCAATGGCTCTGACTGACTCAGGAGAAGTGAGTAAAGAAAATGCAAATACAGATTTAAAGAGTTAATTTTACTGCAAAATTATAAATGCAGCAGAGCCCTGATTAAAAGCCTTATAATGAGATAAGTGACTCAGATTTAGTCAAAAGCAGTGCTTAGTTATACAGACCGTACAGAACCCTAAGTCCAGCCACAGCAGGAGTGGATCACTCTGGGCTGAAACTGTGGCTTCATGTGGCTGTCTTCATTAATTTATTAGACTTTTATTAAGCTACCACTCGATAATATTGACTTGCCTTCGTGTCTGCCAGGTGTACGCATGGGGTTACAACAACTGTGGTCAGGTGGGCTCGGGCTCCACAGCGAACCAGCCCACACCCCGCAGAGTGTCCAGCTGCCTACAGAACAAGGTGGCTGTCAGCATTGTGTGTGGTCAGACTTCATCTCTGGCAGTAGTGGACAACGGAGAGGTGATTGCTCTGTTCATACTGGAGATATAAACAGGCTATCCAGTGTCAGTGATTTGAAAAAAACAAACTTTCTGTTCTTGTTTCTGCAGGTGTACGGTTGGGGCTATAATGGAAATGGACAACTTGGACTTGGAAATAATGGGAACCAGGTTACTCCCTGTCGACTTGTTGCTCTACAGGGTTTATGTGTTCAACAGGTGTGAACCTAAAAATGATCAGAAATGGTCACGAGTGTGATCTCATGTGGTTATACCAACACACGTGACCACAATCCACCTAAGTACATGTTTGAGTAGATCTCTACAAATACACTAACTCATATGATCCCATTTAGACACATTTGAGATACTGAAATGAAAGATTTCACAACAATTGTTACAGAGGTGTATAAAGTACACAAACTAAATACTCAAGTAAAAGTGCAAGTACTTGCCCAGAGAAATACTCCACTACACATAGTAGTACCTATTGATTTTTTTACTAAATTTTACTTGAAGTACAAAAGTAAAAGTAGTCCACTACGAAAACTGTGTATAGAATGTGATTATTGTAATAACAAGTAAAAGTAACATAAAATGGGAAAACTCCAGTATAGTAAAGTACCTCAAACTTAAGTTTATACTTAAGTATTATTACTTGAGTAAACGTATTTAGTTATTTACCACCTCTGACAGTCTATGTAACTTAATTTGGTGCCTTCAGGTTCATTGATAGACTGCATAGTTTAGCTTTTGTTCACCGTTTGTATCTTTCAATCTTGGCATAAAATCTTTGCTGAGTAGTGCGTTCTTAAACAAAAACAAGTTATGATACTCTATTTCAAAAATGACTTGTATCAACAAAGATTTGAAAATAACCATCAATTTGTTTCTCTATGTGAATTTTTTAATCCTATTTGTATTAAAGCTACAGTAGTCTTAGATTAAGTCATTTCCTCTTTGCAGATCGTCTCAGGCTATGCCCACTGCCTTGCACTGACAGATGAGGGTTTGCTCTATGCCTGGGGTGCCAACACATACGGACAACTAGGCACAGGCAATAAGAACAACCAGCTGAGCCCGGTTCAGATCATGACCGAGAAAGAGAGGTGAACCAGACCGTCACAACACATGAAAAGAATCCTCTCATCGCTGTCTTGACACACAACCATTCACTGACTGCTCTTCTCTGGCTTCTCTGACAGAATCATAGAGATCGCTGCCTGTCACTCCACGCATACGTCAGCTGCTAAGACCCAGAGCGGTCAGGTGTACATGTGGGGCCAGTGCAGGGGCCAGTCTATTGTGTTGCCTCACCCAACACATTTTACCTGCACTGATGATGTCTTTGCATGTTTTGCTACACCTTCAGTTATGTGGAGACTTCTCTCCATGGGTAAGTGGCGCATTAAAGCACTGCACCAGTTTTTTTCCCTATTTTTTAATCTAGCTACAGTTCTGAACATGTCTCTGTGTCAACACATTTCAGATGAAGGAAGTGTTTTCAAAACAGTTGTGTTTTCATCTGCATTACCACTTGGGACATACAAACATAGATACTACACAAATAGTACAATTGTAAATAGTAAAATAAAATCAAATGTTGTCACAATTAGAATCTGATTTACTGGCCATGTACGAAACATGTACTTACAAGGAATTTTTCTTCAGCTGATGGTGTCCCTCTAATGACCTCGGCATTAAAAACGGCAAAGTAAAATCACAAAATCAACAAAGTAAAATCACAAAATCAACAAAGTAAAATCACAAAATCAACAAAGTAAAATCACAAAATCAACAAAGTAGAGAGACCTGCCGACAATGATATGTAACAGTGGATCAGAAAGCTGTCAGTTATTTAAGAAAGTGATGGAGGATGTTTGTAAAGATCTGTAGCATTGCCCGAGGGAAGGATTTGGAAGAGACAGATGCCTGGGCGGGTTGGGTCTTTAATTATGTTTCCTGCTCACCGCTTGAGTCTCTTTTTGTACAGTTCCTCAGTGGCAGGCAGAGGGATTCCAATGATTTTTTTTTTCTGCAGATCTGACGGTACGTTGCAGTCTGCATTTGTCATGTTTTGACACTGCCCCTGATCATTGTGATACTGTGATGAATAAAAATAAAAATTACAAGATTCTGGTACTAGGCAGGTTTGAAATTAGTCTAAGATATCAGTGGTAATATGTGCATGTTTAATAATTTTATAGTTAATAGCATAAAAATATGACATTTTTTGTGGAGATTTGCCTGTGTTGCTGCTTTAGATAATTTGGAAAAATATAAAGTCATTTAATCTCAATTTAGTTCTAGGTAATCATGCAATTCATGCAACAAGCATTGGGAGGATGTCCTACAATAATAGATCTTCTGTTAACTTTAAATAGTAAAAGTTACTGCTGCTGTGTTTTCTTGCTCCAGAGTATGATGACTTCTTGACCGTGGCCCAGTCTCTGAAGAAAGAGTTTGACAACCCCGAGACAGCTGATCTCAAGTTCTGTGTCGATGGCAAATATATTTACGTCCACAAAGCAGTTCTCAAAATCAGGTCTGGGATTTTACCTCACAGCTCTTGTTTAAAGCCATGCCATGAAAATAATTGAGGATTAAATAACATTCATATTGATTCTCAGCCAACTTGTTGTGCAGGTGTGAACACTTCAGGTCCATGTTCCAGTCCCACTGGAATGAAGACATGAAGGAAGTGATTGAAATAGACCAGTTCTCCTACCCAGTCTACCGCTCCTTCTTGGAGTTCCTCTACACAGACAATGTGGAGTTGCCTCCTGAGGAAGCCATCGGTCAGACAAACGCACACACATGACAACTTAAAATCTACTGAAAATGTCATCATCAGTTGTTCAGACTTCAGGTGTTTCTGCCTGTCGTCTCTCAGGGCTGCTGGATCTGGCCACATCGTACTGTGAGAACCGCCTGAAGCGACTTTGTCAGCACATTATCAAGAGGGGAATCACAGTTGAAAACGCCTTCTCCCTGCTGTCTGCTGCTGTGCGCTATGATGCTGAGGTCAGTCTTCACAACCAGTCTTCCGACCATCATCTTTTTATGTGTTCATGACAGAGAAGCTTTATTTACCTTGAAATTCGCATTAAAATACATATTCTAGAGTCAAATGAAAGGATATCCGACTTTCTTCTATCCTGTAAAGGGAACAACTTCCCTTGTATATTTAGAAAAATATATCTGCCATGTAGAAAGGGAAAGTGTCCTATTTGGTCTAAAACTGCTGAAAAACTGTCTCCATGAGGATAAATTCCAAATAGAGTTAATCTGTTCTGATACCGGCTGTAGAAGAATCCTCATCATCCGGGCCTCTGGGAGAGATACTCATTTCTTGGAGAACATTAGGACAAAATGCAGAATAATTTAATTGTTTGTGTTTTTCCTTTTGTTGTTCAGGACTTGGAAGAGTTCTGCTTTAAGTTCTGCATCAATCACCTGACACAGGTGACCCAGACAGCTGCTTTCTGGCAGATTGACGGCAACCTACTCAAAGATTTCATTTGCCGAGCCAGCCGCTGTGGAGCGTTCAAAAACTGACCTCAGCTCAACGTGATGAAAGAAACAGATGTAGAAGATGCGGTGGACTCCTCAAAGGACGTCATCGTCCCCCGTTGGCTCCACGTACCTTCACTGACAGGTGGTCACACAGTGTATATCTTTAGATTATCGCTATCTCTGTCAAATCCGTAACTCATCTCATTCCAGACTAGAGCCAGTGCAGCCATTACATAAGCTGTACATACTGAAATAAAAAGGCAGAGCTGACGGGTAGCAGCATCACTGCAGAGTAGATTTGTAGTGATTGTTTTCCACTGTGCCTGACTGACTCATTTGCACATTATTGCTTGATAGAGTTGTTTAACTTGGAATATTCTTGCCAGTCGCCTCTTATCGTTTAACTTTTTCACTTTTAATTGACCAAGTTACATCCTTAATATTTGCACTTAGTTGATATGTTTTTGAAATGGATTTAGTTTTTCTCATGATAATCTAGATGTGCCATCTGGATTCATGATTTTCAGGTTGCGCTATGAGGCTCTTTGCACTTTTGGATGTTAGGACAAAACAACGATTTTGAAGTCTGGACACTGATTAATAAAAATACAGATTCAGGGCATCCAAGAGTCGATTAGGTCTGTTGAGGTCAAACTCCAGTCAGTGATTATTAGTCATAGTGACTTCTACCTTTTGTGATGCTAAAAGATTTTCTGCTTAGGCTGAGAGATAACCCAAAGATGGGAACTCAGGTTAAAAGTAAGATTCAGTCTTACACTTTGCATTTCATGCTGTTATTTGTGAATTACGTGGTTTGGAAAGTGTGACTTTGTGCAGCTACAGCTCCTTAACATAAAAATAGCTTATTTAGTTTAGCTTATTTTTAATGCAAAACAGCTCTGTTGGTGATATCTGGACGTTAAACCTGCCTGGTTACCAGCTGAAACATTTGGAGCCATTAGAAAAGAGTTTAGCCTTGTAGAAGCTTGGGATGAGTGGGTCTGGATTTTTTGTAGGACAATATCACCTGCTTTATATATAAATACAGTATGTATTAAACAATATTTTACAGTATAAACAAAGTTATTTGATAACTGCTACACTACTGCTCTGAGTAAAGAATTTATTTCATAATTTCTATGCCAGACATTTGAAATTTAAAATAAATAATTATGTCTTATTCAATTATACTGAATATTTTGTGCCAGTTAAGTTTGTGAATCTTCAAGGAAATAAATACACTGTGGTCTGTTTGTGTTTTCTGTAAACAAGTGCTTTTCTGTATTCAGACATAGAATATTTGAATTTATTCCAGTTTATTTGGTACATGTTGCTAAAACAAATACAGTCTAAGGTGTTGATCATTTTACAGGATGTATTTTGTGCTGCATTACTGAAAAGTGTTACTGTAATTCAGCCTGGTTTGATTACTATAAATGGGGTGGACAAGATAATAGAAACATCTATCAATAGGACAGACTACAATTCAACAACACAACTATATCCTCCAAAATGATCATTTTGTCATTATCTGACTGTTTATCAGACTGCATTTAGCTACATGTACCTAAATAATAAAATAAATATCAGAAGTACAATAACTGAGTTTGCCATTTAACACAACAAAATAGTTGCGCAACAAACCACAAGAAGAAAACCATATTCAAAATACACCATCCAGAAAACAGAATCTATAAAGCCAGTCCACCACTGTATCATGTGTCAAATGATTTTCAGTGGCAATTACTTTAAGCTTCCACTGTCTGCCTGGCTTCAATACTATAAGATGAGACAAGATCAGACAGACACACAGCAGCAGAGTCAAACTGACATCAAAAGTTAAAAACAACAGAACAGAATAAATCTAGAACAATGTACAAAAATACAGAATGGATCAATAGTCAATAGGTACATAAGTTGTACATAAGTCTGACTTTTCATCCTCGCCAGCTGAAAACCGTCTAGTTACAGTGAATCAGGACTCAGTTCTTTCAGCCATGTCCCATTCCGGTCATTAATCGGCGGATGACTCCTTCGATCTATAGGATATCTATATCAGTGAGTTTTTGCAGCACTTCTTCCCTTCTTAGCTCCAGGTCTGTGTTCTGGGAGCAGGCCTGTGTTTCGCAGGCTAATACAGTAGCTAGTAGCTAGTAGCAGACTATGTAAAAAATATATATAAATGGTATAAACTGGTCCCATTGTTTTAACATTGCTTTTCCAGTGTCTTGTACATTAGATTTGTTATTACACATTTTTATAAAGACCTTGTGACTGGGATAAAGGTCTGACAGGTATGACATTTTTCTGCAGCATGAAGCCTTACTTGACTTTGAGCAGAATGTGCAGGTTTGGCAGTAAAAATCAGTAAAAAGCCTCATGTGAAATTCACCACTGTTTGTTATTACATGAATGTATTAACCAGTGTAAATGTGGTAGTTTGGACCATGGTAAAGCTCTCTACTGTAGATGGTGCATGCTTCGGTGTTCTGCTCAAGATTTAATCTTTCAAGTGCACTTAATTTAGTATTTAAGTCTAACAATGGTGGGCCAGACCAACCTGGCTCATCACTGATCACTTTTTTTTATGCAAGCAGCTTGGGGAACAAGAATAATTTCAGACATTTACAAATTAACACACAAACATATTTTACAAAATGTTTTTTTCTACTGTAAATCACTAGGCCTTCAATAATATACCTAAGGAAGCTAATATGTTCTCCCCATGTCTGCATGGGTTTCTTCCAGCTACTCCCGTTTCCTCCCACTTTCCAAAGACATGTAGGTAGAATAAATGGTGACTCTAAATTGCCCATAGGTGTGAATGTTTGTCTGTCTCTATATGTCAGCACTGTGACAGACTGGCGACCTGTCCAGGGTGTACCCCACCTCTCAACCCATGACAGCTTGGGTTGGCTGCAGCAGCCCCATGACCCTTAAGAGGAAAAGTGGTTTGAGTTAATGAATGGATGCTCTTTAAGCAATCTCTAAATGTACTGATCATATTGCAAGTTTCAATATTTTAAATCTGTAAGTGCTTCTTAATTATCAGTACAATTGGTACATTCCCTCCCCCTGATATCCAAGCCATCCAGGCCTATCCACACTTTTGTCATATTTAAATAATTCGGATCACCAAACAAATTATATTCTTACACAAAAATAACCTGAGTAAATACAAAAGACACTTGAAATGAATATTATTAAGGGAAAAAATCTGTCCAAATCTGGCTAGCCTTATGTGAAAAGTAATAACTCACCATCACATTTTTTGGAAAACAGCCACACCCAGACCTGGTGAATCAAGAAATCACTTAAATATGAGCTGTCTGACAAAAGCTAAAAGATCTCAAAAAGCAACACATCACACTACAATCTAAAAAAATTCAAGAACAGATGACCAAGTAATTAGTATATATCAGTTTGGAAAGTTTACAAAGCTATTTCTAAGGCTGTTGGAATCCAGCGAACCATGGTGAGAGCCATTATCCACAAATGAAGTAAACTTGGAACAGTGGTGAAGCTTCCCAGGAGTGGCCAGTCACTCATCCAGGAGACAACATCTAAAGACGCCTGACTTGTCTCAATTAAGATCAGTGTTCATGATCCAAAAATAAGAAACTAGGTAAAAATCTTTGGGAAAGTTCCCAGGTAAAAGCCACTGCTGACCAAAAAGAAAACCAAGGCTCAGCTCTCATTTGCCAAAAAACGTCTTGATTATACCCAAAATGTTTGGGCAAATGTACTGTGGACTGATGAGACAAAAGTTGGACTTTTTGGAAGGTGTATATCCCATTATATCTGGCATAAAACTAACAGCATTTCATAAAAAGAACATCCTACCAACAGTCAAATGTGGTAGTGTGATGGTCTGTGGCTGCTTAGCAGCTTCAGAACGTGGACGACTTGCCATAACTGATGGAACCATAGATTGTGTGCTCTACCAGAAAATCCTGAAGGAGAATGTCGAACCATTATTTTGTGACCTCAGTCTCAAGCGCACTTGAGTCATGCAGCAGCACAATAATCTGAAACACACCAGCAAAAAACCAGCACTAAATTAAGGTTTTGGGGTGGCCTAGTCAAAGCTCGGACATAAATATAATTGGCAAAAACAAAGAGGCCGTTCATGCTCGAAAACCCTCCAATGTGGCTAAATTAGAACAATTCTGCAAAGAAGAGTGGGCTAAAATTCATTCTAAATTGTCAGTTAGCGCAAACGCTTTATTGCAGTTGTTTCCAACAAGAATGGCACAACAAGTTATTAGGTTTAGGGGGCAATTACTTTTTCACATAGGGCCATGTAGGTTTGGACAGCTTATTTCCCTTGAAATCATCATTTTAAAACTGCATTTTGTACTTACGCAGGTTATCTTTGTGTTTAAAATGTCATTGAGTCTTTTAAGTGTGACAAATATGCAAAAAAACTAAAAATCAATCAAGGGGCAAATACTTTTAACAGCACTGTAAATATTAAGACATAATCAATAAATATATAAATATAGAGATTAGAGTAAAATTACTTAAAGATGTCACTAAGTCATCTGAAAACCAAGAGTCTGAGCCACAGAAATGAAAGTAAACTGTAAACAGAAATCCATGTTCTTAAAGTAGATGCTGAACTTATCTCTTCAGCGCTGAGATGACCACTTTCAAAGCTGCTGCAGCTCTTTCTGTTTCGTCTGTAACTGTGAAAACATGTTAATGCGGTAATTATAATTTATTATGATAAAATTTGGAGATCTATTTGGTCACATATAATGACTCTGCTGTCTTTTGGATGGGTTTGTTTTATTTTTCAGCTTAATGGTGACTTTAAACTAAACAGATTCCAAATGCAGATGCCACACTTAAACTCTAGACCTTGTGTCTGCTTACTTGTAAATTAACTAATGAGGGATGACCAGAAGCTCTGCCAGCTTCCCAGAATCTGCTAGCAGTTTGAATGCCAGATCATAATCTGTGGAGAGAAGACACAGCTAAGATTCTTGTGTTTAAAACATAAATAAGACAGAAACAGAGATATTCTAGTTAGGATTGTGTATCTTCTCTTACCCTCCTGGCTGGCCTGGTTGGACTGAA
>JAUYWH010000013.1:7636300-7648668 GCA_034779795.1 Ctenopoma multispine
TACACATATATAATTCCAGAAATCTAAATATAAAACATACATATAAAAGCTTTTAGTTTCTGGTTCTCTGTTTCTTAATATTTTGCTGACTCCTGTCATCGAGCTCCTGCTCCCGAACTAAATCGGATTTTGAGATCCCCTTTGTGTTGTCTAATTTAATTATCCTTTATCTTTCTAAAACACTACAGACACAAAGATTTGTTCTGTCGATGCCATTTGGGACACAAAATTAAATTTCTGTAGGGAGAAGTATAGAAATATAAATTAGATTAAACACATCTGGCAACCTCAGATAGACAGTTTCACTTTCATTTCTGGTACAAGAAAATGTGTCTGTGGCCTCATCTCTGTCTGTTTGTGTAAATGCACCAGACTTTTCAAATATGTTACAAACAGAATCTGTAATTAATGAGACATGAGAGCAACTTTTAGTGCAATCAGACATTAAGCCTGCAAAACCAAACCAGAGAGACAGTGATTGAATTATCACAGGTTGTTTATGTAAAAAAAAAATTAGATAAGTCTCAAAGTAGTGACATCACCATACTTAATGTACAATATAGCATCTCCAATAACAAACATTTCATGGCAGACAGATATTAATGAACAATATCTACATTCAGAACATCATCCCTCCGTAGGGAATAAGTTAGCGCTATACAGTGATCTCTGATTATTCACATCGAGAACCATTTTTAAACTGTAGCATAGATGAGAACTCACAAAGAGTTAAGACAATGATTCCCATGAGAGATGGGAGACCCAAAAAACGCAAAATAACTCATACACAAAGTCTGGACAGCTCGTGGCAGGACAGGTTTCTAATGACGGGATGATAACAAAGAGACAAACGACAGGAAGAGAGTAAAAATACAATATGAAAAGTAAAGCACAGAAGCAAATCAGGAAATATACGTGGGGTTCTTCATTTGTTCTAAATAAATAAACATGTAAAAGGGAAAAAACACAAGATAGAGAGGTGATTCTGGATAAACAAGCTCTGTCCCTTTTTTTATTTACACTAACAGTAAAAATAAACTCCTTGATGAATTAGTGCAGATGAAGACAAAGACAATAGTTATCCACATATGATCACTATCCCCATTTATAATGGGAAGACAAGTAGATGCATTAACTGAGATCAGTCCTGCTGGCCCATTCATACATCTTTTACAACAGAATCGTACAGATCCTGCATTTAAAAAAATACACAGATGATTGTGTGACTAGAGGAGGATCACTTTACCATACTGTGAAAATACTGTATATTCACTGTGCGATGGCACCACAGTCAAATCTATAACATGTGCAATCGATAACTCGTGGTGCATGTGCGTGGTAAAAGCAATGAAAAATTTAGCTTTCTGTGGAAACCTGACAAAAGTCTTATGAGCACTGATGTTGGCAATACAGCACACATAGCCACATGATGCGAGCATTGAGGAGGCCCGGTTCGGTGATAAGAGTTCAGGGTTTGGTGTCAGAGATGTTTGTGTAGGTCTCACTGCAGCTGGATGATGTGCTGAGATTTCCAGAGCCACTGCCCTCTGTCAGAGACACACACACACATAACGAGATTTAGGTTCAGAGTTCTTGCATAGCGATAAAGTGTTAATGTTTGGCACTTTATCTAATAATACCTGAGCTGGTGAGAGACTGGCAAGACGTGGACTTTCCAGTGAGTGTAATAAGATTAGCAGCAGAAATCCAGCCCTCTTTAGAGGTGCTGAGGTTTTGCACAAACCTGCACAACCACACACACATGCAGTTGTGTTACAGCAGTATTGCTATAATTTATTTTGTTTACAATAGGTAGAGTTAAGGATGTATTCTCACCACTGTCCGTCATCCCCCTCTTTGACCAGCTGCACCATGTCTCCACATTTCACTGAAAACTCTTGAGCTCCGTCTTTCTCATAGTCGGCCATAACTGTATATTTTCCAGCGCACTGTACACAGTTAAGATAAGAAGCAGATAAGGTTACACGCACATTTGTTACGTGCTAATAACCACTACAGTAAATAAATAGTAATGATGTGTCCGCAGGGTGCATAAAAGACAGTTTGCTATCATGTCAGTGTTTTATTTTATTCCACTGCAGACAAGTGGCCAAAGAGAAGAAACAAAAAAAGGAAAAACATTTGCACAATTGTAATTAGAAGTAAATAAAGAAAAGTATTAAAGAAATCACTGTCATTAATTTGACAGTGTGTAATCAGACTTATGTTAACCCTGTAGGTTAACCCTAACCCACCACATAGTGTGACTCACCAGCTTCTTGCCGTTGTCCTCCTCTGGATCAGAGTTGAGAGGATCCTCAGCACTGGAGTAGCCGTCATGTTCCTCTGAGGCATCCAGTGACAGAGAGGTCTTGTTCCAGCCTGTGGGGGGAAATGGAAACACAGGTATTAGTTTTAAGCAACATTTACCTTTCAGACATGTGCGAGACATGTGGTGACAGGTCCACAAGTAAGAAAAAGTGAAAGGAAGAACCACAGAAAGTTATTTTGAACAGAGAAGGAAGGACATCCTAGGAATCCCACAATCAATCCCACAGCTATTGCATGCAACTATTTCAAAATATCTCTCTGAAATAAATAAAGTGTCGGGCAGCTGCTTCTCCATTTTGTGCATTTTTATGATTCTTACTGAGCCTGAAAGAAACGTGGACAACAAAGCAAAAACAGGGAGAAACGATAAATAAGGCTAATTGCAGTGAAACAGTGGACCCAACACACAGCCAGCGTGAACAAGGTCGTGCCAGTATACCTCGCCACTTTGTCTGTAAGAGACTAGAGGTGCTGAACCACCTGGCCCTGCTCAGGTGGACGGGAGGAGGACCTGCATCTGAGGTACAGGAAGTAATGGAAACACAGCCAGTCACACACACTGCAGCAGCTACAGCCAAACGAACTCGTCAGTGTTAAACACCAGCCGGAAAGGGAGAGTATGCAAATACTGCTGAACAGACTAACTACCTTTGAAGCCGAATGGTGTAGGGTCACTCTGGCGTTTTGTCTTGTGATCAGGGCTCGTTGGGGATCCTACCATGAAGCAAGACAAAGCAGAGACAAGGATGTTTTTTAATTAAAAAAAACCACTCCTCTCTGACTAAAATCACACACTAGAATGGCTAAGAACTACTGATTCTGATCAGTTTGACTCAGTTGTTGATACCTGGTAACGGGAGGCTCGTCATGGGTAATGTAAAGCTTTTATCATCAGTAGCTGAAGGCTCTGTGGAGGGAAGCATGCATTTTTTGATCTATTGACCAAATTTTACTTCTCTCTCAATTCTATGTGGATGTAGTTTGGGATACAATACAACATTTTTGGAAACACTTGTGTTCTTATTAAAAGATGAATACCACTATTATGTCTTTGTGTTAAACAATGCTACCATCAACAGATGCTTAGCTGAGTTTCCATTAAGACTGGAAACTGAGGCAAACCCTCCTGACAGAGCTGGTAAAGCTTACATCAAACCTGGCTTGTTAAAACTGAAGTGTAATTACAAAAAGCTGTGGACTGTTTGTTGATGACGCCACACAGAAATAATAACGGTATAACTTCTCTCCTAACTCTGAACAAGAAAGCACATTTTTTTCAGAATGTCTACTCTGACTCTTATGTTATCTGGTAAATGGAAGATGATGTGATATGTTAGATATGAAACTGTCAGTGACCTAGAGTTACCTTTCTGAGCTTTGAGGTTACTGAAGCCCTGTAAAGTAAAGCGCTTTTTAGACACACCGGCTCTGTCTGAGGTAGGGCTGGTCACAGCCTCATCTGATCCAGTGGAAAAGCAAGAAGATGACAGAAGATAGGAAGGAAGGAAGAAGGCAAGTTAAGCAAGTGTAAAGGAAGAAAAGCAACAAAGAAGGAAGAGGTTACACGATTCAGTTAAAAAAGAAGAAGTTATTAAGCTGTTGATTATTTATCAGAGAAGCAAAGAAGTAATATGTGATGATTGTACAATATGAACTACATATTTATTGAAACAAGGAGCTGCCTATGTTTGACTGAATCTGTCTTGGTGTCTCTACTTACCTTTTCCTGTTGGCTTTGGTGACGAAGAGGAGTTGACATCTGGGCTGCAGGAGTCAGCTTTCTTCTCCTCTCCCTTTTTAAAGCTCTTCTGACCGGACTTAAATGGGCTGTTGGTAAATAAACATGTAATGTCTGAAACTGAATTGTTTTCAGTAAAAAAAAAAAAGTCCACCACAGATCAAACTAATCATATAATCTGTTTAGGATAACTGAGGTGGAAGTATGGACATACCTGAGACTTACTGTCCCACTGGATGCAGGAGGAAGCTGGACACCCTGGTCCGGTGCCCTCTGCTGGCGGGCTTCTGAAACACAAAGGGAGAAGACAACTTCAGATAGATTTAATAACAATTACTGATGAAATATTAGTAGTTTGTCTGATTAAACACTCACATAAGCATGATCTAGACCTTGAATCAGACACATTGTATTGGTATTGTTAAGTTACAAAATATGTTTTAAAGAGAGGTCTAACCCGTTTTTGTACCTCTGCATGCCTCCAGCTGGGTTGTCAGAACCTTTCTGATCTCATTCACCCAAGTGGTTTTTACATCTGCAGATGGTGCCTAAAACATCAAAGAACAGAAATAGCAGAAGTCTCATGAGCTGTATGATCTTTACCAGTATTTTGTACTTAAAGGAGTCTTATTTCTATTTTGTATTTTTCCCAACAAATGTGTTAAAAAAGACAAAAAATATGTCTTCAGTCATTTCATTATATCTGCTGACGATTAGAAAAATGCAGAAAATGATCACATGATTCATTTTTCTGTGTTTTCAAACCTGAACAATATAAACTTCTTCTCTGGAGTTGCACCAAATTTCAAACTTCTTGTTGTCTCCCTTTGCATTCTCAGTAATGCCCACAGCACTCATCTGTGTAAAAAAAAAAATTAACATAAGACATTTCATAATTCAAATGGCTGGTAGTATAAAAGACAAAGTGCTCACATTCAGAGAGTGTTTGAAGCTGTATGATGGTGCTTTCTCGTAGCCTTCACCGTTCTCCTCCCTCCTTTTGCAGAAGAGCAGGGCCTTCTCATGGAGAAACAGGTGTCTCTGCATGGGCTTGAAACGGGCCAGATCCTTAACCTTGGCATGACCTTTTTTGTGCTCGGTCCACACGCTGAATGACCCTTGCATCAGCAGCTTGCCCAACTCGCTCAGGTTACCCTGAGAAAGGAAAGAGTTGAACAGAAAGATGCTGTAAAATAGACTGAACTACTGTAGAGGTAAACAACTCTGTCTCTTCCACGTAATGCCTCTGTTTTCTGCCTGGTTTGTGTGGCATACCATTGTTCACCTGGAGTGTCTATATTCTGACGAATATGTCTAGCTTCTGAATAATGTGTCAACATGTATTTGGAAGCAGCTGCCCCAAGTATACGTCTGCAACTATCTAACTATTTCTGCAACTCTCTGGCAAACGTAATGTTGAAAACACATCATTTTTATCAACCAAAGTCTACTAGTAAAGGGTAATTATATTTTTATTTCCCTTTTTGTATCCTCTTGCTTTATTGGCCTTTGTCTGGTTAAAATGAATGCAAGGAAATCAGGGACTTATTATCCCAGGACAGCATGTTATCACAAACGAGTGTGGCTTTTAGATGTTATAGTGAAATGCTAGTGTGCCTATCTTCCACATTATGCCAGTGACCTACTGTATGTCAAGCATCTTATTAAAGCAGGATCCAGCTTGTCAAATAGATATGCTGGATCCTGCTTTAATGTCTTACCTCATATCCTGTAATGGCAATAAGGTGCATGGAGTCATTGACAGCCTTGAGGATGCCTAAGATAGAGGTCAGTGCCTCCTGCAGGTCATTGGCCCCCTCACAGCCCTTACTGTACTTTAACATTTCCTGTAGTTACAAATACACAAACAAGCAGCTTATAGCAACGAATGAAAAACTGTATTTTCCAGTGAAAATAGACATTTAAGAGTCCAGTCAACCTGTTGCAAATAGAAAGTACCATACCTTCAATAGCAGCTGATATTTGGTAATTCTCTGAACGGGCTTCAGCAAATAAGAATCTAAACCCAGCTTATGCTCCAGCTTTTTCTGACACTCCTGATTTAAATAAAACAGAAAATCGAAATCATCAAATAATGTGTAAGTAATAATTCTCAAGTTAAAAAGCTGAATTGGCTGATGGTCTGTTCACCTGGAAGAAGGCACAGTCTGAGCACTGCCTCCAGAGGCTCTCAGAGCGAGGCTTGTTGTGACAGTACTTCTCATAGATCTGCAGGTCTGTCATCTGAATGAGATAATAAAAACAGTTTGTATTTAAGTAGTACAAATTTGCTTCTCTGTGTTGAAAATCTCTCATAATTCACTCACTCTCTCAAGAAAACACCTTCCAACCAACTCTGGGAGGTCAGTGTACTGCTCCAACTCCCTCAGAAAAGTCCTGGAAGCAACATAAACCCAAAGTCAAAAGATGAGTGACAATGATTAGCTCTGCAGGCCAAAAACAGGCCACAGTGCAGATGTCATCAGTGACAGCCAGGTGGCACTCATTCACCTCTTGTGGAAGTGGTAAATTTCTGGCATGTTGCCAAACAGAACCTCCTTTTTGTTCTGCAGAGGAGCAGGGATGAGATGAGACATGGCTGGATTGTCCATCTCAGAGGCATATCCCTGTAACACCCAAAAACAAAACAGAAAATTCCAGTCACAGGTAAAAAAAAAAAATCTGAATCTGAAACCTTATGTGGAGTGAATGAGCACCTGTAATACGCAGAGCAACTCCTCCACGTATGCTCTCTCAGTTTCCAGCAGCTCGTTCATAACGTGCCTGCAGACAGACGAGGAATAGACAGTGAGACAGATAAGAAAGCAAAACGAAATCAAAAAGATTAAGTGAACTCAGCATAGATAGACCATTTTCACACAGTCCATCTGCTGCGTAATTTGATTACAGATGAAAGAGCTGCTGCTGATCCCTCACCTCCTGAGCACTGCCAGGTTCTCCTCCTCCTCTGACAGAGAGGCATGTCTACTGTTGCTGTCTCCGTTCTGTAGTTGGTCGTTTCCCTAGGAAAAAACAACCACAGCGGATTACCATAACAAGCACCAAACAGTACAAACATTATGGAAGTAGTGGACAGACACAAACCATGACAATAGGACACTCACTTTCTCACAGTTGTTCCCAGCATCTGTTTCTGAGCAGTTTTTCGCCTGCTGTGCCTTGTGTGCTGTGGATGAGGAAATAGAGTCATGATTTTATTAAAAATATAGAGACTATGTTGACCTTGCATCCATCTACTGACATCAGTATTCAAGTTTTTGATCTCAAGCACTGTAAAACATTGACATTAACAATGCAATAAAAACAATTGTTCTTTTCCGCAATTCCACAACCTAGAAAGAATATAGACTTTACAAAGTAAAATTTGAAGAATGATTTCATTTTTTTAAATGTCTCATAGAGAATTGTTAGTTTATTATATTTTTGATAATGTTTTGGATTTATTTTTGATAAATGACTACAATGAACATTTCTAAGAATGTTTTTGTAGGATGAGTGAAATTCATTCACATGGTACCTACATTATCCTACCTGTCCTTTACTAATAATTACTGTGTGATTTGCATGTAGAATTTCTGAAGTAGTCTAATACAGATTTCTACAGATAATATCAAGACAGGCCTATTAACGGTGGCAGAGCATTAGGGTAATGCAAAAAATGCATAATGCATACAATCTAAAATCTAATCTAAAACTCTCACAATATAAAATAAACAGTCCATGCATCTGTGTGGAGACTGACCAGGTGAGCTGAGAGGGGATTTGATGAAGGCCTCAGGTCTGGGTGCTACCGGCTGCACCGGCCTGGTCTGTTTGGCTGCTAGCTTCTTCAGGCTGACCCTCCTCTTGTCAAACATCTCCTGCATGGACGTCTGCTTCTGGAAAATCTTCTCCACTTGGTCCTGACACACAGAAAGTCATCAGATAAGTTCTAATAGCCAACATATAAAGCCTGATTATGTGTAGTATTTTTACGAATTAACAGGCACAAAGTTTTAGACATTTAAATCATTATTATGTTGGTCTAGCTTAAATAATGTCCATATTTTAGAAGGCTTAACATCCTCTCTGTGTCCTTCATATGTATTCTTTAGTTGATCCTCTTACCCTGAACTGCTGGTTGAGCACGGCCTCATATTCTCTCCAGATGATACTGAGATCAGTCAGCTGGTTCTGGCCTGCATTATCCAGATAACGCTCCAACTCCTGCAGGGCTAACTGTGCCCCCTCATGTGACTGACACTTGTCTACGGGCTGAGATGCCAGCAGGTATATACCATCATCAACCCATTTAGAAGCCTGAAGAGAAAATAAGCAGAGGGAAATCAGTGAGGCTAAAACAAACAACAGTAAAACTAGAACAAGAAAAGGAAAGTACACTAGTTTGTGTGTGTGTTTCCTTTCTCACCCTCTCCAGACGGTGGTGCAGCTCAATGGCTTTGAGGAGGTGGTCCTTCTTGGCCCTCAGGTCGCAGCTCACGTTCCCGCTGATTGTTTTGAGCTCGCTGCATTTGGGCTGAATGGAATCCTCAGCGTAGTGGGAGTTCTGGATAAGTTCATCACCCTCACGAGACAAGGCCAAAGCTCTATCAAGCCCCTCCTGTTGGCCAGTGTAGATTATTACTCTTCTAAGTAAGTTTAATATAATCTGCTACACATCTAAAATGTGAAACCCATATTATCAAGATATTATTCACCATTCCGTACCAATGGTCAGACAAAGCTTTAACTGTGAGGGTTCACATATTACTCACACAGACTCGCTCCTCATAGGTGGTGAGTTCACAGAAGATATGGTCAGCGTGGGCTGGACTGATCCCAACTTCAGAGAAGGTTGCAAGTTTCTCAGACACCTGATCCAGCAGAGCCCTCACCTGCAGAAGAAACACTACAGTCAGCTTCCAGGTTTTAAAAGAGGGTCTAGTTTAGACTATTTCAGCCAAGCTAACGGTCTCCTGCTTACCTCTCTGTAGTTGTGCTCAAAGTGGCGCAGTTGAAGACACTGCTCCAGTTTGGTCTGATGTCTCACCCAGAACTCATCGAACGCTCTTTCAGTCTCATCCAGCTGAGACAGGAGTCTGACGGGGGAGCAGAGAAGGAGAAAGAACAAGATTTTAAACAGTGGGAGACAAGTGAGTATAAAATGCAGAGGAGTCAATGCCTGACGACAAGGGAAACAGCGCCTTTAGTGTTGCCTGAAATACTGACTAACCTCAAAGCACACTGCATCTACAACTGTGTTGACTATACTGATGGAAGCAGGTGAAACAGCCATGGTTTGCTGTGGTAATCAGGATTTACTGTATTTATTCCTTTTGAGAATCAGTTGTGCAGTTGTCAGTTGTCATCCTGCAGCTGTGCGCGTTCTCGTGGTTCTAACCTTTGCACAGTAGCCAGGTTCTCCAGTTCGTCCTGGTTCATGTTGTGGTCGGGGTCGCGCACCACAGGCTCATTGATGCCCTCCAACAGCCTGCTACCCTGACCCAGAGCCACCAGAAGATCCTCCTACACACAGAGACAAATATATAATGTACAAATAGATGAATGAGGTTCTCATATGAAGCAAAATAATGTATTTGTATAATAATAATAATTTACCTTCATTTTGTCCTTTTTGTTGGTGTGTGTGCTGAGCAGGAGGGTTGTGGCCTGGATTTCATTTGGGAGTTCGGTTTCAGCCAGCTCAGTCCCAAACGACTGCAGGGTCTGTGCCGTTTTCTTTACCAGCAGTGCAAAGCCTTCAATAGCCTGAAACAAAGAAAGCATAATGAGATGAGGAGAAGCAAGAAAATTCCACATTTACTGTGTTACAGTGTCTTTCTTTTTACAGATTTGGGTTTGTAGTAGTAGTTCATTTGATAAAACATGTTTCGCTGACTGAATTTTTGTTGCAGTTGTGCATAGAACATGATTGGTGCATTTTACCAAACAGAACACTTTTATTGAAGGTTTTATTTTATTTCTTATTGTTTACATGTACTCATTTCATATTTCATATTTATATTTCTAGAGATTTTTGTAACAACAGTAACAGTAAGGTGTTATTCTGCTCATGCAGATTTTTCAGTGCTAGGCAGTGTATACTGTACAGTGTACGCACAGTGCGGTGGGAGAGCCATTTCTCATGGCAGTACTCCTGTGTGCCCCCAAGCTCCTGCGTCAGCTGCGTGCGGTCGATGTAGGAGTGCAGCTCCGTTATAGAGCTCAGCATGACCACCTGAGAAAGTAACACCATATGGTATTTAACTTTAGATCTATCATTGTACTATGAGAAGTTTCAAGATACCGTTATTTTATGTGCACAATATATACAAATTGTTTCCACAACTGGCAGCACGCACCGGTACTTTCATTTTGAACTCATCCTTGTTGAACTTGAAGAAGATGTCAGAGATTGTGCGCTGCAGGAGGGTGGTGGGCCTCAGAACCAGAACCAGCTGGAGGTTCCCTGGGAAGGATCCCTGAAATTAAGAGAAACAGCAAACTGTTACTGATGTTGAAAAGGGAACAGACTCCTCCACCACTCTGCATCAATTATACAACATAGTTCAGCAGGACCTGTTTCTTGCTGACACATTATAACATGTGTATGTGGAGTGTAAGACAATGGGAAAGATGTGGGGGGATGTAGTAGGGTACCATCCTGTGGCAGGGACATTAATCTTCATGTCCCTGAGATGCTTCAGAATGATTAATGGGTAAGATTCACCACTAACTCATACAATTCAGGTTTTTCTTTATCCAGCATTCGTTAATACAGAATCATACACAAATTAAATGCTTTCTTTTTGAAAAGCCTTTCAAGGTGAATTTTGTAATTTTTAGCTACAATTGTCAGTTAAATTGCCTTGACATGAATAGAAAAACAGTCATCTCTAACAAACACCCTCATCATAAAGCAAACACATTTCTCTAAGCTAGAACTATTTTACTAGATGCTTTTGAAACATCCATATTATTTCTTATCATTTAGATCTAATAAAATACCAATTAAAATGTCATGATTAACATCTACTGACAGACTAAATATTGCTTTGAAAGCAATTGTATGAGGACGGACGATGACCTTCCCTACTGCTGCAGTGTTGCAATGGCAATGCAGTTTTAATTAGCTAATGACCTAAACGGATGGTTCGTCTGAGTGGTCATCCTCCCATGAGTGAGCTGAAGAATACTGGTCTAAGCACAAATGACAAATGTTGTTAATTAAAACACTTGGGACCTACATTGTTAATGGAATTAATAAATCAATTCAGTGTTTGTCCTTGAGTTGCTGGAATAGGCCGAATAATTGTGTTGAAAATGGCCATTCGCCATGTGAAGAAATAAAAAACACATCAGCAGAAAACACAGATGTTTTTATACTATGGTATGAATGTTGCCAATCAACAAAGAATAAATTAATATTTTTTAATGATTAATAGTTTTGATAATACTCTGCAGCTGAAACTGACTTCTTAAAGGATACCCAAGAGGATTCAGTGTTTCTTTTTTATATTACATTTTCAATAAATCCCTGGAAAAGGTTCAAATTCTAAAGTCTCACAGTCTTACAAACACGTCTTTCCTTTGAAACCAGAACCTGATCCAAAAACTATTAAAACCACATGACCAAGCCACAACATAGCACTTGGTAACACACTCTTATTATGACGAACATGGGCACAGCACTTTATTTTGATTTGATTTCACATATAACATCCTGCTGTTGTAAATCCTCACTGGTGCAACTAATAATAGTCCCAAAGTAAAACGTGTTCATACAACATCTGTGTTCAGATGTGTCATACAACATCTGTGTTCAGATGTTGTATGAAATTATTTATTCATTTCAAACATAAAAAAAATTATCTTTACCAGCTATTGTAGCCTTCAGAAAGACTATAAGGGCTTAGAGGTGAAATATCAGTCAAATTATTCATAATCTTTTGGCTACTAGGAAAATGTTAAAGACAGATGAGTGATTGCTTTTGTACAATGAAATCTTTTCACCTGTTTTAGTTTTTGTTACGTTATTTCTGCTTTTTTGTGAAGGTTAAAAGATGTGTTTAGACAACTGAACTTGATTTTTCAACTTAATTATTTTTCAGTTTATTCAGTGATCACTGATTTTAAAGTGTTATATTATTATTTTTTATATCTGATTATATATACATATACAGACACACACACACACACACACACACATATATATATATATTTATATATATATATATATATTAGTGGTGGGCATAGATTAATTTTTTTAATCTAGATTAATCTCACTGTAATCTTGGAA
>JAUYWH010000013.1:7654382-7750079 GCA_034779795.1 Ctenopoma multispine
ACACACACACACACACACACACACACACACACACACACACACACACACACACACACACACACACACACACACGCTGTCTCACTCCTTGTGTGGAACAGCTGCTCTGTCAGCGCATGTGACTGGAATATCAATCTGTCGGCCTTTTCTTCTCTCATTGCTATAGCAACAGCAACTGCATGGTCATGTTTTCAACGTCTGCTTAGCTCTTTGTCTGCAAAATGGCTCCTGCTGCAGCAACAAGGTCACATGTGACACAGAGAGGACAGTTTTTATGGTACTGTATGGGTATTATAGGTTATGTCTAGATATCACTAATACTAATAAAACATGGTGTTTATCATGAAGGCGCATCAGGCAACAGTCGCAAATAGGCAGTGGATATCTAGACCAAAATTTGATAACCAGCGAGGAGGAAACGTAAGGCAGTGATATTTGAATGGCAAATGAACATGACCGCTAGAAGAAAACTGTAGAGATGAACTATGCAAATATCGAATGGAATAAAATAAAAATAAAAAAATTAATCCACAGGTGGCAGAAATGAGAACAACAGTCAGAGTAGTGCCAGTACAGAAATAAACTTACAGACAGCAAGTGGATTAAGGAAAAAAAATATAATCAAGAGAAACTAGAAACACACATCACCCTGCATAGAAACAGACAGACACAGAAAGACAAGGTATCACCTGAAAGGATGGCAAACTGCTTCTTGAGGTCGGGGATTATGTCAACAGCACGGAGAGGACTGCTATCCAGCTGCATAATTTCATCTGGAAAAACGAAACAAATGCCAGAAATTACTAAAGAGCTGAAGAGTATGGAAGGAGCCTAATGTTGTTCTATCTAGCCTGTGTACTTCTATCTATGCCATGTAAAGCACACAGTAGAGTTGTTGTAAAATCCCATTACAAATCAGTTTGTGTTAGCTGTTTGATCCCATTGGTCTTTTCTGTGGTAAATAACAAATAAATGAATTAGCAGATTCTTTTAGCCACTTCACCCATCTTCCACATCTCTCCAGACCCCATGAACTCCCCTTCATAGGGATTAAAGTAATAAGATTTAGGTAATTTACCCCAGTTGAAGACAAAGATTGTGGTTATACCAGGGATCAAACTCAGGATTTGGTAGCAGACACTCATTGGGCACTGTTAGGGTGGAGGGGTGACTTCCCCTGACAGACTGTATACCTTTGTATGTCCGAATATTGAGGAAGCAGACAAATACAAAATTCATTTGTGTCTAACTTGTAAGTCAAAGCAAAAACAGAATTTTTTACTGTGAGGAAACAATGTTGAAAGCTCCTGTTAGCTGCTCGCATTGAGTTTAAATCACTGATGCTGGGCTGTAAATGGAAGTGCACCCTCTTATATCAACACGCTATTAGTAAGCTACTCTCCTTCACAAAAAAAAAATGTCTAGCACTTAACAATTGTCTTCTTGACAGGTTGGGTCTCATCAACTCAGAATTTACAGAAACTGAATGGTAATTGCTTGTGTCTTCTCTTTGTAAGTCACTTTGGATAAAAGCATCTGCCAAGAAAAGTAAAGTAAAGTAAAGTAAAGTAAAGTAAAGTAAAGAAAGATGTAAGTCACACAACTGTGTCTGCCAGCTGCAAGACTTAATGAATTCTAGGCATTAAACATGAATGGGGTCCATTGAACATACAGTGTATGCATTGATTTGTTTTCAGGAAACTGAAATATTGCTTGGTGAATGAGAAGTGGCCAGAGTTCAACTTGAAACCGATATGTCCATAGCAAAAGGCAAAACAGATCAATAGAGAAAGATAGGAAACGTCTAGGTGTCTGTTATGTGATCACACTGCTACTCACATTGGATTCAACATAAACAAACACATCACCCCATTCTTCTTATGTCCTCAGACAACAAGGGGTCTTTGAGATTTGTTTTATAACCAGCTTCATGTCTCCCTGAATTAAACTGCCATCTTCTATCAGCCTTAAATGTTCATACACAGAGGCCTTAGGGAAATTAAAAATAAACAGGTATATTGTGGTCAAATACTGCTGTGAGAAGCTGTGAGAAGCTACTGTATTCTTAAGGTTTTATGGGGTCCATGTGGATTAAAATGGCTTTTATGAGGCCAGTCTAACAATTACAGTAACATCTGTGAAGAGGATATGTAAAGACACTCTAATTCCAACCAAATGGACCTCTGTGGGCATCAAGCTCAACTACCGCATCTCAAGACAGAGCTCATGTAGTTCAGCATTATAAAAACATGAAGCACTGGCCTCTCTCACTACTCTTTGCTACTTCCATTTTCTGTATAAAAGCACTACTTTCTCACCAAGATGCCTAAGATAAGGGAGCTGTAGCTCTTCTGTGGGCAAAATAAAAATATAATGGCTAAAAATATAAAAATGGCTCTCTATTATACACAAAGTGCTTTATAATACTTCCCCCTGAAAAAACATGTGAATGTGACAGGGAAAATAACAGGGATGGACACAGAATAGTCACAGACACGATCCTGTAAATGTGGCTACAGAACAAGTGAAGATGGGTCAGTTACAGTAACAGTAAGAGCAATATTGACTTTACATCTTAGTCTCTTAGGCTTTGTTTGCTTTGTTTTCATGACGCAGTCTTAACTGAGTCGCCACACCCCTGTCAAGCTGGAAATGTGACTTGTGATACTACAAAGTTTGATTCATGATTATTATTGATTAAATAGTATATTATATCAAGTTTGTTTACATGTTTTCCCAAGTCTTCCCCCTGTATTACCATTAGAAACAGTCCCTTTAAATACAGACATGTCAGGCATAAAAGGTGTCAGACGAAAACCTGTTAGCCCACCCTATATCTACTCTACAGATTTCTTTGCACTTAAGGACATTTAGAGATACAGTTTAGTCTTCAAAGTCTAAAACATAGAATAGTGGTTACTATTTAATCACTGCACTGACTGTCTTATCGTGATAAACTCATGGGGACACACAGTCTCAAAAGCAAGGAATGCAAGAACTACCATACAGACATAAACAAATGCATCTCTTTCTGTCTGGCATCATACCTGTCCTATGACACCTGACAAAGTGATGACAGCAGGTTCGGACGCAGGCCAACGCACATCCACCTATTCTGGCTTAATGATCACTGGAGCTCAGTCAATTCTGGACTACCGCAAAATATCCCTCAGTGTTATGTACATTGTTCTAGCTTTTTGCCTGCATGTTAAGCAGACTGTGTCAGCCTCAGGCACATCCCTTTCATATTGAGCCCTCCTCTGAGAGTAGTTTAAACAAACCAAAAAGGCTTTCTGTTACTCTTTGTTTGTCAATGAGACCTATCAGGTGACTTGGCCTTAAGCTTCTACTACACTAACTTTCATTGTTTGCTGTTTATCTCTACGTCTCTCTCACACACAAACACACACTCTCGTAAAAACTCAAAATGTTGACACAACTCATTCAAGTGTCTCTTCTTGATGAGAGAAGTTGGTTTATTGCCTGTTGTGTCAAAACAAAATCAGGATTTTGTAAGAGTTTCTAACACCGCGACGCTGTGAAAATATTTGTGCAAGTTGGTGGTTTATTGTATTTAATTGTGGCTGTTTTGCTAACTTTAAATCAGGATGGATAATTTATATTGGATATATATATGGATAATTATTACAGGTGCAAATGCTGGTCAGTAAACAAATGACACTGTAGATTAATAAAACAACACATGGTCCCTCATGGGACAGTTTTTACTATATTTATTACATATATTGTGAAATGAAAAATAATGCAGTAATCTGTAAAGAAACCTAAAGAGCTAAACCATACAAGTCCACCCATAACTGCATATATGACACTAAACTGGAAAGTTGTTTTATTATCTTTCTCACCATGTGTAAATCACAGAGTAAAGGCTTTCTTCTCCTTCACAGAAAATACTTCTGTTTGCGATATGGCAAATGTTGCACTAGCTCTATTCTAAATGAAAAAGCTTCCTTTTCATTGGACGACCTCGTAAATTTTATAAACTTAACCTCTAGCAAGGGTATGCACAGCAAAGTAAGTCTCTTTGGATAAATGCGTCTGCCAAGTAAAGTAAAGTAAAGCAAACCGAGGGCAGGCAAGTTGAGATGAGACTAGATAAATGACCGCATCTGTGATGTTTGTAACTCGGTAAAGCAATGTTTCCATGTTGACAATGGCGAGTCACTGCCTGAGGTGTTTGGACACAAAGCTTCAAATGTCTAGCCATCTGCAGGGCGCTCACACACTGATTCAAGTTCACACAGAAACCTGCATCAGCTTCCACTTTCTGACCCAGCCTCAGTCAGCCTGCCACACCTTGCCCCCAGCAACTCCCACACATATCAAATAAAAAAGATCCCCACGCCCAGGCCAGCAAGAGCTGCACTTTGTTTCCAGAAAGAGGCTATTCTATTACTGAAAAATCCCCTCCCAAAAGATGTCACATCAGAGTTTCAGTTACTTTCAAGAGTCAGTTTTTTATAACGTATTACTCATTATTATTATTATTATTACAGTATTCTACAATTATCAACAGACGCTAACTACTTAAAAATAAGATGAAGAGTCAGTATTAGATACTATTTCTAATATAATAACAAAATATAATATAAAGTCTTTTCCTATACTGCAATACAAAATGTGTGTTAGATCAAGGAGACCATCAGTCATAATGTAGCTGCATACACGGTGCTGGCTCCAGCCAAGTATATGAAGACATACAGGAAATACCAGTGACATTACTACTGTGTAAAAATAAACAAATAAACAAACAAACAAATAAATAATAAAACATCTTTGAAGATAACACCTTAAATTACTTTGGTTGTTATTGTCTGAACCATGTCTGTGCCAGTGGATAGTCGTCTACAAACCCAGGATCAGTGATTCAATTCCCAGTCCCACCAGGCTAAATGTCGAGGTGTCCTTAGACAGGACACCGAAACCCTGTAGTAGCACCGGCATGTGCTGTCATTCTTATTTTTCCTTGCATTTCAAAAATAATTTAAGTGCTTTTTCTTCTCTTAACCAACAAGCTAACTGCAATGTTAAAAATTAGAAAATACAAAAGAAACATAAGATAATTTAAACATAACACACACACGTAATCATAAACACACCCACATACAGACCACCTGCTGGCTGAAGCTCTAATGTTCTTTAAAAGGCTTAACAATGAGGATTAGTGTCCACTCACGCTCACGTTTGTGGATGACGAGTCAAATGTTAGTGGGTCACAGTCACACACCTGGAGAGTCTGCTACTACTGACACAGTTTACACAGAGCAGGATCCAGATTCACCAGAAACAGAAAAGCCCCAAAAAATCCTCTAAAACTCCAATTAACAACATAACAAACAGGTTCTTAGCTTAAGTAATTAATGTAAAATAACTTCCTCAACCAGAGCTACTGATTTCTTTGTTGGGCTTCTCTGAAATCTTATAGGAAATGATATTTTAAAAATATCTTCAACTGCAATAATGGACAGATCAGTTTTGAAAGTAGTGAACAGAAAGAAAAAAGGAGTTGGTGGAAGGGCAACAAGTGGGAATAATGGGCTTACAGTCATGATCACTGAGGAGGAGAAGCAGGAGGAGAAGGAGGAGGAGGAGGAGGAGTAATATCACATAGAAAGTAGAGGAGTGAAAGGGTTTAAATTAAGGTAAAAAAAAGTAATGTCCACCTTGTTGTTGATGACTAATTGTGGGCAAACAATTGGAATGGATTACTTGTCCAGTACAGTAAATAACAAACATATGTAAACAACAGAAATACTAAAAAGCCTATAGAAATGGATTTACGAAACGGTTCAAGACCTGTTCAAGAAGACTAATATGTTAATTCAAGGTCCTATCTGAATATAGATCAGTACTGTACTGTAAATATAATATAAAGTGCCTTGAGATGACTTTCATTGTTTGTTGATTCTTTAAGAATGGATTGAAATAAAACTGAATTGAATTGTATGTATCACTGTTGATCACAGTCAAAACATGTACAGTATATACCAGATCCCACAGGACACAGCTGGTGAAGAGTGACAGGTGAAGAGGCCTGCTGGAAGATGTGTTATTAAGATAACATAAACAAAGGTGATACAGGAAGAAACACTGCACATCACTAAGATGAAAGACAGAGAAGATAACAATCATGATGTGACACAAAGATAAAAAACATGAGAAACAACAATAAAACACCTGACACCTACCACACAGCCAGTGGCAGCAACGGGAAAATCTGTAGTATCTTTCCACCTCTTCCAGAGTGATCCGTACATGACCCCCGCTCTCCTCTATTGGCCACAAACACACATCAAACGCTCCCTCCATCTTTTTCTCTTTGCTCTCCTCCGTTTGATCACATACTTCTCTCTCTGCTTCCTTCTCTCCATTGTCCACCGACCCTGTATAAGCCTCCGTCCCGCTGTTGCCTTGAGTTTGACTTCCTCCGTGACCTCCTGGGCTTCCCTCTCTTTGCTCCTGACTGCCAGCTGGTGAAACTAGGTGTTCTCTCATCACAAACCAGTCCCAATCCTCTCTGTCTGCCCATTCGTCTGAACCTACACTCACCTGTCCTGCTGGGCTCTGCTCCACTTCCATGCAAAAGTCTAACTCATCCTCCACATCGTTCTCCATCACGAAGCTTGAATCTGTCATCTCCTCCCCACCCATCCTACCGCTCCGGTCCTTATCTCGTTCACTCCCGTTCTGTAACACCTGTTACATGCAAACGTTTCTAAAGGTATCACTGTGAGAATTTCCCTCTCATTCTGTCCTCACCTCCCCCCAGGCTCCACATTCAGCCTCTCACTCTCTGTCAGGCTGCAGGTGCTCTACACGCTGCAGGTCGTCTCTCAGTAACTGCGAGGACTTCCTTTTTCAACCTCAGGTTACCTTCCTCGTAGACAAAAGCCACACTGTAGCACCCGACCCCACCTTCCCTGACTGCCCGACTACCCCTATCCCTCCCCTAAAAGGACAATTACCTGACCACTCCTGGATCAACTGTTTCCAGCCTGCTAATGTGTGTGACCTCTAAAATGGGATCCAGGTATGAGACACTAACACTAGGTGAAACAGGAAAAGTCATGCATGTTATGTAATGTTACAGCAAGTTAGTGAGTGAGCTCCTAGCACTCATTTACCTATGCCAACAAAGCCCGTATTCCCCCTCTGCCTTATCTCAGGATATGTGGACCAAAAGTACAAAGCCTCCATTCTGACCAGCCTATTCAAACACTGCCTGCATCCCCATTTAACCATTCACAGACTATATCCATTCAAAGCCCCTTTTCTTGTTTACACCACTCAAAAGAGCCATTCTTACAAACTTACTGAAAGACTTAATTCTAATGAGACCTCTGAAAGAAAGACACTGTTTCTTAACAGAATGAATGATGGACATTTAAATTCCAATTCAATGAGTTGAGTAAAAGCTATATTTCTGTCAACATGAGCCAATAGACACCATTCTGTCTCAAGACTACAAGAAGTCCAGTGGCGAGAAGAGGTTTGGGGAACAGTATGTGTGCATGGTTATGAACTATAGCTTGTGTGTGTACATTGGGGGTGTTGTGTGTGGGTTAGGCCCAGTGTTTACTCTATGACCAAGGGTATGCTGAAGCTGAAAGACCATTAGGTTGGAGAAATGTGCAATGAAAAGGTAGCAACAAAGTAACGAAGAGAGAAGCAAAACAGATCAATTCAGTCAGTCTAATTTAGAGATGCTGATCACGGTGTGAATGTGCACTGTGTGTTTTTGTTTAATTCCAAATCAGAGGTTTGTAACTTTGTAAGCTTTAGAACATACAGTACAACACCCTCAGTCTAGTAAGGAAAACTACTCCCACACACACACACATATACTGAGGAGAATCCTTAGGACAAGGATAAATGAGGGATTCCTCTCCCCAGACAGACACACAGTGAATAACAGAAGGCTATCACATTCCCATTCCTATTTGAGGAGTCAGTAGTAGGTGGAAAACCCACAAATGTTTTTTCTATCAGTAACCCACAAATGCAAGCAAGCACAATTCTGAGGAGACGTACAAAAATCATCTTTGCTTTCCCACTTTTTTGTATGGTATCAATCATCAGTGGCCTCGGCCTTTAAAACCATGGATTCACCTAATGGTTAATGACTTTAACAGAAGAAGTCGCGGAAAGGAAAGGAAAAAGTTTTCTCTGAAATCAGTACACACACTTCCAGACAAGGACAACAGGTCCGTGCCTGCCAATACACAAACACATGTATACAGACATACACATGTATGCATGTAGCTAGTCAGGCATACAAATACCTTGGACCATACAATGTCAAGTAAACATAAATATCTAAAGACAACCTCTGCAATGGATGAAGCCACCTCACAAAACAAAAAAAGAAATCTTTGGATATTCATTGAATAGGCACTGTTACCTTTTTGCTTTGTATATTAGTTGCACAAAAAGACACAAAGGTGGCGTTAACTAGGAATAGAATAACAGATGCATAGCATACTCACACAAAAATAACATTCATACATTGCCTGACTCACGTGGCTTAAGAGGTACCATTGGCATCCCACTGTCCCACTGAGAAGAACTCCCCTGTGCTTTCCTCACCATGCTTTTTTCTCTCTGTGTCTGTGAATCCCAGGAGAGTCCTTTTCTAAGCAGTGGCATATCCAAGGTCTCCAAGTGGCAATAACCTGGCTGACAGGACACCAATTTAAAAACTCAGCAGCTTCAGTCAGCAGTTTCCACTCCTTTGCCTCAGCTTGTCTGCTCCTAACATGCTGTGTGCGGCAATGTCTGGATCTGCTAAAGAATCCGTTAAGGAAACTTTCCCCGCAGTCGCTGAGATCTCTATGTTAGAAACTGAAGCTGCTATTCAAGCTGTGCGGTCACGCACTTACACACACAGACACACAACTGTTACACACACAAAGAAAGATAGAAACAGCCCAGCGGGGAGTAAGGGAAGCCCACAGGAAACACTATGTATGAGGCTCTGGGCGAGATGCCCTACAGAACTCTGGACAGAGCTTCAATCAGGAATCGGTTACACACAGACACACAGACACACACTAATGTATGCTCAGGCACAGAGACTTGAGGTTACTTTTTGCAACTCTCCAGGGCTGGAAAGTCAAACTTACCGTCCCAGCCTTTCCAGGAGTTCTTGCGACTGGCGGGGCTGAAAGAAAAAGAGGAGCCCAGTCCAGAGAAGTCCAAGCTCTGGATCAGATGACTGAGTCGGTTCATCAGTCGGTACGAGGCCTCACCACCCTCCCGCAGATACTCGTGCAGAGACATTAGAGGCAGCTGCTGGTCTTATTCACTCAAAGGTCTGATAAAGTCTGTTATCCAGAGAGACACTTTGCTGCACCTGCAAAGCACTGCTGCAAACTCCAATAGTCTCAAAACGTATCCCCCAAAGGCAGACATGGGAAGGATCCTTTTTTTGTTGTAATGTGCCAGGTCACTTGGGATCAAGCCGACATGGTTTCACATGCGTCCTGTGCAGAGATGTCTGCAGTGGGTACTTACAAGCCAAATGTCTTCTGCAGAGCCACATCGGGGACTTGAGAAATCAGCACAGTGCAAAGCTGGCAGAACCAGAAGAGCTGAGTCACTGTCTGCACAACCTCTGAAACAAACACTGTAGGTGACTTCACACTGGAGGGGAGAACCGGCCCTGTCCTGCACAAACACACACACTCACATGCACAAACGTCTCATTGCAAGTTCAACTATTGACAGCTCAGAGTAGCATGGGTTTCCTAGGAAGGACAAGATAGGATGAGGGTGGAGGGGAGCAGAGGGCAGCTGGTGGAGCACAAATCCCCGTCTGCTGCTCAGGCTAATTTTAATCCTCCGCTCTTTAACTAATGTTCCTTTTCTTTCTATCTCCCCAGATTCTTCTATGCATTCATTTCTGGGAAACAATAAAATGATGCGAAAAGCACAAACGAACATTGCTCAGAAACATTTCAGCTGCAGAGTAAAAAAAGTAACATACGTGGACAACTCAGGGTTGTTGCTCAATATGTGCAGTCTATAAGTGAGGAGCAAAGAGAGAGGGTCCTCTTTGATAGCAGAGAAGAGGACCTTGCTTTCAGGCAGGCCTTTAAGTTTGTGTGGGTGTTAGTGTTGTGTGGTTATAGCTGGCAACAAAAAGGCTACTTGCAGTTTATAGGCTTAGAGTAGAAATGAGAGCAGAGCTGCGCTGTGACACATACCGATGAGACAATTGTGCAGAACGAGACACAAAACATCAGCTCTATGACATTCACCCTTACCCCTCCTCTCTATCTCTCTATGACCCCCCCCCCCTTCTTATTCAGTTCCCCTGTTAATTAGGTCTGATCCCTCTTTATAGCATCTCCCACCTCCTGCATGCTACCTCATCTGTAACACATCAGTGTTTGCTCACGTGACATATCGAACACAGATCCTCTTCCCCACAAGTTATTACTATGACTCATACATGATGCAATTCAAGCAATTTATGTTAGCAAGATATTACAGAAGCTGCTAAAAACCACACAGACCTTCAAAAGCATTAACATCTAAGTGTCAAAGTTAAAGTATCACCCTCACTAAAGCAATGTTAACATGGTGATGGTGATGTTTAGCAATAGTAATGTTCACCATAATAGCGTTAGCATGCTAATGTTTGCTGGTTAGATTTCATGTTGTGTTTCAGGTATTTGTTCATAAACACAGACGTATCTATTCAATTCAATTCAAATTTATTTATCTGAAAAACTAAATTGTGATGCGATCATTGCACAGTATTAATAGTTAAAGTTAAATATTTTTACACTTACACTGTGCAGCACATGAACGTAAGGTTTCATAATGCTGCATCCAAAAGTTGTCAAGACAGCTCACCAGCATCATATAGACCTTTTAAAAGCCCACCTTTTCATATAATACAATAATTAGGATCAAGCATCAGTTGATCATGACTGTCTGTAAAAAAAACACTGTATCATAGCAATCCGTCCAATAGCCTGGATGAATTGATCAAGCTGACAAGCAAACACTGCCGTCAGTAGCTGCTACAGTGGCTAAAAACAAATCTACCTACAAGAAAGAAATTAAATCAAAAAATCCTGTTATTATTAATGCATCAATATACCCAGTTAAGAAAAATTACAACTGAGGTTGAGATTTTGAAAAAGCTAATTAATTGTAAATAAATAAACTGAACACTTTAAAGAAGTTCACTCTCTGGCTTTAGCTACTTGCTCTGTATTTCTGACCATAGCTGGGACTATTAGTGACCTGCTGGACCCATCTGGCCATACACCTGCTCTGCCTTTAGGGATGAACAACACAGCTCACTTGAACGAATTAACCCAAACAATGCAAAACAGGACCATCTGATCAATGACAAATCACAGAGATCAAATAGAAATTCTGAGATGCTGAGCTGTTTAAAAACTCTTTCATAAACTCTAATACTATGTGATGTGTAAATAAACCCCTGAGCATCCCTGGCTGCAGATGCTTTTCCAACATATTTATGTTGGAAAAGCTGAGACCTGTGATGCACTGAACTGGATATGTCCCTTTAAATGAACTGAAAGTAGGTCAAATGCCCAGTTAGAGTTGCAGGGAGGCTGTTTGTGATTACGGCTGTAAATAACAATTTCTTTCTTCAATAATTAATCTACTGTTCCTTTAATTCACCCCTAACCCCAAACTTGACTTCATGTTTAGTGTTATTATAAGTAAATGCTTGCATGCTAATCTAACCAGGCATTCTACAGCAAGCTGGTTAACATGACCATATTTAACAGCTATTAGTCAGAACATTTATTTATAATTAAAAAAAATTAAGAAAAATGCATTCAACATTTACACACATTTACACACATTTACCCACTTCATATTTCTGTCTAATTTAAGCTGTGCTAAAAGGCTCTGCCCACTCAGTGTTGACTGAAGGAATGCACTCATGGATGGACAGACTGATGGATCACTGAGAATGGCCATGCTCGTCGTAAAAGCAAAAGAGTGCCACTGTGGGACGCAAACTGTTGTTTTTGGCTTGTATCTGTGTAAAGATTTGTTCATAGCACAACAACACAAGGTGTGACCAGCTTTTTCTCCGAGGTATAGATATTCTATCTCTGTGTGCCTCTGCCTCGAAATGAACAAGTCACCAGATTAGACAATGCCAAATCTTTTTCATTCTCAGCTGACTCTGTTTTCCTGAATCTCTTTCCCTCACTCTCCCTTCGCCTCTGCTGTCTTCTGTGATCAGCATTAGACTCTCCTCTCTGAGCCGATTACTGCTCTCATCCTCCTGTCACATTTGCTTATACACAATGACTACTACTACTAGTGATTCCATATCTCCAAATGTTTAGTGCAGAAGCACACACTTATTAATGTCTATACACGTAAGAAGAAAACAACAACTGTTTTGTCTGTAGGGGAGTGATGCACCTTGTAATCTACTGTCAGGGCTGTAGTTTGTGCATTTTCATTCCTCTAGCTTCTACACAGCCATGTCCCACTCATTTCTCAAGTCCACCCACTCACTGCTGCCATACTTTCAATATGTCCAGTTCTGAGAAGGAAAGAATGAAACTAGAAGCCCAATGCGCTGTGTTGGTGTGTTAGAGCTGCACCACTAAAGAGCTCTCCATAATCATGTCAAAATAAAACAGATAAGTGTGTGTACAGTATCTGCATACACTTAGTTATTCCTCTTTACTACCTGGACTTTAGCCTTACATACACAGTTGCTATAAAAATAGATAAAAATAATAATGTTCTGAAAACATTAAATAAAAGTGCTGCTGTCTGCCAATGAAACACAATCAACACCACATGAAGTTAAACATCTACCATGCAAGTGTGTGTTGTGTGTGTATTCGTGTATGTATTGACATAAGTATTGACATGTATTAACAGTGAGGTTATAAATGGAGACTTGAGAAGACCAATGAAAAGAGAAACAGATTTTTCCAGAAATCAGATTAATGTCATTACTTTGATAAGGCATAAAAATATGATCTTGAATCAGACATCACATCTACAGTCGGGAATAAAGAGGGATGATGTCACCTAAAAAGGCTCCACGATAACTTTATTTTTCATGGAGGCATAATGGCTGCCACTAGAAATGAAACAACAGCACAGTGGTGTGTGGATGACTACTCAACAATTTTTCTGACCAAACACATGTCAAATACTGTAAATGATAACAAGAAGATTGACCAGTGAGATAGTATAACACAAATCAATCTGTCTGCTGTGCTTGATTTTACATATTTTTCAGACATTGGTGAATTGATTACATGTCAGATTGTATACAATTTAACATTTAATAATTTAACATAACATTTTTAAAATTATAAATATAATAAAGCCTATAATAAATAATAGATTTGCATGTTACATCATGTTTTATGTATAATTGTAATTGTTTCACGACGCCATGCAAGACATTTTCTCTTATAGGACCAAATATGGGTCAGTATCACAATTCATACTGCAAGCACAAAATAATAGCAGTTCTGGTAAAAACAGCTTGCTGGCTAAGCACACGTCTGGCTTGATGCAAAACTAGCAGCTGTACAGCAGCACATTAAAAACTTTGAAAAAAGGCTTTGTAACTCAGTGACATGATGATGATGATGATGAACATATATCTTCATAGAGCACTCTGTTTAACATATTATTTGGTTTAAATTTAACTGCAATGGATGCAATGTTGTCTATGAAGATTCAATTTTCATGTACAGTATATCCAACAAACAAATACAATTACCCACCTATGCTTTGGGTGACAGTCCTCAGTCTCTCCAGCAGCTCCCCCAGGGCCATCTCCTCTGTTTTCATCCACAGGATCATCCTCCAGAGGGACAGTGGAAGACCAGCTGCCCAACCAACAGACACTATTGCAGGAAGAAGAGACAGCTTGCCTGCTTTTCCCTGAACAGTGAGCGGGAGAGCAGATGATGAACAGAATGGGAGATGGAAGATGGGGATGCTGCGCTGGCAAGCCCAACCACTCAAGAGGGAAAAAAAAGGGATGCAGCAGGGTAAACTAGCCCAGGATGTGACTGCCCAGCACAAATGCTGGAGGTGCGGAGATGTGAGAGAAAGGGGGTGTGTGCGGCTTGGTGGTGCTGATGTGCTCGTAAGAAATAGATGCGAGTATGATGAGGGATTGATGCTGAAGCTGTTGCGGCTGTGACTGCCTCAGCTGCAGGGACAAGCCTTCCGCAGAGCGATGCAGAGCACAGGATGCCGGTAAAGATGGAGCAGGAGGCTCATTCACACATGTATACTTTAGCACACATGATGGTGCAAACCTGTGCAGACTGTGTAGGCATAGAGAGGGGGGAGGGGAAGTGAAGGTCAGCGTTGCAGTTTTACACCCACAGCTGATACAACAGTGACATCCAGTGTGAAGGAAAGGCGTAACAGCTGCGTCATGAAACGGTCTCCTCCACAGAAACACACCGCTCATGCATCATTGATTATGCTGCATTGCCACCATGTGCCCGCACAGGATTATGACAAAATGGTTGAGGTACCTCACAAAAGGTTTAATCTTTTTTCCTTTTCTGTTAGTTTTTTAAGAAATTACATTTATGTTCCATTTGGATTATACTTAGCACTGTTTACATACAAGTTATTATCAGAAATTATTTGAGCAAAGAAACTGATTGTTTGACCACAACAGAAGAAAACAATTGTACTTGTCATAAAAAGCCAAGGTGTTACTAATACAATGTTCATTCTACTGTGCTCAATGAATTTTAACACAAAATGTATAAAGTTTTTGTGTATCCAAAAGGAGCTGAGCATAAAAATGTGTAAATGTTTTCTGCAGAAATCTAAAATGCACTGACGTTAATGAAATAACTACTTAAGTTTATTTTTTAGAGAATTTAATGAATAGAAAAATCTAAACTTTCACAATCCATGAAAATGTATACATCTTAGTTGGTATCTTATTTAGCGATTTAAATTTACATTTGTGCTGTAAAGTACAAAGGCGAAGAATGTTTTAAATATTTATTTCAGTAGTTGCATGTGGGGCAAATATTTAATTTAAACTGTATGCTTTCCTGAGTGGGTAATCCTTTGCACATGTATTCATTTATATATTAATTTTTGTATTAGGAATCTGCAAAGAAAATACTTAAGTAAAGTACACACGCCTTAATACTGTACTTCAGTACAGAACTTGTAAATGCAAAAAAAGTTATTTAGTTTCCAACAATTTTGTTAAGTTTTCTAACTTTTTTGTGTCTGACTATTAAGAAAGTGAAATGGGAAATATTAGTGACTGTGGGCATGAATATGTATATAATATATATATATATCGCTCAGCTGTGACATTATATAATATACAATATTAATAGAGCACAAATGTTTTCACTCTCTTTATTACAAGCAGGATGACAGTACAATGCTTTGCCCTCATTTGCTACAGACAAGCTGGCAAAAAGTCAACTAGTAAACTTTTAAAATGTATATATAAAAAAAAAAGAAAGGAATTCCTCAAAACCTGTTTAGTAATACAAACAGTGCTGTACTGAAGGTAGGATATGAAATGTGCTGCTCACAGCACATAAGTCAACATTTCAGACCTTTGCCAAGCTCAGGAGTGGCAGGATGAGCACCTGCTGCTGTGCTGATGGATGTAGAAAAGCTGTTTGACATTCTGATCAGCAGAAGAAGGCTGGTGTAATAAACCCATTTCAGACAGAGGCTGACAACTGTTCATTCCTAGTCAAGTTATTTGGTCACTTTTTTCTCATCTACTATAATCTTTTTAAATTTTTTTTTAGAAAAATAACTTGTGAGGAAGAGTGAATGCTTATAAACCCCTGCTGACAGACAATAGACCTTGTATTTAGGGGAAAACTGATCTGTGGTAGAAGAAAGTGCAGTGTGTTTATCTATTGGTAAATCTCTACTGAATTATATAATGTATATGTTGCTCTCATTTTAATTACAAACTTGAACAAACATTCTAACAGAGTTAAAATATAGTCTTCTCTCTGGGATACAAAAGTAGCAAAAGAAAAATGGAAATATAAACACAAAAATGACGCAGTGAAAAACTGAGCTGTGGACGACTCTACTAAAAAATAGACAGTTTGAAGAATGACTACAAAGTCTTAACCATCACATCATGAAAGTAAGTTAGACCTTACAGTGTTATTGTGGTAGGACTGGTATGTGACATGTAGAACATGTCTAGATGCAGTATGGCAACAGCACAGTGAGGTGGGACACTGCATTACAAGCACTAAGGACCTTTCTTTAAAGCAACTGAGGTCAGGGCATTGAGCCCCATCAGCTCCAAACACTTGTGGAGGCTGGTGAGTTCCAAGTAAGAAAAATCCAGACCTCCAAACTGAAAAATCATCTGCAGTGCAGTAAAAAAAAAAAAAAAAAACTGAACACCTGTAATTCACAACTACACATGTTGGCAGATGGTGATGTGTATCAAAATAAACTGTATTAACACGTAAAAATGCTCCGCAATCTGACATTCAAGATTTTTTTAACTATGTAACGCCACAGATATGCTTTGGACAAAGAGGACTTCAGATGTTCGAAATACAGAAAAGAGGTTCATTCATTATGAGCTACAATCTTCTGCTGGAGGACACGACGGACATATCAGTTCAACATTCTCAAAGATTTGATTGTGACTTCGCCAATTCAAGTCTCCCACCTGCTTACAATAGACTATACGACACCCCCTCACACTACAATATATATCATATGATTTAAAGTTACGTCCATACACAAACAGTGACCACCATCATTATTTTTTTAACAATACAGAAAACGTATCAATTAATGCAACACAGGGAAAACTCCTTACCACAGCATGACATTAGCATTCATACATTAACATCTGCATGACACAGAGCATGACAGCAAATACATAAACGCAACGCAACACTGAGGAATAGCAGGTCATTCAGGACATCAGTAGACTCCTCCTGTTACCCTACATGGCCACATGGAGGCAGGAGTGGGTACAGTGTGCTCATTGTTCAGCGGAAAGAAAAGGTGTCATGACATGAGATTGTGATGAATGATTTCTGCGAAGGAGGAAGAAAATAAACAACTGAAAAAGGAAGAGATCAGTATGTGGCAGAGAGCTATGACATGCTACACTGGCACACAAAGTTGGCACTATCACAAAAGGTAAAAGAAAGGAGAAAATGAAAACAGGCACACTGTACCAAACATATATGCCCTCTAAACCTCCTTGGTCTGTCACAGACATGTTGACATGGACCTAGATCTATAATCCACTGAACATGGTATGTATGAGTTAAGGCAGGGTGGCTAGAATACTGCACATCCCTATTCAGATTTCCCCTATTTATCTCCTCCAGCTGATGGGTGTGTGTGTGTGTGTGTGTAAGGCTTTGTAATACACCACTTCTCCTTTCTGACACCTTTCTCATTTGGCTCCTAGCCTGCTGCAGTGTGGTTACCTGTAAGGCAAAGGTGTGTCACATACAAACATACAATAACAGGCAAATTCATGCATACACTCACGCACATGCACGCACACCTAAAGGGCTGAGCTTGACGGCTACCCCTTACTTGGCTAGACCACATATTGTACATAAATGTACAAAGAAGCAAAAAGGACATAAAAGTGGGGGAACAGGCAAAAACATGAGACTGAAACTGAGGACAAAAAATACTAAATGCTAGACTGTTGACATGTTAACTGGACAGTTCCATAGTGCAAGAAATGATGCACCTATGCATGTAGTTCCCCTTTTGTTCTTAGACTTTTTCAAGTAAGAGTTTGAACGGGAACTTTAATGAGCCTATGGCAGGGACTACACTGACACAAAAACATGGTAAAAATGTATGAGAATGATGAGTCAGGGCAATAATATAGGGTTGTCCACTCAGGTGTAGCCCAGAAAATGCACATGGTGACCTCAGCATGTAGTACTCATGCTTTTAATGTGTGTGAACATGTTTGTTTAATAAATCTTTGATCCTTGAGCTGCAGATCTCGGTCACACATCTTGGGATGTCCTGTATGCTGTATCTTTTAGCCAACAAGACTCACACAGAGTGTTCACACTGGTGTCTCTGGCCCCGGAGAGTAGTAGGCAAATCCAGCCCCTGACAGACACAGCATGTAGGGGCTCAGCGAGCACAAGTCTGTCCCTCCACCTTCCGCCAAGTGGGCCAGTAGTTTCTGGGGCAGGGGATCAGACCTGCAGAAAGAAAGCGTGTCGACAGCACCGAGGTGGAGGTTAGAGGAGTCTGTGCTTGTGCCTTTGTAGGATCGATGAGAGGACAGTGGAGTCAACTCGGCCACACCACCCTGCGACAGCTTCTCGCGATCCTACAGACAGAGGTGGAGGGAGGATGCATCGTCAGCAGATAATTCAAATCAGAGAAGACGAAATCAAGAGAACGGAAGCATGCAGATCAAATCATAGAAGATATAACTGGACACATAAGATTGAACAGTAGGGTTATAATCACTAGGTAAAGGTGAGGTCAGTGGACCCCAAACTAGTTAATGAACAAAAAGTAGAAATACCAGACAGAATTTACTGATCAATACCAAGAAACCCTCTGAAAATTCCCATTATGAGTATTAGTCATATTAGATTAATCATGCTGATAAAGAAAAAAAAAAGAATTATACATTTGAACACCAGGTGTCATCAGTGATTTTGCTACAAAATGAAAACCATAATCTGGCTAAATGTCTTCCCAGGTGAGTTCTGTCAGCGACAGCAGTGACACTAACGGCATTTTTTACATTTTACTTTGACATCTATTTTTTGCTATAGCCCAGGACCGAAAAGCAGTCTCAAGTCAACAACATGCTGGAGCCAACAACTGCCAAAGGAGTTTACATAGCATGTATCTGATAAACAAGGGGAACTTTTCATTTCCCTGCTCAGATCAAGCTGATTCCCATCATCACATGCGGTGAGAAGCACAGCAGCTGGACAGTGTAATTCCAGTAAGTTTTGATGAAAGGAAACAGCCAAACGTACAGAGTGTAGATGCAGTCCGTCCCCCACCCCACCCCACCCCACCACATGCCTCAGCCATAGTACGACAGCAAGCCCCATGCAGTGCAGAGTCGCAGGAAGCATCATGGCAGCAGCGTTAAGAACCCGACTCCCAATTGTCAGTGCTCTGTGTGCTGTTACCATGGTGACCCTAGCCCACCTAGGGGGGGACTCTAGGGTTTGCTGAGTGGGGTGCTGTGGCTGTGTGACATCATGGAGGCATAGGTCCTAGCAGCTTTTTCTCCACTGTCTCTCTCACAGGTTCTAGCCGGGTAGAGCGGGTCCTGCTCATTGCCTCCCCTTCCACCAGCAGGGCCAGGAGCCACACAGCTCTCCAAGGCCCCCGCTGTCTTTATCTTCTGTGGATGATGTTAGAGGAAAGGAAGTGATATTGGAATCTACTCAGACCTTGTGCCTTGAATCTAGTAATGTCCAGCTTATGTCTTGTCCTGGATTTCTCACCTGGCATCAGAATCCTGTTCAAAATTTGTTATAAGTGACATCAGACTTGTCTTCCCTTGTTGTGTGTGGTAACCCTCTGCTACAAAACCAACAGCAGAACAAGCCACAACTTTTAACTGTTTCTCTCTCAGCTTCAGAACCGTTACACGCCTATTCAATTGATATCTGATCACCAAATACACGTTTCAGAAATACGTATGACTAGTGCTCCGGAGCTTTAGCAACACTTGTTGCCGGTCCTCGGTTTGAGATTACACAAATTTCCTGTAGATCAGATTTAGGTCCAGTGAAATCAAATGTCTTGTTTTGTCCTACTAACATCCTAAAACCAAAAAATATTCTGTGTTAAATCATATGTATATATCATCAATGCTGCAATTATTCACACTGAAGTAGCTAAAACCAGCTAATGTTAACATTACGTAAACAGCTTATCTATTGTCAGAACAGTCGGTACAGTTGATTTTTCTTTCAGACTGAATGAGCATTCAAGCATTGTTAAGAAAGGATCTCAACAATAAATAAAAAACACTAAACTGGTGCTTTATATAGAAGAAATAAATCGAAGTCAACTGTAGCCCCAAACTATTCCAGTCATACAGTCCTTGTAATTGTTTGAATAAGCTCCTGAATTGTCAAAAATTGTTCATTGTCCATCACTACTTCAGACATAAAAACACAGTATATTGCATTCAACTAACATAACATAATAGTAAATATAAAAGAGACATAAAACACATGAAATAAATAAAGTAGTGATTTCATACATGGCAGTAAAGGAAGCTTACAAAAGCAGACATTGTGTCATTATCAATAGCATCCTGCTAGTTAGTTTCACCTAAAGGGAGGTGTTGAGAAAGTGATAAGCAATTTACTCTGAGACATGCCACCATGCATACAGAGACGAGGGATTAAAAGAGAGAGTCACCTCCTCTTCCTGCTCATCACTCGTCTCTCTGGGCCAATCAGAAACTCATTCTGCTGGAGGACTGAGAAAGCATGAAGATGGTGGACGGCTCCACAGTAAGGCACGGGCGAGTGGACTGCAGTTATCGTGACAGAGTGAGCGGGGAGGGCAGAGTCACAACCACGCAGGAGCAGTGGGGGGAAACAAGGAGGGAGAAGAGAGAGGAGACGGTAATGAAGAGGGAGGAAGACGTAAAAAGGGGTAGAGCAGTAGTGAGGATAAGGCATACAAGAGCAAATGAGAGGAAAAGGGAGATTTAATATGATATGGTAGGGGGTGAATTTTGATTAGGGTGGTCCATCACGGTGCAGTGACAAGGAAGAAAAGAGAAGAAAGAGCACAGAAGGAAGAAATCTGTCAGACCTTTCACTCATTTTTCCATTCATGGTAAAGCTTGCTTCAGAGGAAGGTGAGGCAAAGCCAAAAGGAACAGGAAGACATACTAAATCACGGTGATGGTCAAAGCTATTAGGGGTCTTAATAGTCTTCTTGGATGATTAACAGAGTGGAACAGATTTGCAGTTTGGCCATATGGTTTATTATTATCTAAATACTAAGTGTGAGCTAGGATTTGAGAGAATTATTACACTAGGCCACGTCAGTGTGAACTGTGAAATACACTGCCAAAAAGTGCAATTAAACTTTTTCTTCTTTTAAAAAAAGGGGAAAACATTAATTAGTGATTAGTTAATGGCTGTAGCGGAGCATTCATTAACACATTTAGAAGTTAATATAGGGAATTTCTAGATTTTATTTATAGCTTCAGTAGAGCTGTTGATTCCTACCTGTGCACGTTCAGTGGCTGTAGGACACATGGCCCTGCAGAAGACCTTCTTAATGACATCTGGCAGCAAGCTGACTGTAATAAGCAGTATGATGCTGAGCCAGGCAGGACCACTGGACAGCATTTGCATGAACACGTAGTACATCCTCTGGTAGTTCAGGAAAGGCCTGAGCAGCAACAAGAAATACAAAAACGGATTTATTTTATCACAAATGCACCAATCAAAAAAATGGTTAAAGATACTTTAAAAACAAATAATATTGTACCAAATGATGCCTCCCCAGAGGAGAGAGAAAATGACGTAGAAAAGTAGTGACCCCCAGATGACAAAGTGATTGATCCAGGTCCAGTGGTGTGTGTCCAACGCAAGCTGAAACAGAATATATAATTAGTAAACACACAACCAGTCAATAAAGTCAATAACCAGGCCTTCGGGCTGTACTGTTGCACAAACTGAGCAGCAAGTGTAGTCGATCTTTTATGTAACATAATAGTTTACATGCATTGCAAGCTTGTTATGCATATAATTGAGGCACATGTGCAGTGGTAATGAACTCAAATCGAGGGATATTGCAATGCAACAGACACGAGTGATTATTTTTCTCCCATTGCTTTTCCAACACAGGCTCACACACCTTGAGCGTAACGGTGAACACAAGAACAGTGAAGACGAGAGTCCCAAACGTCCAGTTGCCAAACATCTGCAAGGAAAGACATGAAGACCGTTAACAGCCACATAAATCACATAACCCTCCTCATGGATCAGTTTTACAGTGCTTCTAAGAACACAGAAAATGAGCAGGCAGACACCTGCACATTATATCTGCTGTGGTACTCTGTTTGGAAAGGAGTTGTCTCTATCTCTTTAGCTTTGTGGCCAGTAAACCAAGAATATTTTCCCTTCGCCTCTCAGCATCCACATTTGTCAACCTCGCGAAATCCTAGAAAGGTTTAAGCAGACATCAGGAGTGAACAGATGGAATGAGAGTTGGGAAGGAGCAAATGAAGGGGGGTGGGTGGGGGCAGAGGAAGATCAAGACAAAGGAACTGAGGAATTTATTTAATAACCACAGCTGGCTGTTGATCCCAGTCTTTGCTAGAATACCTTCATTCGTTACTCGTGTACTTTTTAAAATGACTAAAAAACTGGCAATAAGTTCCATTTACGTCAGTTGTTTTGTTTGTGAACAGAAAGCTTATATGATGAGAACAACTCAACCTGCTCATAACTGCTGGAGCAGGAATTAAAAACCAACCAACCCCGAAAGCTGCTACCACAAATACACGAGCAAACAAACACACACATGAATGCACAAACACATCAGACAGAAAAACAAATGTTGGAACATAATCTGCACTACATACTACTGTTACTCTATTTACTACCACAACAAAACACAAGACTAATGTGGGAGGAGCATTAAAGGTTTCTACCATATCAGTGAAGTTGTTAAGGTGCTGTACAGGAGTCAGGGCTTTACAGAAATTAGGGTAATAATGGAGCACTAGAAAACTACACATTCAAATGAAAGTGTGTGGATGATGTGAAGTGAGAAAGGATGAAACAGTCAAACTGAAAGCTTAAACGGTACGACAGGAACTAAAAGAGTATGAAAGACAGAGAGAGCTGACAGGGAGGGAGACAGGCTTACCATCTGTGTGTTGGTGGTCATAAGCTGAGGAAGAAGAAGAACAAGAAGACGGAGAAGAGCAAAATAAATAAAAAACAAGCAGAGAGAAGGAGGGGAAGAAAAGAGAAAAGAATCAGGACAAAAGGATAAAATGAATTCCAGGATGTTTCAACTTAAAAAACAGGACCAAAGGCAATCAAAAACTGTTGACATGATACAAATTAACAATACAGAGAAAGATGCTATTGCGTTGTCGATATGAATGGAGATCCAATGGTGCTGACCTATAGCCCCAACAGATACAGATACCCAAACCGTACTGTTACATTTCCATAATAACAACATAATGGTAACCATGTCACCTCATAACACTTGACTCCTCTTTCATGAGAATCCAATGGAGATGGATGAGTGGTTGTAAACACAGTTCTTACTTTAGATCCATTATCCTGTGTTCATTTCCCTAAAGGGCACCTCAAAACACTGCAGAAAATGCTTTCTACTAGTTTTACACAATGACAGAACTCATTGCCTCTGTTGACAAACAGACAGGCGCTCACCTGGCCATTGCTGGTGAAGGTGGTGTTGTCAAACAGGAAGTAGGCACCAAAGAAGAAGATAACAGCATCAAATACACCCAGGCATGTCCAGTACAGGAAAACAGGCCAGCGCAGGAGGGAGTTTTTTGCTATGTCTCTGAGAGAAAAACAGTTTTAGTACAACACTCAAATTAGATTTTTTACTAGCAGAAAATTTGGGGGTTAAAAAATAGGATCCTCACCTGTACAAGGAGGGCTCCCTCTTCAGCGTCTCCATGGTAACGTGCTGCTCAACCAGACTGTAGAGGAGGATGGGAAGTGAGGTGAAGCTGATGTTGTACAACGTCAAATAGGCGGTGTCGTACAGAGGCTGCCAAGGGACAAACAACACAAACTTTGTCATACATTTGTAAATGAAGAGTGATCTTTAAAATTTAAATATGCATTAACTAATCTGGGGGACGTGATAATCTGAAAACGCAACATCTGAGAAAATAGCAACCACAAAATTGTTATGGGAATAACTAACACTTCAGTACACAGCATACATCAATCAAAATGTATATTTTTTTAATGTTCTGTTTCTTGCAGCTTTAAAACTAAATGAAAAATATTGTTGACAGTAATCTAATGCACTCCGTGAGAATATGTGATGTATATACTACACTGTGAGCGTGCATAGTGAAACCCTAGCACAGTATAAATTACTTACCTGCTGGGAAAACCCACAGAAAAACTGATACAGGAACTGAGGAAAGATGAAGCATACATTCTGCAAAGATTTAAGAGGGGGGGGACAAGTGGAGAAATTGATAAGCTTGTGACAAGTACACATGAAGAGATTTCAAAAATCTAAAAATGCTACTATCTACACATTTTTGTTTATGCAGAGACTATGCTATAAGCTCACTGAGTGGGCCGGAAAGAACTGGCCTGCCAAAAAAGAAAAAATGAATCAGTTGGCAGGGCAGTGCTCGCTGTGGAAGCCGCCCACACTGATCATCGTGTCCATGAATCCAGCAGAGAATGATGCACCAGGGATTCATGAATCCCGTAATCTGCCAGACTAGCTGCAAAATCTGGTTCTTTGTCGGTGTTGCACTGGGAATTACGATAATGTGATTAAAATGTGAGCCACTGGGGAACACAAGGCATTCATCTAGTACCTTGTAGAAGAAGTACTGAACAAGCTCAGCAATTCTGATGTAGTAGTAGTGGCCATGAACAAGTAACATCTTCTTCAGGTGTTTAAACTTTGGGATGGCATAGTCACTGTTTCTTGCTGCCTGTCGGCCTTCTTTACCCATGATGCCTGAGAAAATAAAAGAGGTTGTTAAATATAAAGACATGCTTATATACAGCTATGAATAATTATTACACAGAAATGTGTAATAAGGAGTAAGGATTTGAATTTAAATTTTTAAGATGTATATTCAAAAATGACTATATTTACTGATGCTATGATCTTTGAATAACATTTTATTGACAAACATCATGCCTTGGTATAAATCTGCCACAAACAAATCTGGGGGAATCTAGCCAGAACAATTTATTCCTATTATGTGTTTGTGTCAAAAATATTGGCTCATGCAGCTTCATCAGATTAGTCTCAAATATCAATTAGAAGTATATGCTTGTCAACTTGGGCTCTAATAAAAAAAAAACAAGCTTTCATTTATTAACAGATGATTTAGCAAATTAGCCACTAATTAGAATGAGCTCACCAATGCCCACATGTGCTTCCAAGATCATGCTGACATCGTTGGCTCCATCGCCGATGGCAAGGGTTATTGGGTGCTCCTTGGATGCTTTGATTAGCTTCACAATCTGCAGACATGAAACCCCCAATTGAATTACTACCACTGTTTGCCATTGAGGAAGTTGCCTGGAGTGTATTTGCAAAAGGGAGGGTAAAAGGGAGCACAGTTCTGTCACCTGTGCTTTCTGCAGTGGTGCCATGCGACAGCAGAGCACAGCGCTACAGTTGCGACAAATCTCTAGAAAGATTTCCCTGTAGTTGCCATGGCCAGCAACTTCCTGGTTAGGTTTTAATACTGCAGACAGAGTGGCTCCATCGATGATCAGACCAAAGTCGAGGCAGTCTACTGACAACCTGGAATATCACAAACCAATCAAAAGGGGGATTGATGTAAATAATGAAATGAAATAATGGTACATCAGTCTGCAGTCTTGAAATTCACAATTTGACCAAAAGTTAAATGTAAACATAGAGTAGACTTGAATTGTGTCACATGTGGCTCTACAGCATTTACCAAATGCACAGTACATGCTGCAGATTTGCTGTACATCTCATACCCAGAAATAGAGCGTTGTCTTACAACAGTCCTATTTAGTTCAAACAGAACATCGTGCAGACTCTGCTCTTCTGTGCGTTTCTTGGTCAGCTCCAGGATCTGTGTGCTGCGACGAAACAGCTTACTGGCATAGCAGGTAGCTGCCGCAGTCTCCATCTTGTCTCCTGTCAGGACCCAAACTTTCATCCCAGCCTTGTGCAGTGACTCAATGGTGTCTGCAGCTTTCTCCTGGAGCCTGCACATCAATAAGTCAATAAGAGCTTCAGCTTCCAGTTGGGTAGGTTAAAGCATCCATCAAAACATCAATGAATCAATTACCAACTGGTGATAACTTATCAATGCATGACCACCCCTGTCCCTACCCATCCCCAGTTTATCTATTAGGAAGTGTTAGGCAGCTAGTTAATGTTAATGTTAGACCAGTTAGGGCCAATGCTAGAATCTACTTTGTCTAACGTGTTTTCGTGTCAGAGAATAAAAATCGTTGTAGCAAAACAGGGAATAAAAGAAAACCAAACAAGCAGCACAGCAGTTCTGCAGTAGTAGTAGTATTAGTAATTCACCAATTTGATCTTAGACTGAATATTTTTTCCTTCAAGTCATGAGAATAATTTCGTGAGGCTTCATGACTCATTAATCTTCCTTCTGTCTCTCTGCTGCTCTGACTCCCCTCTCTTGCTCTCCATGATGACAAACCTGTCCTCCACTGCTGTAGCGCCCAAAAGCACAAAGTCCCTCTCGATGATGTCATAGGCCTGTGCCAGCCTCTGCTCCCTGTCCTGTAAGGCTAGCTTGGCATCAGTCAGGTGATGGCATGCCTCCTCATATTCAGACTCTGACAACCTTCGATAGGCGACACAAAGAGTCCGCAGCCCCTCCTGGTGTTACAGTGTAAAGAGAGATGAAAGAAGACTGGATTTATGATTTTAATTGCAGATATTGTAGAAATTATATTATGTCATGTGATCTGTGACTTTGTTAATTTACTTGCATAGCATACAGTTGCTTTTTAGAGCACTTTGCTGAAGTTGCTGTGGTCATTGTTGAGGTAAGACTCAACAGTGAATTGGTCTGTACAACCAAAACAATAAGCTGACAGATGCTCCTATGCTCCATACAGGAGAAGAGAACTGTATGATATTTATCATTACATTACTGAATTTACACTTTACAACAAAACTGCTAAACACATTACACAGTATATTTATACTTTTCATTCTCTTTACACTTACCACTGCATTTTGTTCCACCCGGGCTTTCACTTGCTCCAACTTCCCAGACACAACTCGTGGAAAAATAGATGAGTCTGCGCCTTTACAGAACAGTAGATATTCTCCTGGGAGTCCACAAACACACACATACAACAAAAAGTGTTTCAACAAACTGCAAGAACATTATAGTGTATTTGTGTCATATAATATTATTAGCAAGCAATAACTGATGTTTCACTTCTGTGTTAAAGTACATTTTACCTGAGCTTGACTTGACTATGACGCTCATTCTCCTCCTGACAGAGTCGAAGTTCAGTACATGGAGAAGCTCAAACCTAAAGGACAGACATTGTTGATAACTAAACTTATTCTCTTTCTGTTAACTTTCTAATTTCCTTCAATAATCTCATTTGGTGAGAAGAAAAAGATTTTTCATCATTCATTCTTCTTCAAGGGGAAGAAGAAGATGAAGAAGAAGATGACGAAGACAAAGAAGAAAAGAAGACAGAGGAAAAAGAAGACAAAAATGAGGTGAAGAAGACAAAAAAAAGAAGACGAGGAAGACGAAGAAGGTGAAGGAGAAAACAAAGAAGAAAACGAAGAAGAAAAGACAAAGATGAGGCGAAGAAGAAAACAAAAGAGAAGAAAAGACTACGAAAAAGAAGGCGAAGAATACGAAGAAGAAAAAAGATGAAGATGAAAAAATAGACAAAGAAGACGAAGAAGAAAGTGAAGAAGCGGAAGAAGGAGAAGACGAAGAAAAGAAGATGACGAAACATAAGACAAAGAAGAAGACAAAGAAGATGATGATGAAGAGGAAGGATAAGACAAGAATAAAAAGAAGAAGAAAAAAGATGAAGATGAAAAAATAGACAAAGAAGACGAAGAAGAAAGTGAAGAAGCGGAAGAAGGAGAAGACGAAGAAAAGAAGATGACGAAACATAAGACAAAGAAGAAGACAAAGAAGATGATGATGAAGAGGAAGGATAAGACAAGAAGAAAAAGAAGAAGAAAAAAGATGAAGATGAAACAATAGACAAAGAAGAAGGCGAAGAAGCTGAAGGAAAAGACGGAGAACAAAAAGAAGATGACGTAACATAAGACAAAGAAGAAGACGAAGAAGATGAAGAAGAAAAGATGAAAAAGAAGATGAAGTAGACAAAGACAAAAAGAAGACGAAGAAGAAGAAACAAAGAAGAAAAGAAGACGAAAAAGACAAAGATTAAAAAGAAGACGACAAAGAAGACGAGGAAGAAAAAAAGACGGAGAGGAAAAATAAGATGAAGAAGAAGAAAAGATGACGACGAAGAAAAGAAAACAAAGATGAAGAAAAGAAGACGAAGACGATAAAAAAAAGACAAAGAAGATAAAGAAGAAGCAAAGAAGAAGAAGAAGAATTGTTGTTTGACAGCTGCTAGACATGCATATGTACTCCAGGATGTCTTTTCCAAAGACATCTCAGGATGTCTTCCCATTGCCTACAAAGTCTCCACATTTGTTTTTCCTGCTGAGCATTTTAATCTTACTCATCCATTTCTAAAAACACCTTTTGTGGTTGTAGTTTTTTGCAACCACTGCTGAACCTGAAACACGATCCAAGCAGTTTGTCTTTAGAGATCTGATGTATGGGCACAAATCCTTCAACTGACTTGCTGCTGTTTTACTGTCTCTCCTGTGGTGGAACCACAATGGACAATTAGCAGACCAACCTTTCAATCTCATCATCTTTGTTGAGGATCTCCATGTAGTTGTCTCTCAGCCTCAGATAGGTATAACCCAGCCTGGTAACAAGGGAGATGGAAAAAGGATTAATTAGAAGGTATCTGTATACACTATGCAGTATTACTCATTTGTTATAAGAATGAGGGCTTAAGGTCCTATGGCACATTAAGTGTAACCAGAGCACAGCTTACAAACACACACACTTTGATTATAGTAATTCAGTTAAAGTGATACAGTATGTGAGTGCAACAACCTGTGATGGAGCACGTGTGGGTTGAGTGAAAACTGCACAGTGTTAAAAAAAGGAAGCATTTGTGTTGTTATGGTCTTGTTGCTTCAGTTACTCGTGAGAAGATGAAATACAATCCAGGAAGTGGAGCGATAAATCAATACATTTTAAAGCTAATAAGACACTAAAACACTGCACAGCATTTATTATACTATAAGGAAGGATTATACAACTCTGTAAAATTTTTACTGCAGCAATTATGTCTTCCTCTAGCATTTAGGTCTGAAAGACTTTACCAGTGTGTCTACTTGGCCAACAATTTGTATTACCAGATTGTACTGCAGCAAAATTTAGGCCAACGTTCTGTTGGTCTTGGCTTGTGACAGTCTGAACTCACGCAACGTATTAGCCTGAAATCAAGAACATTTTCTATGCGTTGGATCCTTACTGCTTCACACTGGATTTAAAAAGGATCATTAACTTTATTGTTACCCTTTAGTGTTATAATCTGATAATCTTTTAGGGTATTCATGTCCAAATTGGTTAAACAGTTAAGGACTATTATCCCTTTCTTTACATGGACTCTTCATTTTTTGACACTGCAGCTGCACAATGATCCAGCATAGTTTTCTTGACTGGCAACATAACTGTCCTGATCTCAGTCAGAAAATAAAAAAAATAAATAAAAAAAACATTTCTAATTGTTTATTTTAGTGTTTACCTTTTCATTCCTTCCACCAAGGCCACCTCATCTGGGGAGGAGGAGATGTAGAAGGAGGTGGGCCTGCCCTGGTGGATGCCTCTCTTGATGCCATCCACTGTCTCCTCCTCCTTCACCTGCACCGTGTGGCACAGACATAACGCCCTAAAAAATAGATCCTCGTGTTCCTGCAGAAACAGACAGATACAGAAACATAGCAACATATTATAAGCTTTTGTTTTTATTTAGTACAGGTGCGTGTTTGAAAAGTCAAATAAAAAAAGTCTTCCAGGTTAGTCTTTCCAAGCAGCAGTCCTCAGCTTCTTTGCGTTGTTTGTAAAGTGCTATATACTGTAGTTGTTGCTGTTGTATTTTTTGAATTATATTTCTCAGTTTTCTGCACATTTAGGTTTTGGCAGGGAGTGGTCTTTTCTCTGTCTGGTCATCTGTTGTTGCTGCTTATGCTGACTACACAATTTTTCTTCTATTAAATCTAAAAAAAGTCATTGTTGCCTCTGCCAGAAATGCAATGCTCATCACTTCCCTGTATACCAGAGGACTTGTCCATGTAAGACACAGCAAACACTTATGGGTTACAAGGAAAATGTCAAAGTTTTCATAAACTGGATACACTCCAGTGTGTGTACTGTTAATCAGCAATGGAAATGAGCAAAACAGACACTTGTTTATATTAAAATGTCAGCGATAATTACTTTAATGGTCCTTATGCATGAAAATGTGACATGTTAATCTGCTAAAGCGGCTCACTCGCATTTTCAGCTACTTTACTTCACACTTGTCTCTATTTCTATTTGGTAGTTAAGTTAGTGCAGCCAAATTCCATTCAGGCTGGATTAAAAAGTGTATTTACTGGAGAAACACACACACTTACTCTCCTGTATCCTCCAGGTGAGGCATCAATCATGTCTATACTGGAAGCAGCGCTGAGGATTTGGCCGTTGCAGATGGCATGCGGGATGTAGACATTCCCATCGACACAGCATTCAATAAACTCCATGTTGTTCTCTGTCAAAGTGCCAGTCTTATCAGTAAACACATACTCCACCTGGAAGGGAGGAAGGACAGAGTAAGGGCACGTCTACGGAAAGTTCACATTGAGATTGTGTATACAAATGTCTCTTTGTGAATGTATGTGCTAATGTACCTGTCCCAGCTCTTCGTTAAGATCGGAGGTGTTGACCTGAGCTCCCTCACCCAGCTCTTCATCAAACATCTCCTCATCCCAGGTAATGAAATAGGAGCCAAGAAATTTTTGCATCTCTACTGTCACATACATAGACACTGGGATGATGTAATTAAACAAGACCATGAAAGCCAGGAAGTCTGTTAATGCTCGGATCACCTGCAGCAGGGACGATAAGAGACAACAACTATAAAGTTTTAGGGAAATGAGATATGGAATAAGGTGTCAATATTTCGTTTTTTTAAAGTGGAGGTTAATGAACGGACCACATGGCGTTGGCGCTCGTTCTCAGTCCTGTGGTTGTACCAGGGTTCGTCTCGGTCGGGAGACCACTGCCAAGCATATTTCAGAACAGTGTTGATCACCGCTTTACTGATCAAGATGCAGAGATACACTATAAGAAAAGCATTCATTGACCTGCAAAGAGAGAGCACAAAGGTCAGGAGGGGGAAATGGGGAGTTTACCAATCCTCAAAACAATATTCACAGAGTCTAAATTATGCAGTGAAAGGAGAAGGGTCGTTAATCATACTTTTCAACAGCAGAGCGCTTTTGAGACTTAGACTGGTAATTAAGTGCCATCTTGGTCTCCATGCCAGTATAGACTGCAACAGCTGAGGGGAGAGAAAACACTGGCTTACCAAGACAATAAAGTCATTGCTATGCTCCAACATTTGTCAAACATGACAGCATTCAGCAGACATGCAACAGAATGAATTAATACCATAAATATGTTGTGTGTTCTTAAGTGTGGCTCCTCTAAGCAGCAAGTTCTCAGCTCCAAGTGGTCTGCAAGATGGAAAAAGAATCTTTTACTATTACTACTTTTCCTATTTCATACATTTTATTAATCTGGGAGAAAAGCCAGCCTTATCAAAACTAAAATGAAAGCATTAAATGATTACCTGCTGATAACAAAAGTACACTCACCTCGCCACAGGCTCTTCTTTGTCCTTGTAAATATTGATGCGTCCCACAAATCTGGAAAAGTCACAACCAAAATCAAGATGTAGCAATAAAGAAGGATTCATTCCTAAGAGGTTGTTGCTGGTGTGTGTATAAGGATTCATCAGTGAGAATGTCAGACTTACTTGTAGAGGTCAGGCTGTGGTTGTTCACATTCAATAGTTGCATGTAGCGAATCCACCTCCTGCTCCGTTCTAAAGGCCATGGTATCTGGTACGGCATAATAAGTCTGAGATAGAAAGGTGGAGGAAGAAGAGGACAACAGAGGAAAATGTCACTGGCAGCCACTAACGAGAACAGGCTTCATTTAACTCCTCTGCCTGGTTTCCAGCAGGTTTTCTAAATGGCTGGGAGAGTCAGAAAGGTGGAGCTGTTACAGAGCATTCCCTGGGTCAGCGGGAGACAGCATGCTGGAATAGTGAGCACATCAGGGGGTTGCCTGAGGGCATGTATGAGCAGTGCGGGTGGAGTACGCTATGCTGCTCTGTGTGTGTGTGTGCATGCGGTCTGTTGATTGGCATCAATGAGCATGAGGTAAGAAGTGAAAATGTGAGATGTGGTGTGTGATGGTGTATCACCTAGATATTTACACATCTCTGAGTCTGTGAACATGGTTACTGAAAATTGTGGGGATCCAACTAATGATTATTTTAATTGCTGAATTCATTTTCAGATTATTTTCTTGATAAATAAACATTTTATTCTATGAAATGTCAGAAATGCATAAATCCTGAGGTAACATCTTCCAATTACTGTTTTTGTCTGAATAACAAACCAAAAATATTCAGTCTCCTTTCACGTAGAACAGCTAAATGCAAATAAAGAAATTAAGATTAAATATTGTAAAATAAAAGAGGGCAAGTGAAAAAAAGATTGACTAGTCCTGGCACCTTGTGACTAGACTCTCCGTCCAGGCTGGTAGTGGTAACATAGCAGGTCCCATCATAACGGCTGGAGGAGAGCAGGATGAGGTCGCAGGGGAAAGTCTCGTCCTCCCTCACCATGACGATGTCTCCCACCTGACGGAGCAGGACAGACACATCACACGTGCTGTAATGGCTTTCACATGAATAATAAATGAGTAGTATTTTGATGAGAGGTTGACATAAACAGAGAGAGTCAAAGACGCACAGTCAGACCTGCCGGTATTCTTCTGCTCATCCTTTAACATTACTTTTTCTTTTTTTTTTTTAAAGGATTGAGAAGTTGCATAACAGATTATGCGAGCAGAGCAGCTTAAGCTCTGATAAATCCCATCTCCACAGTGACCAGACACATGACACACGCTCTCTGATTTTGCATGATTAATATATTCATCATTATTCCTGCTCCCAGTTCACACTCTAATCCTCTCTGTTTGATCTACGTAAGTGAGAAACCTTGGTACAGAAAGCACTGGAAGACTGAGAGGGAGATGGAGAGAGGGGCAGAAAGAATGAGCGATACAGAGAGACAGAAAATAACAGAATGAGAGTGTCTGTGCATGTTTCTGTAAAATGTTTTTCTAATCAGTGGCACTTAGAGACATGCTAAGGTAACTTAAACTAGAACACTGTGCAGCCGCATAGAAGCCTCAAGTTGACCCTCAATGTCCCACACAGTCTCTGTGCACTCATCAGGAGCAGCAGACGCTGCAGAAATAAGATGAACAGTAGCTGCACCCATTAAATACCCTCTAACACAGCGGAGAAACAAAGCTGACATATAACTATACATCTGCAAAGCAGGCATTGAGCTAGACACTCACATTATGCAGTATGACACCTGTGTTCTTGAATCTCATGACAGGATTAGGACTAGAGTAAATAAAACAAGACTAATGGGTGCAATCTAACCTACTCTACTGCTGCACAAATTCTTGTTGCTGTATCGTTGTGAGCACTGTTGGAGTCATTAACTTCTGATGAATAATAATTTACATAAAATCAGTAATGGCCACAAACAACTGTAACGTCTGATTGGTTAATATTCAGGACAACTATTGCAAGTTAAACGTTTTTGTCAGCTGTCAATTTAGCCACAACCACATATAGCGTATTCTTCTGTGCTATAAGCATCTATACTTTCGAGTCAATCCCCCACACACTGCCCTGCTGCCAACTCAAGCAACGGTGCTATTTCCTACTGCAGGTTTTTTTTTTTTTTTTTTTTTAAGTGATAGCTTTTGACTGGTACTTGCAGACATGACAGAGATGTCAGAGAGCAACGGGAAGCAGACTAAGACACAAGGGGACTCTAGGTCCCAGAGTTCAACTCAAACCGGCAACCGGCAACTCTTTTGACAGAAACGCAACAGAGAAAAAAATATTTATTAGTTTACAGTCCAGCCAAACAAAATGTGTGTTAGGAAACACAAATTTTTTTCACTGAAATGTCTGCGACATATGAAATCAATGTGCGTGGGCTCTCAATTTAAATTTGAAAGCCCCCACCATTAACAATAAAAATTATTACACAGAAATGCAATTACAAAATGTAAATAACTTAAAATGTCTCTGCTGAATAAATGTTGGTCATACAAACTACCAAAAATCTCAAGAATTAAGAGGCTTTTTCAAGAATTAGACCGAGCCACACTACCATGGAGTGATCTACTGTTGCATCAGAATGACATAAGAGAACATCAGGGGATGATGACAGGAATATTCTAACTTATGAAATACATCAGCATTGTCCATTCTCCAGGGGATTATGCACAGCGTGCCAGGAGACACCGACTGTTCCTCTGCAACAGCTTTAGGGCAATTAAGTGGTGACAAAGACAAGAGAGCTCATAGAGGAAGGAAACAAAGTTAACAGAACTGCAGAGAGGAAGAGAAGGGCAGACATTACAAAAGTGAGCTACAGAGCACTACAGCAGTGTTGCTTTGTGGCCTCAGGTGCTGTACTGTTCTAATGAGGCCATTCTTACCCGTAGCTTGTGACTCTGTGTCCTCACCACCTTCCCCTGCTGCACCACATCCACCGGACACTCGTTTATAGAGCAGTCAGCTTTGTGTCTGAGCCAATCCTCGTAGCCCTGAGATAGATGCAGCAAGAGAGAGAAAGAGAGGACGAGATTGTAAAGGAAAGGAAAAGCCAATTTGTTTGTTGGCAGGATAGAAACGGAGAATATAGATTATTGTGTGGAGAGGGAATTGGGGCCAGAGCATAGCATGAGATCCAGTGAGAGAGGGTGAGAGGCTATAATTATTTAGCATTGTGCTCCCTGAGCTTAGTGACCTCTTTCCTGGATTTTAAGCCAACACGTCATGTTTTAAATTTATGTCCCAGGTGAAACTAAGGCTTCCTTAGCCATAACAGCATCATCTATCATTGGTAGTACCCCATCCCTCAGCACAGAGAGGCAGTAAAGAGGATGCGTCTCCCAGGGGCATGGGATCCTCAGCTAGAGTGATTAACAGAGGAGAATATTCATTATCATATTTCTCACATCACCAGACATATTCAATAGCATGTCCTCTCATTGAGAGTGGAATGTGTATATACACATGATAGAGCAGCCAGCCAGTACAGTGTGTATTTGGGGATGGGAGTTAGTGTTTGAGGGGGACTGTGTGAGTATGTTTGTGTGTGTCCTACCTGTTTTATGGCTGTGACAGTGATAACAAAGAAGAGGGGCAGGCCGCTGGTGACTGGGCTGGTGGGGGTGTCGATGATAAGCTGCAAGAGAAAGAGAGGAACAGTAGGAGGAAGGCACAGGCATAGGAGAGAGGATAGGGGAAAAGGATGTAATGCAATGCTGAATAAGAAAGTGCAGCAGGGAGAAGCTTTTGTAATAAGAAATCAAACGCCGGTCTTAAAAGTATTCCAGTAATCAAATCTTGTTTTATGCCTTCCTTTTGCACTTACAGCAGAGCAAGATAACAAAGTAGGACATTTGTAGTAACAAACGTTGCTGCTGTGTGCCATGCCCTGTTTGTTCCATTAAGAAGTTGCAGTATTTCACATGCTACTGATAAAACATACTGCACACACAGACCCAAAATGTGGCCACATTGCATTCTGGTCTAAAGAAACTGCTTCACTCTTATGATGGAGATCACACGATTTTCTCAGCATTTGCTGTGTAAAATCGAGGTTAGCAACCCAAAAATGGGTCGTCAAATTTCTACAGCTGCCCTGACAATAAAGCCATGGACTAATGTAACGTCCGGGCCAGTTTCATGCAGGAATTAATGTTACAAACCGACTGATGTTTCAAATAAGCCTTGATAATATTCATTGAAATCTCACCTGGACCAGAAATATGACCAAGAAGTAGAAGTTAGCGATTCTTCTGAACTGTTCGAACAGGTTCTTGGGAATGAAGTTCCAGAAGGTATACTGTGGCAGGGAGTGACAGCAAGATTACTATCACACACATGAAAACAGGCAGGGAAACAAAGCCACATCACCCTTCTGGCAACACAAATGGGGATGCACAGCTTGATGAGCACCAGGAAAACGCAATGTGTCAAAAACAACGTGGCCACAAAAGAGATTACACGGTTGTCCAAATCTGAAACAAAGGAATAGCGTGATGAAGAACAATGCTATGGCACTGACTCATGGGCTGTGGCTCACTCACCTTAGAGGAGACGATGCGGTTGTCAGGGTAACGCTGAGGGATGTAGGCCTCAGCTCCCGGAGGGGGTTCTTTATGCCCGATGTACACTGTCCGACTGCCCACCCAGTTCTCCTCCCCCACACACTGACAGGAAGAGAGGGAATATTTAGATATAAATAGAAACACAGGTAGAGAGAATGAATTCTTGTGTTGACTCACAATTCATAACCTACTTACTAGTATCTACCTTATATTATTATAACTACATTGATTCAACTTAATGTTAATATCATTCACACTCAACTGCACAGTGACACACTGTATATTTTTCTACAGTATAGTTTACTGTGCTGCTGCTTTAAAAACAATAATTATAATTAGAATGGTAAAATAAATGATTATTAAATTGCAAATTATAGTTGGTATTGTTTCATTATTTTTTTCTCACAAAAATTGGTTAATATTGTGTTTTGGATGGTTGTTCAGACAAAAAAAAGAGTAAATTGAAAAACTTAATTATTGTTTATCTTTTGAGTTCTCCCTGCAGCCTGAACTCTGCTCCAGCCTTGGGTTACTCTTTTTAATGAATTAATGAATTCACTTTAGATCAGCGGTGGCCAACCCTGGTCCTCCAGAGCCACTGTCCTGCTTGTTTTCCAACTATCTCTTCCCTAAACACTGCTGATTACATGGACCAATCAAGCCAATCAGAAGCTTTACATACAGAAATAGTTAGGAAACAAGCAGGACAGTGACCCTTGAAGACCAGGTCTGACCACCCCTGCTTCAGATAACATGCACAAAAACCTCCATCTCACTTAATTTCTGGTCTATACACTTCTATCTTAGTAGCTCCCCGTGGACTGACAGGGTACATTCTGGGAGGGCACAATTATGGAGAGTATAAATATAAGAGATTTGTCCCAAATAAAATCAAAGAGTTAACAGACCACAACATTCAGCTGTTTGTTTCCACCAAGCTTCCTCCATGGCTCTAACGCTTTGGCATGAGTGCACAGTGTGAGCGTAGCCTTTGGCAATGCGCTCTGCCTGACACAGCTCAAAGCAGAAATGTTGACCATTAGCAGAAAAGTTCTGGAGCAAGCACTCCAGTGGAAGCTGCGCTTCACTGGTTTCAATGTCTTTAACAATTTGGCAGAGATGTAGCTCATCATTGCCAGTGACCAAAACATCTTTGTGTTTAGAATCAGCATGATGTAAATTTCACACTTTAATCCTGTTATGTGTCTTGTTAGTGACCTTGTAGAGGTTTTAATAAGTGTGAGTCATGAACATATGATTAAATGTTGGTTAATCTAACTTTTCCTAGTAAAATGTGCAACAAAAAGGCTCAACATAGAACAGCTCAGATCCACATATCTAAACTTACCCACTGTGATCAACAGGCACTTGGCAGTGAGATAAAAATAGACATGGAGCCAACAGTGCAAGCCAACCCGAGACCCCTTTCCAAAACATTAGAGGGGCAACATGATCAAGAGAGATACAGTGATAGAGAAAGTGAACAAGCGATGGAAAGTGGAGCAGAAAAAGAGATGCAGATTTAAGTGGAGCGACCAGCAGCTGCAGAAGATGGAGGGAGACATGAGCACAAATGACTTAAAGAAATACTTTAAAATAAGGAAACACAGAGAGAGGAGACTGACAAGCAGGGCAAAAGCTTGGGGGACAATGCCAAGTCTAAAAAAACGGAAGCTGTTGGTAACATGTTGACCACGTGAAATAGCACTTGAGTTATTTTAGTAAAGGAATGTACCAAAACCAGTTAAAAACACACACAGTCTGTCACAGTGATTTATAGTGTCATGTTGATTGGCCCAAATGAAAACTGTGTCAGTGCACATGGCACCTCTAATGAAATGAGTCATTCATATCTGAAAATGACTTCATGTCCAGAGTTAGAACACGTTTCATCTTACAGATTGTCAAGTCCAAGCTTGTGTCTAATTATCAGCGATATAAGAGAGTTAATAAAGTAATAAAATAGAATCTGGGTTTGGTGATTGGTTGAAATTACGGTTAAAGGGGAATTATGTCAAAATGACATCAAGCTGTTTCTTTTACACATGTGTGTCACAGGGTTTATATGTGTCTTATAAAGCTTCATCAGTTAATTGCTTATTTAACAGCTAAACACACCTCTTCTTCTCACTACTACCTATCTATTACTTTCCACTGTTACCACGATTCCAGCATTTTCCTCTTAAATCTGCAATTCCGTGATTCCATCTTTCATCCTCTCATACTTTTTATCTGTACTGCCTTGTCTCTTTGTTCCTTCTATCTCCTGGCAGTGAGTGTCAAGCCCTGACACAGACTGTGGGAGAGAAAGACTCTTTTTTATTGTGGTTTGTAGTTATCTGATCATTAATCCTCACTGATCCATATCAATCCCCGGTCCACTCTTCCCTCTTCACTCTATTGCGCGATCAGACAAAGTGGCTGGCTGGTTGGTTTCAGGACGCCGAAGCTTTGTCTTTATTAACGACAGTGAAACAGCCTATTCACAGACAGGCAGGTCTTACATCACCATCAATCATTAGCAATGACAGGATGGATTTAATAACAGCATCCCAACACCTCACCACAGCAACTTCTCTTTATATGTTTCTAACTGCGGAGTGGTCTCTTGGGTGGACGCTTTACACGCTTCACAAAGAAAAAAACTGAAGCAAACCAGCTATTTTTATGAACTAAAGCTGCTTCAAAAAAATATCTGATCAAAACAGTATTTCTAGTTCTAGCCTTCACAGCACTTTAGAGGAACATTTCACTGCAGAACAATGACATTTGACCCTGGCAGTGGTATGATCTGTACATGCTGTCTACATGATGTAGCTTCCTTCTACCACAGAGGTGTGATAATGGTCATGTCTTAAAGCTCCTCCACTGTGTTGCAGAAGCACACAACATGCTGAGCAGGCATCCTTCATTAACCCATAGATCAAATTCCTCCAACTGAGCTCCTTAATGAACGACTCATGCCAACCAGACATAGGATGTCCAAACATGGAAGCAGGATGTGCATAAAATAATATAACATAAGCATAAACTTTATCTGTTACAGCTGAATTAAGCTGCTCTGTGTGACTTCTAATCCTAGTTATAATTGTTCAAAAAGCAGACATTTACACATGACTACAAGCAAACAGGTTGCACAGCTCAAACTAGTTCTTGCACAGAAATGAGTAAATATTTGATTATTAAATATTAACACCCAGCAACTGTCTGTTGCATTGCTGACTTGGGCTAATTGTCAAAGCCAACATTATCTTGCTAATATAGGACCAGTTGAGTTTGAAGAGTGAAACACATAAGTAAAATATGTAATAATCTAACCTGATATTTCAAAACTACTTCAACAAAACACTAGGCTACATGTTGCTAACAGACTCAGTAAATAGCAGCGGTTTAGTGATCATAATCAGGGATTCATCTCTCACCCTAAAGTACATACACAGTAACATATACAAAAGTGTACATAGATAAATTAAAGTAATTATTATAAGTGCCAGCAGCTGGTTACATTTTATATATGTTGTTAGGTCTCCTAAATGTCTTTTTCTACATTGTGTTGCAGCTTGTGATGACATACAGTGACCTCCAGTTTATATAACTGATGGCTTTTCACTTATACATTACAGAAGTCCAGTCTTGCTAAGAGACCTTCTTCTCTATGTCAATTTGATATACTACGGGAAAATATATATATAATAATTAGTAGAAGCTGGGACGTTTATGAAAATATTGAGCAAAGATTTAAAATTACCTTGAGACCTTGATGAGCTATAAATGAAAAAAAGCTACCTGTTCATTAGCCATTAATCACCATAGCAACACCATATGCAGCAAAAGTCAGCTGCAGGTTTTTAATGCAAAGAACAAGGTCCACATGGAGACTTCACTGTGAGTATACTGAACATCAAACGGGTAGAATATTATCTGTAATTTAATTCTGTGAAAGAAAGAGTGCACATCAAATGCAGCAGTGAGGAAGCAATGAAATAAGGAGGAGGGTGGGGGGGTGAAGTTCACAGTAAGTGCAGTTTTGGTTATAAGTTTAGAAAAATAGTGACTTTCAGCCTGTACACACTGTCAAAGCCAGAGTCCCGGTGATGCAAATAACTCTATACCTGGAACAAAATCAAAGGACAAATGACTGTATATTACGTTTAAATGACATTTGTATTCTGTTGTTGTCCAAGCTTTCTCTCCCTCTTGACTTGCTGTGATCCAACTGTTACATAAGTCTTTAATCCAGCTGTGCTACTTCTCCTCTCCCCTCGCTATTCTCTGCTTTTCCTACTGCCACCGTAATCTGCACCCTAAAAAAACCCTTTTCTCATTTAGTCTGCATTTAATGCCAACGTCACGCTAACACAGGCTTGAAACTGTGTCTTATAACAAAACCTCTTCAGGGCACACTGTGGGAAAAAAAAATCATTCTTATGAGCCAGCACGTCGTTACATGGCTGTTTTCTCAGATACTCACACAGGCCAGCAGGCACAGATTGGCCCAAAGGTAAATCCTCTGTGTTTTTGTCACCTACAGCCTCTGTTTCCCGGCCAGCAGGCAGTGGACAGGAATAGACTGCCCTTAACCGTTTGTAGCAGTGAGAACTAATGTGGTCGATAGTAACCTCACAGGCTGTGTTCTGCCTTTCAACACCAGCCAGGGGTCTCAGAGAGCTGTAAAGTTGCTAGAAACCTTTCTAAAGCCCTTCGGCACTCCAGGACCTGCTGGCACCTTTCTGATCAAAGGGAGACATCGCTGGCCTTTCTCTTTTATCTGCAGAGACTGGGAGAGTTCTCGGCAAGAACGGTTACGCATTTGGAGATAAGATGCAAAGCGGGGTGAGGACTGACGGGGACAGGGGTAAATCAAGATGAAGGCAGGAGAACACAGAGGCCACATTGCTAAAATAAATCTAAATATTGCTACCACAAGTACTACTACTACTATATGAAAGTAGAAAGTGAAAAAGAAATCTTTACAACAAAAATGCCATACAGGCATTTTTAATATGACCATCACCCATACATTCCAGCATCTTTCTTATCTAGATCATGACCTCATGGAGTTCTCACAGTTTGCAACTGTCTGAGGCCTCACGCCATCGCTATTATTAATACCAGACAACAAAAGGGCACAGACGAGAAGGCAACACATGCACTGACCACCACCCCCACACAGGATCTCCTTCAAACCACAGGAGGTAATCTTACAGATAAATCTCATTATAACTAAAATCTCTTCCTGCCATGTCCTGGCCCTGGGTCTGCTGACGTACCACAACAAAAGTGCGCACAAACACTCCTATTATACTGTACATCTTACTGCATTGGGGCTTAACCATTCTTTTATGCCAGCAGAGTGAACAGATTTAGGTTATTACACAACAGAATGTCCCATATAAACCTCGCGGACTGCAAAACACTATGACACCGTATTTTTCTTTATAAAAAAAAACAAAACTATTTACTGAACTGTGCAGACTCAATTCACCAGAACTTTTTCTTGAGTCAGAAAACAGGCTTCCAAGCAGGACAGAATCCGCTGCCTTCAGAAAAATGCAATTTCCTACTCATTATAAAGTGCTGCACTGGATAATTTTCAATAGCTGCAGTTACTAATCAAGTGTAGCAGGCAACAGTATACACTTCAACAACAGCTGATGGTTAAGAAGTCTAAGACGTTCACATTAGATCACTGAAAAAAAGGTCAAATAAACCAAACCAAAATGAAGCAAGTAACAAAGTTCCCTCACACAAAAGCATCAAGGACAAAGCATGAGTCAATGACAGCGTGATAATAAGACAACAAGGTGTGAAGCGAAAGGATCATAAACTCACCGTGTGGTAAAATTAACTAAAGTAGAAGTACATCCTATAATTGCTGAAAAATGAATGAATTCAGCTTTTTTTTAGATGTCAAAGCATTGGAGGCTGATTACATTCAGGTCTCCTGTTTATCACATGTTGATCACATCCTATAATGTACTGTTTGCTCTTCTACTTTACAGGAGCTGCTGTTCAGAGTATGGCAGGATTAATAGTTGACGATACACACGTAAAAGAGGCCCAGCCATACATCAACCATCCCTTTGATTCTAAATCAATATGGGGATAATTGAATTAATGATTCATTCCTACTTCACAAGGTTTCAGGCTGATGATGACAAGGGAAGAAGGTAAGAAATGAGGGGTGTGTTCAATGACCCCATCCCTTCCTTCTCATCTCCGCGTCACTGCTTGATCTGATTTCCCCTGATGTTAGCCCTGCTGAGGCATCCATCAAGCTCCCTAACACACAGTGACCCGCCCACTCTACACACAAACACACACATTCATTTCTACAATATAATAGAAGCGTACACTCTCAGAAGCATGCACCCAGTTAAGTTCATTTCATGTAGCACCTGTGCCATTTTTGAGGTCAGTTGAAAGGGTCACAGTCTATATTACAGATGTGACGATCCTCCAGAGGTGCCCGTTCTAATGAACATCACCAGGCCTGTCAGAATTGGTTCCTACTATACGTTTTTTTTTTCACTCTAATTTAGCCATGCATCAACCAGCTGCTTCCCGTCCTGGCAGATAATCGGAGGCTGCTGATGGCACCAGGCTGTTTACACCAGACTAACCAATGATTGGTGTATAAAGTAATATGATTACAGGTCACCATCATCTACTGAACACTCCCCACTTGTGGACTGATTAAAGACCGCCCTGATGGATGCTCTTTTTAAATGTGCTTTTCTGAGCCCCTCCAGTTTAACCTGCACAGACTTTTGCTCTACCCAGTGGGAAGTGAGTGTAATTCACAAATGAACGCTGCAGAGTGAGTCCCTCCAAGGCCGTCCCAGTCTTTTCTGATTAGGATTAGTTTCTTCTGCAGACCAGAGCATGTAGGAGCCTTGGTATACTTCATGGTGTATCAATTCAAGTGGGCCAGCCAAGATAATTTCTATTCCACATATTCACCCCCCGCCCCCACTGCATTTGTAGCTACCAGCACATTCCGCATTCAGCTCCACAAGAACAGTGTAAAACCCACAGTCAGTAGCCTGCAAAAGCAACTACAGTGAATGTTTGTTACTGTAAATGAGTGTAGTGTTTATCAGCATCCCCCCGCCCCCCCCGCCTCCACGTTTGAGTGGCAGTGTGCAACCCAGCTCATATGTCAGGCGAGCAAACAGAAACATCACATTCTGCAGACAGAGATACAGTTGTGACAGTGTTTACAGGCGGGGGCCCTTACGTATCTGGTGATGATACTCCGGAGCCGGCTGATGTCCATCCTTAAGACAGCTCCGCCGGCAACTAAGCTGTGCAACAGAGACGTTCAGCTCTCCTCGGGTCTTCGTAATCGCTACCTAACGTGGACCTTTCCAGCAGTATCCATCGCTCACCATCACTGCCGCCGCCGCCGTGTCTGTGATAGCGAGGAGCAGCGGTTTCTCAGTCTGCTGTTATGGTTTTCACGGCATCACTGGGAAGAGCCATGCAGCGACCGCGCGGTTACAACGACCCACTCACCGGCTGCTGGCTACATTTCAGAAGAAATTTCACTACATGCAAAAGCTCCAAACCTCCAGATCGTCTTGCCGGTTCCTCTTCGTTTGATTTCCGATGTTTTCGCTTGGAGCAGACGGTCCGCGCGTCCCGCTCTGCGTTACAACGGTGGCCTCGGTGTAACGTCCACAGTGCTCAGCCGTCAGATGACGCTGCACATGCGCACTGAGATTTTCTCACATCTCATGGGGGGGTGGGGGGAAGCGAGTACTGCAATAAACGAAGCAACAGCATGAGACACTATGTATCCCCGCGTAAAGACACTAATACAAAGTCATAGAAAAATCATTGCATATCTGTTACAGCTACAGCAGTCTCACAGTTACCTCAGATGTGATTTACCAAAGTTACAATGAATTTGTCCAACTAAGACTTATTTGATATTTAATTAGTGGTGAAAGATCTGTCCCCGTTTGCAGATTCTTCACTACTAGTAAAGACTTTAAATGAATACATGTACTGAAGTACTGTGCTGCATTTAGGTATTTTCATTTTCATGGTGAAACTTATTACTGCTACTCCACAAATAGTTTAACGTTACCACATTTATTTGACTGCTTCAGTTACTAGTTGCTTTATGAATAGACTGACCAAAAGGAATATACAATTAGCCGATTGTTAGGAAACTAATGGTAAACTAATTGTATTAAAAGTTACGTTTATATGACACAAGAATGACTCAGTGATGTCCCAGACATGTTTATGTCTTTAATGTGAAGTCCAGGAGTCTGTTAAGAGACACAAATTAATGAGTGTATAGACAAAAAAGAGTTTTAACCAACTCGCTGTTTTATGTAACACGGCTCATTTATACTGGAGAAACCTGCCACTTTTGTTGGGCCTGTGTTGTCACGTCAAGTAATTTCTAAAAAATGTACAAGACCTAAATGCATTTGTGATTAAGACAGAATCTAAAATTATCTACATCGTCATCTGGGGGGATCCTGTGGCAGCAGGACGACGTGACGTCTGCCCCAGACATTTCATTTGTGGACTTATGACTTTCAATTAGCAGAGACACTATTAATAGTGCATGGGAATACATCACTTTCAGCTATGACCTATTAATGGTTGATGCGGCTGTTTACTCCCTCGAGAGCTCAGGGCACTTAATGATGAGTCTGCCTCAGTGGACAGATTACAGCATGCGCTTTGTTTATGAGCTGTGACGAACATGTTTGTATTCTATATTACTGTGATGTTCTGGAGGTACAAGTGCTTTTTACAAAAAGGCACAATGGTAATAAAACATTTAGTATAGCTTACACAGTGCCACTCCAGCAGACTTAGATATTATAATGTGTTCTCAGTTAATCATCAGTTCTTCATCCTGGCAATTAACCTACTGTTTCCTTATTGTTTGGATACATGTATAAATAATCTGATTATGTCTAATCATTAAACCTAATTTGGACTTAGTCTTCCTTCCATGATAAGCTGGACTTGGTTTACAAATGAACAGGGATGAATTTGCTGCTCAGTTTCCAGCACACACTAGGTTGATGTTCTCACTGCTGTTACTGTGATTATCACATAGTTGACTGAGTTGTTATTACTGTTCCATTCAAGTGGAGGAACTGGGTCAGTGTTCATTCCTTCCTTCTGTCTTCTGTGTGGGCGAGGGGGAAAGCCTCATATGGGGCAGTGGGTTACATTCCTCATCTTGCCATCCGTCCAGTGCAGAATCTATAACCTGAATTTCTGGACAATCCTTTTAGTAATCACGACATTTATAAGAGAGAGAATAACTTACATTTGAGTTGGTCAAATATGTGCTTACACTAGCTGTACAAGGAGCTACGTACAGTACACCCAGCGAATATAGTACATACAATATTAAAAAGAAATTAGTGTGATTCAAGTGCAAAACCCTTTAATGTGTTGTATGAAAATAACTGTATTAGGACAGACTGCAGGCTCCATCTCAAAAGGATTTTTTTTACTTTGGAGAGTTCCCTCCAGAGCCATGCAAGACATTATGCAACTGTTTACACAGGCTGTGTAGTACTCAAGTGACAAGTAAATTACACTTGTGCATAATCAGTGGAGTGCTGCTGAATATGTTGTTCAAAGAGTTTTGGTTGTTTGCATATTTTAATAAAGCAAAACTAGATTAACTTCCACAATATCTAGTTTGATACTGGCTGGAACTTAATAATAACAACTCTTTCTGCAGTGCAAGCAAACTAATACTAGCAAACTAGTGACACAACACAAAAAGTCATATTAAACTGTAGACATAAATTACTATTGGGTATGAGATTAGTGAATTATAAAGTGAATAAATAAGCAGCATGTAAACATATTTTAAGATGCTGCAGAGTTTACATCTGCATTTTTATCATTAACAAGAGCTGTGGGACTTAGTTTATAAACATTGTTGTCTGTCAACACACTGGAAGTTTTCTGGTACAATAAATTGATAGAAATGTTTTATAGCCCATCTACCATGTATATTAGCGAGAATATATACCGAATATACTCAATGAATCGCGAGAAATGTGAGTTTCTGGTGGCTGCTGCCTGCCGGATAAAGGATGATACAGAAAGAAACAAGACAAAGATGAAGGAGATGCTATGTTTATAAAATAGGTTATTTAGAAACAGTTGTAGCTGTTCCCAATAATGGTTTTAAAGTAAAAGAGGCAGCCTGTAAAGCAAATATGTCTTTTTATAAGTAGCTTTTATACATCTAAAATATCAGTAGTTCAATGTGTGGTTAATTTCGCTTCATCAGTCTTTTGATCTTTGTTCTAACAACATCTTACTGGCCCTGATAATATTTTCTTAGTTAAGAAATACAGAACGCTAGGTAGATTGGTGTTGTTTTATAAAAGTACAGTGAAATGAACTGAAAGGCTAATCAGATCCACTAGTGTATAATACCGAGAGACGTTTTGTCAGACTGTGGGACAGGCTTAATTTCATCAGGGCCATCTAACTTTAGAAAGCGTCCTCCACAGCCCTGTAAGATATTGTGCAGCTGTTTTCAGAGGATGTGTAGTACTGAAGTGGCAAGTAAAGTGAACTGAATAGAAACAGAAGTAGACATGACTCTCGTGGTCTCTCATGGTTAAGAAATTATGACTTTGGAAAATCAAGAGCTCCTCATATGCAACAGAAAATGTATGAGTTAAGATGAGCACACAGTAAATTCAGGTATTTGCTGCCATCTAGTGACTGTTATGCAAAATCACATTAGTTGTCTTGCACAGCACATGCAATCCGCCATCACATCCGCCCCATGGCTCTGTTGGTGTAGCTTCAGGTAATTTAGCAGCTAATTAATTGCTTTGATTAGTCGTAATTGGGGGCCTGTTAAAGCATGAGTTTACCCTGTATCATGGGAGAACAAATTAACAGAAGGTGACAATTAGGCCTATCATCTTTTACGTTACAATGATTTGTTGTTACTTGACTGAATGAGTTTCTGAGTGTGTTTGGTGTGCGAATGATTGCTTCAGTGATTTAGTTGATGAATGAGTGAATGTGCAACCAGCTTATAGGTTTTAGGTGTGATCTCTCAACTTATGCCAGAGGTTAGTAAATGTGGCTAATCAAGCTTGTGAGACTAAGATTATGTGAGTAAGCACTGCACACACTGCAGGACACCGGTCTCTCTCTGAGCAAAGATAATAGGTGTGTTTGTGTCTCTGGCGGTGCTGATGTGCGTCACATGCCGTCTCTCTCCATGCCCAGTTCGGGTGCCAAGAGAGGGGCTTAAACCTGCGTCTGGAGATGGGAGCTGTGGAGATCCCAGGGAGCGGATGCTTGGCACCGTGAAATAGGATTTGGGGAGGACCAAAGCAATGAAGCGAGAGGGAGAAGAGCAACTGCCAAGTCCTCTCTGCAGATTTGGTGCCCCCCTCCTCACCCTTTAAACAAATTCAGTTTGTGTGCACACACATATGTGCAGATATGAAGGAGAGAAAGGGAGGGGGGAGGTTGTAAATGGAAAGGGAGAGAAAAGAAAAGCAGAGAGGGGAGTATAATAAGAAGTACAGTGTTTGGAGCAATAACGTAGTTAGAGAGGCAGTGACCTGAACATGTGTTCCACACCGTAACCAACTCATACAACTCACTAATCCTGCCAGGGCTTTTGCAGGTGCCTCCTGCCTGAGTATGTGTGTGCATGCCTATATAGGCTATGACATGTGTGCTCATATCTGTGCTTGGCTTACTGAGTGCACAGTGTGTACATCATCTTCTATAAGTGACAGTCAGAGGTTGCCAAGGAACAGAAAGAAACAGGAGGGAGGAGTGGAGAAATAAAGGGGCGGTGCTACTCACATGGTTGTCAAAGGAGGTGATTGATTTTCCACCCCCTGTTATCGAGACCGGCAGCCACAGGGACCCCTAATACCCCCCTGTCTGACATACACACGTACACACACGCACATGCACACACACACAGCAGCTCAATACCAAGAAAATAGGCCTATCAAGTATCATCTGCCTCTTTATCTCTCACGTGGTCATAACAAATATCTAATCAGCATAGTTGGCTCTGTGCAGAGCAGAGACTGTAGAAGAAAGAAACAACATAGTTGGCTTTGTTTGCCTGTAACTGACAGAGTAGAAGAAAGGGGAATCAGAATCTGTTACAGACCCGAACACACATGATTGAGGAGCAGTGATGATTCAGGAAATCAAGATGGATGTACAGTATGTAAGTGGAAGTTTCTGGGCGTATTTAACGTATTTCATCTCTCATCACTCTTGTTTGTCTCATGTTGAATTCTGATCTGAGAAAAGAATCAAAAACCATAAAGTAGAGAGCATTCTGAACTAAACTGCTGGAAATGTTAATGAAAAATGGTAAATCAATGCACAGTGAAAAGTGTGGTGACAAAAGTTTCAAGGCAAACAGTAGAACCCCTGGATTGTTCTCCTCCTCATACTTCCTCTTTGTGCCTTCACCTCTCTTTCCTTTTCTTGCCTCTTGTTCCTTGCCCTCTCCAACCCCCTCTTGAATGATTTCTTCTTTTTTTCAAATTTCTACAAAGGACTTGTGCAATTTTGCCATTACTCATATTATTGCTGGTGGCTGCAAACCGAGTCTTGACGCCATTCCTCAGGGGTAATTGGAAACTGCAGGTGTGAGAGGGCACATTAGCATACACAAGCTTTGCACAGCATACTGCTACAGCCCTAATGGCAGCATGAAAAATACATCTATCATTCTAATGCCGAAGAGACGGATGTGTATTGTAGTTAGACCACTGAGACCAGTCATAAAAATGTGATATCCTGTGGTGTTAGTGAGCTTTTGCACTCTTTTTCCCAAAGTGTGTCTGTGTATGTTTGTGTGTGTAACAGAGGCACAGAGAAAGGGGGAGGGGATGAGGCAAATTGGTGCTGAGCATCTGATCCTGTTAATATAAAGAAAATGCAAACGCAAAACATATATCAACTATATTTACCCTACTCAGATGGGCAGAATTCCTTAAATGTATTGTATCACAATAAAAACATTAAATAACAATGTAAAAATGCATGAACAATGACTAAGTATCTATAACTACAGGTAAATTCTTCCAATTTAAAGGAGACCTATACATTATTTAACCAGTGTTTTTAGAAACAAAGAAAATGTATAGTAAATCCAATGGTTGGTAAATAAAAAGCTACATTTCAATACAATTCAGCAGGGTAAAACAGTGACAGAAAAGTCTGGTATCACTAAAATAAGTTGTGAAGCAGCTTTCTTTCTGACTTTATGTAAAACATTGTCTGGAAAAATACAAAACACTAATTCCAAAGGCAACCTTCTCTTTAACTTGAATTTTACATGTATGGAGTAAGATAGAATCACTACAAGCATAGCTTTATAAAAATAGAAAACATTATTGATCCTAAACTTGAACCTTGAGACATCAGTATCAGATCTGATTTGCATCTACAACAATATCTTCCACCTCCCACTTTGGAGATAAGAATTAAACAGGGATACATGTCAACAGAGAAAAGGAGCATAGAAATTTTTATAAAAGTAGATTATGATCAACTAGGTCAAAGAACTTCCTGTCTGTGGTGAAAAAAGTGTTTGAGCGGTAACCAGTAAAAGGGATCAGGCCAGACTGGTTATGGCTATAACTCTGATTATATTTCAGTATTTTAGAGAAAATGTGATGAACATAAAACAACAGAGCACATTAGTGCCCTGTGTTGTTGCCACTGTCTTTTATTCTCTTTAAAAATTAAAGTAGTGTTTTGGTAGCCTCTCTAATTTTGATAACTTCAGTGAACGGATCATTTCTGCTTATTGCTTAGGCAAAGATAGTCACCAGATTCAGAATTTCAGTTAATTCAAAGAGGTAGACATGAATTGTGATGTTGTTAAACATTTAGGAAATGTACTTAAAATACCTCATCATAGTTTCTTCTATGTTTATGACATACTCACCAAAAACAAAAATACAAAAAGAAATTTAAATAATTAATCTACCACGTATGCAACGCTATGAGTGTAAAGAATAAAACAGCAGGATTATCAAATTCTGCAGTATTGTAATGAAATTCAAATTGTCAAGAGTAATCACAGGATATTTTGTGTGTTTGGATCTCAAGAATGTGGCGCTGTAGCACACTTTGGCACATAGAAAGAGACATTTAAAGCAGAGCAACCAATTTCTTCCAAGGATGTGAAATAATGACCCATTTAGACCCCCCAGAGTGTGTGCATAGGGTGTGTGCCCCTTCAACTTGCTAACCATGTTAGCAAGTTGAAGCCTGTATATGTTATTACCATATCCACGCACACACACATACACAGACATGCAGGCTCTTTCTTTGTGCTGTCTGCAGTCTGCAGTTTTTCTTGTCTATAACAGTGCTGAAACAGCTTGTTAAACAGTGACATCCATTGACTCCCAGACCCCCTGCTGAGCACATCTCCCTGCAGTTAGGGCTTCATGGAAGCAAACCAGCCATCACTTCACTTCTTCAGAAAAAGCTCTAGTAATAGAATAGTGACAGACATGAACTGCCTCACAGTATATATGTGCATGCTGACTGTATAGATGAATAAACAGAAGTCATTAAAAGGAGACAGGAGAAAATTGATCTCTCTACAGTAGATGATTTGACTCATCCCCAAGACAACCATGACTTTCCCACTTTCCTTTATATTAGTTATGAATAATGCCTAATGACAAAAACAAGATTACAAAACTAGACATTAACATGATCATCTTAATTTTATCATAAATGCATCTATTTGGCAGAATATAATACTTATATAATACTTATTTAGTTATTCTATTACCTAAATAATAAACAGATTCAGTAAGAATGGTGTAATTCTTTGCATGTTCTTAGTATTTATTAGAATATGACATTTTTTAATGACAGTTTTTAATTTTTATACTGCAATTTAAATGACAAAAGTTGGCTTGGTCATTTCCACAGATGTAACTGACTGACACCTAATCAAATCTCAAGCGACGATGAGTAGTTGCTGTGTGTAAAAGAACATCAGTAGTGCAGCACAAAACTGTGGTGCCCTATATACACATGCAGTCTCAGTGGCAGCCTCATTCACAACGTACTGTGACAATAGTGTTAACCATCATTTTGCCATCATTTTTTAGGCTTCACCATACACTGAGAAAGGATTATTGCATTTCATAATAAAAACAACAAGACTTCACAGAATGAAGTTTTATTTGCAGCATTAGTGAATTAGCTGCCAACAGGTGTTAGGCCAGTCGACTGTACCATATACAGAAGTAGTATAATATAATATTAGAAACCTAAAAGTACAATCCAAATATATACAAGAAGGTGGCCTCACTATTAAAATAGAAAACATATGAATATCACCTGCCTTCTCAATTAAACTGGTTTTATTCAAAGAGTAATTGTAAACCATAACTCATAAATATCAGGAACAGTTAGAGGTGTCAGGAGACAACAACTAATAAAATACCAGCTGTGTCAGATGATTGCATCAATTAGGCTGATGATAAGCTTATAGCAACTCATAGAAACCAATTTAGCTCATTAAAGGCTTTTAGACAACAGTTCAAGGACAATTTATACCATATGGCAAATGCAGTGCCTCTTTAAAAAGTAAAATACATGTTAATGTCTTTTTGACATATTTCTATATTTTATTTTGTGAATGTTTATATGCAGTGCTGTTAGTTCCTTTTGCATGTTTACTTCAGCATTTGTTAAAGATATAAGCTTTTTTGTATCTGTGAGAATGTCCATCAGGTTGCAGCGTCTATGTTCAGACTGTGCAACAGTATCTCTGACATGTTTTCAAACCTCAAAGCTAGTACACCAGATGTTGTTATTGTAAATGAAAGACAGCAGGCAAGTGTCTGCATCAGAGGTGGGCTATACTTTTTAGTCCGGAGCAGGTGTTTCTCACTAAGGTAAAAAATTATATAATGAGGTAGACTACTTGCTGCTCTGCGTCTGCAGCTATTGAAAATTGGAGTGGAACTGAAAAGTGTAAGGTGGAGTTTGCGCAGTTTTCTTTAAAGTGTGTCCATGTTGACTGTTAAACGTCTATGTGTGCCCATGTTTTCCTTGCAGGAGGTCAGGATACTCCACAGTGCTGGCTGACTGTGAAAGATTATTATGGGATTAGGGGTGTCTCGGTTACCACAGTGAGATGATAATCGCAGTGGCTGTCCTCTGATCTCCACGGGGATAGGAGCGTCAATCAAACTGGAGACACTCAGAGATGAGAGGGAACACTGCTGTGAGTGTGAACACGTGTGTGATGTTTTCTCTGGACTGGGCGTTACATGTTGTGCTCGTGGATGTTATGTGTGAATCGGCTGTCAGGTAGACGGCGGAAAAACAGCTAGTGTTTTCATCACACAAGCAGATGAGTGAATTTATGTTTTATGGAAATAAAATATGGCCCTCACCTCCCTCCCTGCCTCCAGATGGTCCCTGCGGAGAGAGGGTGATTATCTGGCCCATCTCAGCCAGGGAACCTGAGAGTGTTGATGTTGGGTGGGCAGTGCGGTGCCACGCCAAGTCTCCTGTCCCCAGGAGCCTGAATACGATCCCCTTTACCTGCCCCCTGTCTCTGGTCCTCTCCCTCCCTTCTCCACTACACCACCGGCTAGACTTACTGCAGCTCCCCCCTCCTTCTCCTCCTCCTCCTCCCCTGTGTCTCCACCCTGGGATAGATTTTCTTCCACCTGACAAGGCTTGGGCTGGATTACTGGAATACCTGGACAGGTAAGTCTACTCAGGAAGGTGTCAAGTGCATGTTTGTATGTGAGACAGAGAATAAGAGAGGAAAAGAAACAGAGAAATAAAGAGAAGGGTGTTTTGTAATGATTAGCAATCTATCACTAGCAAAACAGCAAATAGACACAACATGGTTGCTGGGAACTTGGCAGGGCACTCTGTTCCAAAGTCCTCTTTAGTAATCCCATGAATAAATAACCAGGGGTCACCAGCTCTGTTAATAAAGTCTTCGTCGTTTTGATTTCCAATCTTCTCTCCTTCTCTTGCTCCATCTTTTTTGTCCAGCCTGCTAATTAGGAAAGGTCTTCGGTTTCTCTGTCATGTATGATATGAGTTTATCAGAGCTGCCTGTCAGGCTGCAGGGGTCAGAGAACAGTGTTGTCGGAGCAGGCTGCAGACTGAGCTGCGGCAATGAATCAGCCATAAGGCAGAAGCAAAAGGCTCAGAACTAAGTGAGATCCCATCTTCAAAACTTATGTATTATCAAACCACTAAATTAGAAGTGCCACTAAAACTGTCTGTATAGAATTGATTCATTATTACCACTACGGCAGCAAACATGCACCACTAAATCTACTATTTAATTCAAAACCTAACCCAATAAACCTAAAGGTCATTTCATGCTTACTTGACGTTACACTAAATAAAAACTCTTCTTCAAAGAAATGTTCTGCTGAGCACCTTGAGTTCAAGTGCCTTTAAGATAAAGCTCCCTATGAACTCAAAAGTTCACTATGTTTAATCTCTCATCAAATTTTTATTTGATCCTTTTGAGGCACTCTGCAGTAATATGTGTCATAAAACATACAAATTACAGCAAATAAAGTCTTTTGTGATTTGAGAATTTCTTTTCCAATCTTATTTTCTTGATTGTCAAAAAATGAGACAGAGTTGACTGCATAATCATCACTTGAACTTTACTTTCTTTGAATTTAAATTACTAGGATTTTATTCTGTCATATCTGAGAGATTCTCAATTATTTTTTTCTTCCTTGAAATATATTTTAAAACTTTATTTGAAAAATTGGTTCTGTCTCCTGTGGTGGTTTAGAGTTAATAATAGTTTATTATTACTAAATATTTCAGTGTTTTTAAGACTTCTGCCAATGGGGATAACATAGTGTTAAATCGTAAATTATCAGTTTTAAATGAATTACATCTTTAAAAAAGGAATAATATAAACCTAAGAATCCAGATTGAACATCACTACATTAAACTCTTTAATAAAAACCAAAGCTACAGCATTGAGCTACACTACTACAGTTAATGATAAGATCACATATGTAGCAGTTTTACATGAGGACAGAAACAGGTCATTGCCTTGCGGCACTGAACATCTTTCACCTACAATAGATTTTAGTGGCTAAAAGAACGAATTTCCTCCGTGCACCAGCGTTACTGCCTTAAACCTTCAATTCGAATTACATCACGTTCTACAGCATTTGCGATGATGTTACCAATTGTTTTTAAAGGTTCATGCTGTATAAGATTTCTGTTTATTAACATTTTTGTTTTTATTTTCTATGATTCCCAGTCTGTAGTGCATTCAAAAGAGGGCAGTGTAACCACACATGCAGGTTTACTTGATGATTTTTCCTTTTCCGGTATCACACAAATAATGTTCCAATTTCTGTAAACCACATGTATGTCTATTTTGGTTCGGCCCTGAGTTTTTGCAAATTAAACTTTTCCGACGGCAAATTGTTAATGTTTCAAACTGATAATCTATTTGTCAGTGGCAAAATGACTGAAAAAAAAAAAGTGTGACTAATATAATTTCAGAGGACATTTCAGCAGTCAGAATGAAAAACCCAGTGGTCAAGCTGTGAGAAAAAAGCTGCACCTGGTAATTGCTGCAACACCCACTGACCCCTGTGTAACATGCATCAGCATACCCCTTGACTACATGTAAGAAAATTGCTTCATATTTAGTGCATTATTGTTTCAGTGATCGCAGAGAGGTTGCCTTGCCTGGCCCTGGGTGGCATCATTAACACAGTCTGGAGTAACACGTTTAAATCAGATGGCATTGTCACAGGTGTAACTACTGCTGTTCATGCATGTGATTAATGTCCCCTTTTTTGATTAATTTCCTACATTGGCTGAAAAGTCCTCGCATTTGTGATTAATGAACCGGCAGCCTAATATAATGTAAGAGTGTTTGGTTCATATTTTGTGTGTGTCTGTGTGTGCGTGTGTTCTCGCTTTGACTGGCACCAGTGTGCAGCATCCTTCAAATCCCAGTTCAGTCAGTGGTCACAGCCAAAGGTCAAGTCAAATGAAATCACACATGATACTTTGACTCTCTGTGTGTAAGACCATGTGTTTGTGTCACCATGGAGTCACGATAGGGACAACAGGGGCTGTGCTGCTACAGTAAATCTTGAAAACAAAGACAAGAAAGCAGACACAGAGCAACTGGCACAGTCTGTGTATGTAAAATTAGTGGCAGGCTGATACATAAATCCACATCCACTGACGCAGCTCTGGTCCCATGGGTCTAAGCTTTTCTCTGCCTGAGGGCTGGGAAGAGCGTGATCAAGATACTGCAAACCAGAGCCTCACACTCTTCCTCTGTTCACAGAGCTGAAAGGGAAAAGTGAATGGCTTGGTTATACTCACTGTTGACCTTTTGATGTCTAAGTCAATATTCTCTCTTTTTCTCCTCTCAGGCTTCTTCCCTCTACACCCCACCTTCCCCTTGTCCCTGGTGGTGACAGAGACGGAGGACACGGGGGTCTGTAATTAGATGGTTGACCCCGGGGTTGGGTTGTGTGACCCTGGCAGCCGTGAAGCGCAGATTCAGCCTGATCAGATGAGTAGTTCTGAGGGATCAGTGGTTGAAAGACAGCCGCCTGCTCGCCTCAGCCAACCCAGTCACATTAGCCAGTTTGGCCGCCATGGGCACAGTTACAGGAGCCCAGCTGCAGAGCCCAAACAGAATCACAGACACCTGTCTGTGTGGAGTACAAACATACAGACACATGCTTTTCAATGTCCATAGATGCTGGTGCGGCTGCACTACCTGCCACCACTCATGGAAAGGAGAAAGAGGGGGGCTGAGGGGTAACCTGACCCAGGTAGGGGAAGGACAGGGGAGGGAGGGGATGGGAGGCGCAGTGCTGGCCTTTGGTCAAGTGCCTTGTATTCCACAAACAGGCTGCATCCAGTTACACTCTACCTGAGAAGGTGAGCCTGAGGAGAGGATTCAATGAAAAGCATGTGGACCTTCCTCCCTTTGGTTTGCCTTCTGTGGCTAATGGAGATTTTACTTTTAGAAAACACATTCCGATTTCTACTGAGTGTGTATCCAGAGATTTAGTGAAACTCAAGGTTTTTTTTTTTTTTTTAATCAGCAGCAGAAGTATTAAAAGCATTGCTCTGCCATCACACATGTACTGTACCTGTGAATGGGTCAATAATTGGTAAATGTGGCTCAGCTGTCTTTGCTGCCTTCGCTATTTGCTAATTAAAAGAAGTGAGATGGGGGAAAGGGAAAGAGAGTCTTCAAGGACACGCTGGGAGACGTTCACTTGAGACGGTACAGTCACCGATGCTCCGGGCACATCAGTATGACCTGATCGCCGGCGCTGTTTGAAGTTGGGACACAGAGAGAGAGAGAGAGAGAGACAAAAGTGTCTGGATCTGAAACTGCTGCCCTTGGGGGAATAAAGACATAGAAAGAAATAGAGAGGAGCGAGAGCATGTGAAGGGTGTGAGAGGATAGAGCCAGTGACGGAGAGAATGTTGGTAGACGTAGAGGAAAGAAAGAGCAAAAGGCAGAATGTCCTCTACCCTGTCTGTGAGGAAGTTGAGGCCTCTGCTTTAGGATTCTTATTATTTAGTCTCACTTTACATTGCTCATTCATTTTTACCTCGTTACCTCTCTCAAGTCATCATGTTTACACAGGCTGTTACTGCCATTTCCCTGTTGTCTAACCCTCTGCTGTTTTTCCTCCTACTTCCCCCTCTTTCTTTGTCTTTTTCCTGCTGGTTGGAAATCTGCAAGGCTTGCTCATCGGCGCCAGCCTCTGTTAATCCCCTCCCAAAGCACCTTAGCAACGCTAGGAATTTAGAGATGCTAAAAAAAAAAAACACGACAACAACTGTTCTTAACACTGGGCTCATATTGGCAAGAGTGGCCACGTCTTGAGATGTGTGTGTGTTTTCCATAAGCAGTTCAGAACAATCTGGAAGGGTGTGATAACCAGGGATCTCTCAAGAGTGTGTGTGTGTGTATATATATATATATATATATATATATATATATATATATATATGTATATATATCTCAGGATGTGTGTGCACAGAGTGGGAGTGTATGTTTACGCGATATAGTTCCTATAACACCAGCAACCTGGTAATCACTACATGTAGTCACCTGAGATGCTCATTATCTAGTCTCTGTACATGCTCTGTCTTTGTCTGCTCACCGAGTCTGCACCTCAGCACACACTGCTGGACTTGAGTCTCAGAAGTGTTTGTTTTTGTGTGGTTGGCTGCACACCTGAACGAGTCAATGATAGACGGAGAGGCTAAGTGAGTGAACAAAATACAAATTATCACAGAAAGTGGTGGAACAGTTTATGTTATTATGGGCCCAACTTTGATGTTAGCCAAATGCCTTGATGAAAAAAAAAATCAATAAAGCAAGGTTACATCACTCATAGCAATTATGCTGTCAGTTATTTTTCATTTGTTGCCTTTGCGATTTTCACACATCAACACAGATCACCACCCCCACCTCTTTCTTTCTATGCCCAAAATCAATTACTTAGGGGTAATGGTAAAATAATTGAGGGCATGTTTAGGCCTTGAAATTAATACATAGTTTAAATGTTAAAACTTTTCTGTAACTTTGAAGCATTAATTTACCTCTCAAATCGAATGTGAAAAAATGAGAGAAAGGACAACATTTTATTATTAGGTAGCAACATGATTTGAATTTTTTTTAGCAAAGCTATATAAAACAACAACAACAATAAATAAGCAGAATGCAAAATGTAACAGTTGCACAGGAAATATGTTATTTAGAACCCAAGTATTTGTCGAGATAAGTGCTTAATCCTTTCTGCTTCTCTTGATGAAAGCTGCCAGTTTGTTCAAATCAAAATGACCCGTTTCAGTGTGTCTACACTGACTGAGGGCTCTAACCAGTGATGATCTAGGTCTGGTGCCAGATGTGTACATGTGTCCTATTGGGCTGGTCAAATCGCACAATAAATACATTCAAGGCTGGAGAAATATTCATTACAGGCATTTTGACAGATTTTACAAATCTGAAAATGCAGCGGTTTCTTGGAAAACATGCCAACTGAGGGACTAAGAGTATTAAGACTGCGAAGCTGGCTCTAGTTAAACAGAATAGGGAATGAGAGCTGCTGCTGTTTTTTGCTTTTGTTTGTTTGATTGTTTGTTAGTGTTTATTTAAGTCGAATTGGGTGAAATTTAGGGCCAGCATTATTTTTTGTTACGCACGATCATCAGATAACACACATAAGAAAAAAAAATCCACATGCTCTGAAATCAGACACTGCTTGAATAACAAACTTTGGACAATAGGAGAAAGGGGTTGTGTAATTAAGGGGTTTAGAGTAGGTACCATCACAGTAGAAAGAGTGAATGGAGGAAATTTGGGAATCTGACTGTTGCTGACATTTTCCAAAAGGTCGTTTCACCCACAGCACCCATCTCTAAGTACTCCTTGTAATGACGGCCTGCCAGCAGAGGAGATGAGGTGCTATCTGTTAATCACAGTCCTCCCACAGTAATCCATGTCCACTGGTGATAGCCATGATGAACGCTTTGCTGGAAGAGACAGAGAAAGAAAGAGATGGACAATAAGAGGATATTGATTTATAGGAATATCAAATGTCAAAAGTCAATAAACAAAGACATAGAAGAACAGAATACACAGAACCATGTAATTTCATATTTAGGGTTATCATACAACAAATGTGTACTCAATGTGTTTATATTTTGAGTTATTTAGATAGAAGAAGAATCCAATGAGCTGAATACTTTATAGCCTATTATCTATTAAATTGCAAATTAATCAAATGTATCCCATACCTTAAACAGTCTAGTAGCTGACAACAATCTAATGGCTCTGCAAACAAATTGAGTAGGGTTATAATCATTAAGAACTATTTATCTGTACCTCTTGGACATATTGCTGTGACATACATATCCTTCACTTGTTCCAATCTAGCCCAATCTAAATGACCCAGTATTTTGATCACTTGACCCAGCAAAGGTCAAAGGTCAGCCGACTCAAACAGCTATCAGCGTGCTGCAGGTTGCAGCAGGCGCCATAAAACTGCTGTTTCTTATCTGAACTCTTTGACCCCTCATTAACCCCATCTCTGCTGCTTTTGAATTACCACTGTCACAGAGGAGCAGAAATCCTTTACAGCATCTGGTGGGTTTGTACGTGTGCGGGCCAGTGATAGAGACCCGCTACAGATGTGTAGTGCAGAACACTTTATTGAGTGAAATGTCGGGTTAGTAAGAGCTAGTTGTCATGTGTACACAAACACGACCTACAGTTGTACTTTGGCAGAGAGGTGCATGGAATGCTAATGTTAGCATGGAATCATGTGGCCACATTCATATCAGAGAATGATCATAGTGATGATAGAGATTTCCATGTTAACGTGTGAGCATTCTCATCACCACGATGGTTGTATAATTAAAACATGGCATATTGTTAGTTTATCGTATCAGCATGCTTACATGTGCTAATTACACCAAACAAAAAGTAAGGCTGAGGATAATGGAAATGTATTTGCAAGTATTTGGTCATAAATCTGACCCGATAATGGTGCTGGAAAATTTGAGATCATTAAAAGAAACTTAAAAAAATTAAAAGGCCATCACACAAATGTCAACGTGGTGGTGGTGGTGCCATGTTTGTACAAACATTTGTCTCTATCTTGTAGCTGTTGAGAGGGAGTGTCTGCTATTATAGAGTCCATCCTCTGGGGACCATGAATTTCTGTATGTAGTTTCATGGGAATACATCTAAAAGTTTAATAACCACTGACACATTGCTTTCCATAGGGTTGTGCAGTTAATGTGGTTATAAATGCAGCATGGAGAAAGAGACTTTATGCCTAGAGGTTATGTTGACTGAGGTTATAGTGCAGAGGCAAGCTGGACAGGAAGAAGCTGTAATCACAGGGGTCTGATTTTTGTTTTTTTAAAGGGAAGGGATGACTAAACAAGAAGTAAGGGTAGTTGGGTTTATTGTATATATTAAGTGAGGAACAAGACAACACTTCCATCAGCATTTTAGTCTAAAGTCCCCCCCTTTGCTCTTGGGCAATTTGAACAGTCCAACCAGTGCTGTTAAACAACCCAAAGTTTCTTTATCTGCATGACTCTATGAAGAAAAGTCTTTGTGAAACCTCTTATGCTGAAAGAGAGGGGAAAAAAAGAAAAACACTAACAATGAATACTAGGTCAAAGAGCCTTCCTTCAAGTAGACAAATAGGAGGATGAGGATACTTAAAACTCATCATGCGACCCTTCCTTGATGTTCTTTTTGCCTCTAATGTTCGGGACGTTGGTATCAGAGTTTTTATCTGATTTTTTAAAATGACACATTGAAAACCTAAGAAAACAAGATTTTACTCCCTGGTTTTCCCTGGTTTCTGATTATTTGTTTGATTAAAGTTTTATTTAATGGTAAATGATTCAGGATTTCTGAATTCCTACTGGAATTCAACAGTGACAGTGACTATTACAGCTTCTTCTCATGTATACGTGCATAAGAAGGGACATGAGAGTTTCTATGTTTGCTTTGAGTCTCATTTAAAAAACAAAATAGCACTTTATTACAACTAGGGTTATGCATGTTTATAACGGGCAGCTTGGGTTCTTTTTTTTTTCTCGTCCAAAAAAAGTTTGTTTAATTGTGGTTGGTTTAAAATGTCAGTTTTATTGAATGTCTGCAAGCAGTTCTTGCCCTGTTTAATATATTTTTGTAGCTGCCGCCATGTTCAGAGACCTCAAAGGCTACTTTGGTGAATGTAGTGTTGAAACTGATGGAGAGGTAATAAAGACAAAAAAAAAAAGATCACGTTGTAGTCAACCGTAGCTTTCCAAGTTCCTGCTGAGCTGCAGCACTGTACACATAGGCTTGTTAAAATAGAGTATGAATCGAAGGATGTAGAGATGAATCATTAACCTCCAAGTCAGCCACATTCTCATACCAATAAGACGGTGGGGCATGACAACAGTGACAAACTAAATGGTGAGACTTATCGAGAAAGTTACATCGTTGTGTGGATGATGCAGAGTGGCAAGACCTCGGAGCATGGCAAAACAAATCTGCAGCCAAGGGCAGATGGCTTCCACAGCTGAGCTTGTATTTCTGGAGATAATGAAAGTTCGATCATGTCATGCTGCCTTTTCTATTCTGCAACACAGTGCTAAGAAAAAAAAAATCTATGAAATTACTTTTGCCGACTCTATTGTAGGCTAGGAACGCATTAAAGCAGTTTGTTTTAGTCAGTTATATGAAATCAATCCAATACTTTATCCGTATCACATCATGTCTCAACTGGATATGCATTTTAACAATAAAACATGTAACACCACTTTTTTCACAAAATCTGTTAAGAAGGCCACGATGCCCTTGATTGATGTGTCTGGCATCGCCTGCACTGACTGTAAGAACACCGAGTTATAACCTAACAGTTTGATGTGAGTGGAAGTGAGAGGGGATATTCTGTAGCACCTTGGTGTCATTTACACAAGATTGTATCGAGGTAAACACAGGAGATCATTGTGCACGATGACACGTCTCAAACTAGAGGCTGCAGGTTTATCATATAATGTATGAAAAATGATATGATGTATGATATGTGATCTGGCTCGTCATTCTCAGTTTGCAGCATGGTTTAAATTAACTGAAGATTTCTGACGATCAGTACAGTGCAGACTGCTTTTCCATACACATCTAAGTTTTACACAATAATTGTTTAAATACATCTGCTGGATTTAGTTTGGATTACTTTGTAGTAGTATTTGTCCTTGATATAATCATAAGATTTACACTTGAGAGACTTACAAACAGTGCAACATCTAAGACCTTTGTTACGTCTAAGACTGGCAGTACTTGTTAAAGAGCACGACGGGTCACCTTCCTGTATCTTAGAGAAGTGACATGTAGGAGGTTGGGGTGTATGCTTTGGCATAGAGCACACAGCTTTGACACTGAAACCCCTACAGAGCATCTGACTCTGGACACAGGAGACTGCTGTTCACAGCCCGTCTCCTACCAGCTGTCAACAGTGGTTTCTTTTACCCATGATCTCTACCTAATTGTTACCAAGACGCTTCAGTTGCCTAAACTTAAAGCTGCATTATTAGATTTTTTTCAGCTACTTCGAGGATGGGAAATAATTAAAAACACAACACTAACCCCTTTATAAATATGGCAAATATTTTCACAAACTGCTGCCTGGGGGAAACTTTTAGCTTTTTAGCTGCTAAACTCTCCATTATGTTCATCAGCAAGTCGCCAACTTTATTAACAACAGGTTAGAAATGAAGTCATAACAGTTAGTAAAACCAAAACAATAATTTCAAACAGGGAAACATGAAAATACCCAAAATAAAACTTGTCACTATGACGGAAAACTTTCTCTTTTAAATATGTTGATGAGAGGAGCTTTAACCGAAGTAAAGAAGTAAATATTTTAAGATAAGCAAATTGAATGCAGATTTAGACATTGTTCATATTAATTTGAGTCAGTATGGAACAGTTTGCTACAGTCTTAATTATATATTAACTGATAAATGTGTAAAATTCAGTTATCCATATTTCTCTTGAAAACTTATTTGTTTGATGTTTGAAAGTAGAAGATTAAGAGTTTCTTCTTCACAAATCTCCTCTGGCTGAGAATAGGTTTATTTTCAGTGAATAACTTTGCCTTATTTTATTTGCAGATGAAAGAAGGACAGTAAAATAAAATACAGTTTAATTTCAGCTGAGTTTTTAACCTTGCATGTTATAGACAGGGCTGTATCTACAGAGGAAACACTCCAGGAGTTTGGTGGGTTTAATAACATGAGGATTTTATGGTTAGATGTGATAAATCTTCTTCTTTCAACAGTATTAGAATCTTAAGGAACCAAACTTCCTTAAGATTCTAATACTGTTGAAAGAAAACTTGTTAACTGTGAAACTTATTTCAAATGAATAAATAAAATATGTTTTTTCTGCATTTTAATACAGATTTTCAGAAGACAGTGAAGGTTTAGGGTTATGTTTAGAGACTTTGGACTCATAACCTTAGTAAAATCCTGGTTCCAGCACTGATTAGGAGACTCCTTGTCCTTTCATTCAGTGATGGACAGTGAGGCCACTCAGTATGCTTCATCACAACCCCCAAACTTCCATCTTCACTTCTTCAAACTTATTCTTTCCTTTCTCTTACTTCCTCCAAAAAAATCCCCGGTTCCTGTGGAGTGGCTGGTTTTGTGTGGTCCCAGCACTGTCCCGTTTTTATCAGTCCTCTGACGGGTTACCCCGGTCCCCCTCGCACCTGCGCTGCTCCCAGGTCCCTACAGGAATGCGCTGGGGCTTGTAATCGCCTTTGTGGGGGCCATTGAGTTGTACGGCTGACTGAAACTTCCCAACCTCACAGCGCGCTGGCCGCTGAATGGGGCTCAGCGTGGGGCGGCTCTCCAAACCACGGCCGCTGCCAAATTCCTACAGAGGCGCTCCACAATCACTCCCACACAGGCCCCGATATACCGCCAGGCTGGAGGGACGGGGAGGGGGACGCTGGGTCGGGATATGGTGATGGTGAGTGTGTGTGTTGGGCAGGGAGATGGAAAAGTCTGCATGTAACTCCAAACAAGACACTTTACACGTCTGGATGGACATTTCTACTTGTCGTCTTTTTGATCCGTCATTAAAGTGAGGCAGTGATTTAGGTTAACAATAAAATGGATTTTAATATCTCATCTCCTGTCAGAAAGTTCCGCTGTGCAGATGATATTCCAACAACGGAGGAGTCTGCAGAAAATGAGAAACAAAATAGAAAAAACGTGTTTGGTGAATGCTGAACAAAGTTTGAAAATAAAGCAATTTCTCACAACTTTCGGTACATTTGTGCTGCGTTTCGGTGCATTAGGTCTGTGTGCCGGCATATAGCGTGGTAGCTGTGGGTAGATAGAGCAGCACTGCAGGATTAAGAGGCAGCAAGATTGTTAAACATGTCAACGTGTAATTGCACGATAAGGCCCTTCCGAGGAATTCATTGGCCCAGTTGCTTTCTCTATTCCGCGCTAATCTCGCCCGGCACATTCGCTCTGTGCAATCTGTCTCCATAATCTTCTGTGACAGAGCGGGCGACGCGAGCAGGCTGCTTGGTAATTTTTTTAGGAAAGGGGGGGGTGCGCGGAGAAAATATGCAGAGGCGTGATAAAGTGACGCTAATTATCCCCATTTAGGACAGGGAGTGCAAGGGATCGGGGCTTTACGAGCAACCGAGTGTGCGCTGGAGCTGATGGCCTCCTAGCACGGAATATATCGGTGGCTACAAGATAAGAGTATCGCGCGGTGGAGAGATTTATTGGCCGGTCAGCTGTACACACACCCGCGAGCGCGCACGTACGCACGCACGCTCACAGCAGCAACTACCGCCGCCACATAGCCTGTATACGTTGCACCCAACACTTAGCGCTCCTTCACCTCAAGGTGTCATTTATTCGGGTTAAATTTGCCAGAACGCTCCTCTTTTAGCCGGGCGATGCGCCGTGACGCGCTCCGCCTCTCCGGGCTTTCAGTGTTAATCCGCATCTCTTCACATCAACAGATAAGATGGAAACAGATGCAAAGCACATAAGGAGGCCATCCTCTGCCTTACGCTGCGCGGTAGTGCGGAGAGATGTCTTCGTAGATCCTATTTATATTGCTTTTTGAAATTTAAACTAATTTCCAGCAACATTGTTCCTCTGATTTCTTGCAACAGATTAATGCGCAGCCAGAGGTTACACGCTTTAGTATGAGGTCTAACAGGTTTAATTGACATACCATACAAGTCTTCATCAGTGTGAAATAGGCCCTTTAACTATGTATTTGAGATTGATTGAAAAAATGCCTAAGTAGGCATAAATGTCCCTCATTTGCATGTGTATGGTTATTAGCTTGTATCTTCATATGAGGCCTACAGGCAATAAAAATGTACATGTCACAACCAGTTGTGGCCTGTCATAATAAAATGAAGTCATTTCTAAATTCATTTTCATTAATTTAAGAGGATTAATAATCTCAGTTACATGGTATTTTTTTCCTTAAAAAAAACAATGACGATTTCTAGTCAAATGTACCAAAACGCGTCTAAAATCAAACATCTGCAGCTTTGAAATTCTAATGAGTCATCAATAACACCACCACTGGGAAGTTGGGAGTCCAGTCTGGTGTTTGCAGCTGTTCGGCTGCAGCATGTGGTTTGATGGTGGAGCACGTTGATATCAAGTTCAGCGTTTCATCTCGAAATATTTCATGCTGCGCTTTGTGCAGTAGGTAAAACTTTGACACCTTGACAAAGTGGCGTTAAGATTTTTCTCCCCTCCTACGTTTCTTGTTGTGGTTGTAACAAACTTAAAACTGTTGTTAACGTCTGTGTTTGCGCCTCATGCATGCACCTCAAGTGTCAATAGCAGAAACAGTCATCCCTACGTCTTGCTTCTTCTCACATGTTGGGAGCAACAGTAAAGATAAAATATTTGTTCTTGATAGTCTTGATTTATCACCTTTGGACTCAGGTATTATTAATAATTACATTAATAAGATAAGTAAAAAAGGCAGCTAAATAACTTGACGTTGGGAATGTATGTATTTTCTCAGATGTCTGTTGTATTGTTGAACCCCTATTTGACATCATCATAAAAATGTATATACCCTACTAAACGGCAAATGACGCAGATTATTAAAAAGCTCCGGTGTCTCGATGACAGTGGATGTAAAATAAACCAGTTCATGTGAAATAACTAAAATGACATTGGAGATTTTTTTTTATTTATCATTTTATCACTTAACTGTTTTTTTATTTTACTCTTTACTGTTTCCATATCTCTTTCCAGCTGCGTAAAGTGGTCAAACAGAAGCAGTGAAATGGCACCAAACTTTCATTCAGAAAATATCCCAGTGCACCAAAAAGATGCCAGCCTATTTTAATACTTTCCTGTATTAACTGATATTCCTATAAACCCATATTTAAATAAAACTCAAGAGCATAAAAAACGTCTGCAGCCTTTTGACAGGTTGTTACAGTTTGGCTGAAAAACATTTTCTTTATTAAAAATCTGATGGATTTCAGGTTGAAGTCTGGCACGACTGGTTTAGTTCCTTTGCAAAATAAAAATGCAATTACTGATCACATATTTCTCTAATATTTTACAAGTTGATTAGAATAATTTCATTTTGCCTTTTAAACGTTTTGACAATAGTCACAGCTCAAAATGAAAAAAATGTTAATATCATGTTAGAAGCAAAAATGAGGACGTTTCGTTCATAGCACTAACAGGTGGTTTGTCATATGAGCCCCTCTAATACTCTATATTAATCAGATTTTTAAGAAAATGTTCAAAAACAAACGTGTAAAGAATTATTTATATTTACATAAAAAGAAAATGTGGGCCATCACTTTGGCCTGCATTAAATATTTATAATTGGTATCATTTAGTCTGAAAACTACTTAGATAAATAAAAAAGAACTTTTTTACAATTTATAAATACATTTCTATTTACCATATAAAATTTAGCATACAACACCAAACTACCAAAATGGTGTCCTCATAGGCCTGCAAACTTTTGCTTTTACGCACAGTTGGGTTAATGGTGACATTTGTGTCCAGCGGCGGAGTCCAAATGTAAAGAAGACTCAAAATTTTTGTGGGGAGAATGAGGATATTCTTGTGTCCTAAAATGTAAAAAAACAACAAGAAATAAAGAAGAACTGCAAGAACTTTGTGAAAATAATCAATCTAAGACCGTTCTCTTAAGAATCAAAGCAACATCTTGTGAAATTTATTCAGTTCTTCTTCATTGCAATATCAGGGCTTTTCACCTGCAGAAAAGCACTTAAATTACAACAGCAGTTCTCCGTCATCCTTTGAAATATTAAAATTATTCACAATTTACAATAATTAGAGTGTTACAATAAAAAGAGATGATTTCCAAGGATTAAGACACAGGCTTCTGCAAATGAACACAAATATTTAAAGAATGTGATTTTCCCATATCTTTTAAAGCACTTTCTTATGATTATGACACGTTATCTCATTTTCAAATAACTTACAGCTTACCCCCCCACCCCCCAAGAAAATCATGAGACAATTGAACCAAATACCCCCATGTGAACCTGGCATAACCCTCAACTAAGACTGTGAAGTAATGGACAAAAAGATGATAGCACAATACCCAATATCTCAGCATCATATTCGTTATATAATTCCACTGGTGGCTATTCAAAAAAGCCGAGATGAATATGCTATTTACCCTTCATTTACAATATCATAAACATTCTGTACAAAATGCAGGTAGTTCTCGGGACCGGGGTTATTTAGAAAAGAGGTAAATATTTGGTTATGTGTTCGTTTGCAGTTTTCAATTATTCTGTGAGTTCTAAATATGTGTTAGAGGGACCGTCCCGTTCACTCCAGCCGTGGCGCTCTGGTAATGCTGCGGCAAGGCATGGAGTCTACTTTGCATTGACGGGTCCCCTGGCTCTCCGGTCGGTAAATACATGCTTATCATCTCTCTCAAGTCTCCGGGGCAAGGACCCCGTGAGTGTGTGCTGCTGACGGGAGGGCTTACACTCGGCTCCGACTTCACCAGCGACCCTAACGTCCCCATGGCAGCTGAGGAGGAGACGCCGGAGCCTTGGTGCTGTGTGTAGGTGATCCCGCCGTAGCCGGATGGAGAAGCGTTCATATAGCTCTGAGAGTTCGAGATAGGACTGTACTGCAGGGCTGTCATGTCGTAGCGGTGCATGGGCTGGGGGTTGTGTGAGTGATGATGGTGTGAGTGGTGGTGGTGGTGCGCTCCGCTTCCCGGGTGCTGGCTGTAGGCTAGCTGAGCCTCCTGCATCATCGCTGCGGCCGCCGCGGCTGCAGCCACCTGCCCCGAGTACGCACCATTCGCCCAGCCGTTCATGTGCGCATAGCCGGAGCTGGCGGAGCCTCCGTGACCCCCGGGACTTTCTAACCTCTGCCCGACCCCGGATGAACTCATGCCGACCCCTAAACCAACTCCACCACCGGCACTGGGCCCAGATAGCAGTCCACTTGCAAGGGAATATTTGTCCTTTTTCAGCAGCGTCTTGGTCTTCCGTCTTGGCCGGTACTTGTAATCCGGATGCTCCTTCATGTGCATGGCTCGCAAACGTTTCGCCTCGTCGATGAAAGGGCGCTTCTCAGCCTCGGACATCACCTTCCACTCGGCGCCCAGCCGCTTGCTGATCTCAGAGTTGTGCATTTTGGGGTTCTCCTGTGCCATCTTTCTGCGCTGCCCACGGGACCACACCATGAACGCGTTCATCGGCCTCTTCACCCGTTCCTGGTTCGCTTTGGACCCGCTGTTCGGCCCCGTTTGCCCCGTGGCTGTATTCGTTTGGGGGACGGGGGAATGAAGGTCAGTTTCCATCATCATGCTATACATTCACCTGGTTTTAAAAGTCGCCACCAGCAGAGAAAAAAAGTCTATTTCAAGATACGTCAGGCGCGCACAGGATCGGGTGCGCACAGGGTGACTGGGTTACAAAATTAATATTCTAACCCAAAATGAATAGAATACGAGATAAAAAAAAATAATCCGAAAGCGAGTATAAAAGGTTTTCCAACCAGTATTTCACCTTCTCTTCGGCTGGGTTGGTTCACATCCACTGTGATAGAACGCGCATTTGAGCCACTTTCCCTGACGGAGTTGTGAAGTTGGTTAAAGCGGCGGCCATATGATGCGCACTGACAGTGGTTAAATGAGCCACGAGCGGCCAATGAGGCAGTAGCAGCAGAATGATTTGCATGGCGTTTGGTCAGGTGACTAGGGGACCATAGAGGAAGAACACACCGGAGGAGGAGGAGGAGAAGGAGGAGGCGGAGAGGAGGGTCAATCCCACAAATAGCACAAGGCATTTGAAATTTCCAAACACGCTCTCATAGACTTCAACTAAACAAAAATAACTAAGATTTGTTAGCAGTGATGTAGCGGCCAAACAGTGGGTGCAGACTCTGATTACGATGAGTCAAACATCTCGACATATTAAAAAATGGCTAAAACCCATATTTTAAATACAGCTTCCACAACAAGGAACAGTTTAACTTAAATGATTTTCTCCCATCTTTAACAGTTTTTCTCACATTCGCTATGTGTCCTAGAAGCCTGGGCCCAACTGCAATTTAAGCACCGAAAATACACTACTGCTACCCAAAACAATTCAATTCCAGACGACTTGATGCTCAAATACCCATCAAAATCCATTTGCAGACGATCTCTTTCTGTCTCTCTTTCTCTCCCACTCCAGGTTTGTAATAATGGCCTCAGCACAGAAGATGACGTGAAAGAGATGTGGTAAAAAACTGTTGGTCCAAGTGGAGAAGCCCATAAGGATGGAAAACCATATAATGACGTGAAATTACCGGGGCAAAGCGAAGTTACCGCCGTCTGCTGGTGATGTTGTATGAGTCCTGGCCACGTCTCTGTGTGCAGGTAAAGATCAAAAGAAAGGCGATATGTAAACTACCCCGAGTGATTTTTTTAATGTAGTTGTTACATTTATGTATCTTATTTTAACCTTCAGTCCAGCAGCCAGTTTGTAAACCACGAGAGAACAGCGGTCTATGTGTCTTCAACTCCGCGCATATATAATCCAGATTTCACAGCTGACCTCCTCTGAAAAGCCCAATCACCCTCTAATTGAAAGGGAAAACGAAATACCACTTCCCGCGGCGAGACTAACGATTTAATCATTCTATCGTACTTTGCTGTTTTATTTTAATTAGAGCTTGGTTTGATATAAGCCTCTGCTTAGGGCCTGAGGGAGCGGGATCACTCGGACGGATCCATGCGTCTTTGGTAACAGGGTTAACGGGATATCACAATGGTCAATAAACGTTTCCAGTGCTCCAGGCAATGTGGCTTAAGGCCCCAGAAAGATGATAATATTATGATGAAAACCAAGAGAGGTCTGTAGTACGAGCAAAGAAAACGGACAAAAAAGAAGAAAAAAATATGTTAAATATGATGAAACAGTGCTGCCTCAGAATTATTACACATATCTAACACATCACAGCGAATTTCATTCGATATATGCATACGTGTGTTTTTACATTTTAAAACTAAATATTAATATTTTAATCAAACCGCATGAATACAGGCTGGATTTTGAATTTGTTATTTTAAAATCTATTAAATACATTCCCAGTGTCAGTCTATTTAACGCACGTACAAATAATATAGGGTAAAATTAATTAATTTCAAATGTCCACTTTATTCCGATCTGATTTAGGAATCGATCGAGAGGAATAATTCAATAAATAGTAATTTATTGTTATTGTTATTATTATTTTTTTAGTGCTGTTGCTGTGGCTTAAGGACCCCAGTGGTCCATGTTTACTCTCTCGGTCATGCCCCATCAGTCACTCTTCTTTTAACAAACCTCTTTTCAAACATCCGCGCTCCTTTGTGCACGGCCTCTCCAGCAGGATGTGTGCGCCGCGATTGTAGTGCACGACTGGGGTTAAGGGTCAAAGCAGTTATCCAACGCCCCCCACACTTCTCACAACAAATAAATATATAAATAAGTTAATGATTTTGAACATATACAAACGTCCAGACTCCTGCGCAGCGGCCAGTGCATGTCATTGTGCCTTTGGGTCTGAGCTAATTTTCTATACCCGGAAAATAACCCTCATGCACAGACAAATGCTATAGTATCTGGGTTACCCCCTTAATCTTTGATCCTTTCTCCCAAAGCAGTTAACCTGAGCCAGAACAACAAATTCCCCTTGCGTGGCTGTGGTTTGTGCACAAGCGAGCGCACGCAGAGCTGCTGGGTGGTGTGCTGGGGAAGAAAGGGGACTGTTGATCACATGGACATAAAAGGTGGTTCACCTGGGTTAATTATTTAACCCATGCTTAGAAGAGAAAGCACCTATTTTCGTGCTTCAATCTACACACCCAAAAATCTAAAGATGTGACGATCATCCCCGTCACCACCACTTCCACCGCCTCGCCCCCGCCTACTGAAAAGTAAAAACACAGAGAATCATGTAACGTAAACACCGACATCCACCAACCAGTGAAACCCGTCATGGTTTAATAAACATACACACAATTTCTCACATGCAACGTATTTTGCTTTTCAATTCAGAAAAATAAAGGTGGCTAATCACAGATAATAAGCACTCAGTCCGGAGCCGATAATGTCACTTCGGAAAATCAAACTGAGTCGCTTAGAGAGCAACTGGTAGTACCGTAAAGAGAAGCACTGTGCGCTCAGTGCAACCAAACCCTTGTGGAGTTCACTTATAAAATAAAACAGCCTGTAGCTAGAAATGCATTATGAGCACTAAAGTGACTACAGCACAGCGCAGACGCTCCAACCTAAAGATTGCCAGTAAAGACACTTATTTCATTATGCACAGTCACACAGTCATTAGAAAACGTTCAAGTTTGCTTTACACTTCTATTTTTCGCCTCGAATCTCATGTCGCGTTAACCAATAACAGCTTTTACGCACAAGAGATAATTACACTGATCTGCAGGTTAAATATTTACATCAAATTGCCCATTCGCGGATGGAATTGTCATATGCAAACTTACGCATGTTCCCTTGGTTCCCTCTACTCCAGACCAAGTGGGCAGAATTCTCCCTTCACACTCCTAAAGCCGTCCTAAACCCTCCAAAGCTTCATGTAAGACCGCTACTCCCACTACAGTCTGGCCGCTCGAGTGCCAAGGCCATCCATACCCCGGTGCCCAAACCCACCACTCAACACATACTGAGGGGCAGAGACAAGAAGAAATGACATTTATTATACACCCTAAAAAGACAATTCCAAGTTATTGTTTCTCTCTGCGAAAGGGGCTCGCTTGTAACACAATGAAGCATCTTTTGTGTGGCACAGAACAATACAAAACAAGTATTCTAATAAATAGCCACTTTTTTTGGCTCTCCAGGATGAATGGGCTGGAGCGGCGGGGTTCTGAAAGGCAGCTGTGCCGCATTCGAGGAGGAGGGGCGAGGACTTGGCGAGGAGCCCCGCACCCCCTTCGCCTCCTCCTGGATACTGACTCCCATTACTGATCCTGGAACAGAAAAGGATGCAAAGAGAGGGGGTGAGGGGAGGGTGGAGGGAAATAATTGACTTTGGAAGCTGGTTTTAGTCAGGACACACACTACGTCCAAGATTATGATCCTTCAATAATCAAATATTGCTTCATATGCTCACATTGTCCAATTAGATTTAGATTATATGGAAAGGCACAGCGTATAAGCATGTGTTTTCCAGCAGCTTTTAGGACACACACACACACACACACACACACACACACACACACACACACATTTTATTTAACACATCCACACAGGTAAATATACAATGTAAGACACAGCTGAGCTGAGGTTACCAGTGGAAACACAGTGTTGATTACCTCAAAGATTAATTTCTTCTCAGTCTAACCCTCACATGTCCTCTTTGTTTTACAAACACAGAAACAGAGCCTGGCTGAGCAGATCCTTCATGTTAATGTATCAGGCACGATGCTGCTCACTCCCTCCTATGCCTGTTGCAGCATCCCGAGTTCAGTGTTGCCAGAGCTGAAAAACTCCCTGACTTGTAGTGGCTGTGCTGTTCTTCACAAATCCATTTGCTTACTGAGGGGAGCCAAGGTGAAAAATTTGTGGGTTCCCTAAAAGTAATTTCCAGTGTTTCTATTGGTCAGAAACAAAGGATGACAACAAAGCAGACTCTCTGAGATCCTTTACTGCAAAAGTGATTGTTCGTTATCTTATAATGACTTTGTAAGATTAACAGGAAAAAGCAAGTATCTGGTGGCTCACTTGCCAAATTCCCTCCACAAATCTCTCATTTTGATATAAGAAAATATTTCATAAATATGTGTTACAAGGAGATGTCACCAGCTTTTCAAATCAGATTAATTGTCTGACATGCTGATTGTTATCATGATAAAACCTGTGGTATTTCTTGGCTTATATTCAATAAGCCAGTGGTGGATAACCAACCTTTTCATTTACTTTGTGGTTTGGAAAAATTTTCTATGTCCTGTCATTCTCATTGATTCACATGAGATTTCTTTGTCACTTTGCAAGATGAATTGCATCAAATAAGCACTACACATAAACCATAAAAGCATAAGACTGACACAAAGTAGTAAAGCTAAGTAAAAGGCAATGTTAAAACTATTAGGGGGGGAAAACAAGAAAGGCAGAGAGAGAGAGAGAGAGAGAGAGAGATCAGGTTAGATTCAGGCTAAAAGCGTTGAGGCAGAAGTGAGCCAATCTGCTAAAAGCAGAGGTCTTAGCTCAGTTCACTGAGTCTCTCTCCAACACACATATCTCCATATTCAAATACATTAAGATCTCAAAACCAGCGAGACAACTAAACAAATATAGGCAGTCAAGGGACTGATATTCCTACAAAAACGTATCTAGAAATTGTCTTTCATTTGCTTTTACAACTTCTTTCAACTAGTATTCTTTCATTTTTGTGGTGATAATGCAGCTCTGGTTTAAGAAGCAACTAATCTGCTCTGTTCTTATACTTATTTCCAGAAGAGAATAAAAAAGTTGTAAATTTTCTTTTGTGCACCAGAAAATTTAAGCAGTAAAAGAATATATAATGTAAACAAAGTGACAAGACACAATGAGAATCTAAAATACATTACAGTATTTAAAAGTTTAAAAACAAGTCTACAATGTCAAATCATACAATAAAATACTGAGGCATTGATATTATGTACAAAATGAACAGGAAATCCAATCCAAGTTAGTAATGGCTAAAAACTGGTTGATATGCAACATATTTTAGAAAAACAGCATAATGCGTCGTGTCCTTATTAAGTTTAGAGCAGGATGGTAACCCCAAACTGCCAAACTGAAAGTGCGGTTTTTCACAAAGAGAGCATAACATGCCATTCAAATCTGGGGCACTCTTGTCTACAAGCAATTTGTTCTTTTGTTGCTTCATGTGCTCTATTTTCATCTTCTTCTCTTGTTAGAATCATAAGAGAAGAGCATATAAGCGCTTGATGGAGTGGTGAGTCAGAGACAGGATGACATGAACAAGTGAGAAGGAGAGTAAGAAAAAAAGAGAGAGGGAGAGACAGAGAGAGACCAGGGAGGCCAATGTCAATCCCACGGCAAACAGCAGTGGATAATCATGGGCTTTAGGAAAACACTGTGTCCATAATGCTATTACCCAGGATTACCTACTCCAGCAGAGAAGGCGCAACTCTCTTCACAATGTGCCACAGACCTTTCAGATAATCATCTTATCACAGATGACAAACCCACAAGAAACATCCTATTATTCAAGAAGGGGAAAAATCTACAGCATGTTTGGATGAAGACATATTGTAATCCTAAATTATTCGAGTGGAAAAATATAAGATTTTGAAATTAGCACGCCAGTCACTTCCCCACTCTCTCTCTCACTCTCGCTTTCATTCTCTCACTGTCTCTTTCTCCCAGGGCTCTTTCTCCTTTTCCCGCAGGGCAATTAGAGACAAGATTTTATGCATTGTTCAGCTTATCAATTAGCCATAACACCTTCCCCTCTGATTGGTCTGTAATGAACGTAATGGTTTTAACAGTCAGGAGTTGCAACTCTTAGAGGTGCTGTGCTAATGGTGTCGCCACGGCGATGGAGTCACAGTAACAGCTCTGCGGAAAAGCAGGAAGGAGGAGGAGGGGTGGGGGGGTAAGTCAGCTCTCCCTAACACATCTCTAATTAGAGCTCACAGTCAGTCATTACTGATGTAATAGGGTGTAACACTAATGGCTATCAGGCAAGCCCCCACAAACAACAGAGGGGGGCTCTTGTAAGGTGAGAGGAGCAGAAAATTTATGGAGGAGTGGAGAAAAAAAAATCAAGAGATTATGGTGAGGAGACGAGGAGAAATGGAAAGTTGCGGTGTGGATTGAAGGGGGGGGGGGGTCAAGGAGTGAGGAGAGTGATTAGGGGAAAGTGTACCTTGCAGCACAGACTGTTTTTCAGTATAGTAGTCAGACAAGACAAGGTCAGAGCCCATTAATGGAAATTTTTCCTTTGATGATAGCCAGATATGTCATGTTAGACTTTGGCCAGATATAGAGATTGACAAGACAAAAAATGGATAAAAATTAAAGAGGTATGAGCGGGCGGCTGGAGGCAGAAAGAGAGCCAGTGTGACTGTGAGGGTGAAAAGCAGTGAGACAGATTCCTAGTTAACCACTTTGGCACTTAGACCTTGTTAGCACAGATGCACTCTGCAGCCCATTCAGCTGGTGATGCATGTTTTTACACTTTTCAGCACTAAATTGCTGTGGATGTAGCAAAACAGAGTGACGGAGGAAAAGATAAGGAAGCTGGATGACAGGAAACCAATAGGAGGAATGATAAGAGGGAGAAATGAAAAGTGAAAGCCTTAGAGCCTCCTCACAGTTTGGGAAGAACCAAAATCTCAGTAGCAAGTGCAAAGTTTTGTAGATTATTTTTATTTTAACATTTATTGTTAAAAATATTTTTATTTTGACGAGGAAGTACAATGCATACATGAACATAATGAACATTGCCTGTAGTGTAAAATTGGACTAAGTTACCCTGAAGAAGCTGTCCTTATGGGCTTACTTTCCCCAACATCTGAAAATAGCAGTAATGCAGTAAAAATAGTAATGCAGGTCCATTAAGGATCTGTTGATCCCATCAGCAGATGCAGTTTGCCCACTGGGTATGAAATTGTAGATAGCTCAAATTTCCATTTTTTCTAAGCACTTCTAAGCAACATCTGCTCACTGCTGTTATAAATCCTAACGTAAAAGAAATTTCAGCATAAAGCACTATTTTGGACTAAATTATTATTATTTAACTGTCATCAAACCAACTTTATTTGTTAATTAAAAGTATTCTTTTAAAGCCATTACAGAATAAACAGAACAATCTTCACCTCACATTTCATACCCCGGTGCTCACAGGGTAGGTCTTCTTTTAATGTAAGTCAGCTGAATTTACACCAGTGTTGCATTACAAAAACAGCAGCTCAACAAAAACCTTGACAAGGGTGGGATGGGGAACCTTTCATTTATTGAGGTCCTGTTTGGAGGTTGGATCCACGTGTCATGTAAAACCCTGTATACAAAATGCTGCGCTGATGAACAGCTTTCGGTATTATGGTGCCGCTATTCGGACACTGTTAGACAAAACGGTACAGGAACAAATAAGTCTTCAGGTATTTCAATGTAAACTTTGTCAGCTGTTCCTTCTATTTGATATTAACTTGTATTTGGTATATGTCAATAGTTTAAGTTTAATAATATAGACAAAAACTGAAAGTCTGCTGCTTTAAAATTGTATTCAACACACAATATAGACATTATAAAACACAAACTATTCTTTATAATAAGATTGCCCCTGAACCTTGGAGGTATATTGTATGTGTAACCTATTGTGTAGCTTTACTAACAACAGTGCTAGCAGCTTGGCCTTTGAGGGAGCTGCAGGACTTCTGGGGGGTTCTCTATTCCTGAACTCAGCCTTGAAAGTGTGCCGAGTGTGTGCATGTGTATGTCTGAGGCTTAGGGGGGGCTCCTCAGTTGCCTAACTATAGTCCCTCACCCAGAATTTGAAATAAGGTCATCGTCCCCGGGAGGCCCCAAGTCAAAGCCTTCCTTCTTCACCTGCCCTTTAACTCTCCTCATCGCCTCCTTTTCTTAATTTAACTCTTCACCTGGGTCCCATGTTTCCTTCTTCCCTTTACTTCCTTATCATTTCCCTTATTTATCATTTGTTTATACAGCAGTTACACATTTATCTGGTAAATTTCAAACATAAACACTTCCAAAGGAGAGCAAAACAACCAAAGCCGGAGAATATTACATTGACTCACCCTCTTCAGTTGTGCTTATATTAAATCTGGTCTTCACCTCAGTAGTTAGAGGTTGAGTTGGTTTGTTTTTGTCTTAGCCTCTGCAAAAAAGAGAAACATCCAGTAATGTCATTAGGCCATAAAACTGTAATGTGATTGGAGAAATGAATTTTACGAATTAGCAAAACAATAAAAATGGCATCGTTAGTTGATAAGGCAGGTAATAAGTGTATTAAAGCTTGCAGCCTGTGTGCATGTGTATCTGTGTCTAGAGCAGCACAGATGCATATCCAATAGGACGCAGAGTGAACAGGACAATAACACACCATTCTTATGCTAATCAAGGAGGCCATTAATGTTTACATTCAAAATCAGGCCGTCCAAAGAAATACATTCACTCTGTGCTAAACTAGGATAATTAGTTCCCTCTTAAAGCCATATTCCATTAACTCAGGTGAATCCATCTGAGTTTCATCAAATTTCTGCTTCATTTTGCATGATAATGCAATTTAAAAGCAAATGACATATTCAGACTACTCGGGGTGGGAGAGCACCTATGAGAAAGTAATATATGTGTAAAAAGCTTTTTATTCTATTTTCCGTCTATCTGTAAATATTTAAAAGTGTTTCCCATAATTCACTGTGACTGATTCATGCATAAATTAACATATTTAAATGTAAACAGCTTATTGGCGATTAGCGACTATTGTATTAAATGGTCCTGCAGGTTTTCTGCACACCTTGTGTTTGTGTGTGTGTAAGAGAGAATATATATGTGTATAGATATATATATATATATATATATATATAAATATATAAATAGACAGACACACACAGACACACTTGAGGTTATGTGTGGACAGCTACAATGTGACCCTGATGCTGTAACGTTGACACTGTAAATCTTCTCATTTAAAGAGGTTTACATCTACAAAGAAACCCCCCCCCAAACAGCAGTAGAATAACAGACAAACATCTTCAGCCTCCTCCATTTGCAGAGTGACATACTTGTGTGGAGGGAATGTAAATGCCAGGTCTATTGATTCACGTTTTCTCCTTAAGAATAGTTCTGCAGCATTTACACTTCACTCCCCGAAAACTCTGTAGCACCAAAAGCACAAAAGCCCAAACAGAAAACTTGGCTTGATCAAGTCACTTTTCCCATGTTGTATGAATGCAGGTATATTTGTGTGAGTGCAAGAGAAAGTGTGTGTATTGTGTGCATATGTGGGAGTGAGTACCTTTACTTAACAAAACCTTAACATGATCAAAATGCACCTAATTTTCCTTTTCCTCTTATATTTTAGCTGTTATCCATGTTTCCTTATATTGCTTTATAACACAGAGATGTACTGTGCTGAAAACACTTATGATTTATATGGTAGGTAGCTTTACATATCTTTCTCTCTCTCTCTTGCGCACACACATACACACACACTGTAATGGATAGGAGCTGGCTGAGGGCGTCTGTCAGGGGCGACTGTTCTAATCAGAGCAGTGGGGAGAGAGATAAAGGAGAAAATAATGAGTGTGGCATCAGGCCTTTCATAGCGCAACAAAAGGCCACGGGATCAGATAGACACACACAATGTGGAGAGGAGAGGAAGGGAGGAGAGGAAGAGAGAGAAAGAGAAGAGAGAGGGAGGGATAGAAGGAGGCAGAACAGGGAGAGAGAGAATGAGGGATAGATGGGGAAAGGGTTTGCTAATAAGCCTTCTTGCACTGTAGGTGATGTTGGTAGCAGTAAGCAAAATTATAAAATACAAGCTCCTGTCTGACTTCGCTCAAAAGGATGCCGTCCAGTGGGGTGGATAGACAGTTCTATGACAACATGAATTATTTTAGCACAGCGTAGTCCTTTAGCGGGAACTGATAATAAATGCGTGTTTCCGTAAACATTCTTCCATTTTCAGTCTCAAAATACTTTGTCAGCCTCTTGCCCTTTTTCTTCCTGCTGATTAGTGCTGCTTCATTTACTGTATGTGATAATTTCCAGTCATCGTTTGATTATTAATGCTTAATTTACCCAGATTACACTCCTTTAATTATTAATGCCTAATTTAGCCTGATGACTCCAATCATTAGACAGTGCCCAAACTGAAAGCAAACAACCTTAGCGGTCTTCTAGTGTACCAATACAGCCTCTTCTACAGATAATGATACTGTTCAGAGAAGCCAGTGGGCCTGTGAGTGTTAAGTCAATGCCCACGTTTTTACCCAAACTCCCATCAAACTTTAAAGAGAAAAGAAATACTAATTAGAAACTGCAAGCTAGGAGAAATGAGCAGGCAGACTCAGTACAGAAAATCCTATTCAGAGACTTAATGAGCTTGTCGAAGCTGAATAATTGATTTCTAATTCTAGCCTGCAGCTGTTGACCCAACCAGGGAGTGTTTTGAATGGAGCTGAAATATGTTGCGCTCTAACTTGGCACTGTTGGCTTTCTGTTAGTGGAACCATTACCAAACACCGTCATGTCTACCTCACACTTCAGGGTTCATTCTGACTCTGACAAAGTTTACACAGTTAATTACTTGATTTTGGTGCACAAGACTCCTTTTTGAAATTCATCACAGGTATTTCCCTTGACAACCTAATCCTCCTTCAGATCTTGTTCAATCATTTAGACTGGACACAATTTATTAAAAGGGTGTTTGATTTTCAGCTGTGAAAGCCCAGCGAGGTAAACTCTCCCAGCGAAGCGTTGGGAACCACAGTCCATATCAGATTGTAGGTGTTTTATGTTTCGCTCATTTGCTGCGGAGTGATTCTTTGTTGCCCTGTGTGGACGATCATATCCTGGGGGCTCTAGGGCAGAAGCAGCACAGAGTAGCCTGTGTGTGAACCACAGCCGCCCAGCGTCCCTGTAAGATGACCTCACGGAAAATAGGCCTAATTATTGCCGTGACAGCCCATGCTATCATATTCTGCCAGATCAGTCACTACATAGAAGGAGGGGGGGGAAGAAAAATTAACAGAAATATATACCACTGGGCCACCAAACCGCCCCTAAACTGAGCCGCCCATTTATTTTTAATACCCTAATCAGCAGGTCCCAAAGGTGGTTTGGCTCTCACTAACCTGCACAGACAGACACAGGTGAGTACAGGTGAGGCAGCAGGGAGAAAGGAGGGGGTGTGTGGGGAGCAGAGAGGCAGGTTTTAGATAGATAGAAATAGAAACTAAGCTTGTGCATAGTGCATCCTCTTACAAAAATTATTTTTCAGTTGAAAAGCTGTCCAAACATAATCTCAATTTCAGGGAAATATATGTTCGAATACAAACTTTATTCTTGTAGAGGGGATAGTAGATAGAAGGAGAAAAGACAGGGGGCCGAGAGGACACAGTAATTACAAGATAACAGAGTTTAAGGTAGACAGCAGTGATTAACCCAAGAACTGTCCTATTCCTGAAGCCATAGTCATTAGAGTTGGATCATTATATGATAGATTTCAGGGCTATTTGCCTGGTTTTGTTCCCAGAGACAGTTTTGCGACAGACACCCTGGGAATGGGACATACTACACCAATAGCTACCTCCGTGAGAAAAACACTCCGCAAACATCAATGCTCCGTGCTGACGTGTGGATGTTACTGATGTACAGTATTTTACATGCTTGCTTCCACGGGAGATTAAGTTGGCAAAACAGGCTTGTATAGCACCAGGCTTATTAACTAACAGCAAGCTAAACAATGTGTTTGATTGTTTTGTTAGTGCACTGAAAATAACATTTAACCTTTACTGGAGATCATCCCTCACAGGTTCTTATAAAGAAAATTCAAGTTATTTGGTTGACATTATAACACTGTGCACATGTTTAACATGGTAAGATCTGGAAACATTGCTGCATCCAATCTTGCAACACACAAAAAGCAAAACTTAAAGTGAAAGTTCAAATACAGTCAAAGTATGAACCAGGAAGTTTGTCTTGTTACTGGAATTAATGTGTACATAGGACAATCTAGGAAGCTCCTTTCCCCCCAAATACTTTTAGCTAAACTTTTTTTTAAATCTACACGATGCCTACATCAACTTAAATGACATTAAAATTTGTATTTTATTTAGTTTGTACACAGTGACCGTTAACGACATCATTTGTTTATCACATGTTGGATCACACTGGCTTCCTTTTTCCAAGAATTTTACAAATCCCCGTGGAAAATTCTGTCAGTTTGATGATGTGAATGCTGTTTGGTTAAGCTTATGCACAAACAAGACGTGATTAGGTTTAGAGAAAGATCATAATTTGATCAATCTATCCATGAACTATAATCATTCTTGTCTTGATTACTATCGCCTTTTTAAGACCACTGTGTTTTTGCTTGTGGGTCTTCGACTGTGTGTGTGTGTGTGTGTGTGTGTGTGTGTGTGTGTGTGTGTGTGTGTGTGTCTCTTTGTTTGCGCATGTATGCATGTGTCTATGTTCCCTTTTGCAAGGAAAGAAAAAATATAGCAATAACCCTTGTAACCCAGCCTTGCCCTGCACCCCTCATACTGTCACTGGCCATGTGTAGTGTGTAATAGGCACTGACAGTCGTTGTGCAGGTCAGTAACCCTGTGGCCCTGTCTAATTGAGGCTAAGGATCCCGGCTTGTCCTGCCATTTATAATTAACCACATCATCTGCGGCCGTATGAAAGATTCAGCTGGACTGGGAGTGGCCGACACATGATACTGCTGTTGGTGTTCACTGCTTGTGTGTATAAATGTGTGTCAGTGTGTGTCAGTGAATGCATCGTAGCCACAGCGACTTTGAAGAAGCTTCTGATTTAACAGATGAAACCATAAGTATTTATGCGTTACCAAAATGTTCTACTTTATCTATAGACATTTTTGGTGCATTTAACTCCAAAACAATATTTTTCTTCACCACATGTATATTTTTAAGGTTTATAACAAACTTTTGTAATGTTATTGCTAAATGAAAGCCACTTGTACAGAGATCCAGTAAGTCTTAACCAATAAAATTTGCAGGAAACTCTCATGTATCCTCTTTACTCCCTCCGAGCTTGATCTTTGCCGTGACAGAAACTTGAAGTGTACTCTTCCCCTTCAAACACCTTGGTTCTGCCTTCCCCCTGCCCTCTCCTCCTCCTCCACCTCCTGTTCGCTCAGCTCTCTCGTCTCACCCTGCCCCACTCAGCTCCTCTCTCTTTCCTGTCGATGCCTTTGAAATACGGCTTTCAAAAATGCTGCTTTTTGAATTAATGAATCATTTTTCGCCAGGTGTCGTTGGGGGAGGAGGGGGTTGTGGGGTGGGGGTGGGACGAGGGAGGGAGTGAGGGCTAATAAATACAGAGTGGAGAGAGTCTCACCATTACCAGTCCCTCCCCTCCCTTGCTCGATGCACCTCCACCTCTCTCTACCCAACACACACACACACACACACACGCCTTTGCCGTCCTCCCACACCCCTCCACCCCCAGCCCTAGATGAAAGGCCTGGCTCGTTCCTGTACCTTTAATTTAAAGCTGAAAAGGAAAACGAGAGCGGGGGTGCGAAACACGCTTATGAATATGGAGAAAATTGAATGAGAACCGTCCCTTTGAATAAATCAGTATGAATGTCCCTTGGCCTTGTTGGGAGGAAGGTCGCTGGAGACCCTTGGATATACAGATGGAGAGCAGCTTGATGGACCAATGTGTTTGTGTGTGTATTGTGTACTATATGTGTCCTTGTTATGTGTTTTTGCATATGCTCTGAGAAGTTTAGACTGTTCATGAGGCTTTTATTGTCAGTTCTTTAAAAAAAAACGACTTAGGACTATTAAATAAATAATCATTGGTGACTTTACCATACATCGGATCTTCTATTTTATTCAGGGGATGAAAAAAAAGCCAGATAAAATAATCAAATGTGTGTGGGTCAATGAGACTGTAACATCCCTCAAATTAATATATTAAAAAGACAAATGTCATATTTTCATTCATTGTTTTTCACCATTTGTGGTTTGACAGGTTGTCTTTCAGATGACTGTTGCACCCCAAATTATTTGTTTATTAATAGATAAGCTGCTTCGCCTGAGAATTAATCTGCTATTAATTTAATCAATTAATTATCCAAGAAAATTCTCGGTCAAACTGAAAAATATTTACAGCAAAAATGAAAATTTTTCAAAATGAATCGTTTTGTGATTATCTGAATATTTCCCAGAACATGGAAGAAGCTTTGAGACTGATACACGTGTTTTCCTTCCAACACCTACAGTAACAGAAGTAACTTTTTAAAGTTTTATAAAGCTTTGACTGAACTGAAGAGAAGCTGTGACAGCAGAACAACAGATCCACGGCTCTGCTGCTGCACGACCGACTAAGTACTCATAATGATTTTATTAAAGCAGCCTTTGGGAATAAAGCTAGGTATAGCATGAGACTTGAAATCAATAAGGCATCAACTTGATGTCTTTCACATTGGTTTGTAATGCACAGGTTTTTTTTCTCCTACTTTGATTGGTCAAAAGAGGGTACCTCGTTAAAAAAAGCTTTAGACAGGAATAATTCTGCACTATTACCACTGCTGTTATGCAAGTCTGCTTTACATGAAGCTTTGACAGCACCTCACCACATTAAGATAAGATGGAGCATATCAAAAAAGTTACACACTGTAGGTTTTAAGATTTGTTCAGCACAAAGTGATGCAGGGGAATTGAAAATTGTCATTTGCTGATTTGACAGAGAAAAAGATGATTAGACTGGCTGATTGATTCAAACACTGATTCAAGGGGCAGCTCTAATGGCATATACATAAAAACTATGGCTAATACTAAAAAAGTAAATAGAGTTGGAGGACAGACGTGGAGCAGATGATTGTGTTTTATTGATTTCCACCTATTGTGAAATGGAAGCTAGGAAAGTTGAATTTACAGCTATTTTGTTGAACAAGGAGACACAGACTGACACTCCTGAGTTAAATGCTAATTAAAGGTAGTGAGAGTCTGTGAGTTCTGAGAGCTCAGCTTGAATGTACATAGAAAAGTGCTCTTTAAATTGAATTACAGTGTATTAATCTAAACTGTGTAAAAACTGTTCCTTTATCAGCAAATACTTTTTTTTTATATTTTGTCTTATGAGCTAATATTTGCAATACTTTTATGAATTCAGCTAAGCTTTGATTTTTACATGTTGCATTATTGATTTGTGTGCCCCTTGACCTTACAAAGCATAAGCATGTGAAAAGATATCAAATAAATTTTTTCCCCTTTATCCAAAATATGATGCACAATTTCAAGAAAAGCTGGATTGTCTTTTCTATTACTCTACTCGTATTTGTACGTATGTTGTATGTGTACTACTTGTACACTTGCTCTTAACAACTATGTCAAGATACATGTTTTGATAATGGCATAATACACAAAATCATCCAAAACATCTTCAGAATAAGGCAGCGAAGCGCTAAGAAAAAGGAAATAATCAGACATGTCAGTAAGTCTCCCAAAACAATGTGTTTAAGTGACAAAGTCCATAACAGGAAGATAGGAGGAAGTCAGGTGATATTATTACAGAGTGACAAAGTTCATGTCAAGAGGAGGTTGGGATGAATGGATGGGTCAACACTGGACTTAAATTAAATTAGCTCATTTTGGATTTTCTATCAACAGTTAATGTTGGTTTCTTTAAACCACAAGCATGATTGTTCCATTACCGTAATGTTGTCACTGTAACCATTGCAAAGGAGTTTACATGATCTTATGTACACCTCCAAAGTGATGCTATTTTATGCTATGTAAAATCAACATAAAAATAGAATACAGTGATTTTCAAATCTCATAAACCCAAAATGTATTAACAATAGAAGATGGTCAAATTTTACTTAAAAAAGGTCATTTTGAAATTGATGGGAGCATCGCGTCTCAAAAGTTGGGACAGAAACAATAAATGGTTGGAAAAGTAAGTGGTACTAACAAGGAAAACGGGAAGTAATTTGGTTATTTGGCAACAAGTCAGTAACATGATCGAGTATAAAAAGAGCATCATTGAGAGTCTCTCACAAGGAAAGGTGGGCAGAGGTTCACCAATCTGTGAAAAGCTTCATCTAAAAATTATCAGAAAATTTCAGAGTAATGTTCCTCAAAGTAAAATAAAAAAAGAAGAAGAAGAATATTTCATCATCTACAGTACATAATATACTCAAAAAATTCAGAGACTCAGAGAAATCTCTTAGCGCAAGGGACGAAGCCGAAACGCAATATTGGATGCCCGTGATCTTCAGACCGTCAGACAGCACTGCATTAAAGACATTGGCATTGGTCTGTGATGGACATCACTGCATCATCAGACATCAGGAGTACTTCCAAAAATCACTGCCTGTTAACACATTCACTGTGTCATCCAAAAATGCTGACATGCAAAGAAGAAGCCATATATGAAATCATAACATGATGCTCAAAGGCTGCCTTCTTCTCTAGACCAGAGCTCTTTTAAAATTGTCTGTGGCAAAGTGGAAAACTCTTTCTGTTTCTGTTCTGTTGTCTGACTAATTGACGTTTGACATTCTTTTTGGAAAACATGGGCACAGCATCCATCTGGAAGAGAAGATGCTCCTTCCAGCTTGTTATTAGTGCTCAGTTCAAAAGCCTGCATCTCTGATGGTATGTGGCTGCATAAGTGGCTATGGAATGTGGCAGCTTGGACATCTAGAAAGGCACCACCGATGCTGAAAGATATATCCAGGTTTTAGAGCAGCAAATGCTCCCATCCGGATGACATCTTTTTTCAGGGAATGCCTTGCATATTTCAGCAGGATAATACCAAACCACATACTGTATCTATAACAACAGCATGGCAGTTTTTAGGATAGTATGTGAATGAACTTTCCTTCAGAGAGTCAGATGAGATTAACAGTCCCACTCTCACATCTGTTTTACTATGTTATTTAGAGTTCTGAGATGTTGCTGGTGGGCTGTTAGCTTCACTCCCGCTATTCACCTATAGAGACTGTGTGTCTTTAGCTGTGATGCAATCCAGATGTCCAGATGTCACTATATGAAATGGAATCAGTGGCCTCTGAGTAGTTTTATACTTTGCAAAATGTGTATTTATTATATGGATTTTAAAATGTACAGTGCCATTTAATTTCAATGTGAACCTGAGGAGGTGTTAATGTAACCCAGCAAAGCACATGCAGACAGGAGACATGAGTGTGAAAGGGAAGCAAGCTATCCTACTGTCTTTTTCACTTAGTGTTACATCAGCTGTGTAAGTTCAGTGCATGAAGACTTTCCCTAACAAAATGCTACATCCCAAAAGAGAACATGCTGGAATCCCTTAACTTTTACCTGCTCTCAACAGGAAGTTGATCCTATTAGTAGTTAGTGCATTAGTGTAAGAAAATACTCATACACTTGAGTATCACAGTAGTACGTTTTATGATACTGTATCAATTCTCAAAATTACTGTATTGATTTTTAATTAGCAGTTTACATGCAAGATTTGTGGCTGACAGTGGTTCACATTGTGATAAAATAGGGTTGTAACTGCCCACTTTGCTGTGTTTATATAAATGGATGACACCTTTGAAGACCAGTTAAGTGAAAGGCGACACTATAAGTCTACAAATCCAAAAATATTCGATACCACTTAAAGCTAATTGTTCTTTAGTAAGTGGACACTAGGTGATGCATTGAATCATATGTCAAAGTTACTCAGAACAAATTAAAAATGAAATAGAAAAATATATTTTCTGGGTATGTCTGTCTATCTACAGTTCGCAACAATGGCGAAGTATTTACAAATCCTGCTTATTTAAAATAATTGCATTTGTTTTCAGTGGAAACAATGAAGCCAAATAGTTTGAAACATGGACATGTTTGACAATATAATGAAAGCTCCATATTAAGAACCATCTTTGGAAAAAGTCAGCACACCCTTCACCCTTCATTGAGATGTTATGACTATTCTTTTATTTATTTGAATATTTTGTATACCTGCCTTTATTTTTGATGGCACATTTGATACTACTGGGCATTGTTGATAACACACTAGCACAAATCTGTGGTGGCATGTTCTGCCATTCTCCAGAAATTATGCTCTTTGCTGGAAAATGATGTTGCTCTACCTTCTTCTTTAAAATATGATGCTCTGTTGAATTTCAGTAAGGGGACCTACTTCGGGCCATAGTTTTCGCTTTTTGCTCTCCGTTTCTGTTCAGATACTCTGTATCAAAAAGGAGCCATTGGGATGTCACATTACGTCCAAATATCTTTTATGTCCTTTTGTGTTCACATGGTTCAGATCTGATTTATTCACAGAGGTAGAAACTAAACAAATTGTTTTAATTAGGATAAGGGCCACTTTTAAATGTGATCCTTAATCAGCTTCACATCAAATTCTCTGACAATGTGGTTACTGTCTGAATTGTCAGAATAGAAAATTTTCCTTTTTTTAATTTACATCTACATTGTTCAAGTTTCAGATTAGTTGGACATTTATGGAAAAGCAACTTTTCAAGTTCAATTCGAAGGAACATATCGTAACCAACCTGATTTTTAGAGAATGTGGGATTTGACTGTCGCCCTTGTTGCTATTGTTAGATTTGTGCATCCAAGGCTGTTTAGAACCACAGCTGAGCTCACACCAGAGCTGGGTACATGTCACTTACAAACATGAATGTGAACCATCAACTAAAAATATGAATTGAGCATTAAGCCTGTAATCTGAATGCGTCTTAGACACAACTGAGAAAGCTGTTGTGTTCACATAGTATTTTATAACCTTGTTCATGTAATTAACCTTAACTGGAAATCACAGGGGATGATATTTGGGCCAGGTATTTCAACATGGGTGTGCTCAGTTTGTTATATTGTACGTTTATCTGTACAATACTTTGGTCACTGGTGAAAATCAAATGCATCCATTTACCCTTTCAACAGAGCACTTACAGCACTCAACTTGGTTTAAAACAGACCTATCAGTGATCTTGTATTAAGTGTCAGATTTTGACTTTCTGAACAAAATGTAAAAGGCAACATAGCTGTCTAATTTTTGAGGCTAATGGCCCAGATCACACAAATGTCTTAGTGTTGCTTTGTAGAATCATTGTAAATCAGTAATAGCACACTGTGAGCACTACAAATCCACAGATGGTATGTGTCGAGAACGTAGGGGTCAAGCACTGCTGTGAGAAAGTGCTTGCCCCCCCATTGCTGATTTTTAATTTTTTTTTGTATATTTGTCAGACTTAAATGATTCAGATCATCAAACAAATTTTAATATTACACAAAGATAAAAAGAGTAAACACAAAACAGTTTTTGAATTCATTTTACTGAGGGAAAAAGCTGTTCAAACCCTATATGAAAAAGTAATTACCTTTTTACAAAGGGCAACATAAAGTAAAATAAACCTAATTACTGGTTGTGCTACCCTTAGTGGCAAAATCTGCAGTCAAGCATTTGCGATAACTGGCAATGAGCCTTTCGCATCACTGTAGAGGAATTTTGGCCCACACTTCTTTGCAGAAATGTTTTAATTTAGCCACGTTGGTGGGTTTTCGAGCATGAACGGCCTGTTTAGGGTCATGCCACAGCATCTCAATCCATTCAGAGGTTTACCTGTTGTGTTTCAGATCATTGTCCTGCTCCATAACCCAAATGAACTTGAGCTTGAGGTACCAAACCGATGACCAGACTCTTAGGTCCTGCAGCTACAAAGCAGTCACAGACCATCACACTACCACCACCATGCTTGACTGTTGGTATGCTGTTCTTTTCATGAAATGCTGTGTTTTAGACCAGATGTAACAGGATACACACCTTCCAAAAAGTTCAACTTTTGTCTTATCAGTCCACAGGATCTTTGCCCAGACATCTTGAGGATAATCAAGATGTTTTTTGGCAATTGAGAGATGATGGATGTCATTTTTGTCACACTGGCCTTAAGGGCAAGTGAAGCCTGCAGTTCTTTAGATGCTGTTCTAGGTTTTTCTATGAGGATGATTCGTCACCACAGTTTTCTCCATTTGTGAATAATGGCTCTCACCATGGTTTGCTAGAGTCCAAAAGCCGTAGAAATGGCTTTCTAACCCTTTTGAGATTGCTAGGTGCCAGTTACTTTGTTGCTCATCTGTTCTTGAACTTGTTTAGATCACAGCATGATGCGTTGCTTTTTTTTGTGCTTCACATCACGTCAGACAGCTTTAGGTGGTGTCTTGATTAAACAGGTCTGGCAGTAATCAGGCTTGGATGTGGCTCTGTGCATGTGAACTCAGCTTTCCAAAAAATGGGGTTAATCACAGTTTATTCATAATTTAGCAAAAGGGGCAACAACTTCTTCCACATTGAACCAGGCACATTTGTACAACTTTTTTTCCCTTATATTAATATTAAAATTTGTTTGATGATCTGAATTATTTGTGTGCTACAAATATGTTGGTGAACAAAAATCAGGAAGGGGGCAAATACTTTTTATATAGCACTGTAGGCTAATTAGTTTTCCAGCATATAAATGAGACTATTTAACAGCAAACATTTCTAACTACAGGTTCATGGAGATGGCCTTAGTATAGAGAAACACAAGTCTTTTCTTTTAGCTCCACCTTTCACTTCGTCTTTCACATTTCCTACCTTCCTTCTTCTGCTGTTCAGTCATGAAAAGGAACTCTGCAGCCTGTACACTAAGCCATAATCATACAGTATAACAGTAATGACAAGGACACAAGAGAACTGAAACCAATTTCCCAAACAAAATGTTTACTTGTAGATTTTTCATGCTGAGAAGTTTGTATCAGGGCCACGCACCTCTTAATGATGTGCTAATTACAATATTATTAGCCAGGCAGGACTCAGGTGCTGCAGAGTCCTTCAGTGAGGGACATCTGTGGCTGACAGTGCCTGGAAGGCCGTGTCATCCAGCCTCAATGGTTAATGAACAAACACAAGGATTTTCTCTCAGATTAATTATTGTCACAATGAATGAATTCCAGGTCCTTTTGGTTGTCGTTCTCAGCGCATTATCTTCCCATCAGCCTGTCAATCACCTCAGCCCACAAAACAAACCCAGCCGACACAAACATAGATGCACACTGTCAACCACACGCAAACACAGATATACCCGAACACACACAAAAGGCACACACCCACACAGAAAATCAGATCAGCTAATTAAGATGTGGTGGCTGAGTGGGAAGTAAACTCAAACAGGGCTGGACAGATGTCTCACTCGGGTGACTTCAGAAAGGAAAATAAAGAACACAGGGCCATGTAATGTGATTTAGATATAATGCTTCCAGGTCAGGGGTGATGGCTAGACCGCTGGGCAGTGGGAGAGCAGCTGACATGCGTGTAACTAACCATGACGGATGGGAATTCAATGGACTGCTTACTCTCCACACTTGGAGCTAGACAGGAGCAAATTATGGGGCTGACCACCTTGTCGGCTAGAGCAGAGAAGATTAATTTGTTCATTTTTTGACACATGTATGGACAATAATCAAGTCAAGACAAAATGGTATTGTGAAGGAAATCCTCCCCTCTGACTCTCCAAGAGTAATGTCCAGTTACAACAGAATGATATAATGATTAATGGGAAAACAAAATCTGTACTGTTCCAAGAAATGTTTGTAGAGAAAAATGTTTAAACATACATGTTTGACCATTGAATTTAAGCTGATCTGAAATTATTTGTATTTTTACTAAAAAATAAGTATGTTTTTATGGTTTGTTTTGACTTGTGTGTTTATGGATGTATCAAAACTGTGATAACCAAAAAAAGAAATTAAAGCTTTATTTATAATCTGAGATAGTCTCTAATGCACTAGTGTTCTCTAGTTGCTTCCAATTAGAAATCAGACTGGTTTTTCAAACTATGGCATAATCCCAATATCCTTCTTTCCCTGGATGTGGTAAATCAGACTGTGTATGTGACAAATAAAAAATAAAATTTGAATTTGAATTTCTCTTCCTGGCCTCCCTGAATCATCTTCTACTGAATCCAGGAACACACCAACAACAACCCATGTACATGTAGTATGTACTTTAATGTTGTGGCTGTAGGAACTAAGACAACATATGCTAAATGGAAAAGAACATGAAAACAGCACAGAAAAAAAGTTGACATTTGGACCCACTTCAAATACAATGCCTCAGAGAGAAAAAGGGAGGCTGAAGAAAATGCTGCATTCTTGAAATCATACAACCTGTCGTTATATGTTTTCTTTTAGCCTACATCTTATCAGCAAGCAGTTTTTGGGAAAAAAAGAAGCTCAATCTTAATTTAAGTGTTTTTGTCACCAATTCTAATCTCAAGACTAAGACTAAATGTAAAAATAGTTAGTCCACGCAGTGAAAGCAGAGAAATAATATAACAGCAGCAACATCTTCAGTCTTATCTGAGCATCTACACAAGATGCTTCCAGGAACAGAATTGAGTGTAGGTCACCCACACACTCAGAGCACTCAGAGACTAACACAAAATCACTACACTAGATGGAAACAGACATTTGGGTGACATTTACATGTGTAAATATGCAAGTGAGCTGTTACCCAGTCTTTGCAGCTGGAATTATTAAAATTATATGTTGTCTTAGACACACATGACATGTACTGAAAAATGTAATTGAAACGCTTCCTGTGAAGACACGCTGTTAGGGCCACGCTATGTTCTGACATCATGTCAAACATCAGAATGTTTATACCTGATCCAAAGAGCCACATGAAGAGAGCCAAGTGAAAACCAGGATATCGGAGAAAGAGGGGAAATGCAATATTGTGTAAATATGGGGCTGACAGCGCATATTTTCAGATACTCCAGAATTCATAGCGTTATGAAAGTGCCACAAATAGTTGTCATGTCCACACAGCTGGGCAATTACAGGGTGAAGTGGGTGGAGATTTATCTGTTTTAGAAAGTTAAACCACTTTCAGACAAACTCTCCTTCTCATTTATCTGATTGCATCTGAACACGTCTGCTTCACGTCTGATTGACTACCCTGGTCTACATCTATCACACAGATAGGCATGAATAAGATTACGCCACACTGATGCATTAGGACATTGCTACGTACAGTTGGTCATACAGTTGGTACAAGTGACTCTTAAAGGTAGGGACAAACCTGAAGACTAGCTAAGCTAAGCTTTTTTTTGGGATTCAACCAACTTTGACAGATTTATCTTCTGTAACAGACTGGAAAATGCAGATTTTCTGGATGGAGAGGTTAATTGCCTGGATGTTAAACATGGAAGGAAGAGCCTACAGAGATTATTGGAGATACCTTAAACTAAAGCATAGCTAATTTCAGGTAAAGCTGTAGTCACTGTATGTGTCTTTTGGCTGTGAGGTTATCAGTCGGCAATGTGAATCATAAATATTAAACTTAAGACTAGAACCTTTATACAGTCCACACGTAATAATCCTTTGAGCCAGACTGGACAGACCTGGACCAACCAGTCACCACAACCAAATGACACTGGAGAGTTTACAGAAAGTAAGACCTCCTCTCCCTAACGCTAATGTCAGAAAACTTATGAAAGAAAGACAGTTAATGCGATCTAAGACACACTGTGTTTGTATAATGTGAGTTGAACACGGTGGTGAGTGTGCAGGAGCTGCTGATGACATAGAAGGTGATGAAAAAACTAATGAAAAGTAAATGGCAGCCTTCCATCTTCCACTTTTCAAATTGACTACAATAACAATGGGTTTTCCCAAATGTAAAATGTATTAAAGGGACAGGAGTGTGAAGATAAAAAGAAACAAAATGTGTTTTAGCATTCAGCATTATAATGAGCCTCAGTGAATGCTACAGTCAACGCTATAGTAATGCTGGTCCTCAAATGTCACTCACCTGCTGCCATGGGAACAGCCCACCCAAAGACCTGAAACACAATTTCCAAATAAATCTGAAAACCGAATTAATACTTTGAAGACTGGAAAATTATGCACAATAGAGACAGTACCATTGGTGCTCACTATGTGACAAAAATTTGAATTAATATACACATATTCGTGATAATATGTGATGTTATTAGTTTATCATGATGACGAACAACAAACCTTCAAGACATAATTTAAATAAACTATTATTGAGTTTGTGAATATCATTTTTCATTTAGGGAATCCTCAGATTCTAGAAAAACAAAGACATTTTTAAGCTCAAGAGAACTCAGAGGTGAGAGCATAAAGGGAGAAGAGCTGAGATGAGGTGGGCTATTAAGAGACAAGGGGAGCATGCAGACATCAGTAAGGAGGAGGTGAGGGAAGAAATTAAAGCAATGAAGGGTTAATACATTTTGCCTATTATGCTCCCACTCTTTCTTACACTCTGAGAAATTAATAGGAGAAATTAGCAAAGCAATTACCACTTTTAATTGGACTAATTCTTCTGGTCCTGTCACAGCTGCATCCAGAGGTACACTTTTAAACCTCCTCTTACATGTCTTTTTCATCCTTTCACAAACGCTATTATTAATTTCACAAATTCCCGGGGACTACTTTGACACCTGAACCATCGAGGGTGAACTTCTGTCAGCTTCACCTTGATCATTATCTTTCATTAGTAACTCTCTGTCTCTCTTTTACACACGCACTACGTCCTCTATCCCTCTGTACTCCATCACTTCATCTCTTATTCCTAAAGAAAGAAAACAATGGTGCAGTCATTTGTGACAGAGGAAAATGGTGGTGATTAACAAATGAGCTTTAATGTTGTGTACAAAATCAACAACCCTGTCAGTGCTACCCTGTCACCTCTTATGGTTGACCTTTTAAGTTAGGCTCAATTTGCTTGTGCGATTTGATGAGTTTCTAATTCTTCCATTATAAAGGAAAACACTTTTTCTGTACACATAATCAAACAGATTCTTGGTGCTGTGTTTGTTTTTGTTTTTTTCCAAAAATATGCATATTATGTCCAAAAACCAAAAATTGCTGCTCAGAACTGGGCTGGTTGAAGCATATTACTGATAGTGCATAATATACTTGCTTAGTGCTGCTGTGGTGATATCATGATGTGAACAACCATATAAATCCAAACCTACATGTGGCAGAACTCCCATTAACCTCTTCTGTCAAATATAAATCCACCTGAATACTTGTTAACACACACTGTGGCATGTAACCAGGAGAAATATGGGAAGAGTAACTCAAAAAACCAATGAGTTCATTGTTTAATTTGACAAAACAAATTGACCACTGGAGAGAAGATGCACCACAGTGCCGCAAGAGACTCCGTTGCTGTTGATCACCACTACTGGTTCTAGCAATCCATTGATTACATTGATCGTGAAGCGCTTCACTTGAGATGGAGTCAAACTGTATTTTTCACACAGGAAGGAGAAACGGGAGCATCTGTTGGCCCTGATAGCTTTGACTTATTTGACTTTTCCTGACACAGAAAGATGGGCGCCTGCTTTGAAGGGTCTCAGATATGTTAGCCGCAATACGTTAAACCAGGCCCACAGCAGTGATTCCCACTGGGGTCACTCGGATAATGTCCTGTCCTTATGGCCTGATGGGAATCAGCGGAGATCAATAAGCAATGATAGACTTCTGCTGTCCACTCAGCTAATCCTGTTAGTGATAGCTGTGGATTTAATCGAATGGTTGCACACACTACAGACCATCAGACACTGAGACGAGTGTATGTGTGCATACACACCTCCGAGTACACTTAACCCCATAACATTCTCATGGATAAGATCTGTAGATCTTCCACACTCTCTCCCCGCTGTCATTTTGTTGAGACAAGCAGCAATTTGAGAGACAATTCATTCAGCAGTTAGAGGAGAATCAGTCAATTTAATAAATCCTTTGCTCATAGTCCAAGTTGGACCAGATTGCAGGAACATTTTCACTGGAGCTGAAGACGCGGAATAAAGACACATTTTGTCCCTATGATCATTCGATAAAGGATCTCTTTTTTGATATGGAGATCAGTACAATGCATGGCAGTGTATGGGAAGCTGAGCAGAAATGGATTTTCTTTGACAAAGACGATCTCTCCACATGCTGTATACATATCAAAGTGACATAAACCCTGATAACTACTCTCAACACATGAGCCACACATATATTGCAAAGTATTTCTGGGTTAATACTTTAACCCCCCTCCCATGAGTGAATAGACATTATAAAAGCAGCCCCCAGTGGCACATGTTTAAAGGTACATTAAGAGGCACATCAATTGTGGATGACATAATCCCCAGCCCTCTTTTCAGTCACTCTCTCACTTCCTTAATCTCTCCGTTCTTTAACCCTCATCTTCTAAGAGGCTGAAAGCTCCCTTCATCTTCTCCTCAAGCTTGCAGAGAAACCACAAGCTGCCTGGGGAAAGAGAAGAGGAGGTATTACTGAAGTCTGATTAAATTAACACTGTGATGCAGATTTCTTTCCTATTCCTCGCTCTTCTCGCCTTATCCGACTGTGTGGCATCTTTGACAATTAGATGAACTTGTCACAAGAGGGTTTGTATATATATATATATATATATATATATATATATATATACACACAATGAATATAT